>CM065590.1:332693627-333333444 GCA_033119425.1 Bufotes viridis | reverse complement strand
CCATTGTGTAAAGTAATTTTATCACAGGCAGAGGGGAGAATTTCGTAGGGAGTGTTTAAACTGTAAAGCTGTAAAGGATTGGCTGCTAGGTCATGTTCTCAGTTCCCAACCAGGATTTCAGAAGTGGTCTATTATCATGGCCACATGTAGCTTGGCCAAATTCAGCAGCACAGCCAACAGCAGACATTATGTTTAAAGGCCCAAATGTAACTCAACATGTTCAAAACAAATTCATAATTAAAAAATTAAATTAATATATACATGATACAAACTAGACAAAAAATATTGATCAAATAAATATCAATAAATAACTAAAAAAAGTAATTTATATAAAGTTAAAAACAGAGGGAACAATTAAAAAACAACGGAATTTGGGAGGGAGAGCAAAGGAGAGGGATGGACAAGGGACCCTTCAGCGCCCTGAACCGACAGCGGGGGCCATGAAGTCACTGCCGATCCAGGACTCATTCATCTTAATGAATGTGAGTCTGTCCACGGAGTCTGTGGACAGACGGCACCCACCACTGGAGAAAGCCACTTTCAGTTATTTAGGCCCTGACAAACGCAGCCGCCTGTCCACAGCCAACGTGGACGAGCTGACGTTCATAAAAATGAACCAGGCATGGATCCCACAGGACCTGTCCCTCCCTTGTGCAGAATAGACATTTATAACTGCCTCCCCCTCAACCATGTATTCTTGTACTCCGGGGAGTCTCACAGTCTCTCCAGCATGTGCAAGGTGGAGTTCAACCTGGTGGGCACGTTGCATATGAGGCGGTGAGCGGGAAGGCCGAAGTTCCGCTGTAGCGCAGACAGGCGAGCAGCGGCAATTTTTCGAGACGGGCCTGCCTCCGGCTGGCTGGGATGAACTGCTCCAGTTTCCCCTTGCAGCGAGGGTCTAAAAGGGTGGCCAACCAAATGTCTTCCCTCTCCTTAAAATTTTTGATCCGGGGGTCCCTCCGGAAGCATCGCAGCATATGGGCAGCCATGGGGAAGAGCACAGCCCACTGTGACTCTTCACGACTGCCCGGGACCATGACCTCTTGGTCCTCCTGCTGCTCATGCTGCTGCTCCCGGTCGGAGATGCCCCACCCCCGGACTAACGGTGCCTCCAGCACCGGCTCTCCCTCCTGACCAGGCCCAGACTCCTGGACGTACACTGATTCCTCCTCCTCCTCCTCGTCCTGGGCCTGGTCCTGGTGGAGCAAGGCCGCCTCATCTTGCTCCACCAAGGCACTCTCCCCAGCTTCGAGCAGGCGATCTAGTGTCCTGTCCAGCAGGAACACTAGGGGGAGCACGTCATTCAGACCGACATGCTCCGCGCTGACCATCTTTGTCGCCTGCTCGAATGGGGCCAGCACGTGGCAGACCTGCTGTATCTGCCCCCACTCCGCATGGGTGATGTAGGGGAGTGGGTGTGATGGCCCTGAAGTGCCTAGGTCCAGCAGGTATTCCCTCACCGCCCGTCGCTGCTCCCACAACCTCTCCAGCATGTGGAGGGTGGAGTTCCACCGCGTCACACTGTCCACAATCAGCCTGTGGTGGAGCAGGCTGTTGTCCCTCTGTAGTTTGGACAGGGACGCGGCGGCAGTTGGGGAGCGTCTGAAGTGGCTGGCAATCCTACGTACCCTCAGCACAATGTCACTCAACCCTGGGTACATGCGAAGGAACTTCTGTACCACTAGGTTGAGGACATGTGCCATGCAGGGCACGTGGGTCAGACTGCCAGCATGAAGGGCGGCGAGTAGGTTGCTGCCGTTGTCACAACCATACCTGCTTGGAGCCTTCGGGGTGTCAGCCACTTCTGAACCTGAGCCTGTAGTGCGGACAGAACATCAGGTCCAGTGTGTCTCCGGTCCCCTAAGCTCACAAGCTGGAGCACGGCCTGGCAGCGGACGTGCCCCACACTTGCGTAGCAACGGGGACGCTTGCTGGGGGGCTCAGCAGCTGTGGAGACAGTGGCTTGCGGGAGAGCAGCAGTTCTCCCCTGGACACCCCGGGGCGGCACCACAAAATCAGATGCCGCCAATCCCTCCCCGGCGCCTCGGAGGGACACCCAATGGGCTGTGAAGCTTATATAGCGTCCCTGCCCATGCCTGCTGGTCCAGGCATCCATTGTGAGATGCACCCTGTCGCTGACAGCATGATCCAGCGACAGGGATACATTCCGCACAATGTGCTGGTGAAGGGCAGGGACGCCGGTCCTGGCAAAGTAATGGCGGCTGGGGACACGCCATCTGGGTTGGGCCTGCTCCAACATCTGCCTAAATGGATTGCTATCCACCAGATTGTAAGGCAGCAGATGTTGGGCGATAACCCTTGCCAGGAGCCCATTGACTGAACGCACGCGACGGTCCCCGGGGGCGTAGGGCGCGGTGCGTTCAAAAGCATCTGGAATAGATGGCTGGCGCCGGACGGCAGAGGAGGGTGCAGTGGAGGCAGAGGTATGGCTGCCGGTACCAGTACCTCTATTAGAGGGAGCGGGAATGAGTTGGTGGAACGGGTTGGGGTGGCTGCAGTACAGTGGCAGGAGCTGCTGTCTCCCGCACACTGCTGGTGGCGCTGCTGCTTTGACCACCCCGCATCTGTTCCCACTCCCGCCAGTGGTTGACTCGGATGTGCTGGTTGAGGGCCGTGGTACCCAGCTGAGCCATAGATCTCCCTCTCTTCACCCTGGCATTGCACAGCTTACAAATGCCAACTGTGACATCATCTGCTGCCAGGGTGAAGTAAGCCCAAACAGGCGACTTCCGCACCGACCTCCTGTCAGATGGAGTGGTGCTGGCTTGCACCTCTTCGGGCTCGGTGCGCACAGGTGGAGCTGGCTGCTGCTGCCTACTCCTGCTGCCATTACCAGTGGAGCCCCTGACACTGGGCTCCCTGGTGACCTGGCGCACCATTTGCCTCGGGTGCCTACCTTCATCGGTGCTGCCGTCACCTGACAAAGGAGGTGGCACCCATTCGGGGTCACCCTCCTCTTCACCCCCTGATATGTCAGACCCAAGGCCAACCTGTGGTGGACTGACGGAAACAGCTGACATGGAGCCCCTGACCGGGCTCCGCTGTCCCCTTGCTGGTGCCTGGGTCTGAATAGGTGCAGGGGTTGTGTGGCTAACACCACCTGCACCAGTTGGAAGGGATCTCATAGGGGGATTTATAGGCCCCTCCTCCTCCTCATCCCCAATCCCTTCCAACAGGTCCTGCCCATCCGCAGGGCTGAACAGTATTTCCGCCTCCTACATTGCCTCCCCCAAGATGTCCCTCTCAGTCTCAAAGTCTTCAAACATGAGGGGGGACAATTCTTGGGAGCTGGGGGTTGGTTCTACAGGAGGCGGTGTGCTGCAGTTGCTGGCAGCCGGGGCAGAGGACTCCGTGGCACTCGAATCGGCCACGAGAGCCAAGACAGCCTCTGCATCCTGGGAAGTTATGGGCCGGCTGCCACTTGTGAAAAAGTCACGGATCAGGCGGACACCCCTGCCACCTCCGCCTGCCTGTCCGTGGCTTGATGAGCGGCCCCGTGCTGGGAGTGGTCCAGCGCGGGAACCATCTCCCCTGTTACCCCGACCACGACTGCCTGCACTCATACTGGGGATTAGGGGAAAACTTTATTGGGGTGGGGACAATGGGTGAAACACACGACACTAAACACGTAAAACTATCAAAACTAAGACTAAACTAACAGACACAAATTTTTTTTTTTTTTTTTTTTTTAACGGAGGACTGACAAAACTACACTAAACACAAAAAAACGTAAAACTTTAAAACTTTTTTTTTTTTTTACCTAAGACAGACACTAACTGACACAGACTAAAAAACGTTTTTTGCTTAACGGATGACTAACAAAACTACACTAAATGCAAAACACTTAAAACGTACACTCAATATTTAACCTGACACAAACAGTAACTGACACACAGAGACTACAAGACGGGTTTTTTTTAACGTAAGACAGAAAAAACTACACTAAACACGTAAACCTATAACTTTTTTTGAAGTTTTTTTGTTTTTAAACCTAAGACAGACACTAACTGACACGCAGACAAAAAAAAAAGTTTTTTTCTTTAACGGAGGACAGACAGAACTAGACTAAACAAAGAACATATAAAACTTAATTATTATTTTTTTCTTAAACTAAACACAGACACTAACTTAGACTAAAACACTTTTTAAAATTTACAAACAATGGAAAAAAAAAACTAATACACTAACTGGACGGACACTAACTGACAGACAAAACAGACAGATAGACCCTACACTATACTATATAAGTAACTAACCTAAACTACACCCTGCCCTGAAAAATCTAAACTTTAGTATTCACTAACTGTAGCCCTAATACCTAACCTAAACTATCACGCACTATCTATCTATCTATCCATCCATCCATCTATCTATCTGCTACCTACCTAACTCAATGCCCTACACTTAACCCTGCACTGAACCCTATCTGCTACACTAGGCCCTAACACTAACTATATTTTTCTCCTAACTCTACTAAACTACTAAACTACCTCAAATTATTTCGACCCTATCAGCTATAAAACTTAACTACACTATTCCCTAATCACTACTTGAAACTAACTAACTAGAATATTATAAATTAAATCAAGATTATATAAAACGCACAGCAGACAAAATAACACAGCTCCAAGCTCCAACAAATCCAACACCACAAAATGGCTGCTGGGTGATGTCGTCACTTATATAGTGAAGGGGTAGTCTAGTTTTCTATTGGTTGCTAGGGATGTTGCTAAGTTGTGACAAAGCCTTCTCATTGGCTATTCAAGCTAGGAGAAGGGAGGGAAAATGATAATGATGAGTCACCACATACATTGTAGAGAAAAAAAAAAAAAAAAAAAAAATATCGCATGGAGAATATATCACTATTCTACATATTCGAAAATTCAAACATACAAAACCTGTACGAAAATAGCTTGATGCCCCTAAGCAGTTACAAAAATGCAAATATTGCATTCTAAATGACTCTAATTACTGAATACTGATGTATAATTTTCCTCTTTACTGTATTTTATGTCATGCGAAAATTCGGCAATTACATATGCACGTGAATCGGATCGCATAAGGGCAGTATACTATTAGGTTGGCTTGTTGGGGCGAATATAGAGAAGATAGCGAATATGCTACTATATTCGCAATATTCGTCTATTCAAGTAGACCAACCAACCCATTGAATGAACACAATATCATACTGCCCTTGTGCGGTGCGATTCACGCGCATATGTACTGCCGATTTTCACATGATGAAAATGCAGTTTCCTACATAAAGAGGCAAATTATACATCACAGTCTGTGATGTATAATTTGCCTCTTTATGTAGGAAACTGTATTTTACGGCATGCGAAAAATCGGCAATTACATATGCGCATGAATCGGATCGCACAATGCCAGTATACTATTAGGTTGGCCTGCTGGGTCGAATAGACGAAGATAAAGAAAATAGCGAATGTAGTGCTATATTCGCAATGTTCGTCTATTCGAGTAGACCAACCAAGACAACCCATTGAATGAACACAATGTCATACTGCCATTATGCGGTGTGATTCACGCGATAGTACTGCCGATTTTTCGCATGATGTAAAATACAGTTTCACTGCATAAGAGGCAAATTATACATCACAGTCTGTGATGTATAATTTGCCTCTTTATGTAGGAAACTGTATTTTACGGCATGCGAAAAATCGGCAATTACATATGCGCATGAATCGGATCGCACAATGCCAGTATACTATTAGGTTGGCCTGCTGGGTCGAATAGACGAAGATAAAGAAAATAGCGAATGTAGTGCTATATTCGCAATGTTCGTCTATTCGAGTAGACCAACCAAGACAACCCATGAAATGAACCCAATAATATATTTCCTCATGCGGTGCGATTCACGCGCATAGGTGATTGCCGATTTTTCGCATGATGTAAAATACAGTTTACTACAAGAAGAGGCAGATTATAGATCACAGTAACAATTCTCATAACTGATTTCTAATTGTCCTCTGTACAAGATAGTTGTGCAGATTGAAAATCGACAATTACATATGCGCGTGAATCGCACGCATAAGGGCAGTATACTATTAGGTTGGCTTAGCTTATACTATTAGGTTGGCTTGTTGGGTCGAATATAGAGAAGATAGCAGATGCCTCTTTTGTCGTAGGAAACTGTATTTTACGGCATGCTAAAATCGGCAATTACATATGCGCATGAATCGGACGCACACTGCCAGTATACTATTAGGTTGGCCTGCTGGGCCGACTAGATCAAGATAAAGAAAATAGCCGAATGTACTGCTATATTCGCAATGTTCGTTCATTCAGTAGACCAAATCCAAGACAACCTCCATTGAATGAACATGCGTCACACTGCCATATGCGGTGATGAGTCGTATACGCACAATGATATACTGCTCAGAGTTAGGCAATGATACATCACAGTCTGTAATGATAAAGTTTATGGCGAAATGTAGTAGCATCACAGTCCTGCGATGTATCGATCCATTCGAGTGACACTGCGACGGTACCATGTATGAATCAGAGATCGCTGTATCAGTGTACTATTAGGTTACCTGCTGGGTCGGATAGATGATAGTAAAGAAAATAGCGAATGTAGTGCTATATTCGCAATGTTCGTCTATTCGAGTAGACCAATCAAGACAACCCATGAAATGAACCTAATAATATATTTCCTCATGCGTGCGATTCACGCGCATAGGTGATTGCCATTTTTGGCATGATGTAAAAATACAGTTTACTACAAGAAGAGGCAGATTATGGATCACAGAAACAACTCTCATAACTGATTTCTAATTGTCCTCTGTATGTAAGATAGTTTGTGTAGTGCGAAAAATCGACAATTACATATGCGCGTGAATCGCACAGCATAAGGGCAGTATACTATTAGGTTGGCTTGTTTATACTATTAGGTTGGCTTGTTGGGTCGAATATAGAGAAGATAGCGAATGTAGTGCTATATTCGCAATATATGTCTATTCGAGTAGACCAAGATAACCCATTGAATGAACACAATATCATACTCTAATGCTGTGCGATTCACGCGCATATGTAATTGCCGTTTTTTTCGCACTACACAAACTATCTTACATACAGAGGACAATTGTAAATCAGTTATGAGAATTGTTACTGTGATCTATAATCTGCCTCTTCTTGTAGTAAACTGTATTTTACATCATGCGAAAAATCGGCAATCACCTATGCGCGTGAATCGCACCGCATGAGGGAAATATACTATTAGGTTCATTTCATGGGTTGTCTTGGTCGTCTAGGTCATAAGATCTAAGTAGAATTCGCATTGCGATTAATATAACCTGTAATGCTAGCATAGCGATAGCGAATTCAACTTAGAGCTGGGTTCCTAAATGGTTGGCAATGGCTTACTAGAATATTACGATTATAACGAATTCACGAATATAGCACTATATTCACAATCTTCGTTATATCCCAGCAAGTAGCAAGTTCAACCAACCATTAGGAGCTCAGCTCAAAGTTTAATTCGCGATGCGAGTATATTTTCGCATCGCGAATTAAACTTTGAGTTGAGCTCTTAATGGTTGCATTGCTATAATTGCCGAAGATTGAGGATATAGCGCTATATTCTCAATCATCTTCTAGCAACAACCATGAGGATTGGAACTCAGATCCAAGTTTAATTCGCGATGCGAACATATGCGCGCATTGAGAATTAACGTCAGAGTTGATGGATTCCCATTTACAATGAAAACATAATTCCTTCCTGCTTAACTTGCTTGTGGGCCAATGACTCATTGGCCCACAAGAAGGAAGCAGGGACAAGTCCTGTTTTCGCTTTTCAGATATTGGAAAATGACGAATATTCGAATTAGCGAATATATAGCATCATATTCTAAATATTCGCGAATTCTCGAAGTTGCGATATTCGCGATAAAAATTCGCAATTCGAATATTCGCGCTCAACACTACTAATGAGCTACAGCAAAAAAGACATGAGGAGGCTATGTGTGCACAGCAGCAGACGAACAATCTCCTAGTGCAGCAGCTGATAGCCTTGCAGGAGTCGGTGCGAACGTCCCAGCAAGGAGTTGCAACCACAACAGCCCCGACTGTGTCTAACGCCAGGGACAAAGTCCGATCCGCCCTGAGGAAAATGGGTCCAGAAGACGATATAGAGGCATTCCTGACGGTGTTTGAAAGAACCGCCGAGCAAGAGAGGCTGCCGTTGGAGCAATGGGCTGAGGTGGTGGCGCCTTTTCTGGTGGGGGACGCACAATAGGACTATTTTGACCTCAGCTGCGAAGAAGCAAAGGACTATGAGAGGCTAAAAGGTGAGGTGTTGGCCAGGTTGGGAGTAAACACCTATGTGCGAGCGCACAGAGTGTGTCAGTGGGTGTTTTCCGGGTCCCAACCCGTCCGGTCACAAGCCTATGACTTACTTCACCTAGTAAAAAAATGGCTCCAGCCTGAACTGTTGAGCCCTTCTCAGATGGTTGTAAGGGTCGTGGTCGACAGGTTTGTGCGTACCCTCCCGAGAGCCATACAGCGCTGGGTGGGACAAGGCGATCCAGGCAACCTGGAACAACTGGTTAGCCTGGTGGAGAAGAATATGGCCACTCAGGATTTGTTGAAGGATTCTGCGGTACTACCGAAGTCATGTCAGCCCCAGTTACCGACCCGGGATCCTGGAAAAGGGATCCTACCTCATAAGGAGTGGATCTCCAGTCCGGGGGAGGAATACCCTGGGGAGGAGGGAGGCTGCGGGGGTCAGGTGTTGGCATTGTCAGGACTGGGGACATGTGGCCGCCAACTGCCCTATGGCATCCGAACCCATGGACTGCGGGTTTGCTCGCCGGTCCTCTCTTTTTGCCCAACCAGTGTATATAGCTGACCCCCTGCTGGCCGCGGACACCCCTCCGATGTGTGACATTATGGTTAATAGACACTCCGTGCAGGCCCTGCTGGACTCTGGGAGCCTGGTAACTGTGGTCCATGAGTCATTTGTAACGGAAAAACTGTCAGAAGGGCGAACCCTTACCATTGTCTGTATACATGGGGATCGCCGGGAGTATCCCACTACTAAGGTTACCCTGACGGTGGGTGGGAAAGAGGTGCCACATGTCGTGGGAGTGGGGAGACGGCTCCCTTATGCCGCAATATTGGGGAGGGACTTTCCCCTGTTCTGGTCTTTGTGGAGGAACAGGTTGCCTACTTGTGGGGAAGAAAAATGTCCGGGTCCTGAACCTGAGGACCCCGAAGCAGAGACACGAGCTGTAGGGGTGACCACTACTTCCGTGATAGAGGGGGAGACAACCCCACTAAGTGTAATGGTGGGAGACGTGGAGGGCTTGCCACCGGGACCGGAATTGGCAGACCTCAACGTCTCCGGAGAAAATTTTGGGACCGCACAACACCGGGACCAAACCCTAGCCAGGGCCTGGGAGAACGTTGTGGTAATTGATGGTTAACCCCAAAAACCTGGGGCTGAGTTAATGCTTCCCCGTTTTGTTGTTCACCAGGAAATGTTGTATCGAGTGAACCAAATCCGGGGTGAGAATATTGAACAGTTGGTGGTGCCCACGGTGTATCGCAAGCTCGTTATGGAGCTTGCCCACCAAGATGTTCTTGGGGGACACTTGGGATGGCAGAAAACCCAGGACCGCATACTGCAGCGGTTTTATTGGCCCAGTGTGTTCAAGGAGGTAGAAAATTATTGTAAGTCCTGTCCAACCTGTCAGGTAAATAGCCCCCAGCCACATTTCCGTAGTCCTCTGGTGCCTCTACCAATCATAGAGGTACCGTTTGAGCGAATCGCTATGGATCTAATAGGGCCCATACCGAAGTCTGCTAGGGGCCACCAACACATTCTGGTCGTTCTCGATTACGCCACTCGGTATCCGGAGGCGGTGCCCCTGCGACATACATCAGCTAAGCTCATAGCTAAGGAGTTAATGGAAATGTTTTCCCGGGTGGGCCTGCCTAAGGAGGTTCTGACAGACCAAGGGACCCCTTTTATGTCCAAGGTTATGAGGGAACTGTGTAAATTGCTGCATATTAAACAGTTGCGGACGTCCGTTTACCATCCGCAAATGGATGGTCTCGTCGAAAGGTTTAACCAAACGTTAAAAAATATATTAAAAAGGGTGGTGTCTAGAGATGGGAGGGACTGGGACCTGCTTCTGCCCTATCTCATGTTCGCAGTGCGAGAGGTGCCCCAGGCCTCTACTGGGTTCTCGCCCTTCGAACTGCTTTATGGCCGACACCCTCGGGGCCTGTTAGACATCGCCAAGGAAGCGTGGGAACAACAACCCGTCCCCCACAAAATTGTCATTGAGTATGTCACCCAGATGCAGGAACGGATGGAAAGGGTGTTGCCCTTGGTCCGGGAGCATATGGAGGCAGCGCAACAAGCTCAGAGTAGGGTGTATAATCGTCAGGCTCGGGTACGGGATTTCAATCCGGGAGATCGGGTTTTGGTTCTGGTACCTACCCTTGACAGCAAGTTCCTAGCTAGGTGGCAGGGGCCCTATGAGGTGATCGAGAAGGTAGGGGAAGTAAATTACAAAGTACACCAGCCAGGGCGGCGCAAGCCGGAGCAGGTGTACCATGTGAATTTACTAAAGCCGTGGAAAGATAGGGACTTGTCTGACAACAGCCCCCAGCCAGGGCTTCTAGGTGAAAAGGGTCCAGCCCCACAGTTTGAGGCCTAAGAAGCAGTAACCACGGTAAAAATTGCAGACAGCCTGTCTTCCAAACAAGTTCAGGAAGTCAGGGAGTTCATCAGTCGGAACACGGATGTGTTCTCGGACCTCCCTGGCCACACGTCTCTCATCCAACATGATATCGTCACGGAGCCTCAGGCCAAGATCCGGTTAAAACCATACCGGGTACCCGAGGCTCGACGACGTGCCATCGCGGAGGAAGTGCAATTAATGTTGAAGCTCGATGTCATTGAGGAGTCGAAAAGTGAATGGGCGAGTCCCATAGTCCTAATACCCAAGCCAGATGGGACGTTGCGGTTCTGCAACGATTTTCGCAAGTTAAATGAAGTGTCCAAGTTTGATGCGTATCCCATGCCCCGGGTAGACGAGCTTGTTGAGAATTTAGGGCAAGCTCGTTATTTTTCTGTGCTAGACCTCACTAAATGGTACTGGCAGGTACCCTTAACGGAGTCGGCCAAGGAAAAAACTGCTTTTGTTACCCCGCAGGGCCGGTATCATTACAAGGTATTACCCTTTAGCCTGCATGGCGCCCCAGCCACTTTCCAAAGGTTAATGGACATTGTGCTGCGACCTCATCGTCGGTACACCTCGGCCTACTTAGATGATGTAGTCATCCACAGCACCGACTGGGAAAGCCATTTGCCCAAAGTGCAGACGGTAGTGGATGCCCTTAGAAAAGCTGGACTAACCGCTAATCCAAAAAAGTGTGCAATTGGGTTAGAAGAGACCAAGTATCTGGGGTATGTCATTGGGCGGGGAGTCATCAAACCTCAGGTAAATAAGATAGAGGCAATACGTAATTGGCCCCGACCAGTCACCACCAGGCATGTTAAATCGTTTCTGGGGATTGTAGGGTACTACATGAGGTTTGTGCCCCACTTTGCCACGATAGCAGCACCATTGACAGACCTGTTGAAGGGACGAAAGTCCGGAAAGGTTCACTGGAGTGAGAAGGCAGAAGAGGCTTTCTCTGCATTGAAGTCGGCCCTGTGTGGGTCCCCGGTTTTGGTGACACCCGACTTCAACAGGGAATTCATAGTACAGACGGATGCCTCGGAGGTAGGCCTCGGCGCTGTACTGTCTCAGGATGTCAACGGCGAAGAACATCCCGTTGTCTTCCTGAGCCGTAAGCTCAACCCAGCCGAGACCAGGTATAGCATAGTGGCGAGGGAGTGCCTGGCTATCAAGTGGGCACTCGAGTCTCTCCGCTATTACTTGTTAGGGAGGAAGTTCCGTCTGGTGACCGACCATTCCCCTCTCAAGTGGATGAGCCAGGCCAAGGAGCGGAATGCTCGGGTCACCAGGTGGTTCCTGTCCTACAGAACTTCAAGTTCAGTTCTCAGTAGAACACAGGGCAGGCCGCTTGCAGGGTAATGCAGATGCCCTGTCCCGCGTCCACTGTCTCATGTGTGTTCACCCCCTCAGGGTTGAACAAAAGGGGGGGTATGTAAGAGGGCGCAAGGTTCCGTCGTCGACGGAAGGTACGTGTCACCGAGGTTCCTGGCCTCGGTGAGATAAGAGCCGGATTCTTTGTGTGTCAGCAGCAGCTAGTGCTGCTTGACACATTGATATTTAGTATGAAAGCCGATTCGGGCCGGCTCTTATTGGGAATAGTCAAGTGCTGGTTGGGAGACTATTCCCCACGGTCCAGGCCGGACTTTTTCCGGGCCTTTAAAAGGCAGCCACCTCAGCAGGTGAGCGGTGATTATCCTGGAAGCTGCTGGGGTTGCTGTGGAGCTCTCAGGGCTGAGAGCAAGAGTCTGCAAACAGGCGTGCAGTCTACCTGGAAGCCGCTGGTGGAAACTTTGCGTGGCCGAGCTAACTGGCAGGTGTGAACTAACACCGACCATTCAGGTGACCTTGCTGTGGGACTGATATTTTTGCCTTGTGTTTTGCCTCGTGTGAACAAGCACTAAGACTATTTCTGTTTTGCCTCGTGTGAACAAGCACTAATACTGTTTTTGTGTTGCTGAGTGTGAATAAAACACTTCTGCTTTACCCAGAGAACTGTGTACCTTGCCTCTATACTGCGTCCGCAAGCCTGTCTACCAGAGCAATTCCCCACACCGTTTACAGACTCGATGTGCGATTCCAAACAAGTAATTTGCTCACATTTTGAACAAAGATATGCACCCTCAAACGGCTGTTCCAGGACTGCATACATCATGCAAGATGTGCACTGGACGGCATTGTCAATTGTGCAAGACATACTAATGGGGATTACACCACAAAAACAAAAAAAAATACAATATAATGTAGTAACAAGAACTGACCAATTTCAGTCCCCCACTGAAGTCCCTGAATCTGAAGTCACTTAATCTTAAGTCACACTTACACAACCACACACTTAATCAACCACGCATCGCGACCAACCTCACATTGATTATATATCTACTTATATAAGTATATTGTAAATGAAACTCAAATACACCAGCCTGTTTTTTTTCCTCTGGAAATAATTATTTTAACGACGGATGCACAACTGTTTGGCCTAAAACACAGCTTTTTCAATAAAACCCCAAAATGCATTTTTTTATTGCTGTAAATGTAAATTAGATATTAATACTATGTATGTACAACTGCTTTGTTAAGCAAGAATATTGCTTTTTTCACACAAAAAAGAATAATGCACTATTTCTCAGCTGTAATTTGAAATCTGTATTTAAGCGGTGTATTTCAAGATGCTCTGTGGATCAGGATTACCACTCTTGTCAAAAAACACACTTATGGGGTATTTCACAGCAGCAATGTAAAATAGGTGGTTGTAATGGGTATTTCAGACTGTTTGGTGGACCTTGAATAAAGTTTTTTTCACAAAAGCAGTTTATCACTGCTGTAAATTAAATGGAGGTATTTATACCGTGTATGTACAAATGCTTTGTGAAGCAGGAATTTAGCTTTTTTCACACAAAAAAAGAATAATGCACTATTTCTCAGCTGTAATGTGAAATCGGTATTTAGGCGGTGTATTTCAAAATCACAGCAGCAATGTAAAAAGTCACAGCAGCAATGTAAAATAGGTAGTTGTAATGGGTATTTCAGACTGTTTGGTGGACCTTGAATAACGTTTTTTTCTAGAAAAAAACAAAGAAGCACTATTTCCATGCATAAATATAAAATGTCGTTGGACAGTGTATGCAGAACTGTTTTGACGACAAGGAATACGGTTTTTCCCCCAAAATTACACGGATTCTCTATGTCACCGCAGAAATGTCAAATATATATTTTGGTGGCGTAAAATAGGCTTGGTGGATCAGGATGGCCACTTTTTTTAAACTAAAATACACTGATGCACTATTTGATAGCTGAAATGGAATATACGGTTTAGTGCATAGTATACAAAAGTGCTCTGTGGCACCACAGATCCCAGGCTAGACAAATGGACTATGTAACCCCTTAAACATACAAAAGGCAATATAGGGGACTTGAGCAAAAGTTTTTTTTCTTCACTGAGCTACAAAATAGGATTAGGCTGATGTCCCAGGCAGGCTGGCAGACATGCAGTACACTGCAGTGCCTAAAATGGCCGCCGACCTCAGTAACAGATGGATTACAAAAAAAATCTCCCTGGCAGTGGCTGGGTACAGAAATGTTGGATTGCTGAGGCTCCCTCCCTCACTATGTGCTGTATCTTGTGGATTAAAGTTGCACAGGTTCTTCAGATTTCTGCCCAATTCTGTCCCTGACCGCACTAGCAACAACCTTGCTCTAGTCTCAATTCAGCAGACTGACGTGCGGCACTACGTGACTCCAGCTTATAAAGAGGCTGGGTCACATGCTGCACTCAGCCAATCACAGCCATGCCATTAGTAGGCATGGCTGTGATGGCTTCTTAGGGCAAGAAATAAAACGCTTGCTGATTGGCTGCTGTGCAGCCCTTCAGAAAGCGGGAAGAAATTGCCGAACAGCGGACCCGAACCCGAACTTTTTTGAAACTATACAGTTTGGGTTCGCTCAACTCTAGTCACCATATGTTGCTGTTCTCCAGAAGTGTTGGTAAGATGTGGTACACCCCAATGGGAAATACGTCCAGAGAGTCAATGTCTGCAGTTAAACAGTCTGGAAGGAGCAGAGCTGGCTTTTTCGTACTAAGGAAAGGCCTGAGCTAGTTGTCCCTCTCTATCAGAAGGCTGGTACCCTAGTCAAAAGCTGAAGGCCCATGGTCCGTGGCTCAGTAGTCTGGCTGGCTCCTTAGTCACAGGACTGGTGACCCATTGTCTTGGGCTCAGCACCCGCATCTTCTTCTGGTCACTCATGCAGTCTGACAGACTAGGAGCTTTGACTGCTCACCTTATATACAGTTTTTAACTAAACTAGAACCTTATAATGGGAGGGGTGGAGAAACTCAGTCCAAACAAATACAAAGTTACAACTTTGTCTGTCATAGACTAACATTAGAACTTTAATAATACCTAAAGGAAATGACAGCAGTTTTTCCAGTCCCCAAAACAAAAACAAAAAATTCGGACAGTCTGTGTGGGTTTGGTGGTACAGTCAGGCTTTTCCCTCCAAAACATGCTCTTCTTTAACTATTATGGTAACTGTGTAAAATGACCAGCTTCTTCTTAGCCAGAAAGTCCCAAAATTCCTTCAAGTAGCAGCCAGTTTGGACCAAATGCCAGAGCCTAATTTTTCAAATCTGACATGTGTCAGTTTATCTGGTATTAACTTTGGAACACTCATTTTTCCAAGCCATTCTTAGATGGCATACACTCATGTTAGTAGTGAACTTGAGTTGGTACATTTTACCTTTATGTATAAAAGAAAATCCAAAACTTGCAGACAATTTGGAAAAATTCACTATTTGAATTTCTGCTTTTAAGGTGGATAGTGATACTTCATAAAATAGTTATTATTTTGCCCATATGTCTACTGTACGTTTGCATCATTTTGTAATGTCATGTTTTTTTAGGATGTTAGACGGCTTAGACGTTTAGAAGCACATTTTTAAATTTTTAAGAAAATTTCAAAAACCCACTTTAAGGACCAGTTCAGTTGTGAAATCAATTTGTGGGGCTTACATAGTAGAAAGCACCCATAAATGACCCTATTTTAAAGACTATATCCCTCAAACGGATTTTACAAACATTGTTAACCCTTTAGTTGTGGCACAAGCATTAAAGCAAAATGGAGGTGAAATTTAACAAATTTATTTTTTGTGCAGATTTTCCATTTTAATAAATTTTTCCTATAACACAACAAGGGTTAACAGCCAAAACAAACCTCAATATTTATTACCATGATTCTGAAGTTTACAGAAACACCCCATATGTGGCCGTAACCTGCTGTATGGGCACACGACAGGGGGCAGAAGGCAAGGAGCTCAATATTGTTTTTGGAGGGCAGATTTTCCTGAGGTACAACTAGAAAGAAATCCTCCAAAAATTACCCCATTTTTGATACCGCAGCCTCAAGGAATTGATCTAGCAGTGAAGTGAATGCTTTGACTAAAGATGAGCAAATTTTAAAAAATTTGATTCGTCTGATTTTTCCGGGAAAATTTGCTTATATCTGAATATATTTGCGGCGAATTACGTTAAAAAAAAGGCTATTTCCTGGCTGCTGAGAGCCTGTATAGTGGTGTAGAACACTGCCTTGCAGTAACACGCATAGGGAGTCTGCTTTGGTAGTCAAATAATACTGTGAGCAGGGCCGCCATCAGGGGGGTACAGCCAATACCCCAGTAAGGGGCCCGGACCCCAGGGGGGCCCGGCAGCCGGTCCCGATCTTTTTTTTTTTTTTTCTCACCAGGCAGTCCGTCTGGTGCTGTACCTTTAAGAAAAAAAAAAAAAATCTTTCTTCAGCAGACACCACGCTCTGCACGTCTGCTAAGCCCATCCCCTGACATCCAGCCTCCTGTCTCTCTGATGCCTCGTCCTTGGCCCCGCCTCCTCACAGAGCCCAGGAAGAGAGTGCTGGGGAGTGGGGAGCACCGAGAGACTTACAGGACTGCCGGGTCCCAGGAAAATGACCCGATCATTGCCTCCTGCAGTCTTCCTTCTCCTGACATGTGAGTTCTTCTGTGACACTCAGTGCCTCCTGCTGTCCTCCCCTCCCCCCTGCAGAATTGGTCTTTAAACTAGTAATGTGCTTTTTTTTTTTTATCTCCAGTTGTTTAAAGTTTAACCCCTTCAGGCTCAGACATGTCACAGTGACTGAGCTTCTTCAATTTACCAAGTAGTGAGTCTCAGCCAGCACCACCATGATGTCCCATTTACTTATAATTAGGACAAGCTGTATGATTTAGGGCTCTTTCACACTTGCGCTTTCGCTTTCCGTCCTAGAGATCTGTCCTCGGGGCTCTAGGACAGAAAGATACTGATCAGGATTATCCTAATGCATTCTGAATGGAGAGAAATCCGTTCAGGATGCATCAGGATGTCTTCAGTTCAGTATGTGAAAGTTTTTTGGACGTTGACAGAACCGTAGCATGCTGCAGATTTGTCTCCGTCCAAAAATCCGGAAGACATGCCGTAACGCCGGATCCGGAATTAATGCCCATTGAAGTGCATTAATTCGGATCCGGCATTAAGCTAAACGTCGTTTCGGCGCATCGTTAAAGTCCCGGCTGCCATGGTAAAGTGTAGTGGGGAGGTAGGGGAGAAGTATACTTACCGTCCGTGCGGCTCCCGAGTCCCGGGGCGCTCCACAATGACGTCAGAGCGCCCCGTGAGCATGGATCACGTTATCCATGTGCGTGGGGCGCTCTGACGACATTCTGGAGCGCCCCGGGAGCCGCACGGGCGGTAAGTATACTGCTCCCCCGCTCGCCACTACTACTATCGTAAACAGGACTTTAGTAGCGTCCTGGCTGCCATAGTAACCTGAAAGCATTTTGAAGACTGATCAGTCTTCAAATGCTTTCAGTTGTCTTGCGTTGTGACGTATCCAGCGGGCATTTCCGGCGACGGAAGTGCACGCCGGATCCTAACAACGCAAGTGTGAAAGAGGCCTTAGAATGGAGAAGTCATACTCGTCCATTCTAAATCCTTAGAGCCTGTCCTTAGTAGGTGGTGTCAGTAGCTACTGTCACTCAGCGCTTCTGTCACCACCAAGTGTCACTGATGACCCACCTTTAGGGTCTAGTCACACGACTAAGGCCTCTTGCGCACGCCTGTATTGTGGCCCGCAAACAGCGCTTCCATAATACACTGGCAGCAGCCTGTGTGCACTCTGCATGAGGGATGTGAACCCATTCACTTGAATGGGTCCGCAATCACGGAGATGCGGAATGGAAGCACAAATAGGAACTCCACATAACCACTATGGAGCGCTTCCATGGAGTTTCTGTCCGTGCCTCTGTTCCGCAAAAATATAGAACATGTTCTATTTTTTTGCGGAACAGATGGATCATGGATAATGAATGGAGCGGACTGCGGCAGACACCCGACTGCAATGATGGGGAACGATGATGACACTAAACCTTGTCATTGCAGTCGGGTGTCTGGTAATGGAAAGGCACTGGGGGGCTGATGGAGAGGCACTGGGGGGCTGATGGAGAGGCACTGGGGGGCTGATGGAGAGGCACTGGGGGGCTGATGGAGAGGCACTGGGGGGCTGATGGAGAGGCACTGGGGGCAGATGAGAAGCATGGGGCTCTTATCTGAGGTCTGATTGGGGGTCATTCATATTGGGGTCTGATCTGAGGTCTTATTGGGGTCTTATTTTTGGCTGTTAGCTGAGGTCTGATTAACATTAGGGGTCTGACCAGAGGTATAATGAAAAATATTATTTTCTTAATGTCCCCCTCTAAAACCTAGGTGCGTTTATGGTCCGGTGCGTCTTATGGGGAGAAAAATATGTTACTTGCTTGCCCCTCCTCCCGATCTCCCCTGCTATTTCGCTGTGCCCCCGGACTGCCGCTCCGTCCCCATTGACTATAATGGGGACGGAGTTTTGGCGCAGCGCACAGAAAGAGGACACCGGACTAAAACTACAACATGCACTGCCGTGCACTGCTGCGTGGCGCCGTAGTCCTGCCCCGGAGGGGGGGGGGTTGGGGGGCCCAGGTATTGAGCTGTGTAAGGGGCCCCAAAATTTCTGATGGCAGCCCTGACTGTGAGTCCATATGACAGGTGTCGCTCTTTGAATCACTGCATACTTCACTTATTTGGGCGGTCATAGGGCCAAAACTGACCAAATAACTTAAGTATTAACTCACTCTTACAGGTAGATGTTAACATCAAGAAGAAGTGCACTCCATTTACACCCTCATCAGCTGATTCCACATAGATGTCTACAGAACCTGTTCTATTAAATTATAGATAGTATAGCTTATACTGTACAAGTAGAGCCCCCTGACAGAGGAGAGGGTGTCAGCAGTAAGTTTGTGTTGACATCACTGATTAATTTTCTCCCATTCTCTGATCAGTCAGAACAACCCACAAAACACAGATCCTGTCTGGAGCATATGCCTTCACGCGGTCCGCATTTGCTCAATAATACATCAGTATTGCTAAAGGCAAAAAAAAAAACGGAGTGGATCTAAAACAGAGACACTGAATGGAATATTTGCATGTCTTCTATGTTTTGTACCCAGGCGGGTAACAGCATCAGAATAGTAGCTGAGGCAGGTAGCCAGAAGAAACCGGTCTCTTGTCAAAATGTTGGTGTGGCACCATGGATGATCTATTCTGATGCATCAGGCAGTGGTGTGGAAATCCTGGCTGATCCACCTCTGATTCATCTTTAAACTCTTGCTGAATGTCATATGTAAGAGGGTGCAAGGTACCGTTGTCGACGGGAGGTACGTGTCACCGAGGTTCCTGGCCTCGGTGAGATAGGAGCCGGGTTTTTGTGTGTCAGCAGCAGCTAGTGCTGCTTGACACCTTGGTATTTAGTTTGGCTGCAAAGCCAATCTGGGCCGGCTCTTACTGGGAGTAGGCAAAGAGTTGGGTGGGTGCCTATTCCCCACGGTCCAGGCCGGACTTTTCCCAGGCCTTTAAAAAGGCAGCCACATCAGCAGGTGGGGGTGTGTGATTGTCCTGGAGCTGCTAACAGTGCTGTGGAGCTCTCTGACCTGGAAGCAAGAGCCCAGCAAAGAAGCGTGCAGTCGGCCCGGAAGCCTAAGGGGTCGGTTTTTCTTGCGGCTGGGCTGACAGCCAGGTGCGAACATGCACCTACATCTCACAGGTGATTGGATCCTGGTCTGGACTCTTGTGTTTTGCCTTAAGTTTTTGCTGGGTGTGAATTAACACTAAGTGACTGTCTGGAGTTTATTTATGCAAGTGTGAAATAAACACTCTTTACTGCATTTCCTGGACTCCCTTTGCCTCTGTACTGCACCCACACCGCCGTCTACCAGAGCGACTCCCCACACATATCAAATGCATTGTGGTATCATGCTGTAATTCCCTTTAACAGGCTCGCTCCACATATATATAGCTGGGGGGGGGGGGCTAAAGTTAGTGTGTCCGATGTTAACGAAGAGATGAGGAAGTTAAAGGAGGAGGTGGGAATTTGTATTTCCATCTAAATAATTCAAAGAAGATTTTAAAAAAGATTTTACCGCATCTACTGTAACTGCAGTGCTGATAGACGAATATCTTTCTTTTTCTACTGATATATGCCTCTAAAGGCTTTACCACATATAACTGGAACAGTGAACGTGAGTATATTTTTCTGTTTTCCACCTATATATGCCAATAAAGGCTTTTCAACAGAGGGTAATAGGCTGTCTGTCAGTTTCAAAAAACCAACGGTGCCAGAGGCAGAGTGATCTGAAGTAAATGGGACGTAGCGGAGGAAGTAGGTCTGCACTGGAAGAGCGAGACAAGGTCCTCGTGCGGTTTCTGTGGCTGCAGAAAAGTCCCCGTAGTGTCCACTAGGAAATACCATAGATAGATGCAGGCTGGTGTGAATTAGTTCGCATTTTTGTGCAAGGTTAGTGACTAGTGTATTCACCTGTATTGGTGCACCACTCTTAAGGATGTCGTCACGTAAGCGCAGTGTGTGAAACGTAAATACGAAATTTGATCACAACATAAATCGGTCCATACTGCAAAAACGAATTTCCCACATATGACTACAGCGCAGAATGCTGAATATATGTTTATTTTTCTACTGCAATACGCCAGTAAAGGCTTTACCAGATATAACTGCAACAGTGAACTGAGAATATATTTTTCTTGTAGTACTGAAATACGCCCCTATACGTTCTCACCAGAAATAACTGCAGAAGTGACCCGAGAATATATATTTCTTGTTGGATGGAAAAAGGCCACTATACATTTTAACCAGAAAACAATTAAACAATGAAGGGCGTATATATTTTTCTTGTAGTACTGAAATACGACTCTATACACTTTCACCAGAAATAAGTGCAACAGTGCAGTGCGTATATATTTTTCTTTTTTTAATGAAATACGCCCCTATTTGCTTTCAACAAAAATCACTGCAACAGTACAGTGCGTATATTTCTTTTTTTACTGTAATAGGCCCCTAAAACTTTTCACCAGAAATAATTGCAGAAGTGACCCGAGAATATATATTTCTTTTTGGATGGAAAAAGGCCACTATACGCTTTAACCAGAAAACAATTAAAGAGTGAAGTGCGTATATATTTTTCTTGTAGTACTGAAATATGACCCTATACACTTTCACCAGAAATCATTGCAACAGTGCGTATATATATTTTTCTTTTTCTACTGTAATAGGCCCCTATACCCTTTCACCAGAAATGAATGCAACCGTGCACTGCATTCAAATTTTTTGTGTATTACTTAAATACCGCCCTATATTTTTTCACTAGAAATGACTGCAAATGATTTTATCGTAAATAATAAAGGTGACCTGTGTATATATTTATCTTTTTCCACAAATAAAAGCCACTAAAGGCTTTTCAACATACCCCAATAACTAATTGCTGGAATGACAGAGCTGTATTAGGAGACTATCTGGATCCCCAAGTAATGTTTCCCTGCAATTGTAAATTGCTTTTTATCACAATGAGGATTTTCCCATGACTCTCCGTATCATCTGCACACGTTTCTCCCTGTCTGTGAAATGATTCCTCTCACTATCCTTTCCCTGCACTAGTAAATCGCTTCTTTCCTTTTTTTTTTTTTTTAACAATTAGTTTTTCTTTCCCTCTCCCTAGCGCCTGCATACATGCCTGTCCCTGAACAAAGTACGATTGTGAATGGCAGAATCTAAGATGGCCGCTGTATTTATAGGGCTGTGACATCACCGGGTTGGCTGGCTGGCTGCTGATTGGCTGCATGCATGGCATTATTGGTCAACCCGCCTTTCCAGAGTTCCTTGCCCATGTCGTCACACGTGAAGCCGCCATTTTAGCCACCATTGTAGCCGCCATGTTAGGAAAAATTACGATTCGTTACCATGAAGCGTGAAGAAATTCACATTTGTTGCGAATTGAATTTTTCCTGAAATTATAAACAAATTCCACTTTGTCAGCTTCGATTCGCTCATCTCTAGCTTTGACCCAACAGGAATTTAGAAACACTTCGCTTTCTTATAGGACACAGGATTTTCTAAATTGCTGAAATTGTTTTTTGGGGCCATAACATTTTTATTTTTTATTATTTTGGGGTACATACGTCTTTTTGATTACTTTTTATACCATTTTTTATGCAGGTGAAGTGAGCGAAAATGGCTTTGATATAGTTATGGTGATACCAAATTTATATAGTTTTTTTAATGTTTTACTACTTTTCAGAACTTGTGTTTAAAATACATTTTATTTTCCATCGTCATATACTAACATCCATTTTTTTATACTAACATTTTTTATTTTTTCACTAATGTAGCTGTGTGGGGGCTTGTTTTATGTGGGACAGGCTTTAGTTTTTATTGATATCATTTTGGGGTACATATGTCTTTTTAATCACTTTTTATACCATTTTTGTGGAGGTGAAGTGGGCAAAAATGGCAATTCTGTCAGTGTTTTTATTTTACTTTTTATGGAGTTCCTCATACAGTAAATATGATATGATAATTTTATTCTGTGGGTTGATATGGTTATGGTGAGACCAAATTTATATAGCTTTTTTGTGTTTTACTACTTTAAGCATAAAATCACTTGTGTTAAAAAATAAATATTATAAAATTTTTATTTTGTCATAAATGTAGCTGTGTGGGGGCTTTTTGCAGGATAAGCTATAATTTTTATTTTCATAATTTGGGGGTACAAATGACTTTTTGATCACCCTTTATATATTTTTTTGTGGAGGTGATGTGACAGAAACAGCAATATTGTCATAGTTTTTTCATTTTTTTACAGTGTTCACCACAAGAGATTAGTAGCATGATGCTTTTATAGATCAGGTTGTTACGGACGCGACAATACCAATTTTTGTGTACTTTATTTTATTTTTTCATTTTTGAATCAATTATAAATGACCAGATATGGGAAAAGGCAATTTGTTTTATTAATTTTTATAAATATTTTTATTTTATTGTCTTTTTACACTTTTTTTTAAATATATCAAGACCCACTTGATCTTGAAGATCCAGTGGGCTTGAATGCTGTACAGTGCACTGCAATACTATTGCAATGTACTGTACACATGGCAAGCCTGGATGCCTATGAATTTGATCCGAATTTCATGAATTATTCAATTTGCACTGAATCCGAATTTCCTCGCGATTCGAAGCTAATCTTTTAGGAAAATTTTTGAGAAATTCGCTCATCTCTAATGGTAACCATTGACCGGCTGACATCGCATTGCGGCAGCCTGATGGGGAGAAAGGAAGCACCCTCCCTCTATTAACCCCATGGTTAAACATCTGACATCAGTGCCAGCACCGATCTTGGCTGTCAAAGCTGAGTCTGTATGTTACAGTTGACACTGGCAGCCGCCATAAGATACTGAGGGCATCAAGGGGCATTAGTGTGATATTGGAGGCATGGTCTAGTTTCAGGCTGTGATCTCCAGAGTGGAGATCAGAGCCTGAAAGCGGCGTTCTAACACTGCACAGACTAACCAATCAGAGTGCTCCCCAGCAAGGGACCGCTTTGATTGGTCTATTGCCAGCTTCTCCCATGTCTCTGCTCTCGGTATGCAGTGTGGACATGACTATGTCCAAATGTGCTAAGTTATGTGCAATTCGGACTTACAGTGAAATAAGGTAAGGGGTTAACTTTGCTTAAGGGAAAAAGGAGCAAATGTCCAGACTTCAAAGTACCCGAGCTACAGGGCACTACATTATTTCACACCAATGGTTTGTTCATACTTTGTATTTTTTGGGCATTTAAAAAACAAAAAAAATTTCCTGCCCTTTTCCATATTTAACCCCTTGCCAAAATTTGACGTACTAGAATGTCACAGCGGGAAGTCACTTCCCGTTAATTGATATACTAGTATGGCATGATCAACAGGCCGGCACTGGAGCTAAGCGCGCCCCATCAATGTAGGAGCCCAGCTTGTAACTGACAGCTTGAACCCGGCTGCATCCCCAGGCATCACTGTAAATGCAAATGTCGGTGGATTAACCTTGCCCAAAAATTGTACCAATAAAAATGTTGTCATCTCTTCCCACAAAAAACCAAGCCCTTACACAAGACAATCAGCAGGAATATGGCTTTCAGAAAATGGAGACACAAAGTTAGAGATAGGTAGAGCGTCCTTAATTATTTTAGGGATTTAGGTCACAAGCTTAGGGCAAGGACCTCAAAGGTAGTGTTTTTCCAAAAGATGATTACTTACCGGTAATTGGATTTTCCATTTAGCCTCCACAACGGCACTGAGCAGGAGGATGACCCGCCTCCCAGGGACAGGAAACAACGTGGAGAACAAACCTTTAAAAGCCTCCTCCCCTTTACCTTCTCCAGTAAGTATCCGAGAACTCAAGATGATGCTGAGAACTTTATTTTGATTCCTTCATCAAAACAAGAAATGAGACAAAAGAACAAATGCACAAATAATGCAAAATCTATATATGCACCAAGAAATTAGGGTGGGAAAAATCCCAGTACCGTTGTGGAGGCTAAATGGAAAATCCAATTACCGGTAAGTAATTATCATCTTTTCCATACGCCTCCCCAACGGCACTGAGCAGGAGGACTAGCAGAGAAATAACTAGCCCCCTAGGGAGGGACCACGGCAGAAAGAACTTTCCGACCGAAGGATAAGTCCCTGTTTGAGATTACATCCAGTCTGTAATGACGGAAGAACGTATTTGGATTGGACCAAGTAGCGGCCTGGCAGATCTGGTTTAGTGAGGCTGAGGCACATTCGGCCCAGGAGGTGGAGACCGCTCTTGTTGAATGGGCTCTTAACTGAAGAGGTGGAGACTGGTTCTTTTCCT
Source organism: Bufotes viridis (assembly GCA_033119425.1). Taxonomy (NCBI): domain Eukaryota; kingdom Metazoa; phylum Chordata; class Amphibia; order Anura; family Bufonidae; genus Bufotes; species Bufotes viridis. The sequence goes on along the minus strand of CM065590.1, from coordinate 333,308,458 downwards.
TGTATGCTCTGGAGATAGCCATTCTGATCCAGCGAGCGATGGTAATTTTAGAAGCTGCCTGGCCTTTGTTACTTCCAGCAAACTGTACAAATAAACGGTTTGTCTTCCTAAATGGTTTTGTGACTTCAAGGTAGGCGAGAATGCATCTTCTAACATCAAGATTATGAAACTTCACTTCCTGATCTGTCTTGCCCTGTGGACAAAATGTGGGAAGAGATATTTCCTGGTCACAATGAAACCTGGTGAATACTTTTGGCAAAAACGAAGGTTCATGTCGAAGAATAATTCTGTCGTCTAAAATCCTAAAATACGGTGGACGGCAAGAAAGGGCCTGAATCTCGCCTATTCTTCTAGCAGATGTTACGGCTATAAGAAAAGCTGCTTTTTGAGATAAAAGACCTAGGGGTATATCGGAGATAGGCTCAAACGGAGGACCTGTTAAGACAGAGCACTAAATTTAGGTCCCAAGGGGGAAACCGTAGACCTGACTGTAGGTCTGAGTCTGGAAGCCCCTTTAAAAAATCTTCTTATTAATTGTTTATCTGCAATTTTTCATCAAGGAAACAACTTAAAGCTGCTACTTGAACTTTTAAAGTACTGACCCAAAGACCTTCGTCCAGGCCCTTTTGTAGGAACTCTAGGATGATTCTCAAATCCATTTTCTTGGAAGGATCCCAGGAGGCCTGGGAAAAATGAAGAAAGGCATTCCACATTCTCTGATAGATCTTAGAGGTGACCGGTTTACGACTGTTAAGAATAGTGTGTATTACCGTATCCGAAATACCCTTAGCTCTTAGGATGTCGCGCTCAGTCTCCAAGCTGTTAGTCTCAGTTGATGGACCTTTGGGTGATGTACTGGACCCTGGATCAGTAGGTTCGGGATCTGGGGCAGTTCCCAACTGTTTCCTCTTGACATTTTTAGTAGTAGCGGAAACCAAGTCCTCTTTGGCCATGAGGGTGCTATCAGGATTGCCTCGCACTTGTCCTCCGCAATCTTTGTCAGAGTCTTTGCTATCAGGGCAAACGGGGGAAAAGCATATAATAGGCCCTTTGGCCATGGCCCCGAAAAGGCATCCACTCTTAGAGGGTTGTCTTGGTATGAGAGAGTAGAACTTCTCTGTCTGTGCATTCTTCTTTGAAGCAAAAAGATCTAGAACCGGAACTCCCCACTTCCTGGTCAGTTCTAAGAATATCGACCTGTTTAGGGCCCATTCCCCTGATTTCAGGGGACTTCTGCTTAGAAAATCGGCCAGAATGTTCTCTTTTCCTTTTACATGGGTTGCGGATATAGAAGCTATCTGATTTTGAGCCCAAGAGAATATCTGGGATGCTGTCTGACTCAGAATCTTGCTCCTCGTACCCCCTTGTTTGTTTAGATAGGCCACAGTTGTACTGTTGTCTGATAGAATTTTTACATCCTTGTGAGGATTTAAAGACTGGAAGGCTTTTAAGGCCTGAAAAACTGCCAGGAGTTCTTTCACATTTGACGAGAGGGGACGTGAAAAGGGTCCCCATCTCCCCTGAACCATCTGGCCCCCACAGTGGGCCCCCCAACCTACTCCGCTTGCATCGGTCGTTATTACCAGTGTCTCTGAAGGTCTCCACTGGACACCCTGGACCAGATTTTCTCTTCTTATCCACCAATTTAAGGAGAGTTTTACCTGAAGGGGGAAGACAGATTCTCTTGTCTAGAGAGAAAGGACTCTTGTTCCAAGATGAAAGGAGGAACGCCTGTAATGGTCTGCTGTGAAACTGAGCCCATTTTATCGCCGGGATACATGAGGTCATTAAACCTAGAATGATCATGATCTGTCTGTAAGTAACTATACGGGACCGACTGAAGAGAAGGAATCTGGAGATTAGATCTTTTATTTTAGATTCTGGAAGGAAAGAGGTCATTTTTTCTGAGTCCAACAGTATGCCCAGGAAAATCTTCTTTTGGGCCGACACAAGATTTGATTTTTCCAGATTTATCTTCCAGCCCAGAGAGGAGAGTGTATCTGTTACAAGCAGGATGTTTTCCCGTAGAATCTCTGGTGACTGGGCCGACAAAAGGAAATCGTCTAAATACGGGATGAAGACCACTTCCTTTTGATGAAAATGGGCTGAGACTTCTGCCATTATTTTTGTAAAAATCCGGGGGGCTGAGGCCAGACCGAACGGCAGAACCCGGAACTGGAAATGGATTAGCTGGTCCTGAAAAAAAAAATAAATCGCAAACCTCAGATATTTTTGATGTTCTGAAAAAATGGGAATATGATAGTAGGCATCTGCCAGGTCTATAGATGCCATGAAACAACCTTGGGACAACAAACTGATTGTGGATTTGATGGTCTCCATCTTGAACTTTTTGTATGTAAGATGCTTGTTTAGGTCTTTTAGATTTATGATGGCCCTTTGTGAACCATTGGTTTTTTTTACTAGGAAAATTGAAGAATAAAAACCTTCTTTTATCTGATCTGGAGGAACCGGAATGACTGCCTGCTTTTCTAACAAGATCTGAATCTGGGACTCCAGAAGCATCTGGTTGGACATGTTCAGTTTCTGATTTACAAAGAATCTTCTTATGGGGCGGAAGAAAATTCTATTTTGTATCCTGATTTTATTATGTCCAATACCCAGGGAGAATCTGTAATTTTTCCCCAATCCGGGAGGAATTTTTGAAGTCTTCCGCCCACCGGACTTCTGGCGTCATTGAGAAGTTTGTTTTGTTGATTTGTCTGGATTGAATAGGAACCCCCTACCTCTACCTTTTGTAGACTGCCAGGGGCCTGAACTTTCTTTTCTCTTCGGGTCAGGTCTGGACTTTTTATGAGGACGAAAGGACCGACGATTCTGGAAAAACCTCTGCTCGGATGGGAACCCTTTCTTTCGATCCGATGCTTTCTCTAGAATATCGTCCAGAACTGATCCGAAAAGTCTGTCTCCTTCGCATGGGATACTACAAAGTTTGTTCTTAGAAGTGTTATCTCCTGACCAGGAGCGAAGCCAGATAGATCTTCTGGCTGCATTGGAAAGGGCTGCAGATCTTGCAGATAACTTGACCAAGTCCACTGAAGCGTCCGCAAGAAAATTTGTGGCCTGTTTTAATACCGGCAGAGAAGCTAGAATGTCTTCATATGGGGTGCCAGCCAGCAAATGTTCCTCCAATTTGGACAACCATAATGCCAGAGTTCTGGCCGTACAGGTTGCTGAAATACTGGGCCTAAACATAGAAGTGCAGGTGTCCCAAGACTTTTTAAGTATAGATTCACACTTTTTGTCCATGGGGTCTCTGAGTAATCCTATGTCCTCAAATGGTAAGGAGGATTTTTTAGAAATCCTTGCTACGGGTGCGTCTACCCGAAGGGTTCTATCCCAGTGTGCAGACTCAGATTCACTGAAGGGGTATTTTTTCTCACAGGCGTTCTGAGTGAAGGAGCTGGCAAGTGCCCGTCCTTCACTCAGAACGCCTGCGCCGAATGAAGACCGTTACGGCGCAGGCGCGGGATTTCATGGGAAGACAGGGCCAGCGGGAGGAGAAGAGCGCTCGCTGGCCTTGTCTATCAAGTGGAGGAGGGGGCGTGTTTATAGTCCGAGGATGCGGCGGCTACCAGCAAGTAACCGCCCAACTTGCTGGTAGTGAAGAAATTAGCATAACATAAAAGTGCGATTTTTACAGAATTTAGAGCACAGAGAGAGGTAATAGTAATATGTATGAACTCAGCGGACATTAGCAAATAGCTAATGTCCACTACTCAAAATTGCTAAATCGGGGGTGACAGAAGCCCTTTAAAGACTCTGGAGACACCTGATTTTTTCTCTGGGTCTTTCCATTCTTCTGAGATTAATTTTTTTATGTTCTCATGAACCGGAAACACCCTTCTCCTGTCGGCCAATCCCCTGAACATCTGGTCCTGGATGGAATGTGGCTCTTTAGCCTGTTCTATGTTCATCGTGGCCCTAATAGTTTTGAGAAGGGAGTCCATGTCTTCTATGGAAAATAATGGCTTGCCCGAGTTGTCCTCTGAAGAGGACGAGTCTGAATCAGAAGAAACTTCGCCCTCATCAGAGTCTAAAGTCAAGTCCTGGGAATGCTCAACCAGGGGTTTAGCAGTAGAGGTGGAAGGGGCTGCCATGGAGGGGGCTAAAGGTAGCGTAGATATTTTTGAATCTACTGCTGAGCCGACTTCTTCTTTGATGATAGCCCTCAGGCCATCCAAAAAAGATGGAGTCTCCTCTGCTATAACTTTTTCCAGACATTTAGGACACAGCGGCTTTTTGTGATGGCTTGCTAATTGTTTTTTACAGATGCCACACTTCTTTTTGACTGAAGGTTCCCCCGTTCTGCTGGATTTACTCTAAAATCACATAAAACATGTAAAAGAAGTGTACTAGACGCCGAGCTCTAGTAGATCACAAAAAAAGGGGAACCTTCACCTGGGAAAAAAAACCGTGCACAACAGGGAAGAGGTGTAGTGTATACATATAAATATATATGCCAAGAGGAGATCTCCCATGGAGGAGGCTTACCGGGCTGGGGGCCTTGAGGGGCTCTGTGGACGTCTCCGATGGAGTAGACAAGGCTCTTTGTTCCCCCGCCTGTTTGCACGCCACACAGAAAAAGCCGGGACCATTTCAATCCTACGTGACCCCTATCGTGAGACTACGGCCCGGAAGTCTCGCAGGTCCCGGCCGCCTCTCCGCTGCTCCCAGAGGGAGCCGAAAGCCCGGGGTTGCCTGGGATGCCGCAGGGCTTACACCCGGACGCCGGAAGGGCCCTTCTTCTTGCCTCGCGACCTGGCGCCCCGCTACAGCCCTCCTAACTGCCGTTAGGGACCTCCAGGTGAGAGAACAAAGCCTCTCAGGCTGCGCGCAAATGAATAAACGGTGCAGAGCAGGGGGATCCCTGCTCCGTTCTCCACTTCGTCCCGAGGGACAGGAAACAACTGGAGAAGGTAAAGGGGAGGAGGCTTTTAAAGGTTTGTTCTCCACGTTGTTTCCTGTCCCTGGGAGGCAGTTCATCCTCCTGCTCAGTGCCGTTGGGGAGGCGTATGGAAAATACTACCTGTACCATAAGCCACACAAGACAGGCAAAGGGAGATTAGGGAGGTTAAGAAGTGGCTCAAGAACTGGTGTAGGAAGGAGGGGTTTGGGTTCCTGGAGAACTGTGCCAACTTCTCTGTCGGCTGCAGGTTCTATCATAGGGATGGGCTGCACCTCAATGGGGAAGGGGCAGCTGTGTTGGGGGAGAAGATGGCTAGAAGGTTGAAGAAGTGTTTAAACTAGGAACTGGGGGGAGGGTAATTATGTTATAGGGAAGATAGTCAATCTGCACTGAGGGCAAGGTAATGGGACTGGGAGAGGAATGGAAGGAGGGACTAGAACAGTTCATGAGGAAAGGTGTAGGGTAAAAAATATACATAAACCTCTTAAATGTATTTGTGGTCGGATCAGCTATCAGAAAGGTGTACCTATCCTATCTACAACAAGCAGTAGAATTATGCCATAACTGCTGCGGTAGGGCAGCCTAAAATGAAGTGATTGTAAGATGGTGTAGGTGGGTGAAATCAGCTAAATCGGCGTCAGCCTGGGCCCACAGGTGCCTATAAATAGCACTGTAATCAACCTCCCCTCCCACAAATACATCAATATACTTGCTTAAGACTTGTGGTCGGATCGGCTATCAGAAAGGTGTATCTAACCTATCTAACCCTATCTACAACAAGCAGTAGAATTATGCCATAACTGCTGTGGTAGGGCAGCCTAAAGGGGCCAAAAAGAGCAGACCTTAGTTTAGAGCAAAATATATACATACCATTACGACACCCACTTTGCACGCAAAAGACATTCCATGATGAAGGTGCGGAATATACTGTACATATCACAGAGATTTCTATGTACCTTACCTCGTCGTCACGTGCGCCGGCACGTCGTTCTTGGAGGTAGCTAATGTTGATGCGTTTGAAAGAGTGGCCGGTAATCAGAAACGATTAACTCCTATGTTGACTAACATATGAACATATCACGAGAAGGTCTGGATCCTGAGAGCTGCAGACTGTAACAACAATGGTGAATCTGATGGAAGGGCCTAAATGAAGTCCAACCATTCGCCAAGGGCCCTGCTCGGACACCAACTGTTCCTGGTAGCAAAATACTTCACCTACACTTATTCCCCAGGCCACAGCTTATTTTTTAATATAAAGGACCAAAAAAGTTAGATGGCGTATGCAGTCTAACTCTAGTAGTAGATTAAGTGACATGTGTAAACTCAACAGGCCTGGGGAACCATAAACACAAATACATGTCTGTTTCAATTAATGAGCTAACGTTGCCTGTAATGAGGACAGAGAACGTACCCACCATACTTGCAGTTGTGACAGGAAAAAAAAAAAAACGTGATAAACTATGTATGCTGCGCATGTAGTAGTAATAGGACTTGTCGTGTCCGTAGACGTGACAGACTATGTATATTGTGCCGTATTATTGTACCTCCTACTGGAAGATGGACCGGTACCCAGGAACTAGGCGCGACACCAACACCCTCGGCCCGAGTTTGTAGATGAAGTAAGCATACCTGTAATGAAGACATAATATACACACAATGCCTGCCACTATGACAGTAAAGCTCAAGGTCATGATGGACTATGTATGCTGCACCTGTAGTCGTGCTGGACTTATCGTGTCAGTAAATGTGATTGTGCCTGTAGTCATGACAGGATTCCCTGTGTACGAAACTGACGCCATAGTTTAGTGTGTTATTTGTTATTATTTTCCCTGAACAACCCCTGGAGAGGCGGAACTTGAGAAACGTGAAAATTGAGACCACGGGGTCAGCTTCCTGGGAGAATGAGTCTATAATGCAAGGACAGGCAAGAAAAAGTAACAGCGAGGAGCGAGGGGAAGCAAGAACCTAGAGAGGGTAAGTGGGAAAAAATGCGAACCTGGGAGAAGGTGATGTCCAGAAAGGAAGGCTTGGGATGACTGCTTGAAACAATAACAATGAAGACCCAACAACCTAGAAAATAAATGTTAGAGGGAAAAGAAAAAAAAAAAACCCAAAAAACAATAATGTGAGTGAGGCTCTAATGGCGAAAGCCATGCATGCGAGGCTCCACAAGAAAAATTGTATTGCGAACCACAGCTGACCGAGCAATGGGAGCGGGCCTGAAGGCAGAAAAAGACATGGAACTTACTGTGGCGGGACCACGCAGCTGACCTTGAACGGCAGAGCCACGCGTGAGAGAGGCTCTAACGGCAGAGCCACGCGTGAGAGAGGCTCTAACGGCAGAGCCACGCGAGAGAGAGGCTCTAACGGCAGAGCCACGCGTGAGAGAGGCTCTAACGGCAGAGCCACGCGTGAGAGAGGCTCTAACGGCAGAGCCACGCGAGAGAGAGGCTCTAACGGCAGAGCCACGCGAGAGAGGCTCTAACGGCAGAGCCACGCGAGAGAGAGGCTCTAACGGCAGAGCCACGCGAGAGAGAGGCTCTAACGGCAGAGCCACGCGAGAGAGGCTCTAACGGCAGAGCCACGCGAGAGAGAGGCTCTAACGGCAGAGCCACGCGAGAGGCTCTACGGCAGAGCCACGGAGAGAGGCTCTAACGGCAGAGCCACGCGAGAGAGGCTCTAACGGCAGAGCCACGCGAGGAGAGGCTCTAACGGCAGAGCCACGCGAGAGAGAGGCTCTAACGGCAGAGCCACGCGAGAGAGGCTCTAACGGCAGAGCCACGCGAGAGAGAGGCTCTAACGGCAGAGCCACGCGAGAGAGGCTCTAACGGCAGAGCCACGCGAGAGAGGCTCTAACGGCAGAGCCACGCGAGAGAGAGGCTCTAACGGCAGAGCCACGCGAGAGAGAGGCTCTAACGGCAGAGCCACGCGAGAGAGGCTCTAACGGCAGAGCCACGCGAGAGAGAGGCTCTAACGGCAGAGCCACGCGAGAGAGAGGCTCTAACGGCAGAGCCACGCGTGAGAGAGGCTCTAACGGCAGAGCCACGCGTGAGAGAGGCTCTAACGGCAGAGCCACGCGTGAGAGAGGCTCTAACGGCAGAGCCACGCGTGAGAGAGGCTCTAACGGCAGAGCCACGCGTGAGAGAGGCTCTAACGGCAGAGCCACGCGTGAGAGAGGCTCTAACGGCAGAGCCACGCGTGAGAGAGGCTCTAACGGCAGAGCCACGCGTGAGAGAGGCTCTAACGGCAGAGCCACGCGTGAGAGAGGCTCTAACGGCAGAGCCACGCGTGAGAGAGGCTCTAACGGCAGAGCCACGCGTGAGAGAGGCTCTAACGGCAGAGCCACGCGTGAGAGAGGCTCTAACGGCAGAGCCACGCGTGAGAGAGGCTCTAACGGCAGAGCCACGCGTGAGAGAGGCTCTAACGGCAGAGCCACGCGTGAGAGAGGCTCTAACGGCAGAGCCACGCGTGAGAGAGGCTCTAACGGCAGAGCCACGCGTGAGAGAGGCTCTAACGGCAGAGCCACGCGTGAGAGAGGCTCTAACGGCAGAGCCACGCGTGAGAGAGGCTCTAACGGCAGAGCCACGCGTGAGAGAGGCTCTAACGGCAGAGCCACGCGTGAGAGAGGCTCTAACGGCAGAGCCACGCGTGAGAGAGGCTCTAACGGCAGAGCCACGCGTGAGAGAGGCTCTAACGGCAGAGCCACGCGTGAGAGAGGCTCTAACGGCAGAGCCACGCGTGAGAGAGGCTCTAACGGCAGAGCCACGCGTGAGAGAGGCTCTAACGGCAGAGCCACGCGTGAGAGAGGCTCTAACGGCAGAGCCACGCGTGAGAGAGGCTCTAACGGCAGAGCCACGCGTGAGAGAGGCTCTAACGGCAGAGCCACGCGTGAGAGAGGCTCTAACGGCAGAGCCACGCGTGAGAGAGGCTCTAACGGCAGAGCCACGCGTGAGAGAGGCTCTAACGGCAGAGCCACGCGTGAGAGAGGCTCTAACGGCAGAGCCACGCGTGAGAGAGGCTCTAACGGCAGAGCCACGCGTGAGAGAGGCTCTAACGGCAGAGCCACGCGTGAGAGAGGCTCTAACGGCAGAGCCACGCGTGAGAGAGGCTCTAACGGCAGAGCCACGCGTGAGAGAGGCTCTAACGGCAGAGCCACGCGTGAGAGAGGCTCTAACGGCAGAGCCACGCGTGAGAGAGGCTCTAACGGCAGAGCCACGCGTGAGAGAGGCTCTAACGGCAGAGCCACGCGTGAGAGAGGCTCTAACGGCAGAGCCACGCGTGAGAGAGGCTCTAACGGCAGAGCCACGCGTGAGAGAGGCTCTAACGGCAGAGCCACGCGTGAGAGAGGCTCTAACGGCAGAGCCACGCGTGAGAGAGGCTCTAACGGCAGAGCCACGCGTGAGAGAGGCTCTAACGGCAGAGCCACGCGTGAGAGAGGCTCTAACGGCAGAGCCACGCGTGAGAGAGGCTCTAACGGCAGAGCCACGCGTGAGAGAGGCTCTAACGGCAGAGCCACGCGTGAGAGAGGATGTGAGTGGTGCCTAAAAACATGGTATGGGCCCAGCTCTGAGCATGAAGAGCAAGGTATAACGCAGCCGTATGAATGCAATCTAAAAGTGAGCAGACTATTAATGTGATGCAACAGCAAACGCATGAACGCAGCTCTAGTAGTGAATGGAATATAGGAAAATTTTTAAATGCAGACACATGGACGTAGCTTTTGAAGGTAACAAACCTAGTCATGATCATTCCACCATTAGCGCCTAACCCCCTTCGCCCCAGAGCGCTACAAGTCACGGACCGTGTAACCAAGTCCGATCCTACCGTGAATGCCAGCACTCGCCTGGCACCTTCTGCCATTGCCCAGGTGCGAATGAACCTCCACATAATGCTGTAGTTTTTTTTTTTTTTAAATGATGGTCACCACAACACCACCTCGTGTTCCTCTAATAAAACAAACGTGGTTGAACATAAACCCTGATGCAACACCAATTAATCGACATAATAGTGCACCTATAAACATGGCACAGAACCACTAACACATGCGTGCCCATAACATACGAGTTATAGATTAAACACACTTACCAGAGCATCAGAACTCAAATACAGGCGCCTTGACCAATCTGCTTGTGTCCCCATATATGGACCACTGACATACATTCACCAACACCTAGCATGTTTAGTGCTAACTGCAGACGTGCGCCCCACATGTAACACAGGTGACAGTAAACATGCATTTTTTTATTAACAACTATTGATACATGACCCTTCCAGAGAGATAACTAAATAATACCATCAATTAAACATAGCGTGCGTAGCTTGGAGACACACATCCCATATGAAACAGATATCAGAAAACATGCGACCATACCTACTCTAGGCACATGCTACACCAATAACTGTATGCAATAGCCCCCACAGGCTGCTGAATAGATAGACAAACAATACTAACAACCATCACTCGACCATTAGCGCCCAAACTCTGCTTCATCCCAGAGCTCTACATGTCGCAGCGTGGGTCCCATGCAAACCACTCCAATCCTACCATGAATACCAGCGCCCTCCTGAGAGATTCTGCTGTCGTCCAGCAGTAAGGAGCCTCCACACCATGCTGCTGTATCCTAGAGCTGACCAGAGGTAGTGAAATCAGCTAAATCGGTGTCAGCCTGGGCCCACAGGTGCCTATAAATAGCCTAGCAATCAGCCAGCCTAGGCCCACAGGTGCATATAAATAGCCTTGTAATCAGCCTCCCCACCCACAAACACAGCAATATATTTGCTTAAGACTTATACTAATGCCAGAAGCCTGACTAATAAAACTGGTGAATTGGAATTAGTGATGTGTGAGGAGGACTATGATATAGTAGTAGTGATGGACGAACATCGGCCGTGATCAAATGTTCGCAACGGCCCAATTGACTTTAATGGCAGACGAACCTGAAAAACCTTCAGGTCATATTTGCAGCCATCAAATACTTACTAGAAGTGCACAAATAGTCCCACAACATGGACAGTGACATACCAGAGAGGGATCATTGGCAAAAATTCAGACAAAAAAATATGTATTTTAACCGCTTCAACCCCCCTAGCTTAAACACCCTTAATGACCAGGCCACTTTTTACAATTCTGCACTACGCTACTTTCACCGTTTATTGCTCCGTCATACAACTTACCACCCAAATGAATTTTACCTCCTTTTCTTCTCACTAATAGAGCTTTCATTTGGTGGTATTTCATTGTTGCTGACATGTTTACTTTTTTTGCCATTAATACAAATTTAACGACATTTTTGCAAAAAAATGACATTTTTCACTTTCTGTTGTATTTTTTTTTTTTTAAAACTACATTTCTATATAAATTTTTCTCTAAATTTATTGTTCTACATGTCTTTGATAAAAAAAAGTCCAATAAGTGTATATTTATTGGTTTGGGTAAAAGTTATAGCGTTTACAAACTATGGTGCAAAAAAGTGAATTTCGGCATTTTGAAGCAGCTTTGACTTTCTGAGCACCTGTCATGTTTCTTCAGGTGCTAGAATGTCAGGATAGTATAAATACCCCCCAAATGACACCATTTTAGAAAGAAGACACCCCAAAGTATTCGCGGAGGAGCATGGTGAGTTAATGTATCATTTCATTTTTTTTCACAAGTTAGCGGAAAATGACACTTTCTGAGAAAAAAAAAAAAAGTTTCAATTTCTGCTAACTTCTGGCAAAAAAAAAAAAAAATCTCAGACGGACTCACTATGCCCCTCAGTAAATACCACGGGGTGTCTACTTTCCGAAATGGGGTCATTTGTGGGGTGTGTTTACTGTTCTGGCATTTTGGGCGGGGCTAAATTGTGAGCCGCCATGTAAAACCTAATGGTACTCGTTGGAATTCGGGCCCCTTTGCGCACCCAGGCTGCAAAAAAGTGTCACTTATGTGGTATCACCGTACTCATGAGAAGTAGGGCAATGTGTTTTGGGGTGTATTTTTACATATACCCATGTTGGGTGAGAGAAATATCTCTGTAAATTGTCAACTTTGTATAAAAATTTTTAAAAGTTGTCGTTTACAGGGATATTTTTCACACAAAGTATGGGTATATATAAAAATACACCCCAAAACACATTGCCCTACTTCTCCTGAGTACGGCGATACCACATGTGTGCCACTTTTTTGCAGCCAAGATGCGCAAAGGGGCCCTAAAACCAATGAGTACCTTTAGGATTTCACAGGGCATTTTTACGCATTTGGATTCCAGACTTCTTCTCACGCTTTAGGGGCCCCTAAAATGCCATGGCAGTACAAACACCCCACATGTGACCCCATTTTGGAAAGAAGACACCCCAAGGTATTCCGTGAGGGGTATGGTGAGTTCATGTAAAATTTTATTTTTTGTCACAAGTTAGTGGAATATGAGACTTTGTAAAAAACAAAATAAAAAAATATATATATATCAATGTGCCAAAAAATAAAAATTCTGTGAACTCGCCATGCCCCTCACGGAATACCTTGGTGTGTCTTCTTTCCAAAATGGGGTCACATGTGGGGTATTTATACTGACCTGGCATTTTAGGGGCCCTAAAGCGTGAGAATCCAAATGCGTAAAAATGCCCTGTGAAATCCTAAGGTCCCTTTCACACGAGCGAGTTTTCCGCGCGGGTGCTATGCGTGACGTGAACGCATAGCATCCGCACTGAATCCTGACTCATTCATTTCAATGGGTCTGTGTACATGAGCGTTTTTTTTCACGCATCACTTGTGCGTTGCGTGAAAATCGTAGCATGTTCTATATTCTGCATTTTTCACGCAGCCCTAGCCCCATAGGAGTGAATGGGGCTGCGTGAAAAACGCATTGCATACGCAAGCAAGTGCGGGTGCGATGCGTTTTTCACTGATGGTTGCTAGGAGATGTTGTTTATCACGCGCGTGAAAAACGCATCAAAACGCATTGCACCCGCGCGGAAAAAACTGAACAACTGAACACAATCGCAGGCAAAACTGAATGGCTTTTCCTGTGAAATCGCACAGTTTTCACTGAGCGCATCCGGACCTAATCCGGACACGCTCGTGTGAAAGAGGCCTAAAGGTACTCATTGGTTTTAGGGCCCCTTTGCGCACCCAGGCTGCAAAAAAGTGTCACTCATGTGGTATCGCCGTACTCAGGAGAAGTAGGGAAATGTGTTTTGGGGTGTATTTTTACATATACCCATGCTGCGTTCGAGAAAACGACAACTTTTTACATTTTTTTATTCAAAGTTGTCAATTTACAGAGATATTTCTCTCACCCAGCATGGGTATATGTAAAAATACACCCCAAAACACATTGCCCTACTTCTCCTCAGTACGGCGATACCACATGTGTGACACTTTTTTGCAGCCAAGATGCGCAAAGGAGCCCAAATTCCAATGAGTACCTTTTAGGAGGGCATTTTTACGCATTTTTCTTCTCACGCTTTAGGGCCCCTAAAATGCCAGGGCAGTATAAATACCCCACATGTGACCCCATTTTGGAAAGAAGACACCCCAAGGTATTCCATGAGGGGCATGGCGAGTTCATAGAAGATTTTTTTTGGCACAAGTTAGTGGAAATTGATTTTTTATTGTTTTTTCTCACAAAGTCTCCCTTTCCACTAACTTTTGACAAAAAGTTTAATTTTTCATGGACTCATTATGCCCCTCAGCGAATACCTTGGGGTGTCTTCTTTCCAAAATGGGGTCACATGTGGGGTATTTATACTGCCCGGGCATCTTAGGGGCCCTAAAACGTGAGAAGAAAAATGCGTAATAATGCCCTCCTAAAAGGTACTCATTAGAATTTGGGCCCCTTTGCGCATCTTGGCTGCAAAAAAGTGTCACTCATGTGGTATCGCCGTACTCAGGAGAAGTAGGGCAATGTGTTTTGCGGTGTATTTTTACATATACCCATGCTGGGTGAGAGAAATATCTCTGTGTGAGAAATATCGCTGTAAACTACAACTTTTTAATTTTTTTTATTCAAAGTTGTCAATTTACAAAGTATGGGTATATATAAAAATACACCCCAAAACACATTTCCCTACTTCTCCTGAGTACGGCGATACCACATGTGTGACACTTTTTTGCAGCCAAGATGCGCAAAGGGGCCCTAAAACCAATGAGTACCATTAGGATTTCATAGGGCATTTTTACGCATTTGGATTCTCACGCTTTAGGACCCCTAAAATGCCAGGACAGTATAAAAACCCCACAAGTGACCCCATTGTGGAAAGAAGACACCCCAAGGTATTCCGTGAGGGGCATGGCGAGTTCACAGAAAAAAAAAAAAATGGCACAAGTTAGCGGAAATTGTTTTTTTTTTTTTTTTTTTTACAGTCTCATATTCCACTAACTTGTGACAAAAAATAAAATTTTGCATGAACTCGCCATACCCCTCACGGAATACCTTGGGGTGTCTTCTTTCTAAAATGGGGTCACATGTGGGGTATTTATACTGTCCTGGCATTTGAAGGTCTCCGCAATCATTACACGTATGGCCAGCATTAGGAGTATCTGCGATTCTCCTTATATTAAGCATACGGGTAATGAGATCTTTTTTTTTCAAGTATATCAAACCCCTTAATCAATACTTTGTGGAAGCAGGCATATCACACCCCTCAATTACTATTTTGTGAAAGCAGGTATATAGAAACCCTTAATCAATATTTGGTGGAAGCAGGTATATTGCTCCCCTCAATTAGATTTTGGTGGAAGCAGGTATATCAAACCCCTTAATCAGTATTTTGTGGAAGCAGGTATATCGCACCCCTCAATATGTATTTTGTGGAAGTAAGTATATAGAACCCCTCAATCAATATTTGGTGGAAGCAAGTATATCTAATTTGTATATCTAATTTGGTGGAAGCAGGTATATTGCACCGCTCAATCAGTATTTTGTGGAAGCGGGTATATCACAGGCCTCAATCAATATTTGGTGGAAGCAGGTAAATCTCACCCCTCAATCAATATTTTGTGGAAACAGGAATATCGCAGGCCTCAATCAATATTTTGTGGAACCAGGTATATCGCAAGCCTCAATCAATATTTGGCTGAAGCAGGTATGTTGCACCCCTCAATCGGTATTTTGTGGAAGCAGGTATATCGCAGGCCGCAATAAATATTTGGTGGAAGCAGGTATATTGCATCCCTCAATTCGTATTTTCTGGAAGCAGTTATATCACAGGCCTCAATCAATATTTGGCGGAAGCAGGTAAATCGCACCCCTCAATCAATATTTTGTGTAAGCAGGTATATCGAAGGCCTCAATCAATATTTTGTGGAAACAGGTATATCACACCCCTCAATTATTTTTTTTGCCACAACAGTTATATTAGACCAACCTTTTTATTGGGGGCAACAGGTATATCGCAGCCCTCAATCAGTATTTTGTGGAAGAAGGTATATCACACCCCTCAATCAGTTTTCTTTGGAGGCAACAGGTATACAGTGGATATAAAAAGTCTACACACCCCTGCTAAAATGTCAGGTTTCTGTGCTGGGGATGTAGCTGTATTCAGAATTAAGCAATCACATTCCAAATCATCGTAAATAGGAGTCAGCATACACCTGCCATAATTTAAAGTGCCTCTGATTAACCCCAAATAAAGTTCAGCTGCTCTAGTTGATCTTTCCTAAAATTTTCTTAGGCCCCTTTCACACGGGCGTGATTTCCGCGCGGGTGCAATGCGTGAGGTGAATGAATTGCACCCGCTCTGAATCCGGACCCATTTATTTCAATGGGGCTGTGTACATGAGCGGTGATTTTCCCGCATCACTTTTGCGCTGCGTGAAAATCGCAGCATGTTCTATATTCTGCGTTTTTCACGCAACACAGGCCCCATAGAAGTGAATGAGGCTGCAGGAAAATCGCAAGCATCTGCAAGCAATTTTCCCGCATGGTTGCTAGGAGACGATTGGGATGGGGACCCGATCTTTATTATTTTCCCTTATAACATAGTTATAAAGGAAAATAATAGCATTCTCAATAGAGAATGCAAAGTAAAAAGGGCAATAGAGGGTTAAAAATAATTAAAAAAACTAACTCACCACCTACATTTGATCGTGTAGCTGCCGATCTCCTGTTCTGTCTTCAGGTGGGCCACATGGTCCAATCAGGTGGGTCACATGGTCCAATCACCTGCTTCCATCATGGTGGTGAGTTTGTTTTTTTATTATTTTTAACCCTCTATTGCCCTTTTTACTTTGCATTCTCTATTGAGAATGCTATTATTTTCCTTCATAACTATGTTATAAGGGAAAATAATAAAATATACAGAATACTCAACCCGAAACCAGACTTCAGTAATGAAGTCCGGCTTCGGGTCTGGGTACCAAACATGCCGATTTTTCGCACGCACGTGCAAAACGCATTAAAACGCTTTGCACTCGCGTGGAAAAATCGTGCATTTTCCCGCAATGCACCCTCCTCTTATCTGGGCGTCAAACATGACGCCCGTGTGAAAGGGGCCTTAGTCTCATCCCACAGTAAAAGCCATGGTCCGCAGAGAGCTTCCAAAGCATCAGAGGGATCTCATTGCTAAAAGGTATCAGTCAGGAGAAGGGTAGAAAAGAATTTCCAAGGCATTAGATATACCATGGAACACAGTGAAGACAGTCATCATCAAGTGTAGAAAATATGGCACAACAGTGACATTACCAAAAACTGGACGTTCCTCGTGTGGAGGATCTTGTGGTTGGTGCTGCCAGTATTGGACCAATTGCTCTTGGCGGGTGCCACCCCACCGATCGAGCATAATGAAACTAGTTGAAGGTCACCAGACTATTTTGTGTCAGGCTTGTGGCCAAATGAAAGGAGGCGCACGTTCGCAACTGGATCTCTTTATAAACAGATCGTTTTTTATTATTTATTACAGGACAACGCGTTTCAGGGTACAGACGACCCCTTTCTCAAGTGTGGAGTAAGATGGCAAGAGCATACATTGGTCTCTAGCTAGACCGCATGTAGCTGGTGTGAGCGGTGGTAGAAGCGTATTGGCAGGCCTGGTGTGCGGCCGCAACTCTTAGCACGTGGTGGACTCCACCTTGTATATGCTTGATAGGCTGCTCCAGCAGAAACGTGTTGTTAACGACTACCTGTACGAACTCTGCAGCAGGACAGGTTGTGGGGAGCTTGGTTTCTTTTCACTGCGCCAGTGGCTGCTCATGCGCGATGCATGCAGACTGCGGCCACTTGATGAGATCACCAAACTGGTCAGTCGCAGCCAGGTCGCCATCAGTGACATCGTACCTTACGCCTTCTTTCTGGAGTGTGCATTGCGTTGTGTCATTGATCAAGCCATCGAGGAGCAGAAGCTGGAAGATGAGGAAGTCGCAATGCTGAATGAATTCCCAGGGGGGTCTACTCTATCTGAGACAAGTCAGCAGGAGTCTGAAGAGGAGTCAGAGGGGAATGGTGGCTGGGGGGACGTGGAGGAGCAAGAAGAATAGTCTTTAAACTTTTCAGGTATCCCTGATGTTGTCCGTGGCTGGAGGGAGGAGACCGAGGACGACATTCTCTTGGGCAATGAGCAGGAGCAAGGGCGCTCCACCGCTTTCAATTTAGTGCAAATGTGGGCCTTCATGCTCAACTATTTGAAGCATAAAGTTCAAGGACCTATACTGGGTGGCAACATACTTAGACCCCTGGTAAAAACAAAAAATGGTGGACATGTTACCAGCATCACAGAGGGCTGGCAGAATGCAGCATTTCCAGGCCTTGCTGCAAGAGATGCTGCATTCTGCTGTTGCGGGCACTGGCAGAGGAATTTCCACCCACAGCGAAACAAGTACAGATACCAATGCTACAGTGCCTGCAAGAAGAGTGCGGTTTGAAGAGGTGTTGGTCCCTTTGGATATGAAATCATTTTTGCAGCCAACCCATCAACAGCTGCCCTCCGGATCCGGCCTGAGGGAACACCTAGACCAACAGGTGTCCGACTACATCAGGTTAATGGCCGATGTGGACGCTCTGAGAAGCGAGGAACCTATCGCAGGCCTCAATCAATATCTTGTGGAAGCAGGTATATCGCAGGCCTCAATCAATATTTGGGGGAAGCAGGTATATCGCACCCCTCAATCGGTATTTTGTGGAAGCAGGTATATCGCAGGCCGCAATCAATATTTGGTGGAAGCAGGTATATTACACCCCTCAATTAGTATTTTGTGGAAGCAGGTATATCACAGGCCTCAATCAATATTTGGGGGAAGCAGGTAAATCACACCCCTCAACCAATACTTTGTGGAAGCAGTTATATTGCACCCCTCAATCAATATTTTGTGGAAGCAGGTATATCGAAGGCCTCAATCAATATTTTGTGGAAACAGGTATATCTCACCCCTTAATTATTTTTTTTGCCACAACTGTTATATCACACCACCCTATTTATTAGGGGCAACAGGTATATCACAGCCCTTTATCAGTATTTTGTGAATGAAGGTATATCACACCCCTCAATCAGTTTTTTTTTGGGGGGCAACAGGTATACAGTGGATATAAAAAGTCTACACACCCCTGTTAAAATGTCAGGTTTCTGTGCTGCAAAAAAAGTGAGATAAAGATAAATCATTTCAGAACTTTTTCCACCTTTAATGTGACCTATAAACTGTACAACAAAACAAACTGAAATCTTTTAGGTGGAGGGAAGAAAACAAAACAATCTAAAATAATAACTGGGGATGTAGCTGTGTTCAGAATTAAGCAATCACATTCCCAATCATGTTAAATAGGAGTCAGCATACACCTGCCATCATTTACAGTGCCTCTGATTAACCCAAAATAAAGTTCAGCTGCTCTAGTTGGTCTTTCCTGAAATTTTCTTAGCCGCATCCCACAGCAAAAGCCATGGTCCATAGAGAGCTTCCAAAGCATCAGAGGGATCTCATTGTTAAAAGGTCTCAGGAGTCAGGAGAAGGGTACAAAAGAATTTCCAAGGCATTAGATATACCATAGAACACAGTGAAGACAGTCATCATCAAGAGGAGAAAATATGGCACAACAGTGACATTATCAAGAACTGGGCGTCCCTCCAAAATTGATGAAAAGACGAGAAGAAAACTGTTCTGGGAGGTTACCAGGAGGCCTACAGTAACAATAAAGGAGCTGCAGGAATATCTGGCAAGTACTGGCTGTGTGGTACATGTGACAACAATCTCCCGTATTCTTCATATGTCTGAGTAATGGGGTAGAGTGACAAGACAAAAGACTATTCTTACAAAGAAAAACATCCAAGCCAGGCTACATTTTGCAAAAACACATCTGAAGTCTCCCAAAAGCATGTGGGAAAAGGTTTTATGGTCTGATGAAACCAAGGTTGAACTTTTTGGCCATAATTCCAAAAAGATATGTTTGGTGCTAAAACAATACTGCACATCACCAAAAGAACACCATACCCACAGTGAAGCATGGTGGTGGCAGCATCATGCTTTGGGGATGTTTTTCTTCAGCTGGGACTGGGGCCTTAGTTAAGATAGAGGGAATTATGATCAGTTCCAAATACCAGTCAATATTGGCACAAAACCGTCAGGCTTCTGCTAGGAAGCTGAACATGAAGAGGAACTTCATCTTTCAGCATGACAATGGCCCAAAGCATACATCAAAAATCAACAAAGGAATGGCTTCACCAGAAGAAGACTAAAGTTTTGGAATGGCCCAGCCAGAGCCCAGACCTGAATCCGATTGAAAATCTGTGGGGTGATCTGAAGAGGGCTGTGCACAGGAGATGCCCTCGCAATCTGACAGATTTGGAGTGTTTTTGCAAAGAAGAGTGGGCAAATCTTGCCAAGTCAAAATGTGCCATGCTGATAGACTCCTACCCAAAAAGACTGTGCTGTAATAAAATCAAAAGGTGCTTCAACAAAGTATTAGTATTAGTGCACACTTATGCAACCATATTATTTTATTTTTATATTTTTTCTTCCCTCCACCTAAAAGATGTTTGTTTTTCAATTGAGTGGTACAGTTTATAGGTCACTTTAAAGGTGGAAAAAGTTCTGAAATGATTTATCTTTGTCTCATTTTTTTACAGCACAGAAACCTGACATTTTAACAGGGTGTGTAGACTTTTTATATCCACTGTATCACACCAGTTGTAATTAGTTATTCCAATAGCGTTTGTTCCTCTATATAGCTGCGGTATCGCAGCAGAATCACACACAACTGCTGCACAATACAAATGCACTATAATATTATATAATATTCTTTCTATGTTAGAAAGTATATTATAAGTATATCACACCCCTCAGTACATCACACCTATAAATAGCACACCTATACCAGTTCTTAAAAGGACTTTTGTGACCCTATTAGCTAGCGTTTGGTGTCCCTAACAGCCTGTCCCTGCTCCACAAAGCAATCTCTCCCTACACTGGCAAAACACAGAAGGCAAAATGGCTGCCAGATCGGGTCCTGTTATATGATGGGGGTGTGTCCATATGCTGAAAAGTCTCAATTGGCTGTCCTGTCCCTCCTGGTTGATGTGTCATGGGTCAAAGTTCGGCACAATGCAAAAGAATATGGCACCGGCGGACATTGGCATATGTTCGCCATATGTTCGCATGTTTGGCGAATGCGCAAAGTTCACCGATAAACTACCGCCAGGCGAACCACAAGGCCATCTCTACATGGCTGGATGTTAGCTATGAGTGGGCAGTTAATGTACAGGTTTACAGTCTGTTTAGAAAGGATCGCCAAAACCGGAGAGGGGGAGGAGTCTGCCTTTATGTAAAGCCCTGTCTAAAGCCCACAGTCCGAGAAGATATAAGTGAGGGACATGAACATGTGGAGTCACTGTGGGTAGAAATACATGGAGGCAAAAACAATAATAAAATACTAACAGGATTTATTATAAACCACCTAATATACTAGAGTCCACATAAAATCTGCTATTAAACGAGATAGACGAGGTGGCAGATCATAATGAGGTTGTTATTAGGGGGGACTTCAACTACCCAGATATACACTGGGAAACTGAAAGCACAAAAAAGTGTTATATGTAACGAAAAATTGTACTCCTCCCTCCTCCTCCTTCAGCAGAAACAAAAAAAATATGGCTTTCAGAGACAAAAAAACATGATTTTTTTTCAAAAATGTCTTTATTTTTTTCTTGCCCCAAAAAAAGTGTAATATTGAACGATCAAAAAATCTTATGTACCCAAAAATGGTAGCAATAAAAACATCAAGTCTTCCCACAAAAAAGAGCCAATACACAAGACGATTAGCAGAATTAAAAAAAAAAAATGGCAGACAATTTGTTTTTTTCAAAAATGCTTTATTATGTAAAACTAAAAGAAAAAATAAAGAAAGACATACTGTATTTGATATTCTCCCATCCATAATAACTTGCTCTATAAAAAAACTAATTATCTATTCTGTCATGTAAATGCTATAAAAAAAAAAAAATTAAACTAGTGTCAGAACAGCCATTTTTGTTTACCTTGCCTCACAAAAAGTGTAATATCAAGTGATCAAAAATTAAAATGTACCTTAAAATAGCACCAATAAAACTGTCACTTTATCCTGTAGTTTTCAAAATGTGGTCACCTTTTGGGAATTTCTACTGTAGGGATGCATCAGGAGTAGAGTTCAGCGAACACCTGGATGTTCTGGTTCGAGAAGTTCAGCCAAACTTCCTGAAAATGTTTGGGTTCGGGATCCGAACTTGACCCGAACTTCACCCCGAACTCGAACCCTATTGAAGTCAATGGAAACCCGAACTTTTGGGCACTAAAAAGGCTGTAAAATAGCCCAGGAAAGGGCTAGAGGGCTACAAAAGACAGCAAAATGTAGGCAAATCCCCTGCAAACAAATGTGGATAGGGAAATGACTTAAAATAAAATAAAATAAATAAAAATAAACCAATATCAATTGGCAACTTGGAGGAGGAGGAGGTGTAATAGGAGGTTGGGGTGGCATCAGGTGGGAATGCTATTGGAGTTGATGTTCTCATCACAGCCAAAAAGGATTAATGTCTGCCTGCAGTGCCACAGGCATCATTCACAGACTCAGGCCCCAGACGGAGGAGAGGTTCATTCAACTTTGGGTTGCCCCGCAAAATAATGGTAAAATTAAAAAAAGAGGATTCAAGGAGGTAGTTATAAATGTCTATTCTGCACAAGGGATGGACAGGTCCTGTGGGATCCATGCCTGGTTCATTTTTATGAACGTCAGCTTGTCCAGGTTGGCTGTGGACAGGCGGCTGCATTTGTCAGTAATAACGCCACCTGCCGTGCTGAATACACGTTCAGACAAAACGCTGGCCGCCGTGCAGGCCAGCACCTCCAAGGCATAAAAGGCTAGCTCTGGCCACGTGGACAATTTGGAGACCCAGAAGTTGAATGGGGCCGAACCATTAGTCAGTACGTGGAGGGGTGTGCACACGTACTGTTCCACCATGTTAGTGAAATGCTGCCTCCTGCTAACACGTTCCGTATCAGGTGGTGGTGCAGTTAGCTGTGGCGTGGTGACAAAACTTTTTCACATCTCTGCCATGCTAACCCTGCCCTCAGAGGAGCTGGCCATGACACAGCTACGTTGGCGACCTCTTGCTCCTCCTCTGCCTTCACCTTGGGCTTCCACTTGTTCCCCTGTGACATTTGGGAATGTTCTAAGTAGCGCGTCTACCAACGTGCGCTGGTACTCGCCCATCTTCCTATCACGCTCCAGTGCAGGAAGTAAGGTGGGCACATTGTCTTTGTACCGGGGATCCAGCAGGGTGGCAACCCAGTAGCCCGCACACGTTAAAATGTGGGCAACTCTGCTGTCGTTGCGCAGGCACTGCAGCATGTAGTCGCTCATGTGTGCCAGGCTGCCCAGAGGTAAGGACAAGCTGTCCTCTGTGGGAGGCAAATCGTCATCAACCTCCGTTTCCGCCCAGCCACGCACCAGTGATGGGCCCGAGCTGCGTTCGGTGCCACCCCACTGTGAACATGCTTTATCCTAATCCTCCTACACCTCCTCATCCTCGTCCTCCTCGTCCTCCAGTAGTGGGCCCTGGCTGGCCACATCTGTACCTGGCCTCTGCTTTTTCAAAAAACCTCCCCCTGAGCCACTTCTAAGAGACTGCCCTGAAAGTGCTAAAAATGACCCCTCTTCCTCCTCCTCCTCCTCCTGGGCCACCTCCTCTTCCATCATCGCCCTAAGTGTTTTCTCAAGGATACATAGAAGTGGTATTGTAACGCTAATAACGGCGTCATCGCCACTGGCCATGTTGGTGGAGTACTAGAAACAGTGCAACAGGGCACACAGGTCTCGCATGGAGGCCCAGTCATTGGTGGTGAAGTGGTACTTTTTTTCGCAGTGCGACTGACCCGTGCGTGCTGCAGCTGAAACTCCACTATGGCCTGCTGCTGCTCGCACAGTCTCTCCATCATGTGCAAGGTGGAGTTCCACCTGGTGGGCACGTCGCATATGAGGCGGTGAGCGGGAAGGCCGAAGTTACGCTGTAGCGCAGACAGGCGAGTAGCGGCAGGATGTGAACGCCGGAAGCGCGCACAGACGGCCCGCACTTTATGCAGCAGCTCTGACATGTCGGGGTAGTTGTGAATGAACTTCTGCACCACCAAATTCAGCACATGCGCCAGGCAAGGGATGTGCGTCAAACAGGCTAGTCCCAAAGCTGCAACGAGATTTTGCCCATTATTGCACACTACCAGGTCGGGTTTGAGGCCCACCGGCAGCAACCACTCTTCGGTCTGTTGTTCAATACCCCGCCACAACTCCTGCGCGGTGTGGGGCCTGTTCCCCAAACATATGAGTTTCAGAACGGCCTGCTGACGTTTACACCCGGCTGTGCTGAAGTTGGTGGTGAAGGTGTGTGGCTGACTGGATGAGCTGGTGGAAGCAGAGGAGGAGGAAGCCGAGTAGGAGGAGGAGGCTACAGGAGGCAAAGAATGATGCCCTGCGATCCTTGGTGGCGGAAGGACGGTGGCCAAGGAACTCTCCGCCTGGTGCCCAGCCACCACTACATTTACTCAGTGTGCAGTTAGGGAGATATAGCGTCCCTGGCCGTGCTTACTGGTCCACGTATCTGTGGTTAGGTGGACCTTGCCACAGATGGCATTGCGCAGTGCACACTTGATTTTATCGGATACTTGGTTGTGCAGGGAGGCACGGCTGTCTTGGAGAAGTAGTGGCGGCTGGGAACAACATACTGTGGGACAGCCATGAACATCAGCTGTTTGAAGCTGTCTGTGTCCACCAGCCTGAATGACAGCATTTCAAAGGCCAGTAGTTTAGGAATGCTGGCATTCAGGCCCAGGGCTTGAGGATGGCTAGGTGGGAATTTACACTTTCTCTCCAAGGTTTGTGAGATGGAGAGCTGAACGCTGCTGTGTGACATGGTGGAGATGCTTGGTGACTCAGGTGGTGGTGTCGGTGGCACATCCTCTGTTTGGTGGGCGGAAGGTGGCAACGTTCCTCCCGAGGCAGAGGAAGAGGCCGAGGCAGCAGCAGAAGAGGGAGCAGGGGGAGCCTGAGTGAGTTCCTTGTTTCTAAGGTGTTTACTCCACTGCAGTTCATGCTTTGCATGTAGATGCCTGGTCATGCAGGTTGTGCTAAGGTTCAGAATGTTAATGCCTCACTCTGATGGCACAGCGTGCAAACCACTCGGGTCTTGTTGTCAGCACATTGTTTTAAGAAGCGCCATGCCAGAGAACTCCTTGAAGCTGCCTTTGGGATGCTCGGTCCCTGGTGTCAGTGGCCAGTAGCTGGCAAACTCTCTTGGCGTGAGCTGTTCTGCTTTTGCCCCCTGCTTCCTATTTTGCTACGCTGTTGGCTCGGTCTCACCACTGCCTCTTCCTCTGAACTGTGAAAGTCAGTGGCACGACCTTCATTCCATGTGGGGTCTAGGACCTCATCGTCCCCTGCATCATTTTCCACACAGTCTTCCTCCCTGACCTCCTGTTCGGTCTGCACACTGCAAAAAGACACAGCAGTTGGCACCTGTGTTTCGTCATCATCAGAGATGTGCGGACTCCGATGAGGTGGTATTCCCATGTCCTCATCATCAGGAAACATAAGTGGTTGTGCATCAGTGCATTCTATGTCTTCCACCACTGGGGAAGTGCTAGGTGGATTCTCTTGGGAAACCCTGCCAGCAGAGTCTTTAAACAGCAAAAGAGACTGCTGCATAACTTGAGGCTCAGACAGTTTCCCTGATATGCATGGGGGTGATTTGACAGACTGAGGGGTTTGGTTTTCAGGCGCCACCTGTGCGCTTTCTGCAGAAGACTGGGTGGGAGATAATGTGAATGTGCTGGATCCACTGTCGGCCACCCAATTGACTAGCACCTGTACTTGCTCAGGTCTTACCATCCTTAGAACGGTATTGGACCCCAATTCTGGCGGGTACTGGAACCTGAGGTAGTTGGTTCACTAGGACGTGTGGCTGTGGCAGAACGGCCATGTCCTCTCCCAGCACCAGAGGGTCCACTAACAACACCACGACCATGTTCGCGTCCGCGTCCCTTACTAGATGTTTTCCTTATTGTTACCGTTCACCACAATAAGAAAAAAGTTATTTGGCCCAATGTATTGAATTCAAATTCAGGCCTTTTTTTTACAGGCACCAAACACTATCTGGCTATCTATTTATGTACCGTATTACACTAATCCAGGCTCAGCAGTAACCACAGATTTAGGGGAATATCAATAGTGGGCCAAGTATTTAGGCCCTGGATGAAAGGTATCCTTTTACGGACAGATTTACACCTTGAGATGCACAGCAGCATGTGAAAAAATATATAGGATTATGCTTTCAGCACTTTTATTTTTACGCTTTGTGTAATCTACCCTTTAACGGAAAGAAATACACTTGGAGATGCACGCTGAGAGTAATATATCCTTTTATGGACAGCTTTACACTTGGCCTGCAACAGCTGGAACACCCGATTTTGGGTATTGCTATGTGGCAATTGAATTTCACCGCAGAAAATAATATATCCTTTGCCGGACACTATTAAACTTGTCCAGTCACAGCTGGAACACCAGATTTACGGTATTTCTATTTTTGCAACTGAATTTCACCGCAGAAAATAATATATCCTATGACGGACATTATGAAACTTGTCCAGTCACAGCAGGAACACCAGATTTATGTTATTTCTATTTTTGCAACTGAATTTCACCCCAGAAAAAATATATCCTTTGTCGGACACTATTAAACTTGGCCAGCCACTGCAGGGACACCAGATTTAAGAGATTGCTATTTTGGCAATTGAATTTCACCCCAGAAGATTATCTATCCTTTGCCGGACACTATTAAACTTGGCCAGCCACAGCTGAGTTTCTAGGGGTGACAATAAGCACAGCCAAGCCCCTGATGTAGGATATAGCAAAAAAAAAACTAGTATTGATGGATTGATGGACTTGGTGGCAGCTTGTGCTGGTGCACCACAAGACACAAAATGGCCGCCGATCACCCCAGAAAAAAGTGACATAAAAACGCTCTGTGCAGCCTAAAAACTAGTGAGCAATTAACTAGCAGAAATTGAAGGATTAACAGCTGTAGATCAATCACTTCATTAGGTGTTTTTGCTGAGTTTACCCTGCCTAATCTCGCCCTCACAGCAACTGTGGCCTATCCCAACACTAATTAGAGCAGAGTAACGTGTGGCGCTACGTGACTCCAGCTTAAATAGAGTTTGGGTCACATGCTGCACTTGGCCAATCACAGCCATGCCATAAGTAGGCATGGCTGTGATGGCTTCTTAGGGCAAGAAGTAAAACGCTAGCTGATTGGCTGCTGTGCAGCCCTTCAGAAAACGGGAAGAAATTGGCAAACAACGAACCCGAACCCGAACTTTTTTGAAAATGTTCAGGTCTGGGTCCCGAACACCCCAAAATTTGGTACGAACCCAAACTATACAGTTCGGTTTCGCTCATCCCTAATCAGGAGTTCTTTAAATGTAACATGGCAACTTATAATTATCCCAATGAAATCTATCCTCCACAATCCATATGTTGCTCCTTCCCTTTTGTGCCCTGCCTTGTGCCCATACAGCAGTTTACTACCACAACTGCAAAATTAGGTTAAAAAATGTTGAGCTTTGTTTAGCTGCCTTACAGGAAAAATGGATTAAAATGGAACATCTGCAAAAAAAAAAAAAAGTTAAATTTTGTAATTTCTCCTCTATTTTCCTTGAATTTTTGTGGAACACCTAAAGGGTTAACAAAATTTGTAAAATCATTTTAGAACAACTTGTGCGGTGTAGTTTTTAAAATGAGGTGTCAAAAACCAGCAGGTGTGAAGAGAACCCACTGTGCCACTTTTCCTACCTCCTCTAAGGGCGTTGTCTAAGTGAACCCCTGGATCTTCACAGTACCCCTCATAGTGAGAATAGACTTTCCCGAGGGGGAACACCAGGTTGCTACCTCTTAAGGAGAATAGGCACAGGAGGCAGCTGGTCCTGGCAGACCAGAAGGTAACTGAGAAAGGTACCAGAGGTGCAGGACCAAAGGATGAGGCAGAAGCATAGTCAGACAGGCAAAAGGTCAGGGCAGGCGGCACAGGTACAGGGCAGGCAATCCGGGTCGGCAACAGGAGAGTCGAGGCAAGCAGGTAGGGATATAACAGGTAGCAGAGTCCAGGAATACATATAGGAGTCAGGAACACAAGAACACATGCTGAAAACAGGAACCTAACCCATAAAGCCCAGGAAGTGATGCGCCGGCCCTTGGGGAAGTGCTGCAGTAAACAAGCAGCAAGCATGCTGTGGCCAGGGCTGAGAGCAAACTGTGGAGCGGATCCCTGAACAACAGCACCCACACAGACAGAGCCCAGGACTGCAGCGGTGAATGGGAAGCATCGGCCACAGATCACCGCTAAACACAGCGCTTGAGACCGTGGCGGTAAGCAGTGGAACAGCGGCGCACAGCAGCCACTGTTACATGAGGTCATTCATGGGTGGTTTCTATTATGTAAGCCCCAGAAAGTGACTTCATAACTGAGTCCTTAAAAAAGTGGGTTTTGGAAGTTTTAAAAATTGCATCTAAAATTCTAATCTATCTATCTAAACTATCTAAAAAAAAACCCTGATATTTACAAAATCATTTACAAAAACATAAAGTAGACATATGACAAAAAAATGGCCTGGTCAGGAAGGTGAAAACTGGTCCAGGGTACAAGGGCTTAAAGGAAATACATCACCATAAAATGACCTATTGTTTGCATCATGTTTTTTATGTTTAAACTATTTTAAAAGAATTTTTGATGATATTATTTTTCATTTTCCATGTCACTATCTATATTTAAGCAAAAACCATAAAATCCTGAAGTTTTCACATCGGCCACTAAGAATAATAATAGGCTTCACTTCTTGGTGTATACTAGTGTTGATCGAGCACCCAAGTGCTTGGGTGCTCGAGTAGAACACCTCGGGATGCTCTGGTACTCCCGATCACAATGGCCAGTTGCCAGTCTCACCGATCTCCTGTCACATGTCGCGGGAAAGTCCGTGACACCCGATGTGTGAACAAGTGATACTGAATGAGCTGTCATGGAGAAGCCAGGAAAAATACCCTATGCCTATTTCAATGTTTTTCTCTGTGCCATGAAGCCATTTGCAGAAGCCTATCTTACCTTGGTTTGCCATACTGGTTTGTTTTGTAAAATAATAATTTATTGTGACAGTCATTGAGCAAAAATGCCTTATCTGACTGTCCGGCATTGTTTCCATAGATACATAAAAAGAAAATAAATACATTAGATCCCTCTCTAGTCACAATTGTTATTCCTATTAATGCAGCGTGTAACAGATATCGAGTAATGCAGTGTTTCCCAACCAGTGTGCCTCCAGCTGTTGCAAAACTACAACTCCCAGCATGCCCGCACAGCAAAAGGCTGTCCGGGCATGCTGGGAGTTGTAGTTTTGCAACAGCTGGAGGCACACTGGTTGGGAAACACTGGAGTAATGGTCTGTATATTTTATGGTAAACATAGGTATAGTGTAAAATGGAAACTTAATTGATGTTTGTAAGGTGCAAGTGTTTGGTGCAACCTATTTGATGCTGTGATGCTGACACTGCGAAACCTTTCGGTTGTGGCATCAATAAATGGCCTAATTAGGTGCAGAGGGGTGATTAGATGAGCAAGTGTCCATCTTCTTACTCCTTCTCTAGAAAATAAATTTATATGTGTGCAAATTTTCTTTATGGTAGGTTGATAACATGCAAGTCCTCCACAGTTACACAGGAAAAGGGGAATTTATGTCTTTCATCTTCTCCCTGAAGCCTGTTAGCACATACACCACTACCCTCCCCTTTCCTCCACACTGGCAGTTGAACTAAAGCCATGATCTTGGTCTTGTTTTACAACTGACAACATTTTGAAAATAGGATAGTGGAATCCACTGGTCAAACCAGAGAGTGTGGATTCTCTGTGTCAACCAAGGGATGGCAGCCACTAATAGAGATGTCGCGAACATAACATTTAGAAAATTACGTAGTTGGCGCAGAGTCGGGTTTTAATCCATAAAGGGCATAAATCACCTAACATTCCTTAATTGTTTGGAATAACGTGCTTTAACCTCTTAAGGACGAAGTGCGTACATGTACGCCCTTCGTCCGCACTTTAAAGATGGCGCCCGCTCCCGCACGGAGCGGGCGCCCGAGCTGCGGGTAAAAGCTTGATTCATCAAGCTGACACCCGCAGCTCATGTCCGCGACCGGCAGCGATGCCGATCGCGGACATTTAACCCCTCAGATGCCGTGGTCAATCCTGACCACGGCATCTGATCAGCGCAAAAACCGAAAGTTTCACTTCGGTTTGCTCGGCTCCCTGATGGCCACAAGGGGGAGCCGGAGCATGCATGTAGTACCCTAGGTTTCTGTGAATGAAACCTAGGGTACTACATAGTATTCCTATGGAGCCTATGACTGTAATAGGCTCCATAGAAATATGTGATTTTCTCATATATTCCAATGCTATTGCATTGGAATATATGAGAATAGCAATCTGATGATTGCATCTTATAGTTCCCTATGGGAACTATAAGAAAGTGGTAAAAAAAAAAAAAAGTTTAAAAAATAAAAATTAAATAAAAAAATATAAAAATTCAAATCACCCCTTTCCCCAAAATGAAAATAAAATATATAAAAAATAAAAAATTACACATAATGGTGTTGCAATGTGCGAAAACGCCTATACTATAATAATATTAAAAAATATTCACCATACGATAAACATAAAAACGGAAAGAAAGCGTCCAAATGGCTAATTCGCCATTTTTGGACGCTTCATTTCCTAAAAAAATGAATAAAAAGTGATCAAAACATCATACGCACCCCATAATGGTATCAATTAAAAGTTCAGATTGCCCCGCAAAAATGAGCCCCTACACTGCTCCATACGCATAATTACAAAAAAGTTATAGGGGTCAAAACATGGCGACAAAAAATAAAATAAAAAATTCCCACTTTTAATTTTTTTTTCACTATCAAAACGCAAGAAAAACTATACATATTAGGTATTGCCGGATTCGTACTGACCTGAAGAATAAAATTAACCAGTCAGTTTTATCGCAAATCGAACGTTGTAATTTAAAAACCTCAGTAAAACTGTGGTGAAATTGCTTTTTTTTTGCAATTTCACCCCATTTGGAATTTTTTTCCCGTTTCCCACTACATCACATGCAAAAATAAATAGTAGCGTTAAAAAGTACAACTTGTCCCGCAAAAAATAAGCCGTCATATGGCTATGTGAGCGGAAATATAAAAATGTTATGGCTTTTGGAAGGCAGGGAGCGCAAAACAAAAACGCAAAAATCCCAAAACCCCCGGTCCTTAAGGGGTTAAAACATCTAGTGTGTGTATACGATCAGGTATGATGTTGTATCGATCAGGTAGTGTAAGGGTTACACCCGCTTCACAGTGACAGACCAAACTCTGACAGACCAAACTCCCCATTTAACGCACCGCAAACAACCGCAAACAGCCCATTTGCATAACTGCAAACTTCCCATTTGCACAAGGTTGGATACCAAGCTAGCCATGTCCCGTTCCTTGTCCTCACTGACGTCATTGAAGGTCTCTTCCTCCATCCAGCCACGTACAACACCAAGGGTCCCCGAAAGATGAGAACAAGCCCCCTGGGACGCCTGTTGTGGTTGGTGTTCCACCTCCTCAAAGCCACCTTCCTCCTCTGACTCCTTTTCTTCAGACCCCTCTCTCTGCATTGCCGCAGGTCCAGCAATCGACGACGACAAGGCTGCTTCTGATGGTGACCACAACACTTCCTTTTCATGCTCATCTACGGCCTGATCCAGCACTCTTCGCAGGGCACGCTCCAGAAAAAACGCATATGGGATGAGGTTGATGATGTTGCCTTGGGTTTGACTGACCAGGTTTGTCACTTCCGCAAAAGGACGCATGAGCCTACAGCTATTGTTCATGAGCGTTCAGTAACACAACCAAAAAATACCCAGCTCTGCAGAGGCTGTCCTTTTTTTTTTTAATTAAAAAAATCTGTTCTTACCAGTTTAATCTCTGTTTTGTCTCCTATCAGGGGCCAGTTTATGGATTATATTTTAGGAACCGGGAGATGGAAAAAGATGGTTGGTCGGTCCTCTTCCTTCCAATTTGCGGCACTGCGCGTACGCTTCGCAATGTACTGTGCCACCAATACAAATAGTGTGAACTACTATTCTTACCATTTTAATCTTTGTTAGGTCCCCTATCAGGGGACGTGTATTGAATTGAATCCTTGCATGGGGAGATAGAGAAAAAAGCTTGCTCTGTCCGCTTCCTTCTATTTTTGGGCACTTGCAATGGAATTTGCCACCAATGCAACTAGTGTTAACTAAGTACTATTCCTATCAGTTTAATCTTTGTTTTGTCCCTTATCAGGGCCAGGGCCGGTGTAGTGAATAGATTTTTGGAACGGGGAGATGGAAAAATATCCATGCTCGGTCCGCTTTGTTTGAATTTTAGGTCACTGCGCGTGCGATGTGCATTGTACTGTGACACCCTATATGAGTGGTGTGTTAAGTAGTACTATCTTTATCAGTTTAATCCCCCTATCAGGGGACGTGTATCGAATAGATTTTAGACAACCGCAAAGAGTTGTCAATAGTTGACACACTTATGACATAAATTTTATTCCTCTATGTGTCAATCTTGGTGTAGTGATGACTGTGCTTGTGCACCTGTTTGGGAGATTGCAGGCGATGGCGGTTTTTCAAAGCCTATGGTCGTGCTGAGGTAGTTCAGTGACAGTTAAGTGACCCAGAAAACAATGATTCTGCAGTTTGGGGCCATTGTTGGCCTAGTAGGCTTTAATGATCACCTTAGATGATCACAAAGAAAATTAATGTTTTTTCTATGAAAAATTATCCAGCCGATCACTTTTGGTCTTTTCACAATGAAGCAATGACCTTATCATCTGGGGTGTGCCAACATTGCCAACACACTCATAGAGGTGATCGCTTCATTGTGATACGCAAGCCCCTTCACCACAACAAGGTAACGATCACGAAGGGGAATTGACACAGATATGTGCCTTTTATTTTTTGTGCAGCACCAGAGGCCAGAAAAATTAGGCATGTACACATGCCTGAAAAAATAGTTATTGTTGCAGTCGCTGCTGTAGCAGCGGCCGGAAAAATTCATGTTTTCCAGGCACAAAGTGTACTAAAACATTGCTGCTTGAACCCTAGTTGGTGGCGGAGAAGTCACGCAAGCCATCTGGCATGCAGAGATTAAATACAGCAGAGTGGGGACCATTTTTAGCCCAAGGCATCTCATCAGGCCTTTTTTAGTTAAATGCATCCCCCACTGTCAGTCCCTTCGGTATCCACGCCTTATTCATCTTAATAAAGGTGAGGTAATCTAGACTTTTTTGACCTAGGCGACTTCTCTTGTCAGTGACAATACCTCCTGCTGCGCTGAAGGTCCTTTCTGACAGGACACTTGAAGCGGGGCTGGCCAGAAGTTATATCGCAAATTGGGATAGCTCAGCCCACAGGTCAAGCCTGCACACCCAGTAGTGAAGGGGTTCATCGCTCCTCAGAGTGTCGATATCTGCAGTTAAGGCGAGGTAGTCTGCTACCTGTCGGTCGAGTCGTTCTCTGAGGGTGGACCCCGAAAAGCTGTGGCGATGCGTAGGACTAAAAAAGCTCTGCATGTCCTCCATCAACAACACGTCTGTAAAGCGTTCTGTCCTTGCCGGTGTGGTCGTGGTAGGAGGAGCAATACTTTCACCTCTTCCCCTGTTAGATTCCCGTTGTGCTGGGACATCACCCTTATACGATGTTTAAAGCATACTTTTTAACTTGTTTTGGAACTGCTGCATCCTTTCCAACTTCCGGTAATTTGGTAATATTTCAGCCACTTTCTGCTTATACTGGGGGTCTAGTACCGTGCCCACCCAGTACAGGTCGTTCTCCTTCAGCCTTTTTATACGAGGGTCCCTTAACAGGCATGACAGCATGAAATACCCCATTTGCACAAGGTTGGATGCCGAGACACTCATGTCCCGTTCTTCGTCCTCACTGATCTCATTGAAGATCTGTTCTTTCCCCCAGCCACATAAAACACCACGGGTCCCAGATAGGTGACAACAACGAGCAACCTGGGATGCCTCCTGTGGTTGGTCTTCCTCCTCCTCAAAGCCACATTCCTCCTTTGACTCCTCTTCCTCAGACTCCTCTTCCAGCATTGCGGCAGGTCCAGCAAGCGATAATGATAAGGCTGTTTATGGTAGTGATGGTGACCACAACTCTTCCTCTTCCTCTTCCCGCTCATCTACAGCCTGATCCAGCACTCTTCGCAGGGCACCATCCAGGAAGATGAGGTCGCTGATGGTGCCTTTGGTGCGACTGACTAGGTTTGTCACCTCCTTAAAAGGACGCATGAGCCTACAGGCATTGCGCATGAACGTCCAGTAACGTGGCAAAAAAATACCCAGCTCTGCAGAGGCTGTCCTAGCACCCCGGTCATACAAATACTTGTTAACGCCTTTTTCTTGTTGGAGCAGGCGGTCGAACATTAGGAGTGTTGAATTCCAACGGGTCGGGCTGTCGCAAATCAAGCGCCTCACTGGCATGTTGTTTCGCCGCTGAATATTGGAAAAGTGCGCCATGGCCGAGTAGGAACGCATGAAATGGCCACACACCTTCCTGGCCTGCTTGAGGACGTCCTGTAAGCCTGGGTACTTATACACAAAGCGTTGTACGATCAGATTCAACACATGTCACGGCACATGTGTCAACTTGCCCAAATTCAATGCCACCAACAGATTGCTTCTGTTGTCACACACCACTTTGCCAGTTGGTGCGGGGTCAGCCACTGATCCACCTATGCGTTCAGGGCGGACAGGAGTGCTGGTCCGGTGTGACTCTCTGCTTTCAGGCAAGTCAACCCCAAGACGGCGTGACACTTTCGTATCCTGGATGTGGAATAGCCCCCGAGGAGCTGGGGGGGGGGGGTTTCAGTTGATGTGGAGTAAGACGCAACAGCAGAAGAGGACTCAGCCGAGGAGGTTGGCGAAGAGGATGGAGTAGGAGGAGTAGAGGAGGTGGCAGCAGGCCTGCCTGCAAGTCGCGGCGGTGTCACCAACTCCGCTGCAGAGCCACGCATTCCATGCTTGGCAGCCGTCAGCAGGTTTACCCAATGCGCAGTGTACGTGATATACCTGCCCTGACCGTGCTTTGCAGGCCAGGTATCAGTGGTCAGATGGACCCTTGCCCCAACACTGTGTGCCAGACATACCATGACTTCCTTTTCAACAATAGAGTACAGGTTGGGGATTGCCTTTTGTGAAAAAAAATTTCGGCCGGGTACCTTCCACTGCAGTGTCCCAATAGCTACAAATTTTTTGAAGGCCTCAGACTCCATCAGCTTGTATGGTAAAAGCTGGCGACTAAGAGTTCCGACAAGCCAGCTGTCAGACGCCGGGCATGGGAGTGACTCTGTGACATTGGCTTCTTACGCTAAAACATTTAGTTGACAGACACCTGACTGTGGGCAGATGAGCAGGAACTGCTGAAGGTGAGATGCAGAGTGGCGGGTGGTTGAGAGGGGGCAAGGAGGACAGCAGTGGTTGACGTGGCTGAAGATGCTGGACCAGGAGGAGGATGGTGGCTTTGAGTTTGTGTGCTGCTTGTACTCATGTGTTGATCCCATAGGCGTTTGTGATGTGAGATCATGTGCCTTCGCAAAGCAGTTGTACCTAGGTGGGTGTTGGACTTCCCACACTGCTGAGCTTTTCAATGATGGCATTCTGGTGGTGGCAACAGCATGCGTTGATTGGCGTGCTGTCTGGATGACCACGGGTGCCTATACATGCTGTCTGACTGTGCCACTAGCTCCTTGTGACGACCTCCCCCTGCTTCCAACTTGTCCCCTCATCCTCTCTGTCTCCCCATCTGAACTTTCCCCCTGTACTTCTTCTCTTCGAGCGGGCACCCACGTGACATCCATGGACACATCATCATCATCAACCGCTTCACTTGTATCTGACAACTCAGCAAAGGAAGCAGCAGCGGGTACAACATCATCATCATCACACCGTACGTCCATGTGTGTAATGCTGCCTGACTGAGACATATCCCTGTTATCTACATCCTCTGGCAATAATGGTTGTGCATCACTCATTTCTTCCAACTGATGTTTAAATAACTCCTCTGACAGATCAAGTGAAGTGGCTCTGGTGCTAGTGTTGGTGGTGGCGGCGGGCACAGTACAGTCAGTGGGCCTGACACACACTGGCAGGCTACTGCAATTATATTAAAGGGTAAAAATTAAATGACTTTTTTAACTGCAAGGTACTGTGCTACCGTATATGAGTGGTGGGCAGTGGGTACAGTACAGTCTGTGGGCCTGACACACACTGGCAGGCAACTTCAATTATATTAAAGGGTAAAAATGTAATGACTTTTTATCTGCAAGGTACTGTGCCACCCAATATGAGTGGTGGGCACTGGCAGTGGGCACAGTACAGTTTGTGGGCCTGACACTCACTGGCAGACAACTGCAATTATATTAAAGGGTAAAAATTAAATTACTTTTCTATCTGCAAGGTACTATGCCACCCGATATGAGTGGTGCAGTGAGCACAGTACAGTCTGTGGGCCTGACACACACTGGAAGGCAACTGCAATTATATTAAAGGGTAAAAATGTAATTGACTTTTTTATCTGCAAGGTACTGTGCCACCCTATATGGGTGGTGGGCACTGACAGTGGGCACAGTACAGTCTGTGGGCCTGACACACACTGGCAGGCAACTGCAATTATATTAAAGGGTAAAAATGTAATTGACTTTTTTATCTGCAAGGTACTGTACCACCCGATATGAGTGGTGGGCAACTCCAATTATATTAAAGGGTAAAAATAGTTTGGGACATCTCTAGCCACTAACCCTTAGGGTGTTAATCAGTCCTCTCATAGAAGACAGGACAGAACGCAGTAAGAGAGAAACTGAACCACTACATACAGGATTAGCTAATATGGTTGACAGCTGACTCACAGAGTCAGACAACAGGTAACGCTCCAATAACTCAAGTTGCAGTACAATAGCAGGCACGATGGTGAGAAGTGGTATTGCAGAGAAGACTGAAGTAAAGGCAGCAGCTACTGATGATAATGATTGTAAGAGGCAGAAGCTGAAGGGTGGACCTAGACAAGCCAGAGGTCAGAAGCCAGTATCAGATAATATCGTGGTACAGAGGATCAGACATAGCTCAGGGCCAAACAGATCCACAAGTCGATGCAGGTGGCAGGCAAACAGAATGGTCAAATAGGCTAGGTCAAATACAGAAGATCAGATCATGACACCTTTGTTTTACTGAAAGTAACTAAACACTCAGGCCACTTCCTGGAAGAGGAAGCTGCTATTTCACCTTGTAACCCCAACCAGAAGCTGTGCTGGGAGGCAGGAAGCACGGGCCCCTGGAAGCAAAAATGACAGGAAGCGTCAGGCTCACTCCCCTATAGGCACGGAGGCAGCATGGCCAGTGGATGTGTCTGGCAGGCAAGTACCTGCACATCTGGTGGAGACAGCAGTAGGCAGAGAGGCAGGAGATGCTGCCTTACTGGTCTGGATGATAGGTGAGACAGTGGGAGATATGGCAGAAGGCCCAGGCCTAACAACTAGCTGTCATATGGAGACACAGTAGGACATTTTGCAAGAATAGCATACTGTTTGTTGGTCTGGATTCCACCGATGTTGCTGGAGGATGCACCAAATTTATGCAGAGGCACATACCTCTTAGCTGCCATTGATTTAAGTCTTTATTCATGACAGAAATCTGGGTCACCACCCACTCCCCACCCATGGCACATCCCTTTTACTTGCCATTTCTGAAAAGTGGTGTGACCTGTTTCTAAGGGCTGTATGGCAGGTAACACTGTGACCCTGGTCTCGTTTTAAAGCTTAGTTTGTCAGCCCAATATCACAGCTCTAACTCAGTTGTAGCCTAAGAAAGATCAATTAGAAGTGAACCCCCCCCCCACTCCCCACAGCCACACAGCCCAAACACCATTAGTTCAAAAAAGTCTTGTCCTTTTCTGCCTGCACCAACATCGTTTGTGCTGATCAGTAGGGAGGTTAGAATGTGCAAAATTTATCATGGTGACTGATGCTGAATGATAAGTATGATGCATGTTTAGACTGATTAGTTTATACCACCTATTTGTTGGTATAGCTTTTGCCTGAAATCTGTCCCCATGCTCCCAAAAATTTGTGCACATGTGGCGAAATACTGTCCACATGTAATAATTAGTGATGAGCGAGCATGCTCGGATGAGTATTGGTTCGGCTCGCGCATCGCTATGCTCGGCGCTCGGCTTTACTCGGCCGAGCACCACGCATATTCGTCGCATTGCTCAAGTCTCCTCCCTGCACATTTGGTGCCTTCTAACCAGCCATTGAAGGTCCAGGTAAGTAATTCCGCTCAGTGTAAGGACATAGCAATGTTAGCTGTAAGCCTTACATTGATTGAGTGGCCAGAACACGTGATACCATTTCATATAGGAGCTGAGGTCTTAGCGCTCGGATCATTCAGCATCAGGGGGAGAGCAGACGGTAGGAAGGGACAGATAGCGTTTTGCTCTAAAATTACTGATTTTGCTCCAAAAACCTTATTGAAAGACCTAACAGTCCTTTTAAGAACTAGAGTGTGTCTTTGACAGCAGTGCAGCACCTTTTTTTTTTTTAAGAAGGGGTTTGCTTCAGCACTATTAGGGACAGACATCACCAGGAAGGGACAGATAGTGCAGCGCTTGAAAATCGCTTTTATAACTTCTAAAAGACAGAAAGATTTCCGATTAGTGACATCTACAATATGCCATCATTAAGCAGTGAGGTGGGCAGACATTATCAAAAGGGGCTTATTCACTACAGTGTTCCTTAGTACTGAGATATACACTACACCATCATAAAGCAGTGTGTTGGGCAGACATTATAAAAAGGGGCTTATTCACAACAGTGTGCCTGATACTGAGATATACACAGAACCATCAGAGAAATATTTTTTTCTGGAGAAATTAACCAAACTTGTGCCACAACTTTGTGTGCGTTCAATCCACAACCGTTATCTTAATTACTCCAGCAGAGAGTGATTTATATTTTGGCCATGGCTAACTCGTTTTGGGCACATCTGTGTGTGCGTTTAGGCCGCAACCATATATACAGTATTCCCGCAGAGAATACATTTTATTTGGGACAAATTTGTATCCAATATAGAACGACATCAGAATACAGTGTGTATTGTCAAAATCACATTATCTCTGGGCTAGTGTAGTGCCAAAAATCTGTATTTTTCTGTATCCAGTACCTTACTGGAAGCCAATGCAGTGTGTATTGTAAATATTATCTCTGGTCTAGTGTAATCCTGAAAATCTTTATTTTTCTGTATTCAGTAAATTGCAAAAAGCCAATACAGTGTGTACTGTAAAAATTACATTATCTCTGGGCTAGTGTAGTGCCGAAAATTTTTATTTCTATGTCTACAGTACATTACAGCAAGCCAATACAGTGTTTACTGTAAAAAATTCATCTGTGGCCTACTGTAGTGCCTAAAATTAGTATTTTTCTGTCTGCAGTACATTATAGCAAGCCTATACAGAGTGTATTGTAAAAATTGCATTATCTTTGGTATAGTGTACTCCTGAAAATATTTATTTTTCTGCATTCAGTACATTACAGCAAGCCAATACAGTGTGTACAGTAAAAATAACATTATCTCTGGGCTAGTGTAGTGCCGTAAATTTGTATTTCTCTGTCTACAGTACATTTCAGCAAGCCTTTACAGTGTGTACTGTAAAAATTACATTATCTCTAGTCTAGTGTAGTGCCGAAAATTTGTATTTCTCTGTCTACAGTACATTACAGCAAGCCTAAACAGTGTGAACTGTCAAAATTACATTATCTCTGGTCTAGTGAACTCCTGAAAATATTTATTTTTCTGTATTCAGTACATTACAGCAAGCCAATACATACTGTAAAAATTTCACTATCTGTGGCCTACTGTAGTGACGAAAATTTGTATTCCTCTGTCTACAGTACATTACAGCAAGCTTATACAGTGTTTACTGTAAAAATTACATTATCTTTGGTCTAGTTACTCCTGAAAATCTTTATTTATCTGTATACAGTACATTACAGAAAGCCAATACAGTGTGTACTGTAAAAATTAAATTCTCTCTGGGCTAGTGTAGTGCCGAAAATCTGTATTTTTCTGTATCCAGTACTGTCCTGCATCAGAAAACTGTGTCTTTAGCGGACAGTAAAACAATCTGCGCCACATCAAAACCCATT
This sequence comes from Bufotes viridis, assembly GCA_033119425.1. Taxonomy (NCBI): domain Eukaryota; kingdom Metazoa; phylum Chordata; class Amphibia; order Anura; family Bufonidae; genus Bufotes; species Bufotes viridis. The sequence continues at coordinate 333,268,780 of CM065590.1, read as the reverse complement.
AGTATGAAGAAGGCGAGGGGGAAGTGGGCATGATGCTGATGGTGCAAGCAGAGGCCGTGGCCCTGGGCATGATGCTGATAGTGCAAGCACAGGCCGTGGCCTTGGGCGCAGTGAAACTGTGCCTGCTGCCAGTGCACCAGAAAAAACAAAAAAATCCAACTTACCCAGCTTCATAAAAATGCAATTTAAATGTATACTTTATAATGTACTCAATCCGCATGATTCAGATGCACCCTTTTTACTGCAAAAAAAAGGGTATATGTTTGAATCTTGCTTTCTCATCCGCCTCCTCTTCCATACAGAATATATATGACCTCACTACAATGCATTGTAGGGTTCGCTCGGCCTCAGGCGCTCACCTCCAATGCTTTATACTGTCTGCTCACCTGTAGGCCATTACTGCAATGTTTTTTGGGGTTCACTAGGCTTCAGGCCCTTACCTCCAATGCTTTATACCATCTGCTTACCTGTAGCCCATCACTGCAATGTTTTATGATGTTCACTAGGCCATAGGCCCTCACCTCCAATGCTTTATACCGTCTGCTCACCTGTAGGCCATCACTGCAATGTTTTATGGGGTTCACTAGGTATCAGGCCCTCACCTCCAATACTTTATATGGTCTGCTCACCTGTAGCCCATCACTGCAATGTTTTATGGGGTTCTCTAGGCTTCAGGCCCTTGCCACCAATGCTTTATACGGTCTGCTCACCTATAGTCCTTCACTGCAATGTTTTATGGGGTTCTCTAGGCTTCAGGCCCTTGCCACCAATGCTTTATACTATCTGCTTACCTGTAAGCCATTACTGCAATGTTTTATGGGGTTCACTAAGCTTCAGGCCCTCACCTCCAATGCTTTATGCCATCTGCTCACCTGTAGCCCATCACTGCAATGTTTTATGGGGTTCTCTAGGCTTCAGGCCCTCACCTCCAATGCTTTATATGGTCTGCTCACCTGTAGGCCATCACTACAATGTTTTATGGGGTTAGCTCGGCTTCAGGCCCTCACTCCAATTTTTTATAGGGTCTGCTCACCTTCAGGCCCTCAACTATAATGTTTTAGAGAGTAACCAGCAGGCCCTTGCTCCAAATGTTTTTGAGGGTCACCAGCAGGCCATCAATCATATTTTTCAAAGATGTGTATGATGCCCTCCTTTATGTGTAATAAAGGGTGTAATGGAGTGCCGATTCCTTGTAATTTTTGCCGGCCCTTTAACTTATGCTTTATGAGTGCAGCAGTGTACCTGAACAATTGTACCACCATGTGAATGAGGCCCTCCTTTATTTGATATACAGGCTATATCGGAGTGCTTCTTCCTTGTAATTTTTAGCAGCATTTGCACTGTTTATACAATTGAATATACAAGAAAGAATGTTTCCTAACAATTTTGTCGCGAGATTTTGGGCGTGATTTTGTCGCTATGTAAAAGTGGCAGACAACTGGGACAATGTAGTAGTATTTAAAGGATCGGCACTCAAAGCGATGATTCTTCAAGATTCTCTTTTATTCGCCATAAGATGAGGTAAAACACTACACGTGTTTCGGCTCTATGAGCCTTTTTCTAGTGTACCGGTTCATAGAAAGGCTCATAGAGCCGAAACACGTGTAGTGTTTTACCTCATCTTATGGCGAATAAAAGAGAATCTTGAAGAATCATCACTTTGAGTGCCGATCCTTTAAATACTACTACCTGTGAGTACACCGACTCAGGATACGGGCACCGCTCCATAGCGGAGTAGTGTGGAGTGCCGATTGCTCTTTCTTTCATTGCAACTGGGACAATGTGGTTCCCAGCAGCGACATTGGAGTCCAAGATGCACCCAGACATGTCCCCATGCTGTTCCAGATCCATTTCGGTGGTGTTTCTGTCACTTTCTGACCTTTTTCAATGGACCAGGCACCCTCCCCTCATCCGAGCAGGGGGTGCCTGGTTGTCTCCCATTGACTTCCATTATACTCGTGTGCTCGGCCGAGCGCACAAATATCGCTATGTGTTCGGACCGAGTACCCGAACACTTTGATGCTCCCTCATCACTAGTAATCTTTACACCAGAAACTTTTGGCTAGCTCTAATGCCAAAAGTTATTATTCACACACTACCTTGTTTTGGTAAGTGTTTGATCAGTTATTTCCATCAATGATTGTGAACCAAAACCAGGAATGCAGCTTCCGAAGAGATAATGTAAAGATCTGTAACTCTTCTGTGTTTTTGAACTGCAGCTGGTTTTGGCTCAAAATCACTGATGGAAATCTCCAACCAAACATTGATGGAAACACTGACATGTGAAAGAGGCCTTATGAGCAAAACATTGTAAACCTACTTGGGAAGATTTATCAAAATTGGAGCAAAGAAAAAGTTTGAGTCGCTGCCCATACTGCCATTCTGATCACTACTCTTATTTTTCAAAGGACGTCTATTAAATAAAACCTGATATGTGACTGGTTGCTATGGATCCATCTATTCTACTTTTCCTTTGTATTGTTTACAAATCTCCCTAGTGCCTTCTCTACTAGCTTTATTTCAAATAAACCTCTTTTTTAGGGTGATGAAACAGGATTCAGAAAAGTACTATCTTGTTTCAAAGCTGTCTGTCGAGAGCACATTGTTATATGCACATGGTCTTCATATCCATCTTATTTGTTATTTGACAGATGAACAATGGAATAAACTGTACTCACAAGGAAATCTTGATCTCAGTAGAGAGATACCTATGTTCACGCACACAGCTGTTTTAGTAAAGTATATAATAAGGCTGGTGGAAGGAGAAAGTGTACTATACTCGGATCTCACTGTAAAAAATAATGCTATTTGTTTTCTTTATAATTCCCAGGTTGCAGTCATTTCCACTATGAATCTAAACAAATAATACAGTCCTTTTGTTTAGAAAAATAGAGACCCTAATAGAAATATCTTGGCAACTCCACTAAATTTCTCCAAATTTATCTGAACAAGACAGTCTGGGCTAACAAAGCCTCCAGCAATATCCAGTGGAAGTCATTAGTAAATTGTAATGCAAATAATTGCAGCATTTTTCACCTTTTTGAAAAGAGTGAGTGAAATATGCATAAAACTTTGCAGCATATCTCAAATTCATAGAAATTTTACTCTGAATGCAAATTTGCATTTCTAAACTCTATTTACAAGGGCTGAACTGTATTTGTCCAGGTTTTTAATGCACCATATTCACTGTAAATCTGCAGCAAATACACCATGGGGCACATTTACTAGAAATTTAAGTTTGATACACCAGTCTTAACCCTCGTTCACAGTTCTGTGTCTGTTTGATGTTCGTCAAAAAATCTGAGTTACATCTGTGAAATTGTCTATAAAGTATTCAAGTTTAGTCCATGTGTACGATTTTGCCCTCAGATTTTTTCACTTTCTTCAGTAAAAGAATAGTGATGTGTGAACAAACATTAAAATCAATGGATATGTGCGCTGTGCCTAGAAAATGTGAACAGCCCACATGAAAAACAGGCCCCTAATAAGAGGTCCATTGAAGTAAGATGAGCCAAATTTATTAAGAGGTGCAGGCCTTTTAATAAATCTGTCACTTCTTGTGCCACAAACTGAAACTTATGCCAGTTTTCTGGTGTAATTTATGGAAAGGATGCTTTGTCTCGCTCAGTTTAAGGTGGCCCAATATTATAAAGTGTGCCTAGTATGTTTAAGTAGTATTGTAGGGCAGACAACGCTGCTCATGGTTTCTGGGAAAAATGTATACAAATTAGAATACCGTATTTTTCGCCCTATAAGACGCACCTGCCTATAAGACGCACCTAGGTTTTTGAGGAGGAAAATAAGAAAAAAAAAATTTTGAACCAAAAGGTGTACTTTTGGTGGGTTTTTTACTAATGGTGTTCTGTGCATGACACTATTATAATGCACTGTTATGGGGGATCTGTGGATGATGCACTGTTATGGGGGATCTGTGGATGACGCACTGTTATGGGGGATCTGTGGATGATGCACTGTTATGGGGGCATCTGTGGAGGACACACTGTTAGGGGGGCATCTGTGGATGATGCACTGTTATGTGGGGATCTCTGTTTAACCGCTGTTATGTGGGGGAGCTGGGGATGGCACTGGTCTGGGGGCATCTGGGGATGGCACTGTATGGGGGAATCTGGGGATGGCACTGTATGGGGGAATATGTGGATGGCACTGTATGGGGGCCTCTGGGAAGGACACTGCTATGGGGGGAATCTGTGGATGACTCATAGCATCTTATGCTATGTGTCATCCACAGATTCCCCCCCCCCCATAACAGTGGCTGCGATGACCCCCAATACAGGGGCTGTGGGCGGCATCTTGTTTGCTAATGACAGCGGGCCCGTGCAGTAACTGTATTCTACTACACCGGGCCCACTGTAGTAATGTTATAGGCGATGTTTAAAACTATCATCTTGATTAAACTTAATGCTGGCAGTAGTACCCTACCTCCTATAATATACGATCGCAGGCAGGACTGGAGTCAGGAGGCCGGACGGGCAGCAGGCGGCAGCATGACGTCATGCGCCTGTGCCGTCTGCTTCATTCATAAAGTGGGCGGAGCAGGCGCGTGACGTTATGCTGCAGCCTCCTGCCCGTCCGGCCTCCTGATTCCAGTCCTGCCTGCGATCATAGATTATAGGAGGTAGGGTACTACTGCCAGCATTAAGTTTAATGAAGATAATAGTTTTAAACATCGCCTATAACATTACTACAGCGGGCCAGTGTAGTAGAATACAGTTACTGCACCGGGCTGACTGTCATTAGCAAACAAGATGCCGCCCACAGCCCCTCCTCATTAATACACACGCCGGCTGCGCTCTTCGGCGGTGTATCAGTGTTTGCCGCATTCGCCCCATAAGACAAAGCACTATTTTCCCCCCACTTTTGGGGGGGAAAAGTGCTTCTTATAGGGCGAAAAATACGGTATGTTATGTTGCAAAGGTAATTTGCATATCTTTGGGTGTCTGGGAAAGATATTCAAATTTCCTTTCCTGACAAAAGGAAAAGAAAGCTGTGCCTTTCTCATGCCACCCGATGTTAAACATGCTATTTTGCATATATTTTTCCTAGAAACCAAAAGAAGCATTGCCTAGACTGCAATACACCTCATGTATACTAGGTGGTTTCCATAATAGAAATAGTTCCCACAAAGACACCACCCAAGGCCTCTCAAATAACTCTGATAAAGGGTACTTATCTGGAAAAAAAACTATTTGTAGATGGCTTAGCAATTACCCTAGGTATGCAGGCTGTTTAAAATGTCAGTTATTGATTTGGTATGGCTACACTACCTCAGCTAATATAAGACAATTATCTCTCTCTCCTAGGAGACCAGAGGGTGTTTTGTACCAATTTTAAGGACAATTGAAGCATATTAGATTTGTGTACAATTGATTTGAGTCTGAATCAAAGTTTTTGAAAAATTCTGCAAAACAGACCTAAAATTAATTTTAAAAATTCACTCATCTTTAGATCATATATGAATCCCCTTTTATGTGAATAGGGGGACAGTTATTACTAGGGGAAAGACCCTTTTAAAGTTGGGTTAACCCAGTATGCATATGCACCATTAGGATCCCACACACATGTATTTGGCCTAGGCTGCTTTCATACATTTAATGTTTAGTCAGTGATTTTCATCAGTGATTGTAAGCCAAAAACAGGTCCTTGTCAAAAATACAGAACAGATGCAAATATTTCCTTGTAAATATACCTTGTATCTAAGTAGACTCCACTCCTGGTTTTCGTTTACAACCACTGATGGAAATCATTGATGACACTAACCAAACACTGACTTTGTGAAGCCTTAAGCCTCATTCACATGTCAGTGATTTCCAAAATACAGTATCCAGTGATCCAAAACCAGGAGTATAGGGTACACAAATATAAGGTATAAGGGATAGATCTGTGCCTCTTCTGTGTTTAGAGCAGCACCTGGTTTTGGCTCAATATCACTGATAGAAATCACGACCAAAACACTGACATGTGAATGAGACATCACTGTAATTTGTGCCAAATTTATCAAATTATTAAAAAGTGGTTGATAAATCTGTCTTAAACCAACTTGACATTCTTAGGGCCCTTTCACACTTGCGTTTGTAAGATCCGACATAAAGTTCGTCGGGACTCTATGCCAGAAATAAACGCTTCAGTTACAGATAATACAACCGCATGCATCGGTTTGAACGGATACGCTTGTATTAACTTTAACTATTTTTTAACATTGCCAAAACTGATCCGTTTTGACTTCTATTGAAAGTCAAAGGAGGACGGATCAGTTTTCTATTGTGGCAGATTGTGCCAGAGAAAACCGACCCCATTGACTTGCATTGGGGTCATGACGGATTCGTTTTTGCTCCGCATCCCAGGACGGAAAGAATACCGCAGCACGCTGCGGTATTTTCTTCGTCCAAAAAATGTTCAGTGACTGAACTGAAGACATCCTGATGCATACTCAACAGATTTCTCTCCATTCAGAATACATGGGGATAATCCTAAACAGTATTCTTCTGGCATAGAGCCCAGCGAAGGAACTCTATGCCGGATCTTACAAACGCAAGTGTGAAAGGGCCCTAACCATGCCAACCTTTCCCACCAACTTTTAAAAACTGGACAAAACTGTGACCAGGGAAGAGAGAATCCGAACTAGATAGTTCAGGTTCATACCGAATTTTGGGGTGTTCGGGACACGGACCCGGACCCGAACATTTTCAAAAAAGTTTGGTTCGGGTCCATTGTTCGGTGATTTCTTCCTGCTTTCTGAAGGGCTGCACAGCGTTTTACTTCTTGCCCTAAGAAGCCATCACAGCCATGCCTACCAATGGCATGGCTGTGATTGGCCAAGTGCAGCATGTGACCCTGCCTCTATTTAAGCTAAAGTCACGTAGCGCCACACGTCACTCTGCTCTGAATAGCGTAGGGATAGGATGCAGCTGCTGTGAGTGCGACATTAGGCAGGGAAAACTCAGCAAAAACACCTAATGAGGTGATCTATCTACAGCTGTGAACCATTCAACTTCTGCTAGTTAATTGCTCACTGGTTTTTAGGATGCACAGAGCATTTTTTGTCACTTTTTTATGGGGTGATCGGCGGCCATTTTGTGTCTTGTGGCGCACCAGCACAAGCTGCCACCAAGTCCATCAATCCATCAATACTATTTTTTTTTTTTTTGCTATATCCTACATTGGGGGCTTGGCTGTGCTTATTGTCACCCCTAGGAACTCAGGATAGAAATTTCTATATTTTATTGAGGGGTTAAATTCAATTGCCAAAATAGCAATCCCCTAAATCTGGTGTTCCAGCTTTGGCTAGCCAAGCTTTGGCTAGCCAAGCTGTAGTCTGGCAAACAAAAGATTTTTTTCTGTAGTGAAATTCAATAGCCAAAATGGCAATCCCCTAAATCTGGTGTCCCAGTAGTGGCTGGCAAAGTTTAATAGTGTCTGGCAAAGGATATACTTTGTTCTGGGGTGAAATTCAATTGGCAAAATAGCAATAACGTAAATCTGGTGTCCCAGCAGTGGATGGCCAAGTTTAATAGTGTCCGGCAAAGGATTTATTATTTTCTGGGGTGAAATTCAGTTGCCTAAATAGCAATACCGTAAATCTGGTGTCCCAGCAGTGGCTGGACAAGTTTAATAATGTCAATCAAAGGATTTATCATTTTCTGCGGTGAAATTCAGTTGCCAAAATAGAAATACAGTAAATCTGGTGTTCCAGCTGTGACTGGACAACTTTTATAGTGTCCGGCAAAGGATATATTATTTTCTGCGGTGGAATTCAATTGCCAAAATAGCAATACCATAAATAAGGGGTTTCAGCTGTGGCTGGCCAAGTTTAATAGTGTCCGGCAAAGGATATATTTTTTTCAGGGGTGAAATTTAATTGCCAAAATAGCAATACCGCAAATCTGGTGTTCCAGCTGTGACTGGACAAGTTTAATAGTATTCGTCAAAGGATCGATTTTGTTTTGGGGTGAAACTCACTTGCCAATATAGCAATATCCTGAATCTGGTGTTCCAGCTGTTTCAGGCCAAGTGTTAATCTGTCCGTAAATAGGTATATTACACTCAGCGTGCATCTCCAAGTATATTTCTTTCCGTAAAAGGGTATATTACAAAAAGTGTTACATTACAATTGCTGAAGGCATAATCCTGTAAATCTGCACGCACTATTGTGCATCTAATAGTGTATTTCTGTCCATAAAATGGTATATTACACTCAAGGTGTATATACAAGTGCTGAGAGGGTCATCCTCATTAAGTTCACAAGCTACCGTGCATCTCCAAGTGTATTTCTGTCCGTTAAAGGGTATATTACACAAAGTATTAAAATACAATTGCTGAAGGCATAATCCTACATATTTTTTCACACGCTACTGTGCATCTACAAGTGTAAATCTGTCCATAAAAGGATACCTTTCACCCAGGGCCTAAATACTAGGCCTACAATTGATATTCCCCTAAATCAGTGGTTAATGCTGTGCCTGGATTAGTGTAATACGGTACATAAATAAATAGGCAGATAGTGTTAGGTGCCTGTAAAAAAAGGCCTGAATTTGAAATCAATACATTGGGCCAAATTTTTTTTTCTTATTGTGGTGCTTGGTGAACGGTAACAATGAGGAAAACATCTAGTAGTGGTGTTAGTGGACCCTCTGGTGCTGGGAGAGGACGTGGCCATTCTGCCACAGCCACACGTCCTAGTGAACCAACTACCTCAGGTTCCAGTACCCGCCAGAATTTACAGCAATATTTGGTGGGGCCCAATGCCGTTCTAAGAATGATAAGGCCTGAACAAGTACAGGTGCTAGTCAATTGGGTGGCCGACAGTGGATCCAGCACGTTCACAACATTATCTCCCACCCAGTCTTCTGCAGAAAGCGCACAGGTGGCACCTGAAAGCCAAGTCCATCAGTCTGTCACATCACCCCCATGCATATCAGAGAAACTGTCAGAGCCTCAAGTTATACAGCAGTCTCTTATGCTGTTTGAAGACTCTGCTGGCAGGGTTACCCAAGGGCATCCAACTAGCCCTTCCCCAGTAGTGGAAGACTTAGAATGCACTGATGCACAACCACTTATGTTTCCTGATGATGAGGACATGGGAATAACACCTCATCGGAGTCCGCACGTCTCTGATGATGACGAAACACTGGTCCAACTGCTGCGTCTTTTTGCAGTGTGCAGACCAAACAGGAGGTCAGGGAGGAAGACTGTGTGGAAGACGATGCAGGAGACGATAAGGTCCTAGACCCCACATGGAATGAAGGTCGTGCCACTGACTTTCATAGTTCAGAGGAAGAGGCAGTGGTAAGACCGAGCCAACAGTGTAGCAAAAGAGGGAGCAGGGGGCAAAAGCAGAACAGACGCAGCCAAGCGAGTTTGCCTGCTACTGGCCACCGCCACCAGGGACCGAACACCCCAAAGCTTCATGTAGTTCCCTGGCATGGCACGAACTGCATTGGAGTATACACCTTAAAAACAAGGAACTCACTCAGGCTCCCCCTGCTCCCTCTTCTGCTGCTTCCTCGGCCTCTTCCTCTGCCTCGGGAGGAATGTTGGTACCTGCTGCCCCCACCAAACCACCGACACCACCACCTGCGTTACCAAGCATCTCCACCAAGTCACACGGCAGCGCTCAGCTCTCCATCTCACAGACCTTGGACAGAAAGCGTAAATTGCCACCTAGCCACCCTCGAGCCCTGGGCCTGAATGCCAGCATTTCTAAACAACTAGCCTTTGAAATGCTGTCATTCAGGCTGGTGGACACAGACAGCTTCAAACAGCTGATGGCGATGGCTGTCCCACAGTATGGTTAGTTTTACTCTCTTTGGCAATTAATCTCTCAGTCTCTAGTTTGGCCACTTTTATTTGTTTTTTACATGTTCTATTTTTTTCTTATAGTTTTTCAGTGCTTCCCCGATACCCTCCCGTTTTAGTGATTTATATGCTATCTTTTTGTCATTCATTGCTTTCTTTACATTTCTAGTTATGGTCGGGGCTAGCCCGAAGAGGGAGAATAACTTTGAGTATAACTTACCAAATGGCTGTGGTGTGCCGGGAGCCATGACCGTGGTGACGCCAGAAAAAGGGGGCACACCTGATTAGTGAATAGTAACAAAAGGGGTGGGAGGGTGGGGTGCAGCTCGACAGAGCTCAGGAACTGCAACCCCGGGGGGGGGTTAAATAGTGGAGGCCCCTCCCACAAATACAGGCTGGGAGGCTGGGAAACCAGCCTTAACTACTTATCCACATTTTTTTCTTTTTGTTCCTTAACCTTTTATTCCCATATGGTATGTAGCTCTCACAATGAGAATTTAGGATGCTTTTAAAGATATCCCATTTTGTGGCTGTATTTTTGTTTTTGAGGACTTTGTCCCAGTTAGTTAGGCCTATGGCCTCGCTTAGTTGGCTAAATGTAGCTTTTTTGAAGTTTTTTTTTTTTTTTGTTCCTCCCTGTAGAAACACTCTTTTGAATGATAATTGGAAGGTTATTACTTTATGGTCACTATTTCCTAGGTGTCCCCAAACCTGCACATCTGTTGCTCTGTCAGGTCTATTGGTTAATACTAAGTCCAGTATGGCCATCCCTCTAGTCAGGTCCTGACCCAGTTGGGAAAGGTAATTGTCTTTGGTTATTGCCAAGAACCTGTTTCCTTTATCCGATGTACAGCTTTCAGTTTCCCAGTCTATATCTGAGTAGTTGAAGTCCCCCATAATAACCACCTCATTATGATTTGCGGCCTCGTCTATCTCGTTTTGTAATAGATTTTCTGTGGACTCTGGTATATTAGGTGGTTTATAGTAAACTCCTATTAGTAATTTAAATGTTACATGTTCTCGGACTGTGGACTTTAGATAGGACTTTACATAAAGGCAGACCCCTCCCCCTCTCTGGTTTTAACTGCCCAGTCATAGCTATCATCCAGCCATGTCTCAGTTATTCCCACTATATCATAGTCCTCCTCACACATCACTAATTCCAGTTCCCCAGTTTTGTTAGTCAGGCTTCTGGCATTAGTTTACATATAATTAAGAGGTTTTTGTATATTTTTTACCCTACACCTTTCCTTCTGAACTGTTTTAGTCCCTCCTTCCATTCCTCCCCCAGTCCCACTACCTTGCCCCCAGTATCTATCTGCACTATCTTCCCCTTCCATAATGTAAGTACCCTCCCACCCAGTCCCTAGTTCAAGCACTCCTCCAACCTTCTAGTCATCTTTCTCCCCAACATAGCTGCCCCTTCCCCATTAAGGTGCAGCACGTCCCTACGATAGAACCTGTAGCCGACAGAGAAGTCAGCCCAGTTCTCCAGGAACCCAAACCCCTCCTTCCTACACCAGTTCTTGAGCCACTTCTTAACCTCCCTAATCTCCCACTGCCTTTCTTGTGTGGCTCTTGGTACAGGCAGTATCTCGGAAAATACTACCTTTGAGGTCCTTGCCCTAAGCTTTTGACCTAAATCCTTTAAATCATTTTTAAGGATGCTCCACCTACCTCTAACTTTGTTATTGGTTCCGATATGAACCATGACCGCTGGATCTTCTCCAGCCCCTCCCAGTAATCTGTCAACCCGATCCGCGATGTGTCGAACTCTATCGCCAGGAAGACAGCACACTGTTCGGCGATCACGGTCTTTGTGACAGATGGTTCTATCTGTTCCCCTAATAATGGAGTCTCCCACTACCAACACCTGTCTGGCCTGCCCTGCTCTCCTGTTCCCCTGCTTACTGGAGCTGACATTCCCCTGACTGGCAGAGGAAGTGTCCTGCTGCAGCAGTGCTGTCCCTGAACTGACATCCCCCTCAACTGCCAAACGTGCAAACTTGTTGGGGTGTGTCAGATCAGGGGTGGCCTGCCTGGCACTTTTCCCTCTACCCCGCTTTCTAACTGTTACCCAGCTAGCTACCTCACTTTCCTCAGCCTCCTCACTGTCACTCTCCCCCTCATCTACCCCAAAGAGTGCTTGCTCTGTGAGAAGCAAACTATTTAGCAAATTCTCAATGCCTCTCAGTGTGGCAACTCTCCTGTTTAGAGACTCGATTTGCGATTCCAAACGGGTAATTTGCTCACATTTTCAACAAAGATATACACCCTTGAACGGCTGTTCCAGGATTGCATACATCATACAAGATGTGCACTGGACGGCGATGTCAATTGTGCATGTGGGCCGCAAAAAAAACGTAATGGACACACAAAGAAAATACGGTCGTGTGCATAAGCCCTAAGGCTGAGTCAGTTATTTCCATCAGTTAGGCCTATTGCACATGATCGTATGGTTTTGCGGTCCGCAAAAAACAGATCCGCAAAAAAAAATGTATGACATCCGTGTGCATTCAGTTTTTTACAGAATGGAACATCTGGCCCCTAATAGAACAGTAATATCCTTGACCTTGTCCGTGATGCGGACAATAATAGGACATGTTCTATCTTTGAACGGAAAGAAAAAATGGAAATACAGAAATGGAATGCATATGGAGTACCTTCCTTTTTTTTTGCGGACCCATTGAAATGAATGGTTCCGTATACGGAACGTAAAAAACAGCCCGTACACTCGCAAAATAAAACGTTTGTGTGAAAGAGGCCTTATTGTGAGCCAAAACCAGTAGTGTGGCCTACTCAGTGACAAGATGTAATGGAAAGATCTGCACCTGCTCTGTGTTTTTGACCCACATCAATTTTGTCTCACATTAATGGCTCGTGCACATGACCGTATGTATTTTGCAGTTCACAAGAAATGTATCCGGAAAAAAATATGCATGACATCTGTGTGCATTCTGTATTTTGCGGAACGAAACTGCTGGTTCTTAATAGATCAGTACTATCCCTGTCCGTAATGCGGACACTAAAAGGAAAAGTTGTATTTTTTTGCAGAACGGAAATATGGACATACAGAAACGGAATGCACATGAATAACTTCCGTTTTTTTTGCGTATCCATTGCAGTGAATGTTTCCACACACAGTCCACAAAAAAAACAGAACGGACACGGAAAGAAAATACGTTTGTGTGCAAGAGCACTTACTAATAGAAATAACTGACCAAATAATTGAAGTGTGAACTCAGCCTAAGGGATCATGCACAGGACCATATGAACTTTGTGGTCGGCAAAACTTGGATCCACAAAAACTACGGATGACGTCTGTGTGCATTCCATATTTTGCGGGACCGAACAGATGGCCCCTAATATAACAGTCCTATCCTTGTCCATAATGCAGAAAATAATAGCACATACATAGTAACATAGTTTATAAGGCTGAAAAAAGACATATGTCCATCCAGTTCGGCTCGTTATCCTGCAAGTTGATCCAGAGGAAGGCAAAAAAAAAAAACCCTGTAAGATAGAAGCCAATTTTCCCCTCTTTAGGGGAAAAAATTTCTTCCTGACTCCAATCAGGCAATCAGAATAACTCTCTGGATCAACGACCCATCTCTAGTAGCTATAGCCTGCAATATTATTACACTCCAGAAACACATCCAGGCCCCTATTGGACTCTTTTAGTGAACTCACCATCGCCAACTCCTCAGGCAGAGAGTTCCATAGTCTCACTGCTCTTACTGTAAAGAATCCTCTTCTATGTTTGCGTACAAACCTTTCCTCCAGAAGCAGAGGATGTCCTCTCGTCACAGTCTTGGGAATAAATAGTAGTGATAAGCGGCAGGTGAAATATTTGAATTTGCAATATTTAGCAAATATTCGTCATATATTCACAAATTCGTGATTATTTTCTTGATTGCGAAAACTGCCAGTGTAATATTCGCGTATTGTGTGCGCATTACAGGCGTGGGTCACTTTTGCTACATTTTTTAAGCTGCTAGAAGTTTACTGAGACTGGAGAAAATAGCTAACTAACTATGTAATGTGACAGCAATACACAGAGCACAGCAATGACACTGCTGTCTCTCTCATAACTGTAAAAAAAAATGCAGAAAATGCCTGCTGGGGAGGTTCTTATATAGTAAAGAGCTAGAGAACTTTCCTATTGGTTACTAGGGATGTTGCTAAGCTCAGACAAAGACATTGCTGCCTTTTCATTGGCCCACAAGCAAGAAGCAGGGAGGAATCATGTTTGAAATGAAAAAAAATCTACAATATTCAAAACTACGAATATATCACTATTCACTATATTCTAAATATTTGCGAATTCTCGAAGTGCCAATATTCGTCATTCAAATATTCACACCCAACACTAATAAATAGATGATGAAGGAGATCTCTGTACTGATCCCTGATATACTTATAAATAGTTATTAGATCTCCCCTCAGTCGTCTTTTTTCTAAAGTAAATAACCCTAATTTTGAAAATCTTTCATGGTACTGTAGTTGCCCCATTCCAGTTATTACTTTAGGTGCCCTCCCCTGAATCCTCTCCAGCTCTGCAATGTCTGCCTTGTTCACAGGAGCCCAGAACTGTACACAGTACTCCATGTGTGGTCTGACTAGTGATATGTAAAGTGGCAGGACTATGTTCTCATCATGGGCATTTATGCCCCTGTTGATGCAACCCATTATCTTATTGGCTTGAGCAGCATCTGCCTGACACTGGTTTCTACAGCTTAGCTTTCTGTTTATTAAAATTCCTAGATCATTTTCCATGTCAGTGTTACCGAGTGTTTTACCATTTAGTATGTACGGGTGACTTGCATTATTCCTTCCCATGTGCATAACTTTACATTTGTCATTGTTAAACCTCATCTGACACCTATCTGCCCACACCCCCAATCTATCCAGATTCCTCTGTAGCATTATACGGTCCACTTCAGTGTTAATTACTTTACACAGTTTAGTGTCATCTGCAAAAATTTATATTTTACTATGCAAGCCTTCTACAAGATCATTAATAAATATATTAAAAAGAATAGGGCCCAGTACTGACCCCTGAGTTACCCCACTATTGACAGTGACCCAATCTGAATCTGTACCATTAATAACCACCCTCTGTTTTCTATCACTCAGCCAGTTACTTACCCACTTACAGATATTTTCTCCCAGTCCGAGCATCCTCATTTTATATACTAAACTTTTATGTGGTACAGTGTCAAATGCTTTGGAAAAGTCCAAAAATACGTCATCCATTGATTCGCCAAGGTCAAGTCTAGAACTTACCTCCTCATAGAAACTGATTAAATTAGTTTGACATGACCGATCCCTCATGAAGCCATGGTGGTATGACGTTATTTGCTTATTTTCATTGAGGTACTCCAAGATAGCATCTCTTAGAAAACCTTCAAACAGTTTACCCACTAAAGATGTTAAACCTATAATTCCTATAGTTTCTGGCCTGTTTTTGGATCCTTTTTGAATATTGACAACACATTTGCTATGCGCCAATCCTGTGGAACACTCCCTGTCAGTATAGAGTCCTTACTTAATTCTCTTCGGTTACGGGGGCGTATGCCATCTGGTTCCAGCGATTTGTCTATTTTATTCTTTTTAAGACGCTGCTGTTCTTCTTCCTGGGTCAGACAGGGCACTTTTAATGGGGAATTTAATTTTACATTCTGCATTTTATCAGACAGTTTATTTTCTTCAGTGAATACAGTGGAGAAAAATATATTTAATAGCGTTGCTTTCTCCTCATATCTCTATTTTTTTAAGACATACAAAAACGGAATACACATGGAGTCACTTCCGTTTTTTTGCAGACCTATTGAAGTGAATGGTTCCGCATAAGGTACACAAAAAACAAAACAAATGGACACCGAAAATATGTTCGTGTGCATGAGCCCTAAGGCCCCTTTCACACGGGCGTTGCGGAATGGGGCCGGATAAGATGCGGGTGCATTGCAGGAAAATGTGGGATTTTAAAGCATTTTAATGCGTTTTGCACGCGTGTGGGAAAAATCGGCATGTTTGGTACCCAGACCTGAACCCGGACTTTATCACTGAAGTTTGGATTTGGGTTGAGTATTTTGTAGATTTTATTATTTTCCCTTATAACATGGTTATAAGGGAAAATAATAGCGTTCTCAATACAGAATGCTTAGTAAAATGTGGATGGAGGGGTTAAAAATAGAAAAAAATGAATTCACCTTATCCACTTGATCACGTAGTTGCGATCTCTTCTTCAATCATTAGCTGCCGGCTAAAGGACCTATGATGACATCACTGAGCTCATCACATGGTCCAAACACATGGTCCATCACCATGGTTATGGACCACGTGATGTGACGTCACCACAGGTCCTTTAGCTGGCAGCTAATGATTGAAGAGAGAAGAGATCAGCAACTACGCGATCAAGTGGATAAGGTGAGCTATTTTTTTTAACCCCTTAATCCACATTTTACTAAGCATTCTGTAGTGAGAATGCTATTATTTTCCCTTATAACCATGTTATAAGGGAAAATAATAAAGATCGGTTCCCGTCTCTTAGCAATTTTGTGGGAAAATCGAACCGCATCCGCACTTGATTGCCGATGCTTGCGATTTTCACGCAGCCCCATTTACTTCTATGGGGCCTGGGTTGCGTGAAAAAACGCACAATATAGTGCATGCTGCAATTTTCACGCAACGCAGAAGTGATGCGTGAAAATAACCGCTCATGTGCATAGCCCCATAGAAATGAATGGGTACGGATTCAGTGTGGGTGCAATGCGTTCACGTCACGCATTGCACCCGCATAGAAAACTCGCCCGTGTGAAAGGGGCCTAAGAGTTAGAGCATGCTGCAAAAATGCCAGTAGCAAAAAGAAGCTTGTGTGGCCAGCATTTCATATTTTCCATAGTCTTTCAGCTAACACTTGGAGCTGGCAAAAAGCACTGGTGAACAAAATGGCGCAAAAATGCTATAGTGCAGAAAAACGCAACTAAAAATGACACGTGACAGCACTCAGCGTGTTTTTATTTTGGAAGGTATATACCCCCTTTCTCTGTTACTTTCTCTGTAGAACAGCATGACAAATGTTAATTTGTTAAAAATAAAAGCCTGCAAAAAAATATATATATAATTAAAACCCCCACATATTGCAACTTTTTTTTTTTTTTTATCACAAAAACAATGGATGTCTTATGGTACGAAAATGTCAGAAAAAAAAGAGACAAAAAAACTAAAAAGTCAATGACATAATAAAACGCAAGTCAAGGTGTCAAAAAATGTCACATAACAAAAGGCCTATGAAAGGAATGTATCAAGTTTGCACACCATTTTTCTGGTGCTTAAAAATCGCAAATTTTGGCCGTTTTGTGCCAAAACTTTTGACTTTTTGACATTTTACACCACATTTATCTGTTTTGAAAAAATCTGCGCTTGCGCTGGCTTTACTGGCATAAGATGTATCTCATTAATGACAAAGCGTGTTCCTCATCATAAATATGGCGCACATTTAGAAGTCAATGCAGCTGGTGGAAAATTAGATCAGCCCCTCGACTTTCCTATTTGTCGAATGCGGTGCAACAACACTGTGCAACAAATTATTGTCACATGGGTGTTCAAAAAGTTACAAAATAGGGGTTTGCAACATTTTTATGACACAAACTGGCATAATAATGTTCGAAAATAACCCCCAGTGTTTTAGACCCCTTTCACACGGCCGAGTTTTCCACATGGGTGCAATGCGTGAATTGAATACATAGCACCTGCACGGAATCCTGACCCATTCATTTCAAGGGGTCTGTGTACATGAGCGTTATTTTTCACGCATCAGTTCTGCATTGCGTGAAAAACGCAGCATGTCCTATATTCTGCAGTTTTCACGCAGCCCTGGTCCCATAGAAGTAAATGGGGCTTCAGTGAAAAGCCCCTTGCGTACTTGCTTCCGGATGCAATGCGTTTTCCACTGATGGTTGCTAAGAGATGTTGCTTGTAAAACTTTTGTTTTTTATCACACGCGTGAAAAGCGCATCAAAGCGCATTGCATCTGCGCGGAAAAAACTGAACAACTGAACGCAATCGCAGACAAAACTGACTGAACTTGCTTGCAAAATAGTGCAAGTTTCACTGAACGCATTTGGAGCCATCCATAGAAATGAATGGGTCCGGATTCAGTGCGGGTGCAATGTATTCATCTCACGCATTGCACCTGCGCCGAAATCACGCTCATGTGAAAGGGGCCTAAGGCCTCTTTCACAGGAGCGTGATTTTGGCGCGGATGCAATGCGTGAGATGAATGCATTGCATCCGCACTGAATCCGGACCCATTCATTTCTATGGGGCTATGCACATGAGCGGTGATTTTCACGCATCACTTTTGCGTTGCGTGAAAATTGCAGCATGTTCCATAATCTGCGTTTTTCACGCAATGCATGCACTATAGAAGTGAATGGGGCTGCGGGAAAATCGCAAGCATCCACAAGCAAGTGCGAATGTGGTGCGATTTTGCCGTATGGTTGCTAGGAGACGATCAGGATGGGGACCCGATGTTTATTATTTTCCCTTATAACATAGTTATAAGGGAAAATAATAGCATTCTAAATGCAGAATGCAAAGTAAAATGGGTGATTGAGGATTAAAAATAAAAAATAAAAGTAACTCACCACCTCCAATTGAGCACATAGCTGCCGGTCTCCTGTTCTGTCTTCAGCTGGGAGGCTAAAGGACCTTCAGTGATGTCACTGGGTCGCATGGTCCAATCACATGCTTCCATCACCCAAAAAAATTAAAAAATTACTCACCTCTATTTATCACTTCTATCTTCATTCAGCAGGACCCGTGCTGACGTCACCACGCTCACCACATGACGCCAATGCTGGTACAACGGCTGCATGATCAAGTGTATGAGGTGAGTATTTTTTTAGTTATTTTTCAACCCTCAATGGACATTTTACTTAGCATTTAGTATTAAAGAATGCTACTATTTTTCATTATAACCATGTTATAATGGAAAATAATAAAGTAAATGGACTTTAATGGGGTCCCTGGGCTCATCCCTATTTATTAACATCATATCTTTAGCAACCATAAGTGAAAATCGCATTGCATCTGCACTTGCGGATGCAATGCAATTTTAACGCAGCCCGATGCACTTCTATGGGGCCTGCAACGCCAACTAAGTACCACGGGCAAAGTTTAATTATCACAAATTTATTAAATAGAAATTACATAAAAAATATAACATAAGTAGTCATAAAAATGGCAAGATAATGGATCCAACATGGACTGAGGACGCCCACCAAAAAATCCCGATCAATCGTTCATATAGAATAAGAAACTGTAATATAAGTAGGTTCACAATCATAGATGTTGTGGAGCAAGTCAATAATAAGCAAAGTGGCAGCAGTATGGAATATCAAAGATGCAATCTATTAGCAAAAACGCTCATAAATATAAATACCAGTATAGGAATACTGACAGCCAGAAAAACACTGATGGCATTGCGGACTAAATCCCCATCAACATTATAAAATATAAACACCGGTCATATACCTCCTACAAAAACAGTGTAACAAGAATAAAGAATGGATAGATTAGGCCAAATGGCAGCGTCCTCACCTCCAATTATTCTGTATGGACAATTGATCGGGATTTTTTGGTGGGCGTCCTCAGTCCATGTTGGATCCTTTATCTTTTATGACTTATTATGACTTATTATGTTATATTTTTAATGTAATTTGTATTTAATAAATTTGTGAAAATTAAACTTTGCCCGTGGTACTTAGTTGGTCTTACAGTTTGGTATACCATGTGGGTTCATGAGAGTATGTTTACATTATGAGTTGGCTTATTCTATGGGGCCTACGTTGCGTGAAAAACGCAGAATATAGAACATTCTGCGATTTTAACGCAATGCACAAGTGATGCATGAAAAAAATCGCTCATGTACACAGTCCCATTGAAATGAATGGGTCAGGATTCAATGCGGGTGCAAAAACCTACACCTACACATTTGTTTTGAAAAAATGTTCCCAAAAATTCAAGAAAAATGCATGTGCTGTGCTCTTTTTTTGGGCAACTTTGTTTGCGAAGGAAGCCTAAGGGTACCTGCACAAGAATGTAGGTTGACGCAAATAAAATCCACACAAATTTCAGAGTTATGTTTCTGCAGCATATCAACACCAAAACCCGCAGTAAGATTCGCAATTTCTAACAAAGGTGTTTGCTGAAGATTAGGCCTCATGCACCTGGCCGTTGATCAACCGTTCCATGTATGTGCGGTCCCCAATGCACGGGCAACATCTGTGAAGATTCCGCAGATGGATACAGACTCATGCCTCCATTCTGCACCGAACCTTCTGGATTGCAGACCCATTCAAGTGAGGGTGCACATTGTGGACCCGTTGTTTGCAGGCCTCAGTACAGCAACGGAGTCGTTAGATGCAGTTTTGCCACAGATTTCACCCTCTAACTGCAAACGTTATTGAAATGCTGCAGATTTGGAAATCCACACAGCAGGTTAATTTCCACACAGAAAGAATCCACAAAATGTGCATGAGATTTGTGTAATAACCTACACTTTGTTGTTACTTTGTTGTTACTTTACTATGGTGTCGTTTTCCTGCACAGGAATCCATGCAGAAAAAAACGCATGTATTCCGCAACGTGTGCAGGTGGCCTAAGGGTGCATTACAGTACCAACAAAGTATATAGAATTGGAAAAATCTCATGTACACTTAGCTTTTTTTCTTAGGTGCAGAAACTGACCTGCTGTGCAGATTTTGAAATCCACAGCATGTCAATTGTTGTTGCATTTTTTTGTGCGGATTTCACCCTTTTTATTGGAAGAGGAGGATCTGCAGCAAAACCACATCAAATCCGCAAGAAACATGCACAAACCGGGATAAAGGCCTCATGCATATGACCGTTGTGTGTTTTGCAGATCCGCAACACATGTGTGTTCTGCAATTTGCGGAATGGAACGGGCGGCCCATTATAGAGATGCTCCACAAAACAGACAAGAATAGGACATGCTCTATTTTTTTTGCGGGGCCACGGATCGGAGCAATAGATGCGGACAGCACACGGAGTGCTGTCCGCATCTTTTGCGGTCCCATTGAAGTGAATGGGTCTGCGCCCGAGCCGCAAAATATGCGGCTCGGACGTGGACCAAACATACGGTCGTGTGCATTAGGCCAAATAGTGTGGATTTATATATGTTTATTTGTGTGATTTCAGTGCAGATCTCTTGCAGAAAAAAACAGACCACATAGTACAGTTCCAGCAAACTGTATGAGATTACATAAATCTCATGTACACTTTGCCAATTGTTTCTGTGTGGAAATTGGCCTGCAGTACGGATTTCCAAAACCACAGCATGTCAATTATGTTTGAGATTTTAGCTGCAGATTTGACACTTTTCCAATGAAAGGTGAGATTTGAGGCAATTAGAAATTGCGGATGTTGGTGCAGATATGTTGTTTTGTGAAATGAGGTTTGTTTAATCTCATACACTTTGCTGGTACTATATTATGCTACAGCTTTTCCACATGGGAATCCAGGTGGAAAAAACCCACATATTCCGCAACTTGTGTCGGTGACCTTAGGCTTCCTACAAACAAGTGTGGATTTATGGTGCATTTTTGCCCCACATCCGTACCAAAAACTGCTTGTGTTAGGGCTCATTCACACAGCCATTGTCCCGCCGTGCCCGTGCTGCAGACCGCAGTTTGCATGGGCACCAAACGTGGACCAGCCACATGCTGATCGCGGACACAAGCCCTCTGTAGTGCTTCAATTCCGTGGTTCCGTTTCTTCCACACCTCCGGATTGGCGGACCCATTCAAGTGAATGGGTCCGCATCCATGATGCGGAATGCAAACCGCCGTGTGAAAGAGGCCTTACTTTTATGCCGTTTTTTGATGTGTAGATCAGTGATGAGCGAACTTCTGTTTTCAAGTTCGGCGTACAAGGTTTGGGTTATCTAAGAATTCCATTATGGATTCCACTACTACGGACCATAAGTTTTAGGCTAGGTCTACACGACGACATTTGTCGCATTAATGTCGCGCGACAATTTTATATTGATAGTTTATGGTGTCGCATTGCAACATGCGACATGCTGTGACTGCTATACGACAGTCACAAAAAATCCATTTGAAATGGATTTTTCTGCAACTGTTGCGTTGCAGTCGCAGCATGTCACATGTCGCAGTGTGACATCATAGACTATCATTCTAAAAATTGTTGCGCGACATTGGTGCATGCACGATAAATGTTGCAGTGTAGTTGTGCCTTATGTGTCACACAACACATGTCGTCAAGTAGGCCGAGCCTTATGGTCCGTGGTGGTGGAATCCATAACGGAATTCTTAGATAACCCAAACCTTGTACGCCGAACTTGAAAACAGAAGTTCGCTTAACCTCAACACTAGTGTGGATTTGTTGCAGATTTTCCGCAAATCTCACCCTTTCATTGATAAAGGGGAAATCACACAAAGAAACATGCAAACAATTGACATGCTGCAGATTTCTAAATTCACATGGAAGGTCAATTTTCTGCATGGAAAATGAAACAAAGTGTACATGAGATTTGTCTAATCTCATACAATTTGCTGGTATTGCGTTACACTGCATTTTTGCCACACCCCAAAAAATGCATAATCCATGAGTGCAGGTGAATGCACATAAGATCCACATGAATTTCAATGTGGATTTTTGTGTGTTTCTGCTGCAAATCATGCATATTTTGCAACGTGTGCAGATAGCCTTACAGAAACCCCATGGATGACGAAAAATACAGTGAAAAGGTGCTCTGTGGATTTTACTAAAGATTTAAGGCAAAAACCACAATAAAACCACATGAATTGCTTATGATTTTAACTTCTCCATTGCAAAAGTTGAAATCTGTGTTGGACACCCACAGCTTTAAATTGACATGCAGCAGCAAATCTGCACTGGTGGTCAATTTACGTAGGGTGTATTGAGAGTTCTTAAAATCTTATCCACTTTGCTAGTACTGTATAAGGGCTTGTTCACATGACCATGCAGTGCTTTGCTGTCCGCAAATTGCGGATCCTCAAAACACGGATGCCGCCTGTGTGCCTTCCGCAATTTGCGGAATGGACAGCCCTTTATAGAAATGCCTATTCTTGTCTGCAAAACAGATAAGAATAGCACATGACTCATAACTTTTGCGGGGCCACTCCGTGTGCTGTCCGCATCTTTTGCGGCCCCATTGAAGTAAATGGGTCCCCACCCGAGCTGCTAAAAATGTGGCTCGGAGGCGGACCAAAAGACCACAGTCATGAGAATGAGCCCAAACACTGCAATTGCTGCACGAAAATTCATAATGACAAATCCATGGAGCCAAGTCTTAATGTACCTTTACGCTAGTGTTTAGTTTTTGATGAAACCTCGAATTAGAGCTCATGCACATTATTGTTTCACAATAGTACATCAAGATGTATTGTTTCTGCTAGCACACTCAACATTGCGGTTCCTCCAACCACAATAAAAAGTGTCTTTATTTCGTATCATATCCTGCTCCTTTACAACAAACAAGGTAAATTACCGAAGAAAGGAAAAACCTTTATTTAAAAACCTGTTAGTAATCAGAAGGTGTTAATAATGCAGTATACAACCATACATTAAAATTAATGAAAGAAATGTGTGATGTGAGCTGAATTTCTGATAAAAATGAAGGCTGTAGGAGACTGTGTGGATGTTTGATCATGCTATTGTCGCAAGGATTAAATAATACAACTGCTTCTTAGAATCAATGCCAGTAATATGTGCAAGGGGTAGAAGTGTATTTTTTGCATGGTTTAGTACACTAAATTGCCTAACCAGCTGGTGAATAACATGCATCTCAATAAATCCAATTAAAATGTTGCTTGAATAGTTACAGTGAAATCATGTCCCAACTTTAGGCTACATTCACATGACCATATGTTTTTTTTAGTCCGCAAAATGCGGATCTGCAAAAAATACGGATGACATCTGTGTGACATCCGTGTTGCATCCGTTTTTTTTGGGGGGGATCCATTGTAACAATGCCTATCCTTCAAAATGGACAAGAATAGGACATGCTCTATATTTTTTGTGGGACTACGAAACGGACATACGGATGCAGACATTGAAATGAATGGGTCCTCATCCAATCCGCAATGAAAACGGAACAGACACGGAAGCAAAATAGGTTTGTGTGAATTTAGCCATACTGTGAGTTTACTAATTTAATAAATAGATGCATATCACTTCATAAGGATACATGTACGCGTCAGTGAAAAACGGACGTGTGATGGTCGTTTTTTTTCAATGGCCGTCACACGCCCGTTTTAAGACCAATGGTAGTCTATAGGATTATTCACATGGCAGTTTTCTTGACTGCCAGTCAATAATGTACATAAAAAAATAGAACATGTTCTATCTTGTCCATTTTTAGACTGACAGCACCATACAATAAAATGGGGACTGTTTTTAACATCGGTTTCTCAGAAAGGCATCGGTGAAAAAACGACAGTTTATCTGTTTTTAACAGATTTTTTTTTTCACTGTTGTGTGCATGCAGCCTTAAGACATTCACAATAATGTTTTTTTCATTTTGTTTACATAAGGATATTACTGGGGAAAAAAATATGCTGAATTTTTTTTTTTTATACTGGCCTGGCATTTTCCCAAGTAAGGGCTTATGCACGTGGCGGTTGCTTTTTTGGTGGTCCACAAATTGCAGATACCGGCCATGTGCGTTCCAAATTTTGCAGAACAGCCCTGCCCTCTGTAGAACTGTCATATCCTTTTCCACAAAACTGACAACGGAACGGACATACGGATGCAAACAGCACACTGTGCACTATGCATCTTTTGCAGCCCCATTGAAGTGAATGGGTCCGCATTCGATCTACATAAAATGCAGACCGGATGCAGAGAAAAACCACGGTCCGATCTAACCATTTCCATCTGAGATATGTTATTTTGGATGAAAAAAAACTCCTGTGTGCATAATTTTATGCCAGAATTATGGCATAATTTTAAACAAAAATGTTGCATCTTAGGTCCTTTTCCAGCTAAACCCTGTCTCTTCCTGCTAAACCTCATCCTCTATTCAAGCAATTTGCTCTACTTTTCAGATGCACTACACTACAACACTAATAAAATCTGTTATAACATCTGTTCCTTAGAAGGTCTTAGGCCCCTTTCACACGGGCGAGTTTTCCGCGCGGGTGCAATGCGTGAGGAGGACGCATTGCACCCGCACTGAAACCGGACCCATTCATTTCTATGGGGCTGTGCACATGAGCGGTGATTTTCACGCATCACTTCTGCGTTGTGTGAAAATCGCAGCATGCTCTATATTGTAAAATCGCAAGCATTCGCAAGCAAGTGCGGATGCAGTGCGATTTTCCGCATGGTTGCTTAGCAACGGGACCAGATCTTTATTATTTTCCCTTATAACATGGTTATAAGGGGAAATAATAGCATTCTTAATAAAGAATGCATAGTAAAATGAAGTGGAAGGGGTTAAAATAATAAAAGTTAACTTACCTTAGCCACTTGATTGCGTAGTTGCGATCTGTCCTCTCTTTCCCAGCATCAGCTATGAACTAAAGGACCTGTGATGACGTCACATCACATGGTCCAATCACATGGTCCATCTTACCATGGTGATGGACCATGTGATTGGACCATGTGATGTGACGTGTGAAAGAGGCCTTAGGGTCTATGTAGTGCTCTGAGAAATTGCAAAACCCAAGAGCTACATTGAAAGGCCTCTTTAAATGGCCTGGTGGAGAAGACGATTGTCGGAAAGGATGCGTTCCTTCCTGACAATCGACTGCTAATCAGTAGAGGAGACTGTTGAATTTACATGCAGTGATCTCCGCCATATTATTGGGAAAAGGGATCGCTAATGCCATCGCTCATCCCCATACAGAATCATTGTTTGCCGGCAGCAGAGCACGATCTGCTGCCAGCAAACAATGGTTTAAGTGACTCTACAAAACTATACTATTACCTGATGAACAAGAGTTTTGTTTGTTCATCATGTAATTGACGGCAAGCTTACAGTGGCAGATTATCGCTAATGAGTGTTCATTAGCTATAATCTGCCCAAACATCAAGCAATGTAAAGAGGCCTTGAGAGTGTACAGACCATACTTAGAATATTAACCTCTTGAGGACTCATGACGTACCGGTACGTCATGAGTATTTCAGATCACTGCCGCGCGGCGGGTGGTGATCGGAACTGGGTGACTGCTAAAAATCAATCAGCAGGCACCCTGGGACAGTGCACGGGGGGGGGTCCTGTGACCCCCCCGTATCATCGATTGCCGCAAATCGCAGGTTAATTCAGACCTGCGGTTCGAGGCTTTTCCGGGTGATTGGGCGGCGGGTGCGGTGGCTATCGGGTCCCCGTGCTGCTGTAATGGGGACCCGATAGCAGGGAAGGCAGCGCGATACCTTCCTTAGCATCGGGCTGCCTTCCGCTGAAGAGCCTGTGAGATCCAGCCCCCTGGATCTAACAGGCAGGAAGCTGTATGAGTAATACACACTGTATTACTCATACAGCCAATGCATTCCAATACAGAAGTTTTGGAATGCATTGAAGTCCCAAAGTGGGACAAAAAATAAAGTGAAAAAAAAGTTGAAAAATAAAGTCCCCCCCAAAAAAAAGTTAAAATTTTCAAGTAAAAAAAAACAAAAATGTCATTTTGCCCAAATAAAGTAAAAAAAAAAAGGGAAAAAAAAAAAAAAGTTGACATATTAGGTATCACCACGTCCATATCGACCGGCTCTATAAACATATCAAATGACCTCACCCCTCAGATGAACACAGTAAAAAATAGAAAAATAAAAACTGTGCTAAATAAAAAAAAATTTGTCACCTTAAATCACTAAAAGTGATACAGCAAGCAATCGAAAAGGCGTATGCCCACAAAAATGGTATCAATCTAACCGCCACCTCATCCTGCAAAAAATGAGCCCCTACTAAAGACAATCGCCCAAAAAATATAAAAACTATGGCTCAGAATATAGAGACACTAAAACATCATTTTTTTTGTTTAAAAAAGCTGTTATTGTGTAAAACTGTAAGCCATTTTTTGTCACCTTACATCACAAAAAGTGTAATACCAAGTAGTGTTGAGCGAACAGTTCAAGCATTACTTCTTGCCCCTAAGAGCCCATCACAGCCATGCCTACTAATGGCATGGCTGTGATTGGCCAAGTGCAGCATGTGACCCAGCCTCTATTTAAGCTGGAGTCACGTAGCGCCGCACGTCACACTGCTCTGATTAGTGTAGGGAGAGGACGCAGCTTCTGTGAGGGTGAGATTAGGCAGGGAAAAGTCAGCAACAGCACCTAATGAACGGATCGATCTACAGCTGTGAATGATTGAACTTCTGCTAGTTACTTGCTCAATGGTTTTTAGGCTGCATAGAGCGTTTTTCTGTCACTTATTTTCTGGGGTGATCGGCGGCCATTTTGTGACTAGTGGTGCACCAGAACAAGCTGCCACCAAGTCCATCAATCAATCAATACTAGTTCTTTTTTTGCTATATCCTACATCAGGGGCTTGGCTGTGCTAATTGTCACCCCTAGAAACTCAGGATAGCAATTTCTATATTTTATTAAGGGGTTAAATACAATTGCCCAAATACCAATCCCCTAAATCTGGTGTTCCAGCTTTGGCTAGCCAAGTATAATACTGTCTGCTGTCTGGCAAAGGATAGATTATTTTATGTGGTGAAATTCAATTGCCAAAATAGCAATACCATAAATCAGTGGTTTCAGCTGAGGCTGGCTAAGTATTATAGTGTCCACCAAAACATATATTTTGTTCTGGGGTGAAATTCAATTGCCAAAATAGCAATACCCTGAATCTGGTGTCCCAGCTGTTGCAGGCCAAGATTCATAGTGTCCGCCAAAACATATATTTTGTTCTGGGGTGAAATTCAATTGCCAAAATAGCAATACCCTGAATCTGGTGTCCCAGCTGTTGCAGGCCAAGATTCATAGTGTCCGCAAAAACATATATTTTGTTCTGGGGTGAAATTCAATTGCCAAAATAGCAATACCATAAATGAGTGGTTTCAGCTGTGGCTGGCAAAATATAATATTGTCCTCCAAAACATATATTTTGTTCTAGGGTGAAATTCAATTGCCAAAATAGCAATACTCTGAATCTGCTGTCCCAGCTGTTGTAGGCCAAGATTCATAGTGTCCGCCAAAACATATAGTTTGTTCTGGGGTGAAATTCAATTGCCAAAATAGTAATACCCTGAATCTGGTGTCCCAGCTGTTGCAGGCCAAGATTCATAGTGTCCGCCAAAACATATATTTTTTTCTGGGGGGAAATTCAATTGCCAAAATAGCAATACCATAAATCAGTGGTTTCACCAGTGGCTTACAAAGTATAATAGTGTCCGCCAAAACATATATTTTGTTCTGTGCTTAAATTCAATTGCCAAAATAGCAATACCCTGAATCTGGTGTCCCAGCTGTTGCATGCCAAGATTCATAGTGTCCGCCAAAACATATATTTTGTTCTGGGGTGAAATTCAATTGCCAAAATAGCAATACCCTGAATCTGGTGTCCCAGCTGTTGCAGGCCAAGATTCATAGTTTCAACCAAAACATATATTTTGTTCTGGGGTGAAATTCAATTGCCAAAATAGCAATACCATAAATGAGTGGTTTCAGCTGTGGCTGGCAAAATATAATATTGTCCGCCAAAACATATATTTTGTTCTAGGGTGAAATTCAATTGCCAAAATAGCAATACTCTGAATCTGCTGTCCCAGCTGTTGTAGGCCAAGATTCATAGTGTCCGCCAAAACATATATTTTGTTCTGGGGTGAAATTCAATTGCCAAAATTGCAATACCAGAAATCAGTAGTTTCAGCTGTGGCTGGCAAAGTATAATAGTGTCAGCCAAAACATATATTTTGTTCTGGGTTGAAATTCAATTGCCAAAATAGCAATACCCTGAATCTGGTGTCCCAGCTGTTGCAGGCCAAGATTCATAGTTTCCGCAAAAACATATATTTTGTTCTGGGGTGAAATTCAATTGCCAAAATAGCAATACCCTGAATCTGGTGTTCGAGCTGTTGCAGGCCAATTGTAAATCTGTCCATAAAAGGATACCTTTCATCCAGGGCCTAAATACTAGCCCTAAAAGAGATATTCCCCAAAATCAGTGGTTAGTGCTGTGCCTGGATTAGTGTAATACGCTACATAAATAAATAGGCAGATAGTGTTAGGTGCCTGTAAAAAAAGGCCTGAATTTGAAATCAATACATTGGGCCAAATATTTTTTTTCTTATTGTGGTGCTTGGTGAACGGTAACAAAATCGGAAAATATCTAGTAAGGGACGCGGACGCGGTCGTGGTGGTGTTAGTGTACCCTCTTGTGCTGGGAGAGGGCGTGGCCATTCTGCCACAGCCACACGTCCTAGTGAACCAACTACCTCAGGTTTCAGTAACCGCCAGAATTTACAGTGATATTTGGTGGGGCCCAATGCCGTTCTAAGGATGGTAAGGCCTGAGCAGGTACAGGCGCTAGTCAATTGGGTGGCCGACAGTGGATCCAGCATGTTCACATTATCTCCCACCCAGTCTTCTGCAGAAAGTGCACAGGTGGCACCTGAAAACCAAGCCCATCAGTCTGTCACATCACCCCCATGCATATCAAGGAAACTGTCTGAGCCTCAAGTTATGCAGCAGTCTCTTATGCTGTTTGAAGACTCTGCTGGCAGGGTTTCCCAAGGGAATCCACCTAGCCCTTCACAAGTGGTGGAAGACATAGAATGCACTGATGCACAACCACTGATGTTTCCTGATGATGAGGACATGGGAATACCACCTCATCGGAGTCCGCACGTCTCTGATGATGACGAAACACAGGTGCCAACTGCTGCGTCTTTCTGCAGTGTGCAGACCGAACAGTAGGTCAGGGAGCAAGACTGTGTGGAAGACGATGCAGGGGACGATGAGGTCCTAGACCCCACATGGAATGAAGGTCATGCCACTGACTTTCATAGTTCAGAGGAAGAGGCAGTGGTGAGACCGAGCCAACAGAGTAGCAAAAGAGAGAGCAGCGGGCAAAAGCAGAACAGCCGCCTCCAAGAGAGTTCGCCTGCTACTGGCCACCGCCACCAGGGACCGAGCACCCCAAAGGCAGCTTCAAGGAGTTCCCTGGCATGGCACTTCTTTAAACAATGTGCTGACGACAAGACCCGAGTGGTTTGCCTGCTGTGCCATCAGAGCCTGAAGCGAGGCATTAACGTTCTGAACCTTAGCACAACCTGAATGACCAGGCATCTACATGCAAAGCATGAACTGCAGTGGAGTAAACACCTTAAAAGCAAGGAACTCACTCTGGCTCCCCCTGCTCCCTCTTCTGCTGCTGCCTCGGCCTCTTCCTCTGCCTCGGAATGAACATTGGCACCTGCCGCCCACCAAACAGAGGATGTGCCACCGACAACACCACCTGCGTCACCAAGCATCTCCACCATGTCACACGGCAGCGTTCAGCTCTCCATCTCACAAACAGCTTCAAACAGCTGAAGTCCATGGCTGTCCCACAGTATGTTGTTCCCAGCCGCCACTACTTCTCCAAGACAGTCGTGCCTTCCCTGCACATGCAAGTGTCCGATAAAATCAAGTGTGCACTGCGCCACGCCATCTGTGGCAAGGTCCACCTAACCACAGATACGTGGACCAGTAAGCACGGCCAGGGACGCTATATCTCCCTAACTGCACACTGGGTAAATGTAGTGGCGGCTGGGCCGCAGGCGGAGAGTTCCTTGGCGCACGTCCTTCCGCCGCCAAGAATCGCAGGGCATCATTCTTTGCCTCCTGTAGCCTCTTCCTCCTACTCGGCTTCCTCCTCCTCTGCTTCCACCAGCTCTTCCAGTCAGCCACACACCTTCACCACCAACTTCAGCACAGCCCGGGGTAAACGTCAGCAGGCCATTCTGAAACTCATATGTTTGGGGGACAGGCCCCACACCGCGCAGGAGTTGTGGCGGGGTATTGAACAACAGACCGACGAGTGGTTTCTGCCGGTGGGCCTCAAGCCCGGCCTGGTGTTGTGCGATAATGGGCGAAATCTCGTCACAGCTCTGGGACTAGCTGGTTTGACGATCATCCCTTGCCTGGCGCATGTGCTGAATTTGGTGGTGCAGAAGTTCATTCACAACTACCCCGACATGTCAGAGCTGCTGCATAAAGTTAGGGCCGTCTATGCGCTCTTCCGGCGTTCACATCCTGCCGCTGCTCGCCTGTCTGCGCTACAGAACTTCGGCCTTCCCGCTCACCGCCTCATATGCGACGTGCCCACCAGGTGGAACTCCACCTTGCACATGCTGGAGAGACTGTGCGAGCAGCAGCAGGCCATAGTGGAGTTTCAGTTGCAGCACGCACGCGTCAGTCGCACTGCGGAACAGCACCACTTCACCACCAATGATTTGGCCTCCATGCGAGACCTGTGTGCCCTGTTGCGCTGTTTCGAGTACTCCACCAACATGGCCAGTGGCGATGACACCATTATCAGCGTTACAATACCACTTCTATGTCTCCTTGAGAAAACGCTTAGGGCGATGATGGAAGAGTAGGTGGCCCAGGAGGAGGAGGAGGAGGAGGATGAGGGGTCATTTTTAGCACTTTCAGGCCAGTCTGTTAGAAGTGGCTCAGAGGGAGGTTTTTTGCAACAGCAGAGGCCAGGTACAAATGTGGCCAGCCAGGGCCCACTACTGGAGGACGAGGAGGATGAGGAGGAGGTGGAGGAGGATGAGGATGAAGCAGGTTCACAGCGGGGTGGCACTCGACACAGCTCAGGCCCATCACTGGTGCGTGGCTGGGGGGATACGGAGGACGATGATGATACGCCTCCCACAGAGTACAGCTTGTCCTTACCTCTGGGGAGCCTGGCACACATGAGCGACTACATGCTGCAGTGCCTGCGCAACGACAGCAGAGTTGCCCACATTTTAAGTGGACAAGCGGACGTTCATAAAAATGAACCAGGCATGGATCCCACAGGACCTGTGCTTCCCTTGTGCAGAATAGACATTTATAACTGCCTCCCCCTCACCCATGTATTCTTGTACTCCGGGGCACTTCTTTATTGAATCCTCATTTTTTTAACTTTACCATGATCTTGCGGTGCAACCCAAAGTTGAATGAACCTCTCCTCTCCTCTGGGTGGTGGGGCCGAAATAACTGAAAGTGGCCTTCTCCGGTGGTGGGTGATATGACGCATGATTCCTTGCTGTGGGACCTCTCTCCTCTGTCTGGGTGCTGGGTCCGAAATAACTGAATGTGGCCTTCTCCAGTGGTGGGTGATATGACGCATGATTCCTTGCTGTGGGACCTGTATCCTCGGTCTGGGTGCTGGGGCTGAAATAACTGAAAGTGGCCTTCTCCAGTGGTGGGTGATATGACGCATGATTCCTTGCTGTGGGACCTCTCTCCTCTGTCTGGGTGCTGGGCCGAAATAACTAAAAGTGGCCTTCTCCAGTGGTGGGTGAAATGACGCATGATTCCTTGCTGTGGGTCCTCTCTCCTCTGTCTGGGTGCTGGGGCCGAAATAACTGAAAGTGGCCTTCTCCAGTGGTGGGTGATATGACGCATGATTCCTTGCTGTGGGACCTGTATCCTCAGTCTGGGTGCTGGGCAGAAATAACTGAAAGTGGCCTTCTCCAGTGGTGGGTGAAATGACGCATGATTCCTTGCTGTGGGACCTCTCTCCTCTGTCTGGGTGCTGGGTCCGAAATAACTGAAAGTGGCCTTCTCCAGTGGTGGGTGATATGAAGCATGATTCCTTGCTGTGGGACCTCTCTCCTCTGTCTGGGTGGTGGGGCCAAAATAACTGAAAGTGGCCTTCTCCAGTGTTGGGTGATATGACTCATGATTCCTTGCAGTGGGACCTCTCTTCAATTGATATTGGTTAAATTTTATTTATTTTATTTTAATTAATTTCCCTATCCACATTTGTTTGCAGGGGATTTACCTACATTTTGCTGCCTTGGCAACCCTCTAGCCTGTTCCTGGACTATTTTACAGCCTTTTTAGTGCCTAAAAGTTCGGGTCCCCATTGACTTCAATGGGGTTCGGGTTCAGGATAAAGTTCGGGTCGAGTTTGGATCCCGAACCCGAACATTTTCGGGAAGTTCGGAACCCGAACTTCCAGGTGTTCACTCATCTCTAATACCAAGCGATCAAAAAGTCATACGCACCCAAAAATAGTGCCAATCAAACCCTCATCTCATCCCACAAAAAATCTTACCCTACCCAAGATATTCGCCCAAAAACTGAAAAAACTATGGCTCTCAGACTATGGAGACACTAAAACATGATCTTTTTTGTTTCAAAAATGAAATCATTGTGTAAAACTTACATAAATAAATAAAAGTATACATATTATGTATCGATGCATCCGAAATAACCTGTTCTATAAAAATATCACATGACTTAACCCATCAGATGAACACCGTAAAAAATAAAAAATAAAAACGGTGTAAAAAAAGCCATTTTTTGTCACCTTACATCACAAAAAGTGTAATACCAAGCGATCAAAAAGTCATACGCACCCAAAATAGTGCCAATCAATACGTCATCTCATCCCACAAAAATCATACCCTACCCAAGATATTTGCCCAAAAACTGAAAAAACTGTGGCTTTCAGACTATGGACACACTAAAACATGATTTTTTTTGTTTCAAAAATGAAATCATTGTGTAAAACTTACATAAATAAAAAAAGTATACATATCATGTATCACCGCGTCCGTAATAACATGCTCTATAAAAATAGCACATAATCTAACCTGTTAGATGAATGTTGTAAATAACAAAAAATAAAAACGGTGCCAAAACAACTATTTCTTGTTACCTTGCCTCACACAAAGTGTAATATAGAGCAACCAAAATTCATATGTACCCTAAAATAGTACAAACAAAACTGCCACCCTATCCCGTGGGGTCACTTTTTTGGAGTTTCTACTCTAGGGGTGCATCAGGGGGCTTCAAATGGGACATGGTGTCAATAAACTAGTCCAGCAAAATCTGCCTTCCAAAAACCGTATAGCATTCCTTTCCTTCTGCGCCATGCCGTGGGCCTGTACAGCAGTTTACGATCACATATGGGGTGTTTCTGTAAACTACAAAATCAGGGCAATAAATATTGAGTTTTGTTTGGCTGTTAACCCTTGCTTCGTAACTGGAAAAAAATTATTAAAATGGAAAATCTGCCAAAAAAGTGAAATTTTATCTCTATTTTCCAATAATTCTTGTGGAATACCTAAAGAGTTAACAAAGTTTGTAAAATCAGTTTTTAATACCTTGTGGGGTGTAGTTTCTAGAATGGGGTCATTTTAAGGGTGGTTTCTATTATGTAAGCCTCACAAAGTGACTTCAGACCTGAACTGGTCCTTGAAAAGTAGGTTTTTGAAAATTTCAGAAAAAATTTAAGATTTGCTTCTAAACGTCTAAGCCTTGTAAAATCCCCAAAAAATTAAATATCATTCCCAAAATGATCCAGTCATGAAGTAGACATATTGGGAATGTAAAGCAATAACTATTTTTGGAGGTATTACTATGTATTATAGAAATAAAGAAATTGAAACATGGAAAATTGCAATTTTTTCTCAATTTTTGGTAAATTTGGTATTTTTTAATACATAAAAATGAACTCTTTTGACTCCATTTTACCAATGTCATGAAGTACAATATGTGACGAAAAAACTGTCTCAGAATGGCTTGCATAAGTGAAAGCTGTTAAAAGTTATCACCACATAAATTGACACTGGTCAGATTTGCAAAAAATGGGCAAGTCCTTAACGTGAAATGAGGCCTTAAGGGATTAAAGGGAATGTGTCCCACAAAAAAAATTCTGAAACTTAAAACCAAATAGCTACACATATCATTTTTTCTAATTTGTTTTTGTTTTCTGAGTGCAGATTTTTTATTTTATTTTCTGAACATGATTACGGGGGTTGTCATCTTGCCTGAGCTGGTCTTAATAGCATTTAAAAAATTGCTTTACAGCAGCAACAGGCCATAGACATAATGATTAGGAGCTGGCCTATGGGAGAGTTTTCTAGAAATGTGCAGCAAGCCCCTGAAGAACTAGTTGCAGAACTTAGTGGCCCTAATAAAGTGTTGTGTCGCAGTGTACTCCTTTAGGCCGGGGTTTAGTGCAGTGAAAAGATGGTTTGAAGAATCAGACGAGAAGTAAACATATAACAGTCTTTCTTTACCTATTTTAAAAAATTCAAATATAACTTGTTGCACGTCCAGCAGCAATAAATACAAAGTGCAGTTTCTGGCACCAGATGATGAGGTATGGTGGCTGGTTGGATGCCAATAGATTGGCACTAGCAAGCATTTTTCGAATATAGGTGTCCATAGTAGTACAGACTTGATGTTAATTTGGCCTATCGATGGTTTAGGTAGGTGGTGGTGTCTGAGCTGTAGTCCCTCACCTTGCAGCAGTGTTTGTAAACCTGTATTTTGCTGATCACTCTGCTGTCTTGTCGCATTGATGCTTTCTTGAAGCTGTGCTCTTGATTTTGCTGATCTGTCAGGAGTGTTGGTCTGACAGCGGAATTAGATATAGTTTCTAGGTGTAGGAGCTTGGTATGTGCTTCCACACTCCCCCACTATCAAAACAGGAACACCCCTTCCTAGAACGAAGATGGTCCAGCCCACGCCCACCAAGAGGGGAGGAATATGGTGGTTAGCACTGTTCCTGCCAACCTTTACCTCCTATGCTGGAAAACACGGCTAATACGTGAGGATACATAACAATAACATGTAAAACATAACAATGGCATATACCCTCAGGCTGGGATACTACACATGCTCAGTGACCTGTGTAGAGGTCACTTTACAAGCAAGGGGAAGATAAGCTTTGATAATCACCTATAGAAAAACATCTATACACAGAGGTGATATATGCTATTCTAATCCTGCTTGTAATGATAAGCAGATAACAGCAGTAAAGCGATCTGTACAAACCAAGAAGAGACACTGGCACCTACTATTAGGCCTAGTGGCCAGTGCTAATACTGCTGGATTTTATGTTGTTTTTTTTTTGTTCAAATATAAATATTGACATGGAAAATTAAAAACAACATCACCAAAAATTATTTAAAAATGTGTTTAATATAAAAAGGAGATTTAAACTATAAATTTTTTATAACACATTCCCTTGATGTCAGTTCATCATGACAGTATAATTAGAAAAAGAATGAAAATGGATTGTTTGGTAGGGACCCGAACTTGACCCCGAACCCCATTGACGTCAATGGGGACCCGAACTTTGGGGCACTAAAATGGCTCTAAAAGATTTATGGAAAGGGCTAGAGGGCTGCAAAAGGCAGCAAAATGTGGGTAAGAACATGGCAAGTGCCCTGCAAAAAAATGTGGATAGGGAAATGACTTAAAATAAAATAAATAAAAATCACGATCTTGAACTAGGAGGAGGAGGTCCATATGGAGTAGGAGATTGAGGAGGTGGTGGAGGAGGTAGCCAACACTTTTTTTTATTTATATAACACAAGAGAGTGAATCTGGATCGACATCCTCAGTACTATGCTTTTGATATAACGAATGTCCTTCAGCATAATTACATGGCATCTCAGCCCAATTTGTAATACATTCTAAGTTGTGCATAAATGAGGCATTAATATACAGTTTAACCGCTACAGGACCGCCTAACGCAGGGATGCGTCCTGCGGGCGGTCCTGTAGCTCTGAGACGACGCATCGGCGCGTCATCTCGCGAGAGCCGAGACTTCCTGTGAACAGTGAAGCGCGTCTCGGCAGTTCTGCTACAGCCTGCCAGCGATGATCAATGGCAGGCTGTAGATGCGAATTAAATCGCATCAAACAGCTATATCAGACGCTGTTTTGTGAACAGCGTCTGATATAGCTGCTACCTGGTCCTCTGGTGGTCCCATTTGCTGGGATCGACCACCAGAGGACCAGGTAACACTGTAAAGTTGCAACACACACTACACTAACCCCCCCCACCCCCTCCCTCACCTATTAACCCCTTGATCACCCCATCTAGACCCCCTGATCACCCCCCTGTCATTGATCACACCCCTTGTAAGGCTCCATTCAGACGTCCATATGTGTTTTGCGGATCCGTGGATTCACGGATCCGCAGATCGGATCCGCGGATTCTCAAAACACGGACACCGGCAATGTGCTTTACGCATTTTGCAGATCCGCACATTGCCAGAACTATATAGAAAATGCTTTTTCTTGTCCGCAATTGCGGACAAGAATAGGACATGTTCTATATTTTTGCGGAACGGAAGTGCAGACCCGGAAGCGCGGATCCGTAATTCCGGATCCGAGCGGGACAAAGTCTGTCCCCATAGAAATTAGTCCACAATTCTGTTCCGCAAACAGAATTTCGGACGTGTGAATGGGGCATAAGGGTCCCTTATCACCGCCAGTTAGTTAGCTACTTGTTAGGTAGCTAGCGCCCAGCCCACCGCACCGCAGTCACTGATTTTGGCAGAGATTTTTTCATCCAAATTTTATTATTTTTTTTCAGCGCAGAGGCTGAACGGAAAAAAAAAAATCTCATTACCCGTATGGAAAGAAGACACCCCAAGGTATTCGCTGAGGGGCACAATGAGTCCATGAAAAATTAAACTTTTTGTCAAAAGTTAGCGGAAAGGGAGACTTTGTGAGAAAAAACAATAAAAATCCAATTTCCACTAACTTGTGCCAAGAAAAAAATCTTCTATGAACTCACCATGCCCCTCATGGAACACCTTGGGGTGTCTTCTTTCCAAAATGGGGTCACATGTGGGGTATTTCTACTGCCCTGGCATTTTAGGGGCCCTAAAGCGTGAGAAGAAAAATGCATAAAAATGCCCTCCTAAAAGGTACTCATTGGAATTTGGGCCCCTTTGCGCATCTTGGCTGCAAAAAAGTGTCACTCATGTGGTATCGCCGTACTCAGGAGAAGTAGGGCAATGTGTTTTGGGGTGTATTTTTACATATACCCATGGTGGGTGAGAGAAATATCTCTGTAAATTGACAACTTTGAATAAAAAAATGTAAAAAGTTGTCGTTTACAGCGATATTTCTCACACGCAGCATGGGTATATGTAAAAATACACCACAAACTACATTGCTCTACTTCTCTGAGTACTGAGGATACCACATGAGTGACACATTTTGCAGCCTGGGTGCAAAGGAACCTAAAACCAATGAGTACCTTTAGATTTCACAGGCCATTTTTACGCATTTGGATTCTCACGTTTTGAGGCCCCTAAAATGCCAGGTCAGTATAAATACCCCACATGTGACCCCATTTTGGAAAGAAGACAATCCAAGGTATTCCGTGAGGGGCATGGCGAGTTCACAGAATTTTATTTTTGGCACAAGTTAGCGGAAATTGATATTTTTTTTTAATTTTCTTTTTACAAAGTCTCATATTCCACTAACTTGTGACAAAAAATAAAATTTACATGAACTCACCATACCCTCACGGAATACCTTGGGTGTCTTCTTTCCAAAATGGGGTCACTTGTAGGGGTATTTATACTGTCCTGGCATTTTAGGGGCCCCTAAAGCGTGAGAAGAAGTCTGGAATCCAAATGCGTAAAAATGCCCTGTGAAATCCTAAAGGTACTCATTGGTTTTAGGGCCCCTTTGCGCACCCAGGCTGCAAAAAAGTGGCACACATGTGGTATTGCCGTACTCAGGAGAAGTAGGGCAATGTGTTTTGGGGTGTATTTTTATATATACCCATACTTTTATGTGAAAAATATCTCTGTAAACGACAACTTTTAAAATTTTTTATACAAAGTTGACAATTTACAGAGATATTTCTCTCACCCAACATGGGTATATGTAAAAATGCACCCCAAAACACATTGCCCTACTTCTTCTGAGTACGGCGATACCACATAAGTGACACTTTTTTGCAGCCTGGGTGCGCAAAGGGGCCCAAATTCCAACGAGTACCTTTAGGTTTTACATGGCGGCTCACAATTTAGCCCAGCCTAAAATGCCACAACAGTAAACCTACCCCACAAATGACCCCATTTCGGAAAGTAGACACCCCGAGGTATTCACTGAGGGGCATAGTGAGTCCGTCTGAGATTTTTTTTTTTTTTTGCCAGAAGTTAGCAGAAATTAAAACTTTTTTTTTTTCTCAGAAAGTGTCATTTTCCGCTAACTTGTGAAAAAAAATGAAATGATACATGAACTCACCATGCCCCTCCGCGAATACTTTGGGGTGTCTTCTTTCTAAAATGGTGTCATTTGGGGGGTATTTATACTTTCCTGGCATTCTAGCACCTGAAGAAACATGACAGGTGCTCAGAAAGTCAGAGCTGCTTCAAAATGCCGAAATTCACTTTTTTGCACCATAGTTTGTAAACGCTATAACTTTTACCCAAACCAATAAATATACACTTATTGGACTTTTTTTTTTATTAAAGACATGTAGAACAATAAATTTAGAGAAAAATTTATATAGAAATGTCGTTTTTTTTGAAAAATTTTACAACAGAAAGTGAAAAATGTCATTTTTTTGCAAAAATGTCGTTAAATTTGTATTAATGGCAAAAAAAGTTAAAATGTCAGCAACAATGAAATACCACTAGAGATAAGCGAACACCTGGATGTTCGGGTTCGAGAGGTTCGGCCGAACTTCCGGAAAATGTCCGGGTTCGTGATCCGAACTCAACCCGAACTTCATCCCGAACCCGAACCCCATAGAAGTCAATGGGGACCCGAACTTTTGGGCACTAAAAAGGCTGTAAAAGACACCCAGAGGGATAATATACCGCAATAAACGCATTGCGATTACAACTTTGAGCTAACGATCACCATGGGAACGCCTCCTCCAGTAGAATGTACTGTCGGATCTGAGAATTAAGTTTAAATCGCAATGCGATTCTTATATATTTGCTTAATCGCATTGCGATTTCAACTAGCATTGCTAAATAATTCCATCCATATCGTTAACTTACTGAGTCAGTAAGTTAACGAATATGGATGGAATTATTAGCAATGCTAAGTTGAAACGGCAATGCGATTAAGCAGATATATAATAATCGCATTGCGATTTCAACTTAATTCTCACATCCGACAGTACATTCTACTGGAGGAGCGTTCCCATGGTGATCGGTAGCTCAAAGTTGTAATCACAATGCGATTAAGCTAAATACATAAGAATCGCATTGCGATTCCAACTTTAGTACTCAACTTTTAAAATCGTACACCACTTTAAGTTCCAAAGTTGCAATCGCGTTCGAATAGAACTTAAAGCTGTCTCTTAGTCAGTTTTAGTATTGGTGTGCTGTAATAGAAGTTACATTCGATGCTGAATATAACTTAGAGCAATACAGTCAACTTTACACTGTTAGTTTTATTATCGCGATAATACAACTATTCAAGAATCGTGTACGTGCGTCTGTACGTGTGTGCGTTACCTCGGACACTATTCTATTTTGCCAGCCACAGCTGAAACCACTGATTTATGGTATTGCTATTTTGGCAATTGAATTTAACCCCAGAAAATAATCTATCCTTTGCCAGACAGCAGACAGTATTATACTTGTCTAGCCAAAGCTGGAACACCAGATTTAGGGGATTGGTATTTGGGCAATTGTATTTAACCCCTTAATAAAATATAGAAATTTCTTTCCTGAGTTTCTAGGGGTGACAATTAGCACAGCCAAGCCCCTGATGTAGGATATAGCAAAAAAAAAAAAACTAGTATTGATGGATTGATGGACTTGGTGGCAGCTTCTTCTGGCGCACCACAAGTCACAAAATGGCCGCCCGATCAACCCAGAAAATAAGTGACAGAAAAACGCTCTGTGCAGCCTAAAAACCAGCGAGCAAGTAACTAGCAGAAGTTCAATGATTCTCAGCTGTAAATTGATCCGTTCATTAGGTGCTGTTGCTGACTTTAACCTGCCTAATCTCGCCCTGATAGAAGCTGCGTCCTCTCCTACACTAATCAGAGCAGTGTGACGTGCGGCGCTACGTGACTCCAGCTTAAATAGAGGCTGGGTCACATGCTGCACTGGCCAATCACAGCCATGCCATTAGTAGGCATGGCTGTGATGAGCTCTTAGAGCAGAAGTAAAATGCTAACTGATTGGCTGCTGTGCAGCCCTTCAGAAAGCGGGAAGAAATCGACGAACACCGGACCCGAACCCGAACTTTTTTGAAAATGTCCGGGTTCGGGTCCGTGTCACGGACACCCCAAAATTCGGTACGAACCCGAACTATTCTCGAACTGTTCGCTCAACACTAAATACCACCAAATGAAAGCTCTATTAGTGAGAAGAAAAGGAGGTAAAATTCATTTGGGTGGTAAGTTGTATGACGGAGCAATAAACGGTGAAAGTAGAATTGTAAAAAGTGGCCTGGTCATTAAGGGTGTTTAAGCTAGGGGGGTTGAAGCGGTTAAACAAAGAGCATAGGCCGACATACCGCAACAAGGTTGCCTCTACTGGTGGGGGCCTACTCTAAATATATGGCGCAGCAGTGCGCGGCGACCACCGGCACCCCAGCACCGCACCAGCAGCAGACAGCGGGACCCAGAAGCCAAACAGCACCCCACTGTGCAGCAAAGCCTCCTTGGCTCTGGGCCCCACCACCCCACAAAACATAGTGATGGAGCAGGTGATTGGGCCATGTGATGCTGTGACATCATCACAGGTCCTTCACATCTTTCAAGCTAACGGAGAGGAGGCCGGGCTTCGCGATCAAATGGAACAGGTAAGTAATTATTAGTTTATTATTTTAACCCATTCTGCACCAGTTTAAACATTAGGGAGATGGCCAAGGGTATTATTTTACATTATAACTATGTTATAAAGTGAAATAATACCAGCGGGACAATTTCTGACCCAAACATGCACTTCTGTGAAGAAGTGCAGGTTCGGGTCTGGGTACCAAAAGT
This sequence comes from Bufotes viridis, assembly GCA_033119425.1. Taxonomy (NCBI): domain Eukaryota; kingdom Metazoa; phylum Chordata; class Amphibia; order Anura; family Bufonidae; genus Bufotes; species Bufotes viridis. The sequence continues at coordinate 333,227,023 of CM065590.1, read as the reverse complement.
GCCGATTTTTCTCCCACGCGTGCAAAACGCATGACAGCGCTTTGCACTCGCAGGGAAAAATCGCGACGATTCCCGCAACGCACCCGCACTGTTTGACGGAGTGCACCCGCAACGCCCGTGTGAAAGAGGCCTAAAACAGCAAAAAATGGGTTAATGTCACCCAACAATGCAACAGATGAATTTTTGAAAATTATTGCCCTGTCTGCTATGCAGTGCAGGCCGCAAAGGTACTTTATGGACCAAAAAAGGTGTTTTTTTCACACATAATGAAACAGATGGATTTAAGTGTATTTACGTCAATGTACTGTCTAGCACAAAAAGTGTGTTTTTTTTAAACAATATAACAGCAGTATTTAATGGTGTAATTGGACTGTCAGAAATGCAGCGCAGGCCACAAATGTACTATCTAGCGCAAATAGTGTGCTTTTTTCAAACAGCAATGTACCTTCAATATTTAACGTTTTAATTGGACTGTCAGTAATGCAACTCAGCCCGCAAATGTACTTTCTAGCACAAAAAAGGGTTAATTACTATTACCGGTAATTGGATTTTCCAATAGCTTTCCCAACGGCACTGACAGGAGCTTACCCCAGCCCCCTGGACAGGAAACAACACTGGAGCTCCAGATTAAAAAGGCCTCCTCTCCTTACCTAAACCAGTCAATAATCAAGGACACGGAATGATGCAAGAAAAAAAGATTATTTAACCACTTTTTGAACAGTATAACATGGTAATAACATTCTTACCAAATTCAAAAAGAAAGCATTTTAAGGGAGGGATTTCCCAGTGCCGTTGGGGAGGCTATTAGAAAATCCAATTACTGGTAAGAGTACAGTGAAGTATAGCTCATGCCTGCGCTGCCGTGTCTACTGTCCATCAAAATGTTCCTGAGAGGGGAGGTCCCGCTGCTTGGTATCTGTTCTGGGCTCTGTTGCCGCCCTCGTGCAATATATATTACATGTATTAATCGCTCATTAGCGATATGAGATACTAGAGCTGGAGGATGGTACTGGTATAGAGGAATATACAATCCATAAATGGATTCCTTTGTCTTCTTTTTAGTAGTTATTAGCGTAACCCTGATGTTACTGTAAATGCCGGAGTTATGATACACTTCAGTGCCAAATGTGTAAGTGTGCGTTGAGTAGCGGTACGTATAGTAACAGTTAGTTGCCAGTAATTACCTGTTTCTCTAGTTGGTTATCCATGTAGTTGTTTTCTCTGTGCTGCGCCTGCGGTCCTTTTCGGTTCTCCTTCAAGCACTAACGCTGCTCCAGCCGGTAGCATGCGCTGTGCGAGGGAACCTGTGAAAGCGTTGTCCTGGAAACTCCTGTGGGTGACGACACCACCGCTTGTACTGTAGCCTCCAAGGTGCACAATCCCTCCCTGCGTTTCAAAGCCTTAATGGGCTTCTTCATCAGGGATGGTATGTCCTAGTAGCCCTGGGAGTTAAATAAGTTTGGTAGTTTCCATGGTGACGTCTATGTTTTTGCGCAGCAGTGCTCTTAATCTTCTTAATATCTATATGGCAGTGGACAAATCACTTTATACTTATTGAAATGCAAAAAATTCTATTTCTTGGTTTAATCCGTTGGGTGCCAAGCTGTTAAACCTAAAAATCCACTTGCTTTCTGCTTGGGACATTTGTTTTATATAATCTCCTTCTCTTATATTCCTAGCAACCCTTTGTATTCCCCCAAAATATGATCCTTGGAATTTGCCTTTATAGAATTCCGCGTAGTGTCTAGATAGGGGGTGTTCCACAGACTTTTTATGTATGTTCCTGATGTGTTCACTGATTCTGGTTTTCAATTCCCTCTTTGTATGCCCCACATATATTTTATCACATGGGCATTTAATATAGTATATGACCCCCTTAGTGTTGCAAGTAATATGTTCTTTAATTAGATATTTCATTATTGGGGTTTCTATTTCTGTTATTGTTTTTTTTGGTATCTGTTTGGAACTTCTGCAGTTGCTACACAATCTGCAGGGAAAAAAAAAACTTTTTTCAATGTATTGGTTATTTGCTGGTTTTTGTATTTTAATTGAGGAAGCTATCATATTTGACAGATTTGAGGCTTTTTTAAACACGAATATGGGGTTGGTGGAGATTTTATCCCCAATTATTTTATCTTGTTTTAGAACATCCAATATTTTTTGACCATCCTTTTGAATTTTCCTGCACCTGCGCTGTATTTGTTGATGATGGGGATCATGATGTTCTTATCATCCTTATTAGGGTCACTTTTTTTTGGGTTTTATCCTTTAATAGATCCGCACAGTTTTGTTGTTTTACTTGTTCTATAATTGGTTCCAGGTATTTTAGTTGGTATCTCTTTTCTAGAATTTTTTTGTTTAATGTTTCCGCTTCCTCAAGGAATTTCATATCCTGCGTGCAAATATACATGAGTATCCAGCTCACCTGTCTTGTGCAATTAACCCTCGGTGCAACGGAACACGAGTAAGACCTCTTGGCAATAGGAAAAAACAAAAAGGGTTCCAGCACTTCACTTACGTTGCAGGCCAGTAGTTTATTGTGGTGGTAAAATAGTTTAACAACAAGTCGATCCCTATAATTGTCGTGCTCCTGTACTGTTGATGCGTTTCGGACATCAGTCCTTTCATATTTTCAATAACCTGTACAATGATGTCACATCTAGCGTGCCTAGAATAAAATTAGCCTGCCATTGGATGTCATCTAGTATCTGTAAGATGTGTTTAGTATCGCGTAGATAGGCTTGTAATTTTTGTACCTTGCTTTGCAGGAGCACGTCCACATACTTTGACAAATTTGAAGTGAGACTATCTATCCCGGATATTATTGGTCTGCCTGGGGGGGTTTGTTTTGCATTTGTGAATTTTGGGGAGATAATAGAATATGGGAATTTTGGGGTTTTGGTTATTAATGAAGAGGGCCTCCTCTGTAGATAATATTCCCTTTTCTCTCCTTTTTTTTATTAGTAAATTCAGTTGTTTCTTGTATTGTTCCGTATGGTCTATGGTTAGTTTTTTGTAAGTTTTATTGTCTGAGAGTAGTCTGAGGGATTCTTGTTCGTAGTCTTCCTGATTTAGTATAACTACTCCTCCCCCCTTATCGGCTGGTCTGATAACGATCACATGGTTGACTTGTAATGTTCTGATCGCTTTAGTTTTACCCTTGGTTAAATTTTGGGCCCTTCTTTTGTTATTAGCTGGCTTGATTTTGTGTAGGTCCTGAATAATTAATGATTGGACGGTCTTTATGGGATCTGAGTTTCTGTAGTAGGGTTGAAGTCAGATTTAGGTTTTAGTTCTGAGGACCGCAGGCGCAGAGCAGAGAAAACAACTACATGAATTCCACAAGGCAGTGATCGGACATCCACATGGTAACCAACTAGAGAAACAGGTAATTACTGGCAACTGGTTAAAAGTAGCAGGCACACTCATATTTGGGGTCAAATGAATGGCTTTATTAGAAAAATAGTAGAAATAATTTAAAAGTTGCAGGTGGTCAGTGTTGGGAGGTGTGTAAGTGGAGGAGGTGGTATAGTGTGGATAAAAATGACAATAAAAAATCAAATATGGATCTAGGTAGATGATAGTGTCAGAACAAAGTATGTGGGCGTTCAATAGTCCATATTCCAAAATATAAAAAAAATATATAAATATATAAAAAGTATATATAAACAATGTCCATAAAAACAAAAATTATACAACCACCCCAACCAATGCTGGTTATATTCAGAATTATACACTGTTTTTCTTCACAATTTTCACAGTACCCCTTGAATGAACTTTGTCCTTTTTAACTATTAAATTCTATCCAGACTTATGTATCTGATATTGCACACTCCACTTAGCGCTACATATCCCATAATATATGTAATATGATATACTCTTAAGTCACTGCCACTTTAAGCACACAGCTTCCACTTTACTGATCCCATTTGATTAATTAATCACTTAATCAATCTATCCGATGAAACACTATATAAACTACCTAGACCGTAACACTCCTATGCTTACTGATGAAGGGTTATTACCCGAAACGCGTTTAAGCTCAACAGAGGATTGTCACTACATCTACAATATCTCTAAATTTATTAGAAGAACAATCTCTACAGGAGCACTCCTAAAGAAAGATACTGGATACAGAGCAAATTTGGAGAGAATCGCCATCGTGACCACGTGACCCACACTAAGCCTCTGCTTCAAACAGCTAGCTCGATAACCCAGCGCCTAAGCCACGAGGGACGCCGTCCATCCACCTCCAGACCGTGGAAATCGCAGAAGGAAAATCCGGTTCAATCCGAAGCTCAGGGCGGTGGGTAAGTGACCTCTGAGCCAAAGACAGCGCAGGACGCCGTGCTCAGGCTCTAGAGCTCCTTTCTTTCCCACAGCTTTTCTATCAGCCTGCCACATAACCACTAAGAATATTTTGCGGTTTAAACCATTGATACAATCGCAATAGAAATATATCTGTGGATCACTGCAATAAGAGAATATTGTGCGGCTGAAATGGTCAATCGCAATAGAAGTATATCTGTGGATCACTGTAATAAGAGAATATTGTGAGGCTAAAACGGTCAGCACATTTTTTTGATCAAAGAGAGACTGCAATATGCTATACTGATGTAATTACAGGAGACTATTACTTCCACTTATAAAGGAATACTCTGCATCTCTAAATGAATACTCCGCTTATCTTATCCTGCACCTGATGAAGTATATATAAAAGAAAATTGTTTTTGTTTTTATGGACATTGTTTATATATACTTTTTATATATTTATATATATATTTTTTATATTTTGGAATATGGACTACTGAACGCCCACATACTTTGTTCTGACACTATCATCTACCTAGATCCATATTGGATTTTTTATTGTCATTTTTATCCCCACTATACCACCTCCTCCACTTACACACCTCCCAACACCGACCACCTGCAACTTTTTAAATTATTTCTACTATTTTTCTAATAAAGCCATTCATTTGACCCCAAATAAGAGTGTGCCTGCTACTTTTAACCATTTATGCACTCCTATCTGACTGGGTGAGTCAGAACTATCAGTTTTTTGCACCTCAGTCATCCGATTGAACCAGTGGAGCCGTCTATATCTAACCATATTTTTTGACAATTACTGGCAACTAACTGTTACTATACGTACCGCTACTCAACGCACACTTACACATTTGGCACTGAATAGTATCATAACTCCGGCATTTACAGTAACATAAGGGTTACGCTAATAACTACTAAAAAGGAGACACATGAATCCATTTAAGGATTGTATATTCCTCTATACCAGTACCATCCTCCAGCGCTAGTATCTCATATCGCTAATGAGCGATTAATACATGTAATATACTGGTAAGAGTAATTAACCCTTTTCCCCGGCGCCTCCCCAATGGCACTGACAGGTGTAATAACAGAGAATACCTACATATTGGGGGGGGGGGCTACCACAGAAAGGTTTCTACGGCCAAAGGACAAGTCCTGATTATGTGCCACATCCAGCCTGTAATGTTTGAAAAAGGTCATAGGGCTGGCCCAGGCCGCTGCTTTGCAAATTTTTTCAATAGATATAGCGGTATTCTTTGCCCAAGACGTCGACACAGCCCTTGTAGAGTGGGCTTTAAGTCCTTGTGGAGATGAGAGGTTCTTAGTGGAACAACACAAGGAGATGATGTCCCTTATCCACTGAACAATAGTAGGCTTCCTGGCTGCTTGGCCCCTATTTTGCCCCAGGAACTGGAGAAGGAGATGATCCAACTGCCTGAAGTCCTTTGATCTTTCTAGAAAAGCAAGCAGCGTCTCACATATATATTATGGAATCTACTTTCTTGGTCTGTGGAAGGCGAAGCACAAAAAGATGGTAAGACTACTTCAAGATTGCAATGGAATTCAGACACTAGGAAGAAAGGCTGGACAGTGCTTAAGGATTATGTGGTCATCCAGAATCCTTAGGTAGGGTGAACGACAAAGAAAATGCCTGAATCTCGACTATTCTTTTTGCCGTTGTTATTGCCAGAAGAAAGGCAGTTTTTAGAGATATAAGCTTAATGGGAATGGTTTCGATAGGCTCAAAGGGAGACTCCATTAAGACTGTAAGAACCAGGTTTAAGTTCTAAGCAGGAACGGTTGGACGAACAGTTGGAGAAATTCTTACCGCACCTTTAAAAAACTGTTTGATTAGAGTATTTCTAATTGTTCTTCAGGAACTGGCGTTCAATATCCAAGCCGTCAACCTGAGCTGAGGGACTTTTGGGTGGTAAACTGGTCCCTGGAATAAGAGATTTGGGAGCATAGTTAGGGTCCAGTATTCCCCTCCTGATAGCTTTAGGAGTATGGAAAACCAGGCTCTCTTTGGCCAGTATGGAGCAATCCTGATCACCTGCGCTTGCTCTTCTGCCACTTTCTTCAGGACTTTGGGAATTAGACTGAAAGACGAAAATGCGTATAGCAGACTTTTTGGCCAAGGGCGAGATAACGCATCTAGGATCTCTGGCTAATCCTGTGGGGATAGAGAGCAACATTTTGGCACCCTTCTGTTGACTCTGTTCGCAAACAAGTCCAGAACTGGAACACTCCATCTTAACGTGATCTGATGAAATATATCGGATTCAGCACCCAATCTCCTTCTTTTATTGTCTGTCTGCTTAAGTAATCCGCTATTTGATTTTTGCTTCCTTTTAGATGCACCGCCGATAGAGAGGTTAGATGGTTTTCTGCCCAAAGGAAAACATTTCTCGCAATATCGGCCAGTGCCTTTTTCCTTGTGCCCCCTTGTCTGTTTATATACGCAACTGCTGTTGTGTTGTCTGATAGGATTTTTACCTGGTGAAGGGGTCTCTATGCGTGAAGAGCTAGAAGAACCTCGTACACTGCCGTCAGTTCTTTGGTTGGACGAGGCTGCTGCCATGGAGTTGTCCCAAAGACCTTGAACTATGAAGTCTTCTGTATGTCCACCCCAACCTCTGCTGCTAGCGTCTGTACTTATTACACATGGATCCTTTTGTCGCCAATAGACTCCTGTTTGCAAATTTCTTTTTATTCTCCACCAGGCTAGGGATCGTAACACTCTTGGTGGTAGGGCTACTTTCTTCCCCAGGGAGGTCAGAGTACAATCCCAGGAATTTAGGAGAAAGGACTGTAGTATTCTCGTATGGCTTTGTGCCCAATGTACTGCGGTTATTGTGGACCTCAGGTGGCCTAACATGGTCATGATGTTCCTGATTGTGGATTTCTTTAGTCTGCAAAATTGAGCGACCTGCTGATCTATGATCTGCTGTTTCTCTTCCAGAAGAAAGCACATTTGAAGACTTGAGTCTAGGAGTACTCTTAGAAATATCTTCCTGCGAGAAGGGATGAAATCCGATTTTTTTTTATTTATCACCCACCCCAGGGCAAGGAAGGTTTGTTTTACCTGGTCCAGGTGAAACTGAAGTTTGTTTTCTGTTCTGGCTGCTACAAGGAAATGGTCCAAATAGGGAATTATGAGTATTCCCTGTAGATGTAAATAACTTGTTACTTCCGAAATTATCTTGGAGAATATTCGTGGTGCCGAGGATAGCCCGAAGGGCAGGGCCTGGAACTGGAAATGATGGAGATGATTTCGTAGACCGTAGACCGCAACCCTCAGGAATTTTTGGTGTCTCCCGAGAATTGGCAAGTGGTAATATGCCTCCTGTAGATCCATTGTTCCTATAAAACAATCCTGAGGGATCCTTACGGCCGAGTTGATGGTCTACATCTTTTTGTACGTAAGGTACTTGTTTAACTTTTTTAAGTTTATTATGAGTCTGAATGACCCGTCTGGCTTCATAATTGGAAATATTGGAGAACAAAATCCTTCTTTTTCCTGGTGTTTTGGAACCGGATCAAAACCTGTTTCTGGAGAAGCAGAAGTATCTCTGATTCCAAGGACTGTTTTGCCAAGTGAGGTATTGGCTGACTACATAATAGTCCCCTGGATGGGAACTGAATTCTAGGCTGAAGCCCTCCCAAATGGAGTCTAAAATCCAAGGGGAGGTATTGATCGTCTTCCATTCCGGAACAAAATTTTTCAATCTGCTCCGACGGGGCTTCTGGCGTCATTGGGAGGATTTTGTCGGTTTTTCTGGATTAAACAGAAAAACATTTTCCTCTATCTTTAGAGGATTGCCATCTCCCCATGTAGTCTTTTTTCTTCTGATCTGCCTTTTGTCGGTTTCTTTGATTCCGAAATGACTGTCTTTGCTGAAAAAAGCGGTTCTCTGTTGGGAATCCTTTTTTCCTGTCCCACTCCTTCTCCAGGATGTCGTCCAGGACCGTCCCAAAGAGACGATATCCTTCCCAGGGTATGGAACATAACCGATTTTTTAAAGATGGAACGAAGCCAGCCGAATTCAGCACAGGGGTAGTTCACAGAAAAAAGTGGGAATATGTGCCCCCCCCCCCCCCCGGGCCCTGAAGTCACAGACGGATTAACTATATTATTTTCCGTTCCCCTGGCACATATGCAGTGCAGGTGCACCTAAAAAAGTGGGTATATGTTGCCCACTGAACTAAAAGAACAGGATTAAATTATTGTCCCTGGCACATATGCAGGTGCAGGTGCATGTGCACTACACTTGCACAAAATGGCCGCCAACACTAACCTAACTAACAGACAGATAAAACGTATTTTTCTGTGTCACTGGGCTCATCGGTAAAAATTTTTAGCATAGCACCCACAAAAATAATCGCTGTAGTTTGCAGATTTAACACCAAGTATACCAGACTTGTTTCCTAATCTCTCCCTTACAGCAGCAACATTCTATCCCTACACTAGTAAGAGCAGAGTGAAGTGCGGCGCTATGTGACTCCAGCTTATATAGAGGCTGGGTCAAATGCTGCACTTGGCCAATCACAGCCATGCCATTAGTAGGCATGGCTGTGATGGCTTCTAAGGGCACACTAGTCAAACGCTATTTGATTGGCTTCCCTGTAGCCTTTCAACAAGCGTCATTAAATCGCTGAACACTGAACTCGAACTTTTACGGAAATGTTAGGGTCCGGGTACCAAAAACCCTAAATTTCGGTACAAACCCGAACTTTTCGGGTTCGCTCAATCTTTTTGGAAAGCATCTTCTCTCTAAAGTGTCAGTTCAGCTTAGATTTTGCCAAGTTGCATCTGAACAAGCCAGAACACTTCTGGATCAATGTTCTTTGGACAGGCAAGGACCAAAGTGGAGATATTTGACCATCGTGCACTGCACTACATTTTGGAAGAATCAAACACAACATATCAGTACAAACACCTCATGATAACTGTCAAACACAGTGGTAGAGGGATGATTATGATTGGGTTTGTTTTGCAGCCACAGGACATAAGCACCTTACAGTAATTGGAGGGAATGTATCATGTGTGGAATATCTGGATTAAGTTTTGCTTGAGTCTGTGTTGGCATACTTTATGTCACATTTATCAAATATGTCAGGCTGTTTGATAAATTTGTCTGATCCTTAAACCCAACACTTTTGTCTCGAAAAGCTGCTCTAGTTTCCCTACTCCACCTTCCTTTTGGAGAGAGATTGCGACTTTTTTTGCAATTTTTTTTTTTAAAGTCTCAATGATAAATCTGGAGTGAAACTCATTAACCATAGCTAATCACACCAATTTTTCCACCCATGTTACAAAACTGGAGTGAGTGGTGTAAAAATAATTTTTTTGGGGCGCAAGTGAGTGCAAAATGTTGAAAAAGCCATATTTTGTGACTTTTTGAAGCCAGAATTCTGAAATGCAGGCGTGATAAATCAGGACCATGAACTTAGTAGACCATGAAGTCATCTTTGTACCAAAATATTCTAGGGCCAAATGTGAGGCCATCTATCCAACACCTAAAACTTGGTCGAAACTGAGTCATGCAATAGGACAATGAGCCCAAGAACACCACTAATCTACAACAAAATGGTTGAAAAAGAAAAGACTGAAGGTGTTATAATGGCTCAGTCAAAGTCCATACATACAAGTTTTCAACATTTGTCTTCATAGAGAAGTAAGGTATTGTCACGAGGGTGTCAGGAGCCACGTCTAACTCCGTTATACCCGGGGTCAGGAAGTCACAGCGGGTGGCTTGCGCGCTCTATGTCTAAAGATCATGCTGTTACTTAATGGTAGCTTTCTGTGTTTGCCTTGCAATCCTATTTGTCTCACTGATGGATCCGTAGCTTCTTCTCCTCAGCTGTGTCTTGTCCGCCACTCCCAACCTCCTTATATTCCCCCTTTCCACTTCTCTGGTTGCCAGATATAGAGCTTCCTGCCTGGACTTCTATACTGACCCACTGGAGCTGTGTTGCTGTTGTTCCTGGTTGTCGTACCAGAGCATTACCCTCCGGATCCCTGTTGGGCTTTTGTTGTCGCCCACCTGGGCTTATATGTTTTGTCTGTATTGTCTGTCCTCTCCCTGGTGTTTTCCTTTAGTGTTAATGGTGAGTACTAGTGCTCCCACCGCCCTATTCACTACTTAGGGCTCAGCTTAAGGAAAGCCAGGGTTTAGGCACGTAGGTGTACGGCTGAAGAACCCGTCTAGGGACATCAGGGCAGTCAGGTGCCAGCTTCAAGGTGAGTTAGGGGGTCACCACCTTTCCCTCTCCCTTGGACATGGCTTTCCCTTTTCCCTACCTTTGCATCACACGTCTGTGATCGGCCCGCCGGTCGTGATATTATACCTGGCCCTTATTTTATGTAGGAAGGAAAAAAAAAATTTTTTTTCACTTTCTGCCTATTTAGAATCTAGTATGGATTATATTGCTGCTTTGAAAAAGCAACTTCAAGGCCTGTCTTTGGAGGTGGCAGGATTGAAGGCGTCGGTCCTCAAGCAGCAGCAATTGCAGCAGACCGCAAGCCCAGCGGTTGCTATGGGTAACCAGGTTGCTCCGGAACCCAAGGTTGTTCTTCCTGACAGATTTTCTGGAGGAAGGGACAAATTTGTGACATTCCATGAGGCCTGTAAATTATATTTTAAGCTGCTCCTCTGGTAATGAAGAACAGCGGGTGGGGATTGTTATTTCCCTGCTACAGGGGGACCCGCAATCCTGGGCATTCTCTTTACCCACTGATTCCCAGGCTCTCCGGTCAGTGGATGGATTTTTTGGGGCCTTGGGTCTCATATATGATGACCCCGACCGAGTCGCCCTGGCTGAGTCGAAGTTACGGAGACTCCTACAGGGAGATCGGCCAGCAGAGGAGTATTGCTCAGAGTTCCGTAGGTGGGCTACGGATACTCAGTGGAACGATCCGGCTCTCAGGAGTCAGTTCTGCTCTGGTTTATCCGAAAGGGTTAAGGATGCGCTTGCGCTGTATGAGACCCCCTTTTCCCTTGATGCTGTTATGTCCCTTTCTATCAGAATAGATAGACGTCTTAGGGACAGAATGAAAAATCCTGAGCCATTAGTAACCCCTCCCAAGCAGCAGCTAGTCTGTACGGACCTAGACGAACCTATGCAGCTAGAAGGAACTACTCGTCAGGTCCGTCCTCCTGAGGATCGCAGTAGGCATGGGGTTTGTTTTTTCTGTGGGGGGAGGGGTCATTTCATTAATGTCTGTCCTTCCATGCCCAAAAACAAATGACCGTCTGAAAAACTACTAACCCCAGGCTGTGTGGAGGATGTCAGCCGGGGGGGTATACGTTTCCTCCATACGAACGTCTTAATTTGTCTTGCCAGCGATTGTTGTTTTTGGTGATAAGACGGAGACTATTTCTTTCTTTCTAGACAGTGGAGCAGGGGTTAATTTGATAGATGCCCATTTTGCCCAGACTATGGGTTTGTCTTTCTGTACGCTACAAAGACCTATTCCCATATTCGCTATTGACTCTGCTCCTCTGTCTCAGAGAAACCTCACTCATATTGTCCATAACTTACACCTTCGGGTAGGGGACCACCATAACGAGTGTCTTTCATGTTATGTTCTGGAGTTCCTTCCCTCCGCTGTGGTATTGGGTCTTCCCTGGTTGGTAGTGCACAATCCTGTGGTGGATTGGCAGGCCAGGGAGATATTGGAGTGGAGTGAGCATTGCAGAGAAAATTGCTAAAATAGCAATTGCTTAGTCGCCTCCACAGCTACTCTACCTACATTTGTTTCGGATTTTGAGGATGTTTTCTCTGAGAAGGGTTGTCAGAAGTTACCTCCTCACTGTACTTATGATTGCCCGGTTAACCTGATTCCCGGTGCAAAATTGCCCAAGACCAGGTTATATAATCTTTTGGGTCCCGAGAGACAAGCCATGAAAGATTATATCTCCGAGACTCTGGCTAAGGGACACATCAGACCCTTTTTATCACCCGTGGCTGCAGGGTTTTTCTTTGTTAAAAAAAAAGATGGGGGCCTACGTCCTTGCCTAGATTTCCGCGAACTAAACTGGATAACCATCCGAGACCCATACCCTCTTCCTCTCATTCCTGACCGTTTTAATCAGATTGCGGGTGTTAGGTGGTTCTCCAAACTTGATCTTAGGGGGGCCTACAATCTGATTCGTATCAAGGAAGGGGATGAGTGGAAGACAGCTTTTAAAACTCCTGAGGGGCATTATGAAAATCTAGTCATGCCTTTCGGTCTGACCAATGCTCCTGCTGTCTTCCAACATTTCGTTAACAATATTTTTAGTCATCTTATCGGCAGGTTTGTGGTGATATACCTAGATGATATTTTAATTTATTCGTCTGATCTAAAAACACACGAGGTTCATGTCAGACAGGTACTGCAGGTCCTACGGACGAATAAATTATATGCGAAGATTAAAAAGTGTGTCTTTGCCGTTCAGGAGATACAGTTCCTGGGATATCTATTGTCTGCTTCAGGTTTCCGTATGGATCCCGGGAAGGTCCAGGCAATTCTAGATTGGGATCTTCCTGAGAACCTTAAAGCACTGCAACGGTTCTTGGGTTTCGCAAATTTCTATAGAAAGTTTATTAAAAACTATTCTGTGATTGTCAAACCCCTTACTGACATGACTAGGAAGAGGACTTATTTTTCTAAATGGTCTGACGCTGCTAAAATGGCATTTTTCTCTCTAAAGGAGAGGTTTACCTCGGCACCTGTACTAATCCAACCGGATGTCTCCCAGCCTTTTATTGTTGAAGTAGATGCGTCAGAGGTGGGAGTGGGGGCTGTACTGTCTCAGGGTCCGTTGCCTGGCAAATGGCGTCCTTGCGCTTTCTTTTCTAAAAAACTATCTGCAGCGGAAAGGAACTATGATATTGGCAATAGGGAACTATTAGCTAATAAACTAGCATTTAAGGAATGGCGTCACTTTTTAGAGGGGGCAATCCACCCCGTCACAGTGATTACAGACCACAAAAACCTTCTGTACCTCGAATCAGCTAAGCGTCTCACCCCTAGACAAGCTAAGTGGTCTCTATTTTTTACCAGGTTTAACTTTATCATCACCTATCGTCCTGGGGCAAAAAATACCAAGACAGATGCGTTACCCGCACTACCTAACGCTAAGACTCTAGCTTAGGTATTCATCAGTGAAATCGTGAAGCTTCACGGGGTCCCTTCCGATGTTTTTTCGGATCGGGGAACCCAGTTTATTTCTAAGTTTTGGAAAGCTTTTTGTTTCCGTTTGGGGGTACACGTGTCCTTTTCCTCTGCATTCCATCCTCAATCGAATGGACAGACTGAGTGTACCAACCAAAACCTTGAGACATACCTAAGGTGTTTTGTGTCTGAAAACCAAGAGGAGTGGTCATCATACTGGGCTTATATGTTTTGTCTGTATTGTCTGTCCTCTCCCTGGTGTTTTCCTTTAGTGTTAGTGGTGAGAACTAGTGCTCCCACTATTCACTACTTAGGGCTAAGCTTAAGGAAAGCCAGGGTTTAGGCACGTGATTGGCGTACAGCTGAAGAACCCGTCTAGGGACGTCAGGGCAGTCAGGTGCCAGCTTCAAGGTGAGTTAGGGGTCACCACCTTTCCCTCTCCCTTGGACAGGGCTTTCCCTTTTCCCTGCCTTTGCGTTACATGTCTGTGATCGGTACGCCGGTCGTGATAGGTATTTATTAAACCAACGTTTTTAAATGCAAATAACACAGTAGGCAGAAATCTTACCAGCTTTTCCTGCATCGTTATATTGGTGGTTTTGGGGTAGAATAATCATATTACACATTACACACATGTCTTTTTTTACCCTTTGTTTTTAAACACAAATAACGCAGTAGGCAGAAATCTTACCGGCGCCAATACAGCAATATTCCCAAAGTATATTGCCAATAGAAGTGAGTGTGTTTGTAGAAGGGATTGATGCTTAATTGTGCCACTATCTTTAAATTACAGAAAACACACTTGCAATTTTGGTATAACCTTTGGTACACAGTCACCTTTCCTAAAGACCCAGGCATTGTCTTCCCAGAGCCAGAATGTGGGTAGTAGCAGCAGAAGCTGTTCAAGCAGTAGTGACGTGGAAGTTACCTCTTAGACTGACACTGTGCTTTGAAGCCAGAGGTCACAGCATTCCATATGATTCTTCTCCTTGCAGCCCCAGAAAAGCCTTTCAGTTGCATCCTTTCTGTCTTCACTGCCCCTTCCTAGTGGGGTGCCTTCTTTTTTCCTAAGAGGCACCAAAACCCCACTAAGTACTACAACAGATAGTCAAGGGAGTCTCCGTGTTAACAACTTGTGTGAGGGCAGTCAGCTTTTGGACTACCAGGACAAGGATGTTCACAGGGAGGTGAAGGACCCTATGCATAGTTGTGTTGGCACGTGTAGCCACGGTGGTGGTGGTAGGGGCAAGGGTAGTGACAGTGGCACTCTAGGCAAATATATATTAGGAAATAGGGAAGGGGGCCAAGGAGCCCACCATGAGATATGAGTCTGATAAAAGTGTCAGGGAGGGTGAGGACTAGGAAGATGACCGTGTGCTAGACAGTAGTGTTGGCGAGAATATTCGAATTGCAAATATTTATCGCGAATATCAGCATTTCGAGAATTTGCGAAAATTTAGAATATAGTGCTATATATTCGTAATTTTGAATATTCTACTCTTTTTTTCCATCAGTAACCTTCCTCTTGCTTGTGTGGCCAATGAGAAGGCTGCAATGTTTTTGTCTGAGCTTAGCAACATCCCTAGCAATTAATAGGAAAGTTGCCTACCTCTTACTATATAAGGATTCTACGGAACCTCCCCAGCAGCCATTTTCTGTAGTGTAATGGAGTTCTAAGAGAGACAGCAGTGTGATTCCTGTGCTCTGTTGTATATACATTAGACAGTTAACTTAGATATATAATTTAGATAGTTAGGGGGAGATAGTCAGTGTAGGTTACATTGATTTATAGTGTAGCTAATAGGTTCGAGTGCATGGTGTTAGGTAGTCAGGTTCTGCTGTCCATACATACATAGTGCTGTGATGTCACCCAGTTGCAAGTATTGTGCAAAAATATGCGCATCATTAAATGCCGATTTTCGCAATCACGAATATATATTGGAGCACTTTACCTGCATATATAAAGCTATTGTAATGTTCTGCCGTGTCAACCATTATCTCCAGTCTCAGTAAACTTCTAGCAGCTTAAAAATGTACCCAAAGTGACCCACGCCTGTATTTCGCATGCATTACGCAAATATTAGATTGGCGATTTTTCGCAATCAAGAAAATAACTGCAAATTCACGAATATATGGCGAATATTCGCACATATATTCACAAAATATTGCGAATTTGAACATAGCCCCCTGTTGGAGGTGTGGCGACCTCCTTCTCAGTCGTGCACACCTGACTAGTGTTTCTGCCCTAGATGCTGGTTTTCAATCAGAGTGAGTATAAAGCTGAATGTGTACTCACATTGCCTGCTAGTAGCCATCTGGCTCCAGGAGGAGTGCACAGTGGGCTCGGCATGCATGTTGGTACCTGCATCCCTGGATCTAATGGAGGCTGTTGCAGCACCAGAAGGGGTTAATAAGTAAGGTCTATCCCAGCGTGCATGCTGGGCTCACACTCCCTGGATTTTATGTGGCTGTCGTGGCCCATAACAGGTAGGACTTAGCGTTAGGAGGATTTTATGTGGCTGTCATGGCCTATAGTAGGTCAGATTTAGCATTAGTACCCACTCTAGGAGACAACCGTGTCGGGGTGAGTGGGCTTACTACCTTTGATCAAAATGTAAACCAATGTCTCCACTGTTTGCATGCGATATCACTAATGTCCTCTTACAGCTCCCATCTTGGGCAGAGCTCTAGTTGCTGAGTGCTGTTATATTTTTGTGTTTGTATGTATAATTGCCATAACCTACGTGCACCTGCATACAGGGAGTGCTGACTGAAACCCCCCCTTTTCGTTTTTACTTAGTATATGTTGGAGGTGTGGCGACCTCCTTCTCAGTCGTGCACACCTGACTAGTGTTTCTGCCCTAGATGCTGGTTTTCAATCAGAGTGAGTATAAAGCTGAATGTGTACTCACATTGCCTGCTAGTAGCCATCTGGCTCCAGGAGGAGTGCACAGTGGGCTCGGCATGCATGTTGGTACCTGCATCCCTGGATCTAATGGAGGCTGTTGCAGCACCAGAAGGGGTTAATTTTTGTGTTTGTATGTATAATTGCCATAACCTACGTGCACCTGCATACAGGGAGTGCTGACTGAAACCCCCCCTTTTCGTTTTTCCCTGGCGATCATCACTACTAGACAGGACTTGGGAACTGGATCAGGGTGATGGGGAGGAGGAGAAGGAGGAGGAGGAGGAGGAAAAGGCTGGTGGCTGATATGCCAATAAAGAGCAGAGGCAATGTACGGCTAGATCCTTCAAAATAACTGGCAGGGCTAGATCTGCTTCTATTGCTGTCAGCTTGGGAACTGGTGATTAGTGATGTCGCAAACATAAAATTTTCCGTTCACGAACGGCGAACGCGAACTTCCACAAATGTTCGCGAACAGACGAACCGGGCGAACCGCCATAGACTTCAATAGGCAGGCGAATTTTAAAACTCACAAGGACTCTTTCTGGCCACAATAGTGATGGAAAAGTTGTTTCAAGGGGACTAACACCTGGACTGTGGCATGCCGTAGGGGAATCCATGGCAAAAGTCCCATGGAAAATTACGTAGTGGATGCAGAGTCGGGTTTTAATCCATAAAGGGCATAAATCAACTAACATTCCTAAATTGTTTGGAATAACATGCTTTAAAACATCCAGTGTGTGTATACGATCAGGTATGATGTTGTATCGATCAGGTAGTGTAAGGGTTACGCCCGCTTAACAAACATTGACAGACCAAACTCCCCTTTTAATGCACCGCAAACAACCGCAAACAGTCCATTTGCACAACTGCAAACTCCCCATTTGCACAAGGTTGGATACCAAGCTAGCCATGTCCCGGTGATGTCATTGAAGGTTTCTTCCTCCACCCAGCCACGTACAACACCAAGGGTCTCCGAAAGGTGAATTGAATTGATTCTTCGAACAGGGAGATGGTTAAAAAAACACTGGCTCCCTCCCCTTTGTTTTAATCCATGGTCACTGCGCCTGCGCCATGCAATTTACTGTCACACCCGATATGAGTGGTATTTTCTGTAGTACTATTCTCATCAGTTTAATCCCTGTTACGTCCCCAATCTGGGGTCCATTTATTGAATTGATTTTTCGAACGGGGAGATGGTTAAAAAAACGCTGGCTCCCTTCCCTTTGTTTTAATCCATGGTCACTGCGCGTACACAGAGTAATGTGCTGTGACACCCTATATGAGTGGTGTCTTAACTATTACTATTCCTATCAGTTTAATCTCTGTTACGTACCCTATCCGGGGACGTGTGTCGAATTGATTAACCATTGTCGAATTAACGAACCATTACGACATCATGAAATAATTTGGTTCTGAGCTCTGTACTTGCTTTGTATTGCAATTGATGGGGATTTTTTTAATTGTCTGCATTATTTCTAATAAACTATTAAGAGACTTTATTATGATTTTTTATTTTATGTATTAAAAACTCATACAACTTTAAAAAAAAAGGTAAATTAATGTTTTTTCTATGAAATATTATCCAGCCGTCCGATCGCTTTTGGTCTGACCATAATGAAGCAACGGCCTTATCATCTGGGATGTGGCAACATTGCCAACACACTCATAGGGGTGATGATTGCTTCATTTTGATACGCAAGCCCTTTCACCACAACAAGGTAACGATCACGAAGGGGAATTGACACTTGTATGTGCCTTTTTGGTTTTTTTTGGCAGCCACAGTGCTGCACCATAGGACAGAAAAATTAGGCATGTACACATACCTGAAAAATAATGGTATTGTTGCAGCCGCTGTTGTAGCAGAGGCCGGAAAAATTGATGTTTTCTAGGCAGAAAAGTGACTAAAACATTGCAGCCCTAGTTGGTAGCGGAGAATTCACGAAAGTCATCCGGTATGCAGACATTAAATACAGCAGCATGGGGACCATTTTGGGGCCAAGGCATGTCATCAGGCCTTTTGTTAGTCAAACGTATCCCCCACTGTCAGTCCCTTCGGGATCCATACCTCATTCTTTATGAAGGTGAGGTAATCAACACTTTTTTGACCGAGACGACTTCTCTTGTCAGTGACAATGCCTCCTGCTGCACTGAAGGTCCTTTCTGACAGAACACTTGAAGCAGGGCAGGCCAGAAGTTCTATCGCAAACTGGGATAGCTCAGACCACAGGTCAAGCCTGCACACCCAGTAGTGAAGGGGTTCATCGTTCCTCAGAGTGTCGATATCTGCTGTTAAGGCGAGGTGGTCTTCTACCTGTCGGTCGAGTCGTTCTCTAAGGCTGGATCCCGAAGGGCTGTGGCGATGTATAGGACTGAAAAAGCTCCGCATGTCCTCCATCAACAACACATCTGTAAATCGTCCAGTCCTTGCCGCCGTGGTAGGAGGAGGATTACATTCACCTCTTCCCCTGTTAGTTTCTCGTTGTGCTGTGACATCCCCCTTATAAGCTGTGTAAAGCATATTTTTTAGTTTGGTTTTAAACTGCTGCATCCTTCCCGACTTTTGGTAATTTGGTAACATTTCTGCCACTTTCTGCTTATACCGGGGGTCTAGTAGCGTGGCCACCCAGTACAGGTCGTTCTCCTTCATCCTTTTTATACGAGGGTCCCTCAACAGACATGACAGCATGAAAGACCCCATTTGCACAAGATTGGATGCAGAGCTACTCATTTCCCGTTCCTCGTCCTCAATGATGTCAATGACGGTCTGTTCTTCCCTCCAGCCACGTACAACACCATGGGTCCCAGATAGGTGACAACAACGAGTACCCTGGGGTGCCTGCTGTGGTTAGTCTTCCTCCTCCTCAAAGACACATTCCTCCTCTGACTCCTCTTCCTCATACTCCTCTTCCAACGTTACCGCAGTTCTGGCAAGCGATGATGACAAGGCTGTTTCTGGTGGTGATGGTGATCACAACTCTTCCTCTTCTACAGCCTGATCCAGCAATCTTCGCAGGGCACGCTCCAGGAAGAAAACAAATGGGATGAGGTCGCTGATGGTGCCTTCGGTGCGACTGACTAGGTTTGTCACCTTCTCAAAAGGACGCACGAGCCTACAGGCATTGCGCATGAGTGTCCAGTAACGTGGAAAAAAAATTCCCAGCTCCGCAGAGACTGTCCTAGCACCCCGGTCATACAAATACTCGTTGGCGGCTTTTTCTTGTTGGAGCAGGCGGTCGAATATTAGGAGTGTTGAATTCCAATGTGTTGGGCTGTCGCAAATCAAGCGCCTCACTGGCATGTTGTTTCGCCGCTGAATATCGGAAAAGTGTGCCATGGCCGTGTAGGAACGCCTGAAATGGCCACACACCTTCCTGGCCTGCTTGAGGACGTCCTGTAAGCCTGGGTACTTAGACACAAAGCGTTGTACGATGAGATTCAACACATGTGCTATGCACAGCACATGTGAAAACTTGCCCAAATTCAATGCCGACAACAAGCCCAAGACAGCGTGACACTGTCTTATCCGGGACGTGGAATAGCCCCTGGGGAGCTAGGGGGATTCAGTTGATGTGCAGCCAGACGCCACAGCAGAAGAGGACTCAGCTGAGGAGGATATTGAAGAGGATGGAGTAGGAGTAGAGGAGGTGGCAGTAGGCCTGCCTGCAAGTCGTGGTGGTGTCACCAACTCTGCTGCGGAGCCACGCATTCCATGCTTGTCAGCCGTCAGCATGTTGACCCAATGCGCAGTGTACTTGATATACCTGCCCTGACTGTGCTTTGCAGACCAGGTATCAGTGGTCAGATGGACCCTTGCCCCAACACTGTATGCCAGAGATGCCATGACTTCCTTTTCAATAACATAGTAGAGGTTTGGGATTGCCTTTTTTGGAAAAAAAATTCGGCCGGGTACCTTCCACTGTGGTGTGCCAATAGCGACAAATTTTTTGAAGGCCTTAGACTCCACCAGCTGGTATGGTAAAAGCTGGCGGGCTAAGAGTTCCATCAAGCCAGCTGTCAGTCGCCGGGCAAGGGGGTGACTCTGTGACATTTGCTTCATATGCTCAAACATTTCCTTAACAGACACCTGACTGTGGGCAGATGAGATGGAACTACTGAAAGTGAGAGGCGGAGTGGCGGGTGGTTGAGAGGGAGCAAGGAGGACAGCAGTGGTTGACGTGGCTGAAGATGCTGGACCAGGAGGAGGATGGTGGCTTTGAGTTTGTGTGCTGCTTGTACGCATGTGTTGATCCCATTGGCGTTTGTTATGTGAGATCATGTGACTTTGCAAAGCAGTTGTACCGAGGTGGGTGTTGGACTTCCCATGACTCAGTTTCTTTTGGCACAGGTTGCAAATGGCATTGCTGTTATCAGAGGCAGACACACAAAAAAAATGCCACACTGCTGAGCTCTGCAATGACGGCATTCTGGTGGTGGCAACAGCATGCGTTGACTGGCGTGCTTTCTGGCTGACCCCGGATGACGATACATGCTGTCTGACTGTGCCACTAACTCCTTGCAACAACCTCCACCTGCTTCCAAATCGTCTCCTCCTTTTCTCTGTCTCCCCTTCTGAACTTTACCCCTCTTCTTCTCTTCGAGCAGGCACCCACGTGGCATCCGTGGACACATCATCATCATTAACCGCTTCACTTGTATCTGACACCTCAGCAAAGGAAGCAGCATTGGGTACAACAGAATCATCATCATCATCACACTGTACGTCCATGTGTGTAATCCTACCTGACTGAGACATATCCCTGTAATCTACATCATCTGGCAATAATGGTTGCGCATCACTAATTGCATCCAACTGATGTGTAAATAACTCCTCTGAGGTGGTGTGGTGGCTGTGGTGGTAGTGGTGGTGGTGGCGGCGGGCGGGAGCGTGGTAACTTGAGAGCAGGTGACCGAAGCTGAGCTGGAGGAGGATGGTGCGTCAAGGTTCTTAGCGGAAGCTGTGGAAGATTGGGTGTCCTGTCTAAGCCAGTCAACTATGTCCTCATAATTTTTCGGGTTCAGGGTACGTGGCCTCTGAACACTGGGCATTATTCCCTGGCCAGTGGAAATCACAGCACCACGACCACGACGGCCCCTACGGGGTGGCCTGCCTCTGCCTGTCATTTTTTTTTAGATAAGTGGTACTACACGTGCTAGGTACTGTGCCACCTGGTATGAGTGGTGGGCACTGGCAGTGGGCACACTACAGTCTGTGGAAGTCGGCTTGACACACACTGGCAGCAGGCAAGCAACTGAAATTAGACTAAAGTGTAAAAATTAAATGCCTTATTTATCGGCAAGCTACTGTGCCACCCAGTATGAGTGGTGGGCACTGGTAGTGGGCACACTACAGTCTGTGGAAGTCGGTCTGACACACACTGGCAGCAGGCAAGCAACTGAAATTAGACTAAAGTGTAAAAATTAAATGCCTTATTTATAGGCAAGCTACTGTGCCACCCGGTATGAGTGGTGGGCACTGGCAGTGGGCACAATGCAGTCTGTGGAAGTCGGCCTGACACACACTGGCAGCAGGCAAGCAACTGAAATTAGACTAAAGTGTAAAAATTAAATGCCTTATTTATCGGCAAGCTACTGTGCCACCCGGTATGAGTGGTGGGCACTGGCAGTGGGCACACTACAGTCTGTGGAAGTCGGCCTGACACACACTGGCAGCAGGCAAGCAACTGAAATTAGACTAAAGTGTAAAAATGAAATGCCTTTTTTTAATGCAAAGTCCTGTGCCACACGGTATGAGTGGTGTGCACTGGCAGTGGGAACACTACAGTCAGTGGAAGTCGGCCTGACACACACTGGCAGCAAGCAAGCAACTGAAATTAGACTAAAGTGTAAAAATGAAATGCCTTTTTTTTATGCAAAGTCCTGTGCCACACGGTATGAGTGGTGGGCACTGGTAGTGGGCACACTACAGTCTGTGGGCCTGAAGCACCTCACACACGGGCAGGCTAGGCAACTGCAATATATATATGGATAAAAAAAAAAAAAAGCAGACTAATGTAGCAGCCCTAAAAATCGGCTTTTTGGGGTGCTATCAGGACACTGTCCTTACAGCAGAGATCGGATGAGTCTTTCAGGACTGGAGTGGACACTGAATTCACTAGCCTAGCTATCGATTTCCCAATTAAATCAGCAGCAGCTACACTCTCCCTCCTTTCACTAAGACTGCAGCTTCAGAATGAATCTAAAATGGATGCTGTCCAGGAGATGGGAGGGTCTGGGAGGGAGGCATGGGCGTAGCTATAGGGGGTGCAGAGGTAGCAGTCGCTACCGGGCCCAGGAGCCTGAGGGGCCCAAAGACCCTTGTGCCACATAAAACGAGAAAACAAAGCACTGAGGGAAGGGGGTCCAAGCTGAACTCTTGCACCAGGGCACATAAGCCGTTAGCTACGCTCCTGGAGGGAGGGTATGCTGCTGATTGGCTGGAATGTGTCTGCTGACTGTGAGGTACAGGGTCAAAGTTTGCTCAATGATGATGTATAGGGGGCGGACCGAACATAGCATATGTTCGCCTGCCGTGGCGAACCCGAACAAGCTATGTTCGCTGGGAACTGTTCGCCAGCGGATAGTTCAGGCCATCTCTACTGGTGATGCCAATGATACTGTGGACACAGACTCAAAACATCCCAGACCTAGGCCAAGCTTGGCTGCCTCTAGCTTTGTGTGAGCAACTCCCATTTGTTTTTTTATTGCCACAAGGCAGCACATAAAACCATGTTGTGTGCAAGATTAAAATAAGCTGTGGGCATTCAAACACAAACATAGGTATCAGAACTTTATTATAGCAAATGAGGCAGCATCACCGCATCCTGTAAGAAAATAGAACTGTCCAGCATTCTTAATCAGAACTAGTCTGTCCTCCATCTCTTGATCTTCTATGTGGCAGCCATCCAGCATCCCTAAGCAGTACAGTGTCCTAGTTTTTATAATTAGCTACTACTTCTCCTACTCAGTATCCTCGCCTCCATCTTGAAGCATCCATAATGGAATGTGTGGCCATGAAAAAACTATTCTCAACCAGCAATTAGCTCATATGCAAGCTAAACTCCCACCTGGCCAAGTTGCTGACTGTTCAGCTGCCATACCAATTAGTTATGGTAAATGTAAATTATGACTGGGCACACTCAAGGAACCCGGACCATAGAGATGTAATCTAAAAATTTATTCAGAATTAAAAATATATAAAAAATGTGTATATAACACAACGATTGCACTTTGGGGGGTGCAAATAGCTATAGTAGCAGCTGGTTATGTGCAAATGAGCAAATAGGCAGTATACATTGAATATACAAGTGAACAATATCTGTTAGATATGATTGATGCCAGCTGGTTGCTGAAACCAAATAGATAATAAACTGAACTAGGCGCACTAGAATTGATGTTGCCAAAAGTTTTACACAGATAAATGTTCCACCAGGAGTCTGAGATCTTTTGACGATCTCCTGGAGTATTAAACAATAAACCTGGATCCTAAATCCATACGCCAGTCAATGTATCCAGAAGGGATCCCTATCAATGTGAAAGCGTTCAAGTCCGGAGCAGCGTCCTGCTCCCAATAGTATGTGGCGGCGTCCCGTCACTACTCATAAAATACAGTTTGTAACTACCAGATAATAGGGTAGATCTTACCCAACCGCAAGATAGCTTGGTCCCCTCCGGTGTGGTCTCCTTCGGTGTAGTCTCCACCTCGGTCTCGGGGATCTTACTTTGTAGCGGCGGACGTCCGGTCAGCGCTATCCCACTTGGGTAACACGTGTTATCTCTTTTTAGGCCGGCGTCCGTGCGGTTTTCTGCAGTTGGTAGTAATAGTATAACTATCCGGTTTATTTTGATAGGGGATCCTTCTCATGCAGTCTTTTGATCACAGGGAAATACACCAATATTCCTTCAGCAGCAAAGGGGAGAAGGAAGCAGTCTCTCCCTCCCCCTGTGCTGATGCTGCCGCTGCCCTCAATGAGAGGAGAGAGAGGCGGAGGAGGGGAGCGGCTGTGGCCACTGCACCACCAATAATGATAAATAATCCATTAATACAAATACAGGAGGTGGGTGACAGCTGCAGAATCACATAGCCGGCACCCGACCTCTATGACAGGGAGCTGCGATCAGCGGCAGTTAACCCCTCAGGTGCCGCACCACCTCCAGTATTAAATCATTGGTGGCAGTAGTCACAGGGTCCCCCCCTCCCCTCCTCCTCATTGGTGGTGCAGTGGCAGTTGTGATCGCAGCCCCAGCAGTGTAATCCTGGGGCTCTGATCAGTTACCATGGCAGCCAGGACGCTACTGAAGCCCTGGTTGCCATGGTAAGCTCCCTGCTGCTGTGTGCACAAAGCCCAGGGCAGCAGGGAGGGTGTGAAGTCCTATTCACCCTAATAGCTCTAATAGCTCTCTATTAGGGTGAATAGGACAAGGGATGAAAAGATCCCAGGTTCTAGCCCCTAAGGGGGGAAATAGGTATTAAATAAAAATTTAAAAAATACCAAAATATTAAGTATAAATCACCCCCTTTCCCAATTTTATATATAAACATATTACATATTGCCACATCAGAAAAGTCCAAACTATTAAAATATTAAAAAAATATCTCCTATGCGGTAAACAACATAATAAATAAATAAATAAATAAATAAATAAATAAATAAAAATGAGTGATTCGACATTTTTAAGTCACTTTGTCCCCCCAAAAAAATAGGATAGGACTGTCCGATTATGGGTCTGACGTTCCATAAAATGCCTAATGCACACGGCTTTTTTCACTTGGTATCGAATGGTATCGAGTATCGCAAAACTTTTTTGTTGTATCGAAATCAAAATTTTGGTATCGTGACAACCCTACTCTCTCTTTCTGTACATATATATATATATATATATATATATATATATATATTTGTGGTCGGGGCTACCTGTGACGCATAGGCTACATGACATGTAACCGTCTACCTGCCTAACTAACTAGACTAAGTGGTTTGAATTGTGCCATAACCGCTGCACAGGATGAATGCCTAAAAGGGGGGGGGACACAACTAACTGATACATAATAGATTATAGCAACAACACTAACATGACCAACCTCTGGAATGCGAGAACATCTCTAGACTAGGTTGAGGTATGTACCTATTGAACATGCAGAGCGCCATCGACCTAATTTCCGGATAATATGGGCCAGAACTTTTATTCCTAGGCACAGCAGATGCTGCTCCTAACCTGAAGGAAAGACAAGATAGCTGTCGGTTTCAACCCTAAATTGGACACCGGCATACAGACATGAGAGGTGGTGAGTGGTGCCGTGGGAACGGCAACAGAGGACTAAAGGTCTCGGTCTGTTAAGGCGGCCAGTAACTGCTGAAAGACACAAACCAGGCACCCTGAATGGAATGTCGGACAGAAAATGATTATATTGGGGGCCAAAAAATGGCAACAAAACCAGTGCCAGCGAAGCTTCAGAAAAATCTAATGGTTGAAACCGCCGTGGCCTGAGTGACGTGCCAGGTCTGATGTGATACCGCAACCTGATGAAAATGGGACTTACCCAACATTCTGAACCTATAAAAACCTTTGAAGAAACGTCAAGTAGCGAAGCCCGTAACCTAATGGGAAATCCACCCATAACATGACTCGTGTATGCTAATTAAGTTTTTATTTTATTTTATTTTTTTTCATCCTACTACCTGAGCAAAAGATGTAATTGACAACACCAACTGAGAATGGCGAGCTGTGACGTGACCTGAAAAGCAAAAATGACGTGCAATGACGATCCTTGCTGTGGTAGTATGCTGACACTGACATGAGGCATGCAGTAATATAGACCACCTGCAATACACCACGCAGCTATAGGTGAGTACATATAAATGATGCAAGCATCAGCACATACCCCCTGTTGAGATGTGGGTGTATATGCCGTTAAAACAGTCTAAACTCAGTTCTTGGCAAAAACAACTCTCATATCTATTTTGAGCAAAAATAAAGCAATAAAACAAGGCAAAATAACTGCAAAATAAATGGTCCTCATGGGTCTTTGCAATTGCCTTTGTAGCAAGTAGCTCCCCCAGTGTCCAGCTAACATTCTGAACTGAATATGGATCCCCAGCACCTTGCACAGGTGCTTTTTAAATACACAAACTCAGGTTCACAACCTTAAATGATACACACACATTTTACATTTCCAAAAACAAATGTTACAAATAAAATATACCTCAACACAGAGGAGCTTACAGTCTACTTAAAATACATATCACAAAATAGAAGTTATACTAAAGAAACAAAAACACTCTGTTAACTGCAGCTCTGTCTCACCTGGATTAATCAGATGCCTGCATCTCACACTCTATAATGCAAGTAAGGGAATACTGCTGTATGTCAGAGTGCACAATGCCTTAACCTGTCTGCAGAAATAATAGCGGATAGAGAGAGAGGTTTGCTGGCAAGCAAGAAAGTGAAAGCAGACAAGAAAGACATGCAGATATATACAAACTAATGACATATTCACCCCCTAACACCCCCCCCAAAAGGGGGTGGCACGGACAACAGGGGCGTGCCCATGGTGTAACCAAGGTCCATGCCGCCAAATACAAAAATCCAGCTGGTGCTACTACCCATGTGCCGCTAGCATGAATGTGTAAAACATCATGGTAGTAATGGCACGTATCTTACCATGCCACCCCCCACCCCCTCCTGCCCCTCACGAAGCACGGCGGCCCGTCTAAGACATAGAAACCTGCAAGAATACGAGACGGAGTCACGCTGACCTCTGCTGCCTAACCGTACTGCCGCGTGGGCGCCAAGCGTGGGCTGCCAGGCAGATCGCTCCGGTGCGGTGCTGCTCCTCCTCACCAAATCAGGCGACACACCGCCGACTGGACTGTAACAGGAGGATGCTGCACGAGCTTGCAGCAAACCCTCACCCAACCGGAAGGACCTCAGCTGGGTTCCTGAACGCTGACTGGGTACGGAAGCTGCTGATTCAGCCCATGTGCTGCATCAGATCGCCCAGACTGCACACAACTACGCAGCACCGTCGACACACCCAAGGGAGGCTCCTGCCTGGTATAAATGTCCTACTGATGCCCCTCCCACAAATACAGGCCAATAAATCGGCCTTTATACATATATCTATTGAAAAAGGTTCCAAAGGGAGAACCGAAACTTGCATCTGGTGATATAAACACATATCTATTTTTGGGAAGTGCCGTGGAATTTTCTTTTTTATTTATGGTTTGACGGGAGGATCACCGCCACAGCCGCTGGCACCCCTTTTTTCAACTTTTTTCTACTATTGTCTGCAGTGCTGCCCAGCCGTATCAACTTTTAAATATATATATATATATATATATATATATAGATATAGATAGATAGATAGATAGATAGATAGATAGATAGATACATTTCTATTGTCTTTCTGTCTGCCTGTCTGTTCTTTATGCAATGCCAAGCGGCTGGACCAATCTGCACCACATTTAGCATATGGGTAAATCATGTGCTTAGAAAGGGTAAGACTGTGTTTCAGCTCTCTAGGATGTACCGTTCTTAAGATATCCACACACAAAAAGCGATTGTGGCACTTTACATGACCCATATTAGCCAAAAGAAGCTTGCAGGCAAATTGCGGTCCGCAATACATGGGCACCGACTGTGGGCCAGCCGCATGCGGATCGTGGGCCCATTCACTTGAATGGGGTCCACCATCCGTCCGTTCTGCAAAAAGATAGTTTTATCGTTTTGCGGAATTAAAGCACAGAACGGAACCCCACGGAAGCACTCCGTGGTTCCGTTCCTTCCACACCATATCTTCGGATTTGCGGACCAATTCAAGTGAAAAGGGCACGCATCTGTGATGCGGAATGCACACTGCCGGTGCCCCGTTTATTGCGCACCCGCCTAATGCAGCAACGACTGTGTGCAAGAGGCCTTATAGGAACACTGTGGTTGTCACTGTTATGGGAGCACTGTGGATATCACTGTTTTCACTACTGTTATGGGTCACTGTGAATGTCACTGTTATGTGGGCACTGTTGATGCATCTTATTGGGGCTCTGTGTATGTTATAATAGGGGTCTGAATATGTTACTGTTATGGGAACTCTGTGGAAGTCACTGTTATGAAGGCACTGTGGATGTCATTGTTATGGGGGCGCTGTAGATGTCACTGTTAATGGAGTGCTGTGAGTGACAGTTATGTAACCCCTCATACAAACAAATGAAATAGACAAAATAAACCCATGCAAAGCAGGGTAATTCTGCTAGTTATATACAATTTGTTTCTGGTATATGTGTGAAATTCAAAATATTAAGTGATTTCTGAATATTTGAGGTGATTGGTGTTATTAACATAAGAGGTAATGATGATTATTATCTACAGTTCGCAATTCATTCATGACAAATCTATCATTTTGCAGCTTAACCACTGTTATATTTTTTACATTTTATAGAGAGACAAAATACTCCTCAGTATTGTAAGCAGATTGTAATAATGCACATTTGGGTACTTTCACATTTGCGGCATAGCTATCCGGCAGGCTGTTCCGGCGGGTGAACAGCCTACCGCATCCGCCATGCCGCAAGTACCTGTGTGCTGCCGCTCCGTCCCTATTGACTATAATGGGGCAGGGGCGGAGCTACAGCGCAGCACGTCTGTGCACGGCGAAGATCGCCGGACTAAAATGTCGGACCTGCAGTAGTTTTAGTCCGGCGATCTCCGGCCGTGCACTACCATTATAGTCAATGGGGACAGGGCGGCAGCACGGCAGCACACAGGTACTTGCGACATGGCGGATCCGGCAGACTGTTCACCCGCCGGAACAGTCTGCCGGATAGCTATGCCGCAAATGTGAAAGTACCCTTAGTAGTTCCTCAAATTGATTAATAAGATGCAGACATCACATACAGTAACATTAGTATTGATTTGCATTCTTGTTAATGTACATTTATGCAGAATTTGTTTTCTATTTTAGATGGAAATCATTCATAAGCCGTTTAACCCCTTAAGGACACGGCCCTATTTCACCTTAAGGACCAGGCCATTTTTTTCAAAATCTGACCACTGTCACTTTAAGTGTGAATAACTTTAAAACGCTTTTACTTACCCAGGCCATTCTGAGATTGTTTTTTCGTCACATATTGTACTTCACAACACTAGTAAAATTGGGTCAAAAAAGTAAATTTTTTTGCATAAAAAAATAAAAATTTTACAAAAAATTTGGAAAATTTAGCAAATTTTAAAGTTTCAGCTTCTCTACTTCTATAATACATAGTAATACCCCGCAAAAAAGGGATGACTTTACATTCCGCATATGTCTCCTTCATGTTTGGAGCATTTGGGGAATGCCATTTTATTTTTTGGGGATGTTACATAGCTTAGAAGTTTAGAAGCAAATTTTGAAATTTTTCAGAAATTTTCCAAATCCCACTTTTTATGGAGCAGTCCAGGTCTGAAGTCACTTTGTGAGGCTTACATAATAGAAACCACCCAAAAATGACCCCATTTTAGAAAGTACACCCCTCAAGGTATTCAAAACTGATTGTACAAACATTGTTAACCCTTTAGGTGTTCCACAACAGTTCATGGAAAATGGAGATAAAATTTTAGAATTTCAATTTTTTGGAAAATTTTCCATTATAATCCATTTTTTCCAGTAATAAAGTAAGGGTTAACTGCCAAACAAACCTCAATGTGGGTTGCCCTGATTCTCTAGTTTACAGAAACACCCCATATGTGGTCCTAAACTACCGTTTGGCCAAACGGGAGGACATTGAAAGAGGGGAACACCATATAGGTTTTGAATGGCAGATTTTGAGGGACTGGTTTTTTTAATACCATGTCCTATTGCAAGCCCCCCTGATGCACCCTAGCATAGAAATTCCAAAAAAGTGACTCCATCTAAGAAAGTACACCCCTCAAGGTATTCAAAGCTGGGTTTACAAACATTGTTAACCCTTTAGTTGTTCCACAACAGTTCATGGCAGATGGAGAAACAATTTTGGAATTTAAATTTTTTGGAAAATTTTCCATTTTAACCCTTACTTTATTACTGGGAAAAATGGGTTAACAGCCAAACAAAACTCAATATGAGTTGCCCTGATTCTGTAGTTTGCAGAAACACCCCATATGTGGTCCTAAACTACTATATGGCTAAACGGCAGGACATTGAGGAAGGGGAACGCCATATGGTTTTTGGAAGGCAGATTTTGCTGGACTGGTTTATTTACACCATGTACCCTTTCAAGCCCCCTGCTGCACCCCTAGAGTAGAAACTCCATAAAAGTGACCCCATCTAGGAAACTACAGGATATGGTGGTTATTCTTTGTGGTTTATTGTAGGGTAAATTTGATTTTTGGTTGCTCTATATTACACTTTTTTGAGGCAATATAACAAAAAATGGAAATTCTAAAATTGTTTCTACATTCGCCATTAAGTTTTGTGGAACACCTAAAGGGTTAACAAAGTTTGTAAAGTAATTTTTGAATACCTTGAGGGGTGTAGTTTTTTAGATGGGGTCACTTTTTGGAGTTTCTAGTCTAGGCTACATCAGGGGGGCTTCTAATGGGCCATGGTGTAAATAAACCAGTCCATCAAAATCTGCCTTCCAGAAACTATATGACGTTCCCTTCGTTCTATGCCCTGCCTTGTGGCTATATAGCCATTTACGACCACATATGGGGTGTTTCTGCAAACTACAGAATCAGGGCAATAAATATTTAGTTTTGTTTGACTGTTAACCCTTGCTTTATTACCGGAGAATATGGATTAAAACGGAAATTTTGCCAAAAAATGGGTGTTTTGGCACCGTTTTTATTTTATTTTTTTTAACACCGTTCATTCGAGGGGTTTGGTCTAATGTTCTTTAGGTCAGATTATTACGGACGCGCCGATACCTAATATGTCTACTTTTTTTTATTTATTCAGATTTTACACTATATTATCATTTTAGGAACAAAAAATTGATAATTTTACTATCTCCATAGCATGGCAGTTGCAGTTTTTTTTTTTTTTTGGGGGGGGGACTATATAATGTAGGGGCTCATTTTTTGTGGGATGAGATGGCGGTTTTATTGGCACTATTTGGGGGTGCATACGACTTTTTGATCGCTCGCTTTTACACTTTTTTTGATGTTAGGTGACAATAAAAATGGCTTTTTGGACATAGTTTTTATTTTATTTTTTTAAAGTCGTTTTTCCAAGGGTTTGGGTCAAATTTTATTTTTATAGAACAGATTTTTACGGATGCGGCGATGCCCAATATGTATGGCTCTCAGACTTAGGAGACACTAAAACAGGCATCCTCAAACTGCGGCCCTCCAGATGTTGTAAATCTATAATTCCCACTATGCCCTGCTGATAGCTGTAGCTGGGCATGCTGGGAGTTGTAGTTTGACAACATCTGGAAGGCTGCATTTTGAGGATGCCTGCACTAAAACTAATATCATTTTTGGAAAAAAAATTGTTTCTGTGCCTTCAAAGTCTGAGAGCCATAGTTTTTTATGTTCTCTAGGGGACTGCCGGGAATTATGAGAATTTAGTACTCCATGGAAGTGTGATACTCCCTGAAGCAATTGATAACGCAGAGGCCCGGATGATCGGGGCACGTGTCACATTGAGTGGTGGTGTCCTTCCGTATCCCCCTCTTGTGACACACTCTGCATCTTTTTTGGGTTCGTCCCTTTTTTCCAGTATGGGGGACCACACCTGGAAAATGTTGGCCAGGGACGATCCGGGCCCCTCCAATTCCCGAGGTACTCCGACCTGCTCTTTCCCGGTCTGAAAAGATCAGGTCCTTGAGGACTGCCTCATAGAACTGGAGGAACATCTCTGTGCTGCCAGCGCTTCGGGATAGTACAAAATCGTTGTACATGGCAACTCGCACCATGTAGACCGCAACTTTTTTGTACCATGCCAGGGTTTTCCCCATGGCATTATATGGTTGGAGAACTTGATCAGATAGATCAACTCCACCCATATACCGATTGTAGTCGACGATACAATCGGGCTTGAGGACCGTTGCCGTGGTACCTCGCACAGAGACTGGGGTGGTGCTGTTACCATGGATTGTGGTCAGCATAAGGACATCCCTCTTGTCCTAATACCTGACCAACAGCAGGTTTCCATAAGTAAGGGCACGGGTCTCACCCCTGGGGATAGGTACCTGGAGGGGGTGGGCAGGGAGGCCGCGCTGATTTTTCCGCATGGTCCCACAAGCGAACGTGGATCTGGCGTAGAGGGCCTGATACAAGGGAATACTGGTATAAAAGTTATCCACGTACAGGTGGTAACCCTTATCCAGTAGTGGGTACATAGGTCCCACACGAGTTTCCCGCTAACACCCAGAGTGGGGGGACATTCTGGGGGTTCAAGACGGGAATCTCGCCCTCGTACACACGAAATTTGTAAGTGTACCCTGAGGTACTCTCACAAATTTTGTACATTTTGACGCCATACCTCGCCCGCTTAGTGGGAATGTATTGGCGGAAACTGAGTCTCCCCTTGAAAGCAACGAGAGACTCATCAACCGCGACCTCCCTTCCAGGTACGTAGGCCTGTGCAAACTTGGCCCCGAAATGATATATGATTGGCCGTATCTTGTACAGCCGGTCATAGGCAGGATCACCTCGGGGGGGGGACATGCTGCATTATCTGCATAATGCAGGCATTTCCGGATGGCCTCAAACCGTGAGCGAGTCATGGCCATACTGTACAGTGGGGTCTGGTAGAGGATGTCCCCACTCCAGTATTGCCTGATGCTCGGTTTTTGCACTAGACCCATATGCAGCACGAGGCCCCAAAACGTCCTCATCTCGGCTGCACTGACCGGGGTCCAGCCACCGGGTCTAGCCAAAAAGGAGCCTGGGTGCTGAGCGATGAACTGTTGGGCATACAGATTCATCTGCTCCACCATCAGATTCACCAGTGGGTCACTGAAAAAAAACTAAAAAAGTCAATTTCAGTAAATCCCACTGTGGGAATCTGGATTCCTGGATTGCCAACAAATTCAGGAATCACAGGCTCGTATTCCCCTGGGGTGCACCAGACTCGTTCACCTGTAGGGGGCTCAAGTGGACTTCTCTGGTGGGCCGGAAAACTAGTACGAGCCCCAGGGCTGCTCGTACTAGTGCTGGCCACAGGGTCCCTAGCATGGGGCTCCTCTGGCTCCGCCTGGCGGCGTCTCCGCCGCCTTGGGGGCTCATTATCATCAGATGATGATGAGGAGGATGCAGATGACAGGAGGAAGGTGGGGTCATCCTCATCCTCACTGGTGCTCTCGGTGTCGGAGAGCATCTGGGCATATGCCTCCTCCGCCGAGAACATCCTGCGGGCCATGGGAGTGTGTGTTGTGCGAGTGTGTGTGCGTGCGTGTAAAACTTTATTGTATGTGCGTGTGTGTGGGGGCGGGTGTTCGCGTACTAATAAAAGAAGAAAAAAAATGGGACAAGTGTTTTGGACAAGTTCAAACTTGCTGATCAGCCGTCTGGCACTGATCAGCGGTGGGGCGGGCAATGCGCTAACAGTGGCCGGACGCTAAGAGTGCCGGCCACAGTAAGCGCACAAAAAAATAAGTGGAGGGGGCGGCAGGTGGCGGAGAGGGGTTGCGGGTGTTGGAGGGGGGTGGCGGGTGGTGGAGGGTGGCAGGTGGCAGAGGGGGGTGCCGGGTGTCGGGGGTTGGGGGTGGTGGAGGGGGGTGGCGAGGAGGGGGGGAATCAGCACCCCTGGGTGGGTTTAGGGTGTCACAGCTAAGTGCTGTGGACCCCAACCACCACAGACAGCACTAAAATAAAAGTTTTTTTTTTTCCCCTAACACCTAACTGTCCCTTCTAGCCCTGCCTAAAATACCTCTCCCTCACTGACCCTAACCTACCTGATGGGTGCAGGAGGGTGATGGGAGCCGAAGGGGGGGGGGTCACAGGAGTGGTGCGGCGCGATCCTCACTCGAGGGCAGCAGCAGGAAGAGGAGGGGAGAGAGGAGCGCCGGGAGTTTGGATCTCCCGCCTCTCTCCCCCGGACCAATCAGATCCCAGCACCGCCACCACTGCCTCCAATTCAAGAACGGTGATTGGTGTGTGATATCACACCACCGATCACCGTTCTTTTCCGGTTCATCGGGTCACCGGAGACCCGAATGGACCGGAAACGCAGCAAACCGCAGGTCTCAATTGACCTGCGTTTTTTTGCGATCGCTGATACGGGGGGTAACATGACCCCCCTCGGCGTTGTGACAGGATGCCCGCTGAATGATTTCAGCGGACATCCTGTTTCTTTTAACCCCTTCAGCGCCGCACTCGTATTTTATTCACATGACGTACCGGTACGTCATGTGTCCTTAAGGACTCGGGAAACATGCCGTACCGGTACGTCATGTGTCCTAAAGGGGTAAATGAGCAATTGATTCTATCTTACCACTGGTGGCTTTGAGGTTAAAGGCTATGGGCTATGGCTATGGCTACCTTTGGGGCAATTTTTCTTTTATTATTGCATTCTACTTATTTTGGACTAAAAATCTTTTTTTTAATTGGTTCATTTAACCCTTAAGGACCTGCGCCGTACATGCTGACCGCAGCACGTGCAATGTCCGTGCAGGGAGGAAGCAGCCATCGGATCCCCGCGCTGCTGTAAAGGGGACCCGATGGCAGGGAAGGCAGCCCGATGCCTTCCTTAGGCATCGTGGCTGCTTCCGTGACAGCCTGTGAGATCTAGCTGGTGTGGTCAAAGAAAGTAAAAAAAAATTTGTAAAAGATAGGGAAAAAAAGAAAAGTAGACATATTATGTATCACCGCGTCCGTAAGGACCTGCTTTGAAAAAATATCACATGACCTAACCCCTCAGGTGAACACCGTAAAAAAATTAAAATAAAAAGTGTGTCGAAAAAGCCATTTTTTGTCACCTAATCTCACAAAAAGTGTAATACCAAGCGATAAAAAGTCATATGCACCCTAAAATATGTCATCTCATGCAGAAAAAAATTAGCCCCTACATAAAACAGTCACCCAAAAAATAAAAACAAGTACTTGTTGCGTCCATAACAACCTGCTCTATAAAAATAGCACATGATCTAATCTGTCAGATGAACATTGTAAATAACATAAAAATAAAAACAGTGCCAAAACAGCTATTTTTTTGTTACCTTGTCTCAAAAAAAGTGTAATATAAAGCAACCAAAAATCATATGTACCCTACCATAGTACCAAATAAACCTGTCACCATATCCCGTAGTCTCCATAATGGGGTAAGTTTTTTGGAGTTTCTACTCTAGGGAAGCATCAGGGGGGCTTCAAATGGGACATGGTGTCAAAAAAACAGTCCAGCAAAATCGGCTTTACAAAAATCATACCAAAACCATACAAAACTACAGAATCACGGCAATAAATATTGAGTTTTGTTTGGCTGTTAAGTGTTAACCCTTGCTTTGTTACTGGAAAAAATAGATTAAAATGGAAAATCTGCCAAAAAAGTGAAATTCTGAAATTTCATCTCCATTTTCCATTAATTCTTGTGGAACACCTAAAGAGTTAACAAAGTTTGTAAAATCAGTTTTGAATACCTTGAGGGGTGTAGTTTCTAAAATGGGGTCATTTTTGGGTGGTTTCTATTATGCAAGCCTCACAAAGTGACTTCAGACCTGAACTGGTCCTGAAAAAGTGGGTTTTGGAAATTTTCTGAAAAATGTAAAGATTTGCTTCTAAACTTCTAAGCCTTCTAATGTTCCCAAAAAATAAAATAGTATTCACAAAATATTCCAGACATGAA
Source organism: Bufotes viridis (assembly GCA_033119425.1). Taxonomy (NCBI): domain Eukaryota; kingdom Metazoa; phylum Chordata; class Amphibia; order Anura; family Bufonidae; genus Bufotes; species Bufotes viridis. The sequence continues at coordinate 333,190,885 of CM065590.1, read as the reverse complement.
GTAGACATATGGGGAATGTAAAGTAATAACTATTTTTGGAGGTATTACTATCTATTATAAAAGTAGAGCAATTGAAATTTTCAAATTTGCTAAATTTGCTAAATTTGGGGTAAATTTGGTATTTTTTTTATAAATAAAAATGAAATATTTTTACTCAATTTTACCACTGTCATGAAGTACAATATGTGATGAGAAAACAATCTCAGAATGGCCTGGATAGATAAGTAAAAGTGTTTTAAAGTTATCAGCACATAAAGTGACACATGTCAGATTTGCAAAATTGGCCTGGTCCTTAAAGGAGTTATTCCACCTTATGTTTTGCTTGCCGTGGTTGTTCTCTCCTCTTGGCAAAGAAAGAAAATATGGCTTTCAGAATGTGGAGACACTAAAAAATCATTTTTATTCCAAAATGCTTTATTATGTACAACTGAAATAAAACCCCCCAAAAAGTAGTCATATTTGGTATTGTTGCGTCTGTAACATCCTGCTCTATAGAAATAGCACACCATCCAACCTGTCACATTAACGATGTAAATAACAAAAAATAAAAACTGTCCCAAAACAGCTATTTTTTTTGCAAATTTTCCATTTTAATCCATTTTTCCAGTAACAAACCAAGGGTTAACAGCCAAACAAAACTCAATATTTATTGCCCTGATTCTGTAGTTTGCAGGGCGCAGAAGGAAAGGAAAGCCATATGGTTTTTGAAAGGCAGATTTTGCTGGACTAGTTTTTTGACACCATGTCCCATTTGAAGCCCCCCTGATGTACCCCTAGAGTAAAAACTCCAAAAAAGTGATCCATGCATGAAGTAGACATATGGGGAATGTAAGTTAATAACTATTTTTGGAGGTATTACTATGTATTATAGAAGTAGAGAAGTAGAAATTTGGAAATTTGCTAATTTTCAATTTTTTTTGTAAATTTGGTATTTTTTTATAAATAAAAATGAACTTTTTTGATGCAAATTTACCAGTGTCATGAAGTACAATATGTGACAAAAAAAACAATCTCAGAATTGCCTGGATAAGTAAAAGTGTTTGAAAGTTATTCACACATAAAGTAACACTCGTCAGATTTGCAAAAAATGGCCTGGTCCTTAGGGTGAAAATGAGCCCGGTCCATAAGAGGTTAAATTTCTGTTTCTTTTAGAATCCCTGATATCATTAAATAAACCTTCTTGTAAAAAAAAAAAAAAAATCACTTTATGTGGGAAATCAATCAAGAAAACACTTACCCTGGGTTCAGACCTGAGCGTTCTAAAAACGCGCGTTTTACGCGCGTTTTTGTCGCGCGTATTTCAGCACGTTTTTGCAAATAGGAAACGCGCGTAAAACGCGCGTTCTTGTGATTGACTACTGTGGTGTCAATCACAAAACGCGCGTCAAACGCCCCAACCCTAGGTTCACACCTGAGCGTTTTACAGCGCGTTCAAACGCGCTGTAAAACGCTCAACACATGAAAATCAATGCTTTCCTATGGCCCTGGTTCACACTTGAGCGTTTTACAGCGCGTTTGAACGCACTGTAAAACGCCCGACGCATAAACAAGTACTTGAGCTTTTTTTTGGGCGTTTGTCGCGCGTTTTGGTCCATAGACTTCAATGGGAACGCTCAACGCTTGTAATTTGCGCGTTTTGGACACTGAAAACGCACGTTCGAACGCGCGTTTGGATTTTGCAACATGCTGGAAAAGGCTGCACACCAGGTGCAAAGCACAGTTTTGGACAGAATCCAGCATGGAGGAGTGTGTGTGTGACCCCGAGACACTCATCAGGCTGGTGCAGGCCAAACGCTGCCTGTATGACACACAGGAAAGTACAAAAACAGGAGGAGCAGGCAGCAGGCCTGGGAGGATATTGCAAACACCATCTGGCCAGATTGGGCAAGTTACAGCAAGACAGTCAAACAAGGAAAAGGTATTTCCATGTATGTTCTAATGTGAAAAGTAAACTCCTTGTGTGCAGTGGTGTACCAACTATATGTAATAGCCCTGGCCAGCTCTACCTGCAGCTCTCTAGCTGTTGTCAAACACCACCTTCACAAATGCTGGGCTGTATTTTACTTGCTGGAGCCTGTGCAGGCATGCATGGAGTTGGATTTTAGCCACAGCTAGAGGGACGCAGCATCACCATCCCTGTTCTTGTATATGGGCACTCAGTGGCCTTAGTTTACAAAGAATGATGATATGCCCATTACATGTTGTATAGTGTCCCCTCACCCCTTTAGTTTTTAGTACTGTCCTGGTTCACCCTCCCCCACATTCTGGTACAATGCAATGGCCCAGTATGTTCAATTTGCAGTGGTTCCACTGTCTTATGCCAGACTGCGCTCTTTCAATCTGCAAATGTAGTGGCATTTTGGGGTGAGGGATTTGAAGCCTAAGTTGTTGTTGATATGGTGTACTTTATCAAATTAGACTGCTTGTGGACTATGGGTGGGCTGGCATATTTTAGGTGCTTCTGTTTTTAACGTGCCAGTATTGGGCACCATGATGGGATCCGTTATTTCACCCACATTGGCTTATATTCTACTGGCCGAGTATTGGGCACTTAAATGGGACACATTATTTCGGCCACATTTTAAACCAGTGTTAATGGGCGACTATTGATGGCCACTATAGGGGCATCCCCAAGGGGCACTATATAGGTGAAAAAACAGAAATGCACAAATGATCTTTTCACATTTTATAATTTAGGCATAGTAATAAACAACCAAAATGGAAAAAAACATAATATTTAAACAGTCTTTTCATCAGCAAAATATAAATTAACATAAACTTAGATGGCTTCCAATTGCCACGGTAACGCCCCATGTGGTGATAAAAAATATGCGGTGAAGTGGTCCCTGACAGCTGCACCGTGTCTGGTCCCACGCACACCGCTTGGATTAGGACTCTCCAAGGAATGGCTGAGGGAATCTTCAAAATTAAAGCCATCCCGTACACGAACAAAATTATGCAGAACACATGCTGCCTTCACGGCCGAGATGGCGGTCTCCAATTTTAAATGAATAGGAGAATGGAGAAAGCGCCATTTGTTAGCTAAAATGCCGAAGGCGCACTCCACCACCCTGCGTGCCCTTGTCAGCCGGTAATTAACCACTTAAGCCCCCCTAGCTTAAACACCCTTAATGACCAGGCCACTTTTTACAATTCCGCACTACACTACTTTCACCGTTTATTGCTCCGTCATGCAACTTACCACCCAAATGAATTTTACCTCCTTTTCTTCTCACTAATAGAGCTTTCATTTGGTGGTATTTCATTGTTGCTGACATTTTTACTTTTTTTGCCATTAATACAAATTTAACGATATTTTTGCAAAAAAATGACATTTTTCACTTTCTGTTGTAAAATTTTTCAAAAAAAACTACATTTCTATATAAATTTTTCTCTAAATTTATTGTTCTACATGTCTTTGATAAAAAAAAGTCCAATAAGTGTATATTTATTGGTTTGGGTAAAAGTTATAGCGTTTACAAACTATGGTGCAAAAAAGTGAATTTCTGCATTTTGAAGCAGCTCTGACATTCTGAGCGCCTGTCATGTTTCTTCAGGTGCTAGAATGTCAGGATAAGTATAAATACCCCCAAATCACACCATTTTAGAAAGAAGACACCCCAAAGTATTCGCGGAGGGGCATGGTGAGTTCATGTATCATTTCATTTTTTTCACAAGTTAGCGGAAAATGACACTTTCTGAGAAAAAAAAAAAAAAAAAGTTTCAATTTCTGCTAACTTCTGGCAAAAAAAAAGAAATCTCAGACGGACTCACTATGCCCCTCAGTGAATACCTTGGGGTGTCTACTTTCGAAAGGGTCATTTGTGGGGTGTGTTTACTGTTCTGGCATTTTGGGCGGGGCTAAATTGTGAGCCGCCATGTAAAACCTAAAGGTACTCGTTGGAATTTGGGCCCTTTGCGCACCCAGGCTGCAAAAAGTGTCACTTATGTGGTATCGCCGTACTCAGGAGAAGTAGGGCAATGTGTTTTAGGGTGTATTTTTACATATACCCATGTTGGAGTGAGAGAAATATCTCTGTAAACTGACAACTTTGTATAAAATTTTTAAAAGTTGTCGTTTACAGAGATATTTTCACACACAGTATAGGTATATATAAAAATACACCCCAAGCACGTGCCCTACTTCTCCTAATCTGGCGACCCATATGTGTTACTTTTGCAGCCTGGATAGCAAAGGCCTAAACTAATGAGTACCTTTAGAATTTCTGAGAGCATTTTACGCATTTGGATTCCAGACTTCTTCTCACGCTTTAGGGGCCCCTAAAATGCCAGGACAGTATAAATACCCCACATGTGACCCCATTTTAGAAAGAAGACACCCCAAGGTATTCCGTGAGGGGTATGGTGAGTTCATGTAAAATTTTATTTTTTGTCACAAGTTAGTGGAATATGAGACTTTGTAAAAAACAAAATAAAAAATAAAAAAATATATCAATTTCCGCTAACTTGTGCCAAAAAATAAAAATTCTGTGAACTCGCCATGCCCCTCACGGAATACCTTGGGGTGTCTTCTTTCCAAAATGGGGTCACATGTGGGGTATTTATACTCACCTGGCATTTTAGGGGCCCCTAAAGCGTGAGAATCCAAATGCGTAAAAATGGCCTGTGAAATCCTAAAGGTACTCATTGGTTTTAGGGCCCCTTTGCGCATCTTGGCTGCTAAAAAGTGTCACTCATGTGGTATCGCCGTACTCAGGAGAAGTAGGGCAATGTGTTTTGGGGTGTATTTTTACATATACCCATGCTGCGTTTGAAAATATTGCTGTAAGCTGACAACTTTTTACATTTTTTATTCAAAGTTGTCAATTTACAGAGATATTTCTCACACAAATATGGGTATATGTAAATACACCCAAACACTTGCCCTACTTCTCCTGATGCAACGACCCATGATGTACTTTGCAGCAAATGCAAGAGACCCTAAACCAATGAGTACCTTCTAGGAAGGAGCATTTTTACGCATTTTTCTTCTCACGGCTTTAGGGCCCCTAAAATGCCAGGGCAGTATAAATACCCCACGTGTGACCCCATTTTGGAAAGAAGACACCCCAAGGTATTCTGTGAGGGGCATGGCGAGTTCATAGAAGATTTTTTTGGCACAAGTTAGCGGAAATTGATTTTTATTGTTTTTCTCATAAAGTCTACCTTTCTGCTAACTTTTGACAAAAGTAAAATTTTCATGGACTCACTATGCCCCTCAGCGAATACCTTGGGGTGTCTTCTTTCCAAAATGGGGTCATTTGTGGGGTGTTTGTACTGTTCTGGCATTTTGGGCGGGGCTAAATTGTGAGCAGCCATGTAAATCCTAAAGGTACTCGTTGGAATTTGGGCCCCTTTGCGCACCCAGGCTGTAAAAAGTGTCACTCATGTGGTATCGCCGTACTCAGGAGAAGTAGGGCAATGTGTTTTGGGGTGTATTTTTACATATACCCATGCTGGGTGAGAGAAATATCTCTGTAAATTGACAACTTTGAATAAAAAAATTTAAAAAGTTGTCGTTTACAGTGATATTTCTCACACACAGTATGGGTATATGTAAATACACCCCAAGCTGCCCTACTTCTCCTGAGTTCAGCGATACCCATGTGTCACTTTGCAGCCAAGATGCGCAAAGGGGCCCTAAAACCAATGTGTACCTTTAGGATTTCACAGAGCCATTTTACGCATTTGGATTCTCACACTTTAGGAACCCTAAAATGCCAGGGCAGTATAAATACCCCACATGTGACCCCATTGTGGAAAGAAGACACCCCAAGGTATTCCGTGAGGGTATGGCGAGTTCACAGAAAAAAAAATTTGGCACAAGTTAGCGGAAATTGATTTTTTTTTTTTTTTACAGTCTCATATTCCACTAACTTGTGACAAAAAATAATATTTTACATGAACTCCCCATACCCCTCACGGAATACCTTGGGAGTCTTCTTTCTAAAATGGGGTCACATGTGGGGTATTTATACTGCCCTGGCATTTGAGGTCTCCATAATCATTACACGTATGGCCAGCATTAGGAGTTTCTGCGATTCTCCGTATATTGAGCATACGGGTAATGAGATTTTTCCCGTTCAGCCTCTGGGCTGAAAAGAAAAAAAAATGAAGCGGCACAGATTTTTCATTCGCATCAATCAATGTGGATGAAAAAATCTCTATAAAATGTGCAAAAAAAAACAAAAGCGGCACAGATTTTTTCATTCGCATCGATCAATGTGGATGAATAAATCTCTGCCAAATAATGCAAAAAAAAAAGTAGTAAGGCCCCATTCACACGTCCGCAAAAATTCTGCGGAATAGATGCCGACCCATTCAGTGTGAATGGGGCTGGCGGTGATGCGGAGAGCACACTATGCGCTCGCCGCATCAGCATTTGCGGAGCTGCGGCCGCAAACTTCGGGTTTCGGCCCCCAAGCATCCGGCCGCAGCTCCGCAAAAGATAGAGCATGTCCTATTCTTGTCCGCAATTGCGGACAAGAAAAAGCATTTTCTATATAGTTCTGGCAATGTGCGGATCCGCAAAAATGCGGAAAGCACATTGCTGGTGTCCGTGTTTTGCGGATCCGTGGATCCATGGATCCATAAAACACATACGGACGTCTGAATGAGTCTTACAGGGGGTAATTAGTGTCAGGGGGTGACAGGGGGTGACATGGGGTGATCGGGGGTTAATCAGGGGTTAATCAGTAACGGGGGTGGGGGGTGGGGTGGATGGGTGGGGGGGGTCTGTGTGGTGTTTTGGTGCACTTACAAAAGTTTCTTTGGTGGTCCCAAGCAAAGGGACCACCAAAGGAACGATCAGCAAGCATATCAGACGCTGTTAACAAAACAGCGTCTGATATGCCATCTTGACTTCTACAGCCTGCCAGCGCACGATCAGCGCTGGCAGGCTGCTACCTTCTCCCGGCGTGATCCTGTGAGCGCGCGCTGCGCGCGCGTTCACAGGAAATCTCGCCTCTCGCGAGATGACGCGCGGGCGCGTTAACGAGGAACAGACCGACCGCCCGCAGGACGCAATCCTGCGTGAGGCGGTCGGCAAGAAGTTAAACACCCGCCTGGCAATGGAGAGTCCCCGGCTGGAGTACGGCCTCATAAAATGCACCCCCAGCGCAAAGGCCTCGTCCCCCACAAAAACAAAGGGCATCGCCGGATAAGTGGTCCCAGGCAGTGTGGTGTTCCCCGGGAGGTCCAGCTCATTATTATTGAGCATTTGCCCAAAGGCAGAATGCCCCAAAACAGCAGAGTCTGAGCTGCTGCCGTAGGACCCCACGTCAATGTATCTGAAGCAATAGTTGGCATCACACACCGCGAAAAGAACAAACGAAAAATATTTTTTATAATTAAATAATTGACTCCCGCTCCTGATGGGCTTCTTAACGCGGATGTGCTTGCCGTCCATTGCGCCGACACAGTTTGGGAAATTGCAGGATTGGAAAAAAATATCCGCAATTTGCAGCCAGTCCTCCTTCTGTGGTTGGGCCATCACAGCCGGATGAAGGACATCCCAAATTGCCAGGCAGGTTTCCCGGACGACCATACTGGCTGTGGACTTGCCGATGAGGAAGGCGAAGTGTAGACTGGCCAATGACTGTCCCGTCGCTAAATACCTGAAACAAATGTAAGAAAATAAAGAGACATTAACGGATGTTTTTTTTTTATTTTTTCATAGTCAACACTATCAAAGGCAAATCGAAAAGCCTGAAAGATGCCTTTATCCGCCATAGGCGCAAAGAAAGGGAGCAGAGGAGTGGATCTTCCCCAAGCGCACACTCCAGTTACGTGCATGCTCAACAGATGTCATTTTTGATACCGTGCACGGAAATGCGGAGGTGAGTCAAGGGCATACACAGGAAAGGATGTGGTATGACATGACATACATTCAATTTCATATGGGGAACATACTTACCTATATTTTCCACTTCACAGCACCGATAGTAGCTGGGAACCCAGCCAGGCGCGAGATGACGAAGAAGAGGACGAGGGCACAACCATGGACAGTGAGCCCGGACCATCTATGGGGCCAATGAGTCCTCCAGGCCCCCCACCCACTCCGAGTATCGTGAGCCCAACGCAGCCTGTCCCAGCTGTCCCAGAGGCAAGTCGGCAGCCCCGACATAAAAGGAGGAGAACAGAGAGGCATGAGGACAGGCTAATAGGCTGCCTGGATGCCCTGGCACATCCTGTGCCAAAACTTTCTAGTGATGCCCATTTTCTCCTCAGTCTAGAGGAGAAAATGCTACATGTGCCCAGAAATCTGGTCACAAAAGTAAGGGATGAGTTGTCTAAGACCATTGATAAATATTGCATCCCTTATGAGATCCCCACGTCTATCAGTGCCCCAATGCAGGCCCCACTGCATACAGCACAGCAGGCCCCACTGCAGCTAGCACAGCAGGCCCCACTGCAGCCAGCACAGCATGCCCCACTGCAGCCAGCACTGCAGGCCCCACTGCAGCCAGCACAGCATGCCCCACTGCAGCCAGCACAGCATGCCCCACTGCAGCCAGCACTGCAGGCCCCACTGCAGCCAGCACTGCAGGCCCCACTGCAGCCAGCACAGCAGGCCCCACTGCAGCCAGTACAATATGGGCAACAATATGGTCCACAATATGGGCCTCAATATGGGCCCCAATATGGCCCACAATATGGGCCACTACATCCCCAACAACACCCTCACACATACCCAGCACACACATACACACAAAGTAACATACAACACCCTCCTGACACATGGCAGACACAACACACATCATACCCATTTACCTCGACAAGCACGGGCCCAAGCACCTTTACCACCCCCACCACTGAAATGCCACCCGCAAATCAGTCTCACGGAGCCAGAGAGACACGGCGGGATCCCGAGGTGGAGTTTTCAGGGCCGCAATATGAAACCCTGTGAAAATTATAGGAGGGCAATTCTCAGGCTCAAGGATATTTTTATGTTGTTTACAAAAAATTGCTCCTTTGTTTGTTAAACAGAGTTAACAAATTTAAGTTGGAAATGTACGATGTTATTACATTCACCAAAGATAAATAATTTGAAGCAAATGTTTGGACTATTTTTTGAAAGTGAGGGGTAAAACATGGCCAAATGAGGATACATGATGCATGTATGGGATATCTATGCCACACGTTGGCAACATACACATCACATACCCCCCACACAAACACTCATGCGTCACAAACAACCAGAGAAACACGGCGAAACTCAGATCCTAGCACAACACACTGCAAATGGCTTAAATGGCCACAATAATAGGCTACTTACCGCAAAGTAATGACCAGTCTTTCCACTGGTGGGATGCAGTCCCGCATAAAGGTGTCCTGACGCTGCAAATGAGGGGACAACAGCACCAGGAGCTCGTCAAAGCTATGAAACAATAAAATGTTCATGGTTAACAATACAAAAAGCACAAAACACTTAGCTTAACCATTGAAAAAACATTGCAACAACGTATACATACTAACCTGTGGATGGACATCTTGGTGTAGTCCAAAAACTTGTCCTCATGGGCACGGAGGTTTGCATACAGTGCCCAGAACTGGCCCCTCTCCTGTCTATTTGCAATGACTGGATGGACCCAGAAACGTCGCCTGCTGTCCCGCCTTCTCCTGAAGCGTTCCAGTTCGATAGCTGCAACAACTGCCGCAACACGTCGCCGTCTATAACATTCCATGATTACAACCCACACTCTCTACCAACACACATGGAATTTCACACCTACAATGCCCTATGATTGGCCAAACTTCATATAGACAGGGAAATTTGATCATTGGACAACACTGCAGTCAATCACACAAACGCGCGTCAGACGCGCGTTTACTATTGCAAAAAACGAGCATAAAAACGCGCGTAAAACGCGCAACAAAAACGCGCGTTGAACGCGCGTCTCAGAAACGCTCAGGTGTGAACCCAGGGCAAAAGAAGCTCAAGTACTTGTTTATGCGTTGGGCGTTTTACAGCGCGTTCAAACGCGCTGTAAAACGCTCAAGTGTGAACCACTCCCATAGGGATGCATTGGTTTTAATCTGTTGAGCGTTTTACAGCGCGTTCAAGCGCGCTGTAAAACGCTCAACAGATTAAAACCAATGCATCCCTATGGGAGTGGTTCACACTTGAGCGTTTACAGCGCGTTTGAACGCGCTGTAAAACGCCCAACGCATAAACAAGTACTTGAGCTTCTTTTGGGGCGTTTGACGCGCGTTTTGTGATTGACACCACAGTAGTCAATCACAAGAACGCACGTTTTACGCGCGTTTCCTATTTCCAAAAACGCGCTGAAATACGCGCGACAAAAACGCGCGTAAAACGCGCGTTTTTAGAACGCTCAGGTCTGAACCCAGGGTTAACTATCCCTTTCATCTCTTCAGCTGCAGATCCACCAATCCACAAAAAATACGGATGATGTCCGTGTGCATTCTGTATTTTGCAGAACAGAGCAACTGGCCCCTGATAGAACAGTACTAGCCTTGTCCGTAATGTGGACAATAATAGGACATGTTCTATTTTTTTGCTAAACGGAAATACGGACACATGGAAACAGAATGCACACGTAACTTCCGTTTTTTTGCGGACCCATTGAAGTGAATGTTTCTGCATACGGTCTGCAAAAAAATCCGAAACGGACACGGAAAGAAAATACATTTGTGTGCATGAGCCCTGAGACTGCGACTTTTTTGGTTACTCAATGATAAATCTGGAGTGAAACTCATTAACATATCTAGCCACACTCACATTAGAAAACTGGAATAAGTGGTGTAAAGATGCAAAAAGTCACAGAATTTATGTCGCGCAATCACTTACATTTTGCGCAAGTAAGTGCAAAAAATCGCAAAAGCCCTATTTTTGGGACTTTTTTATGCCAAAATTCTGGAGTGAAGGTATGATAAATCAGTGCCATTGTATGTAGCAGTCAGAGATGGCTAGGGTTATTGAACTTGCTAGTTGAACTGTGTTATGCAGTTTCTGCAACTACACTTTGATTCAGCGTAGAACTGGGAGCTACAGATTCAGTATCGCTTGCTGTGCTAGGCTGTTTTCTTAATTCCCGTTTACTACTATTGGTGCTACAGAAGACATTAAAAGAAATAACCTTTAAAAATGCACATAGATTGTACAATAGCAATAGACCAGTGTTCTGGAAAAATTAATTGGACGGTTTAGGAGAGTTTTGGAGATTCTCAGTAACTCTTTCAGTATACACAAATATGCCACTGTCCAGATTTTTTTTGTGTATGTACACACAAGCTAAGGCCTTATGCATACGAACATTGTTCTGGTCCCCATCTGAGCCGCATTTTTTGCGGATCGGATATGGACCCATTCACTTCAATGGGGCCGCAAAAGATGCGGACAGCACTCCATGTGCTGTCTGCATCTGTTGCTCCGTTCCATAGCCCTGCAAAAAAAAAAAAACAGAACATGTCTTATTCTTGTCCATTTGGCGGACAAGAATAGGTGTTTTTTTATGGGCGCCTGTTCCATTCTACAAATTGCGGAACGCACACGGGAGGCATCCGTGTTGTCCGGATCCGCAATTTGCGGACCGCAAAATACAGCACGGCCGTGTGCACGAAGCCTAACACTTTGAGTACAGAAATAAAACGAATTATTGTTAAATAGACTTAAGTCCATCAAGTTCAACCAAGGGATAGGTGGGGTGCGAATCCTGGACAGGAAGTGAGGCTCAGATTTCTACACATTTTCATAAGCATTAATGTAATTTATCTTTAAGAATTCTTCAAAATCCTCTTTAAAACTATCCATTGTCTCCGTTGTGACCACGTTCTGAGATAGATTATTCCACAGATTCATAGTTTACAGTTATAAATGCATTACTTTATTTTAGTGTGTCGAATCTTGTCTTAAGAACAAGTAAAAACAGATATATATATAGGAATAGGTACTGAACAAGCAAATGCTCTGCTGTGTACATTATTTAAATATATTTACTTCCTATAATTATAATGGGCTTGTTCATTCTACTGATGCACTGTTCTGAATGGGTTCTGCTTTGTAGATTTTATGATATAGATAAAATATTACGAATTGTATGATTAGCATGCTATTAGACATAATGGCATAGTGTAAATAGCACAGATGTCAGATGTTAGCTTTGATGAGTCTAGTGTAACTTGGGCTAATGACTGTAAATGGAAGATTGGTTGCTACTGGTTATTGAACACTTATGTTATTTGCACAGTATTATTATGCTTGTGTGCATTTAAAATGCATTATTCTAATTCTTAAAATTTATTTTCTGCACAACATTTTTTAGCTTTGGGACTCTGTGAAGCATATCTGCTCTGAACAGTTCAAAAATCTCCAGTATGTTCCTAAAGTGTCCATTACCATTTACTTAATATACAGATTTAATTGCATAAAGCTAATTTCATATAAATATGAGGTTGTTGGAGACAAAACATAATTTTTGGAGCCCACTTTTCATTAGGCTACATGCACACGAAGGTTGTTTGTTTCCGTGTCTGTTTGTTTTTTTTTGCGGATAGGATGCGGACTCATTCATTTCAATGGGTCAGCAAAAAATGCAGACAGCACACCGTGTGCTGTCCGCATCAGTATCTCCGTTCCGTAGCCCTGCAAAAAACAAAAAAATAGAACATGTCCTATTCTTGTCCGTTTTGGGCATTGTTACAATAGATCCCCAAAAAAAGCGGATGGCAATAGATGTCATCCGTTTTCTTTTTGCGGACCACAAAACACATACGGTTATGTCCTCAAATCATGCTATTGTCTCTGTTTGAATTCTACTTTGCAACATATGTTTGTAGAAAAGATTTATATTTTAGGGAGCAAAAATGGACATGCAACCACAGTGGCTGGACACAAGAGGACAGGACTGGACTTCAGCTGTGGCAATCCCCTTTCCTGTGTACTAACAGTGTATACAGGTACTTAGATATCCCAAGGACTTACTGTAATGTACAATTATGCAACAACCAGACAGTTGAAGAATCAAAATTATGCACATAGCACAAAAGTAGCAAATAGCAAGAAAGTCAGGAATTAGTAACTAGATGAATAAGGCTTCTTTCACACGGGCATCACGGATTTGGGCCAGATGCGTTACGGATGCATTCAGTTAAAACGGTGCGATTTTTGTACTAAAATAAGTCCTTTTTGACTGCGATTGCGTTTAGTGTTGCATTTTTTTTGCATTGATAACATCCGGATAGCATGTGTTTTTAATGCACGTGAAAAAAAAGCAACCATCCTCTATAGTCACATGTTTATTGGAAACACATATAAAAAAACAGCATGCTCTTATTTGTGGGGAAGCTCCATTTTGTGCTGATCAAAAGTGTGTGGAGTGTTTGAAGTGGTTCCTTTTAGCAGGATGTCATCTTTCCCCATATCTAATGCTGACCATGTGCTTTTGCACTGGTTGGTGCACCGCTGCTTTGGAGCACAAATAGAAGAAATCCCGGCAGACGCTGCTGTTATGCTTGCTATAAACAAATCTTCTTTATTATATGCTCTTTTTGTCTCAAATAACGCCTTTCGGCATATAGCCTTTTTCAACAGGGACATGGCAATGAATTTTAGCAGGATATATAGGAAATGCTGATACAAGATCACAGGTGACGTCATCCACCCATATGGGGCGGGTATCTACTATATTGGATACACATCTACTCGGCAACATAGTTTCAGTTCATCACAAATGCTAAACAGTCCAAGGATACACCTGGGAGCGGGTCTGCATTGGTAGGCTCTGTCCTGTCGCTGTTTCTCTGGTGTTTGCGGCCCATCCACTGCCTCCGCCTTACGGGCGCCGGTGGCCTCTCCGAAAAAAAGAAGAGCGAGATTAATGTGCGCCAGCGGACTCGCTCCCAGAACTGGACGAGTAGTGGTTTGGTGTCCCAATTCTCTTGTATCCAAATCGCAGCTGAGATGAGGTATCCTGCCATCTGTATACCTTGTTAAGGATGCGATCCTCATTGTCACGTAGGAATTTAGCTCGCTTTTTCTCCTCTGTTTCTTTTTTATAAGTAGCTATATGTGTAAGTACTGTCTCCTTCAGCTGTGCAAATTCCTCGTCTTGTAGTTTTGCCTCTGTACTGGATATCTGTTCCCGGATCTCTCGAATCGATTTCTGTATCCTGCTGATGGATAATAACATCAGATCCCAGGAACACTTGTTGATGATCTTCTCAAAACCACTCCGGTACTCTAAATCCTCTGGAAAGCCTACCCCACGGTTGAGGAATTTAGAAATCCACCTTTGATATGTAACAAGAGGAACCTGAGTCTGAGGGATAAATTAGTGGGACTGAGACAAAATACCCTGCAGAGTGTGAAAAAGCGTACGTTCCCGTGCCTTCACTGCCTGCAGTGTTCCCACATAATCAAAGGCCCAGAATTTTTCCATCCACATTCTGGACAAGGTTACAAAATAAAAGTTTTTTTTACCTGTGAGTCTAAAAATGTGATCTATTTGATCAAATGCCCGTGTGGCCTGGGTTATGTGGGCGAAACAATGCAGACGGTGAGGGACAGGATTTGTAAACACAAGTCCACAATCAGGACGAAGAACCTGCTACTACCGTTACCATACCATTTTGACAAATGTAAACATTCCATCTCTCAGCTGAGATTTCAGGTACTGGAGCAGGTTACAAGATCTAGAAGGGGAGGAGATATATAAAAAAAACTCCTCCTCCGCCGTGAAGCATATTGGATACACACATTAAATACGTTACATCTAAAAGGTCTTAACCATGAATAAGAGGTTGTTCACCTGCAATCTATGATTTTTATTAACACATACTCTGTTTCTTTTTCTCTAGAGTCAACTGATTCATTGGTTCATTATGATCTATTATGGTATAGTATGCCTTCAGTTATAATATTTTCTGTATATTGTCTAAATGTCTGCATATCAAGTGATCATTTGGAAATTTCCACTACATTTGATGTATCCTTTGAGACCTTGTTATTATGTATCCTTGGACTGTTTAGCATTTGTGATGAACTGAAACTATGTTGTCGATTGGTAGAGAGTAGATACCCGCCCCATATGGGTGGATGACGTCACTTGCGATCTTGTATCAGCATTTCCTACATATTCTGCTAAAATTCATTGCCATGTACCTGTTGAAAAAGGCTATATGCCGAAACGCGTTATTTAAGACAAAAAGAGCATATAATAAAGAAGATTTGCTTACAGCAAGCATAACAGCAGCGTGGATTTCTTCTATTTGTGCTACGTGGAGCCCTTCCTTCCCGCTGCAACGCCAAGTTCACTAACAAGCGCCGGCTGGTTTTACTTTCAACTCTGCAAGCTCACTTTTTAGTTAGTATATATTTTTTGTTGTTTTAGTTAGAGACTCGCAAAATTATCAGGACCCTTGACGTGGGTTGCGAGCGTACATATTTCCCATGCATGAAATATACCTAAAAATATGTGAGAAATATAAACTAATCCCTCTTTATGACAATATAATAATTCATCAATACTACTTTATGTACATAAAAGTATAGTGCATATTACTTGTATTAAAAAAACAAGACTATTTTTGCTGTAGCAATTTGTTTTTAGTCAAAAAATAACAGTGCAACCAATATAGTCAGATCTGACAATGTCAATCAAATATAAAACAATATAGCCCAAACAACATTACAAGTTGTAATAATGTGATGGTGTAGGCGAGGGAACATCAGATTGAAAGGGCTGGTAAGTGCTCTAAGAAGAGGGTCCAAAATGCTGGGGTGGAGCAGCCCGAGCTGGGGTGGGACCATGGTGCACACATGATGTGTCACCACTGTATTAGTGCCCATATTGTTGGGTTGGAGGGGCTAATGTAGGACGAGGAAGAGGGTAGTGGGGAGCCCTGAAAGGGATATTTGCAGGAGCCCTAGTTGGTGGCCCATAGATGTTCCTATAGCAGCGCCAATTTTCTAGCACCAAAAAAAACATCAGTGCGGTCGTTTGAAGGAGTGTCTGCCTCCAAAACGATCCCAACTGCGCCTTGAGTCCGGAGATATAAATCCTCGGGGACTCGCCTCAAAAGAGGGCCCAGACTCAGACCATACATTTCATAATGGTCCTCCTGGCGAGCTCGTGACAGGTAGTCAAAGACTCGACTATTCACCTCCACTTAAGCTGTTGGCAACAACTGTTTCCGACGTGTTGCTGGCTGAAGTGAAGGTGCGGACTAAACTGCAGCTTGGGCCTGGAGCTTGTGAACGGTCATGTTTCTGCCATCTTTTCTGGATCCTGGGAAGGGGAATTCTTCCCCTCAGCTGCAGAAGAATGCTGCTGGCCAGCCAGCTCACTGTCTTCCTCCAGGTTGTCCTCCGTTCGTCAATAGAGAAAACATTAATAAAAATATGTTTTTACAATGACACATTTGATTTGGGTCAAATAGAATAATGTAAAATACATTACTAAGCATATATAATGATATATATACTTACGGGCGCATGATATCACGAAGGAACATGAGTTGCTCGTTATATATATAGCGCCTTTTCTTAAGTGGGCCCGAACCACTGCGGCCATTCTGGGTCATCTCTTTTCTAAATTGGTCCCGGCAACTCCTCCATCTATTCTTTAAGTTCATCAACTGCAGACAAGTAAAAAAAAATGTTTTGGTAATTAATGACATACAGTCTCTGTAACGTGGTAATATAGTAATGTCCTCTGGAGCATAGCACATGTCAAACTGTTGTTTCTGGAGCATAGCACATGTCAAGCTATTGTCTCGAGCATAGCACATGGCAGACTATTGTCTCTGGAGCATATCACATGGCAAACTATTGTCTCTGGAGCATAGCACATGGCAAACTAGTGTCTCTGGAGCACAGCACATGTCAAACTATTGTCTCTGGAGCACAGCACATGGCAAACTATTGTCTCTGGAGCATAGCACATGGCAAACTATTGTCTCTGGAGCATAGCACATGGCAAACTATTGTCTCTGGAGCATAGCACATGGCAAATTATTGTTTCTAGAACATAGCACATGTCAAATTATTGTCTCCAGAGCATAGCACATGGCAAACTATGTTTTGGGTTAACATGTGCAATTTAATAGAGGACAACTTTTCACATTTGCTGTGCTACTTAACATAAAATAAATATCACATATATACTGTACAAAGTATTGCACTTTGGTACAGGTGTTTTGGACCAAACACTGGTGAACACCTTCTTTGCTACTTCCTCCCAGGCGGCATCCTTCTTGTATCTATCATGGTAGTCACCAGACCTGCTGTCCCAAAGGCAGGTCCTCTCCTGCACCATCACAATGAGCTTTTGGACATCCATAGGCTTGCTGGCTTGCCTTGGCATCTTGTCTGAAGCTCACCACAACAAGGGCTGCAATCTCTCCAAAAAAGCAGCTCTGCACAGGTAATATGTGAACCACACACTGAACATGCTCACTTTCTGTGGAATTTCCCTTCTACTGTTGCTACGCTACATGTGTTAAAAACGGAATGCAACACATTGCATCCGGATGCAATTCGTTATTTACGCAGCCTCATTCATTTCTATGGGGCCTGAGTTGCGTGAATAACGCAGAATATAGAACATGCTGCGATTTTCATGCAACACACAAGTGATGCGTGAAAAACATTGCTCATGTACACAGCCCCATTGAAGTGAATGGGTCAGGATTCAGTGCGGGTGCAATGCGTTCACGTCATGCATTGCACCTGTGCGGAACACTCGCCTGTGTGAAAGCAGCCTGAAAAATGATGGTGAAGGTAATTAGATGATAAAATAAATGGATGAAAGTGATAATGTGGTGAACAGATGATCAGATCAGACAATAATTGACCCTAGCTTGATAGATCTGTCCCTAAACACTGACCCTAATACTAAACACCACTGATCCTCAATTTCCCTAAAAATAACCCTAATAAAAATCCTAGCCTACTGACCCTGACAAGAACAATATGAGTACACAGGACCCAAGAAGATCACAATACGGTACCCTAGGAGACAAGAAGATCAAACCAAGCAGACCTGAACACCAGCAACTACGCAATGAATACCTTCTTACAGGAAAACAGGAAACAAGCAAACAGGGCACAAGATACTTGAACTGCAACTAGAAGATACCTGTCACTGCCTTCCCTGTGAGAGACCTGAAAAGATCAGATAGACTTGCGGCACGTGAGTCTATCTGACAGGTCTCTCTGTTTTTCCTTTCTGTTTGTTATTGTTGGCAAGATCCCACCTCTCCACAGTTTCTGCTCGTCAGTGAGGAGGCTCTATTTAAGTCCGCCTCTCACTGTTGACCATGCGGTTGATATTTCCTGCTGGAGTTCTATGCTAGTTGTTTGTGTATCATCTGCTTCCCATTTGTCTAAATCTAAGTTCTCCTGTTGTCTCCTTAGTGTGTGTGTTGTTTCTAGGGCTCAGGGAGACGCTGGTCCCTTCATGGTGAAAGGAACTGGCTGTCTCATCTCCTGCTCCCTAAGTTAGGGTGTGCGACAGTATCAGCAGGGTATAGGTTCCAGCGTATGAGTTTGTTCACCATCAAGACTTGCTCATACTGTCAGCAGTCAGGGAAAGGCTCAGGGATTGTTAGGAGGTTATAATTCCCTCTTCCCTAGCTTTGAGGCCTAGTCTGCTTTCTGTCGCTGTTTGTGTATTTGGTGTTCCTCACATTTCCACCTACCCTTGACAATACCACTGAAATAAAACTGTCACGTTAGTGATGGGGGATGGAACCTCACACCAACAACAGGAGGGAAGGGGAAAGGTACTAGGCCTGGAAACTTGGGGCGGGTGAATGGTCACTACCTAGTGAGTCCCTCATCCGAGCCCTGACTGCTATCAGTATGAACAGACCTTAATGGTAGGAATGTTCATACCCAGGAACATAAGCCTTATCTCACCCTAACAGAGCCCTGGCAATAGTGTCAGGATGACGGATATCATATTCCTTCCCAGCTGAAGGAACAGGAGACCCCCTCAGGCATAACACCAAAAGGTAGGCGAAAACGACATACAATAGGAAAGGAAGACACTTAACTCCAAAGTAAGCAGACGAGCAGGAACTCAGAGGAGAACCAACACCAGAGTTTCCATAACAAAAAGGAGCTATCAATCACACAGCCTGATGGGTGAGGCCAGACTAAATAGGAGTTGGAATGACTCAATTATTAGGGGAACAGATAGGGCGATCTGTCACAAAGATCGTGATCGCCGAACAGTGTGCTGTCTTCCTGGCGCTAGAGTTCGACACATCGCAGATCGGGTTGACAGATTACTGGGAGGGGCTGGAGAAGATCCAGCGGTCATGGTCCATATCGGAACCAATGACAAAGTTAGAGGAAGGTGGAGTGTCCTTAAGAATGATTTCAGGGATTTAGGTCAAAAGCTTAGGGCAAGGACCTCAAAGGTAGTATTTTCCGAAATACTGCCTGTACCACGGGCCACACAAGAGAGGCAGCGGGAGATTAGAGAGGTTAACAAGTGGCTCAAGAACTGGTGTAGGAAGCAGGGTTTTGGGTTCATGGAGAACTGGGCCGACTTTGCTATCGGCTACAGGCTCTATCGTAGGGACGGGCTGCACCTCAATGGGGAAGGGGCAGCCGTGTTGGGGAGAAAGATGGCTAGAAGGTTGGAGGAGTGTTTAAACTAGGGACTGGGGGGGAGAGAAATTACATTATAGGAGGGGAAGATAGTGCAGATAGAGACCGGGGGCAAGGTAGTGGGACTGGGGGAGAAATGGAAGCTTAGGGCAAGGACCTCAAAGGTAGTATTTTCCGAAATACTGCCTGTACCACGGGCCACACAAGAGAGGCAGCGGGAGATTAGAGAGGTTAACAAGTGGCTCAAGAACTGGTGTAGGAAGCAGGGTTTTGGGTTCATGGAGAACTGGGCCGACTTTGCTATCGGCTACAGGCTCTATCGTAGGGACGGGCTGCACCTCAATGGGGAAGGGGCAGCCGTGTTGGGGAGAAAGATGGCTAGAAGGTTGGAGGAGTGTTTAAACTAGGGACTGGGGGGGAGAGAAATTACATTATAGGAGGGGAAGATAGTGCAGATAAAGACCGGGGGCAAGGTAGTGGGACTGGGGGAGAAATGGAAGGAGGGACTAGAAAAGTTCAGAAGGAAAGGTGTAGGGCAAAAAATATGCATAAACCTCTCAAATGTATGTATACTAATGCCAGAAGCCTGACTAATAAAACTGGGGAACTGGAATTAGTGATGTGTGAGGAGGATTATGACATAGTGGGAATAACTGAGACATGGCTGGATGATAGCTATGACTGGGCAGTTAATGTACAAGGTTACAATCTGTTCAGAAAGGATCGTCAAAACCGGAGAGGGGGAGGGGTCTGCCTTTACATAAAGTCCTGTCTAAAGCCCTCATTTCCGGGAAGACATCTGTGAGGGACACGAAAATGTGGAGTCATTGTGGGTGGAGATGAATGGAGCCAAAAACAATAATAGATTACTAATAGGAGTTTACTATAAACCACCTAATATACCAGAGTCTGCAGAAAATCTATTACTAAACGAGATAAACAAGGCGGCAAACAATAATCAGGTGGTTATTATGGGGGACTTCAACTACCCAGATATAGACTGGGAAACTGAAACCTGTACATCCCATAAAGGAAACAGGTTCTTGGCAATAGCCAAAGACAATTACCTTTCCCAAATGGTTCAGGACCCAACTAGAGGGACGGCCATACTGGACTTAGTATTAACCAATAGACCTGATAGAACAACAGACGTGCAGGTCGGGGGACACCTGGGAAATAGTGACCATAAAGTAATAACCTTCCAATTATCCTTTAAACGAGAGTTTCTACAGGGAGGAACAAGAATACCGGACTTCAAAAAAGCAAAATTTAGCCAACTAAGAGAGGCCATAGGCCCAATTAACTGGGACATAGTCCTCAAAAATAAAAATACAACCACAAAATGGGAGATTTTTAAAAGCATTGTAACATCAAATTGTGATCGATGTATACCTTATAGAAATAAAAGGCTAAGAAATAAGAAGAAACCAATGTGGATAAATAGAACCGTAAAAAAGCAATAAATGACAAAAAGAAAGCATATAAATCACTGAAACAGGAGGGGAGCCAGGAAGCACTGATAAACTATAAGGAAAAAAATAGAATATGTAAAAACTAATAAAAACTGCCAAACTAGAGACCGAGAGATTAATTGCCAAAGAGAGCAAAACTAACCCTAAAATGTTTTTCAATTATATAAATGGTAAAAAATATAAACCTGAAGGAGTCGGCCCTCTACATAGCAATGAGGGGGGAGTTGCAGAAAGCGATGAGGATAAAGCCAAGCTATTAAATATTTTCTTCACCACTGTTTTCACTGAGGAAAATAAACTGTCAGATGAAATGCAAAATGTAAAAGTAAATTCCCTTTAAAAGTGCCCTGTCTGACCCAGGAAGAAGTACAGCAGCGACTTAAAAAGATTAAAATAGACAAATCGCCAGGACCGGATGGCATACACCCACGTATCCTAAGGGAATTAAGTGATGTCCTAGCCAGACCCTTATTTTTGATATTCACGGACTCCATACTGACAGGGAATGTTCCACCAGACTGGCGTATAGCAAATGTGGTGCCAATATTCAAAAAGGGTCAAAAACAGAGCCTGGAAATTATAGGCCGGTAAGTTTAACATCTGTTGTGGGTAAACTGTTTGAAGGTTTTGTAAGAGATGCTATCTTGGAGTATCTCAATGAAAATAAGCAAATTACACCATATCAGCATGGCTTCATGAGGGATCGGTCATGTCAAACTAATTTAATCAGTTTCTATGAGGAGGTAAGTTCTAGACTTGACAGCGGCAAATCAATGGATGTCGTATATCTGGACTTCTCCAAAGCATTTGACGCTGTACCACATAAAAGGTTAGTATATAAAATGAGAACACTTGGACTAGGAGAAAATATCTGTATGTGGGTAAGTAACTGGCTCAGTAATAGAAAACAGAGGGTGGTTATTAACGGTACACACTCAGATTGGGTCACGGTCACTAGTGGGGTACCTCAGGGTTCAGTATTGGGCCCTATTCTCTTCAATATATTTATTAATGATCTTGTAGAAGGCTTGCACAGTAATATATCAATTTTTGCAGATGACACTAAACTGTGTAAAGTAATTAACACTAAAGAGGACAGTTTTCTGCTACAGAGGGATCTGGATAGATTGGGGGCTTGGGCAGAGAAATGGCAGATGAGGTTTAACACTGACAAATGTAAAGTTATGCACATGGGAAGGAATAATGCAAGTCACCCGTGCATACTAAATGGTAAAACACTCAGTAACACTGACATGGAAAAGAATCTAGGAATTTTAATAAATAACAAACTAAGTTGTAAAAACCAGTGTCAGGCAGCTGCTGCTAAGGCCAATAAGATAATGGGTTGCATCAAAAGGGGCATAGATGCCCGTGATGAAAATATAGTCTTACCACTTTATAAATCACTAGTCAGACCACACATGGAGTACTGTGTACAGTTCTGGGCTCCTGTGAACAAGGCAGACATAGAAGAGCTGGAGAGGGTTCAGAGGAGGGCAACTAAAGTAATAACTGGAATGGGGCAACTTCAGTACCCTGAAAGGGTATCAAAATTAGGGTTATTCACTTTAGAAAAAAGACGACTGAGGGGAGATCTAATAACTATGTATAAATATATCAGGGGTCAGTACAGAGATCTCTCCCATCATCTATTTATCCCCAGGACTGTGACTGTGACGAGGGGACATCCTCTGCGTCTAGAGGAAAGAAGGTTTGTACACAAACATAGAAAAGGGTTTTTCACGGTAAGAGCAGTGAGACTATGGAACTCTCTGCCTGAGGAGGTGGTGATGGTGAGTACAATAAAGGAATTGAAGAGGGGCCTGGATGTATTTCTGGAGCGTAATAATATTTCAGGCAGACGTCGGCCGCTGGAACCCACATCCTCTCCTCCGGTCCGTAACCCCTCCAGTGAACAAGGTACTGGAGAGATCTATGGAGATCTCGGGAGTCCACTATTCTGGAGTTCTGAAATTCCAGATTACCGTTCACCATGACAAGAGGGGGAGGTAAGGAGGACTGTTCATCAGGTTCAACATATCTCTTCAACAACGACTTATGGAACACATTATGAATTTTCAAAGCCAGAGGAAGATCAAGACTAAAGGCTGCCAGGTTAACAATGACAGTGATCTTATATGACCCGATAAACCTTGGAACCAATTTCCAAGAAGGTACTTTCAACTTAATGTTTCTTGTGGACATCCACACAGAATAATCTTCTCTCAGGTCCGGACCATTCCTACGTCTCTTATCAGCCACACGTGTATACTTGTTGCCCATCTTTTTTAGATTATTTTGAATTTTCCGCCAAATACATGACAAAGAAGAGGAAAACCATTCCTCCACCAGTATACCAGAAGTCTCCGTACCAGAAAACGATGACTTATCAGCGGACTCCTGTCTAATGTTATTTATGGCAAACTAAGCTAAAGACAAAAATGAAGACCATTCTTCCTGGTTCTCCCAAAAAAAAAAAACATCTCAAATAAGTCTCCAGATTCTGGTTAGTGGGCTCAGTCTGTCCATTCGACTGAGGATGAAAGGCCGAAGAGAAGGACAATTATACCCACAGAGGAGTACAGCACACCTTCCAGAGTTTGGAAACACACTGAGTCCCCCTGTTAGACACCACATCAGAAGGAATTCCATGTAATTTCACAATGTTATCGACAAACACTTGTGCAAGAATTTTAGCATTTGGTAGACAAGGTAATGCTATAAAGTGTGCCATCTTACTAAAGTGATCAACAACCACCAAAATCACAGTTTTCCCTGAAGAATTAGGTAAACCTTTGTTAAAATCCATGGATAAATGAGTCCAAGTTCGGGTCGGGATGGGCAACGGAAGTAAAGATCCGGAAGGCCGAGTGTGTGTCATCTTAGCACATGCACAAGTACTACAAGCTGACACATAATTCTCAACACACTTACGCAACCCCTGTCACAACAATCTACGAGAGATGAGATCAACAGTCGATCAGCTCCCAGGGTGTCCTATGAGAACCGTACAGTGATGCTCCACAAACACTTTGTGACATAATTCAGAAGGAACAGAGGTGTTGGAGGCTCAGGGAGATGTACCGGGGGACAACACTCTTACGAATCACCCCCCTCAGGAAAGCTACGCGACAAAGTATCAACTTTCACATTTAACTAGAGACAAGCGAATTTTTCGGAAATTCGATTCGGCAAGTTAGCCGAATTTTTAGCAAAAATTTGCTTCCATACGAATTTATTTGTGGCAAATTGCTTTAAAACATGGCTATTTCTGGGATGCAGAGAGCCTTTATAGGGGTGTAGAACGCTGTGCCTTGCAGTAACACGCATAGGGAGTCTGCTCTGGTAGTAAAATAATACTGTCAGTCAGTATGACATGCAGATGACAGGGGTCACTCTTAGAATCACTGCATATTTCACTTATTTGGGCACTCATGGGGCCAAAACTGACCAAATAACTCAAGTATCAACTCAGCCTTACAGGTAGATGTTAGCGACAAGAAGAAGTGCAGTCATTTTACACCCTTGTCAGCTGATTCCACATAGATGTCTACAGAACCTGTTCTATTAAACGCTTATACAAGTAGAGCCCCCTTGACTGAGTGGAGAGGGTGTGTTGACATCACTGATTATTTTGCCCTTCCTCTGATACCTCTGATACCTAAGAACAATACCAAATCATAAGCCAATTCTGATTGGACCATAAAGACCAGAAGAAAGGTCAAATAAATGATGATGTCAACAAGGCTAAAAGCTAAAATAGTGGACCAGTCATGAAGTGGAAATGGTGGGAACAGCATGAGAAGTCACCAGAGTGGACCTATGAAATAATGGTGAGTCTGGAGGTGGTGGCAGCATCAGGAGGAGGCCATAGAGTGGCACAATGACCGAGTGTAGAGGTGGCAGCAGCATGAGTGGGCCAAAGAGTGTCACAATGACAGAGTGTGGAGGTGGCAACAGCATGAGGAAGCCACAGAGTGGCACAATGACAGAGTCTGGAGGTGGCAGCAGCATGAGGTGACCACATAGTGTGACAATGACAGAGTGTGGAGGTGGCAGCAGCATGAGTAGTCCACAGAGTGGCACAGTGACTGAGTCTGGAAGTGGCAGCAGCAACAGCAGCATCAGGAGGAGGCCATAGAGTGGCACAATGACCAAGTCTGGAGATGGCAGCAGCATGAGTAGGCCACAGAGTGGCACAATGATAGAGTGTATAGGTGGCAGCAGAATCAGGAGGTCACAGAGTATTGCAATGACAGAGTCTAAAGGTGGCAGCAGCATGAAGTGTTCACAGAGTGTCACAATGACAGAGTGTAGTGGTGGCAGCAGCATGAGTTGGCCACAGAGTGGAACAATGACTGAGTCTGGAGGTGGCAGCAGCATCAGGAGGCGGCCATAGAATGGCACAATTATCAAGTGTGGAGGTGGCAGCAGTACGAGGAGACCACATAGCGGCTCAATGTGAGAGTCTGGAGGTGGTAGCAGCATGAGTAGGCCACATAGTGGAACAATTACAGAGTCTGGAGGTGGCAATAGAATCAGGAGGCCACAATGACAGAGTGTGGAGGTGGTAGCAGCATGAAAAGGCCACAGAGTGGCACAATGAACGAGTCTGGAGGTTGCAGCAGCATCAGGAGGAGGCCATAGAGTGGCACAATGACCAATTGTGGAGGTAGCAGCAGCATGAGAAAATCACAGAGCGACCCAATGACAGAGTCTGGAGGTAGCAGCAGCATGAGTAGGCCACAGAGTGGCACAATGACCGAGGCTGGAGGTGGCAGCAGCAGCTGTTTTAGGAGGAGGCCACAGAGTGGCACAATGACCAAGTGTGGAAGTGGGAGCAGCCTGAGTAGGCCACAGAGTGTTACAATGACAGAGTCTGGAGGTGGCAGCATAATCAGGAGGCCACAGAGTGGTGCAATGAACGGCTCTGGAGGTGGCGGCAGCAGCAACATCATGAGGAGGCCACAGACTGGCACAGTGACCAAGTGTGGATGTGGCAGTAGCATGAGTAGGCCACTGAGTGGCACAATGACAGAGTCTGGAGGTGGCAGCAGATTCAGGAGACCACAGAGTGGCACAATGACCAAGTCTGGAGGTGGCAGCAGCAGCATCAGGAGGAGGCCACAGCATGGCACAATGACCAAGTGTGTAAGTGGCAGCAACATGAGTAGACCACAGAGTGGCACAATAACCGAGTCTGGAGGTAGCGGCAGCAGCATCAGGAGGAGGCCACTGAGTGGCACAATGACGAAGTGTGTAAATGGCATCAGCATGAGAAGACCACAGAGTGGCACAATGAGAGAGTCTGGAGCAGGAAGCAGCATGAGTAGGCCACAGAGTGGCACAATGACGAAGTCTGGAGGTGGCAGCAGAATCAGGAGGCCACAGAGTTGTGCAATGAACGAGTCTGGAGGTGGCAGCAGCATGAGAAGACCACAGAGCGGCCCAATGACAAGTCTGGAGGTGGCAACAGCATGAGTAGGACACAGAGTGGCACAATGACCGAGTCTGGAGGTGGCAGCAGCAGCTTCAGGAGGAAGCCACAGAGTAGCACAATGACCAAGTGTGGAAGTGGCAGAAGCATGAGGAGACCACAGAGTGGCACAATGACAGAGTCTGGAGCTGGAAGCAGCATGAGTAGGCCACAGAGTGGCACAAGGACCGAGGCTGGAGTTGGCAGCAAAATCAGGAGGCCATAGAGTGGCACAGTGACCAAGTTTGGAGGTGGAGGCAGCAGCAACATTAGGAGGAGGCCACAGAGTGGCACAATGACCAAACATTGGGCTGGCAGCAGCATGAGGAGACCACAGAGCGGCACAATGACAGAGGCTGGAGGTTTCAGCAGCATGAGTAGGCCACACAGTGGCACAATAACAGAGTCTGGAGTAGGCAGCAGCATGAGTAGGCCATAGAGTGGCACAATTACCGAGTGTGGAGGTGGCGGCAGCAATAGCAACATCGGGAGGAGGCCATAGAGTCGCACAATGACCAAGTGTGGAGGTGGCAGCAGCATGAGAAGACCACAGAGTGGCCCAATGACAGAATCTGGAGGTGGCAGCAGCATAAGTAGGCCACAAGGTGGCACAATGACCGAGTCTGGAGGTGGCAGCAGCAGCACCAGGAGGAGGTCACAGAGTGGCACAATGACCAAGTGTGGAGGTGGTAGCAGCATGAGAAGACCACAGAGCGACCCAATGACAGAGTTTGGAGGTGGCAGCAGCATGAGTAGGCCACAGTGTGGCACAATGACCGAGTTTGGAGGTGGCAGCAGCAGCATCAGGAGGAGTCCACAGGGTAGCACAATAACCAAGTGTGGAAGTTGCAGGAACATGAGGAGACCACAGAGCGGCACAATGACAGAGTCTGGAGGTGGCAGAAGCATGAGTAGGCTACAGAGTGGCACAATGACAGCGTCTGGAGGTGGCAGCAGAATCAGGAGTTCACAGAGTGGCGCAATGACCGAGTCTTGAGGTGGCAGCAGCAGCATTAGGAGGAGGCCACAGAGTGGCACAGTGAACAAGTATGAAGGTGGCTGCAGCATGAGGAGACTACAGAGCAGCACAATGACAGAGTGTGGAGGTGGAAGCAGCATGAAGAGACCACAGAGTGGCATAATGACCGAGTCTGGAGGTGGCAACAGAATCAAGAGGCCACAGAGTGGCAAAATGAACAAGTCTGGAGGTGGCTGCAGTTACCACGAAGCGCGAGGAATTTCGCAAATCAAATTTTTCCTGAAAATAGGATAGAATTCCACTTCGCCTGATTTGTTTCACTTACCTCTATTCGTAACCCTAGGGCGATAGGTAATAATGAATTTTAATCTGGTTAAAAACAACGACCATCTGGCCTGTCTTGGGTTCAGTCTTTTAACTCCAGGTAAGCCAGAATTTTGTGATCAGTGAGCACAGTAATAGGATGTATTGCTTCCTCCAACCAATCACACCATTCCTCAAAAGCCAACTTAATGGCCAGCAACTCTCTATTACCCAAGTCAGTTTCTCTCTGCGGCCAAGAGTTTCTTTGAAAAGAATGCACAGGGGCGCCATTTACTAGGTGAAGGACCATGCAACAAGACTGCTCCTACCCATACCTCAGATGCATTAACCTCCACAATGAATGGCTGTGAAACATTCAGTTGCACCAGTATAGGAGCAGAAGCAAAACATTTCTTCACCGCTGAGAAAGCCTGCAATGCCGCATCAGACCAGGTTGAGACATCAGAACCCTTCCTAGTCATGTCCAATAAAGGTTTTAACCACAGTTGAGTAGTTCAGAATGAACTTAGGGTAGTTGTTGGTGTACCCCAAAAACCACATAAGCGCGTTCAAATTTTCGGGACAATCGCAGTCGAATACAGCACGGACCTTCTCTGGCTCCATACGAAAACTTGAAGATGAGAGTAGATAACCCAGGAATTGTATTTCCTGTACTGCAAATACACACTTCTCCATCTTAGCATACAATTTTTTCTCTCTTAGGATCTGTAACACCTGTCTCAGGTTATCCTGATGCGTCTCCATGTCTGGAGAATAAATTAGTATGTCATCCAGGTATACAACAACAAACCTCCCCACCAGATGATGAAGGATCTTCTATCTTCATTTAGCAGGACCTGCGATGACGTTACCACACTCACCACGTGGTGAGTGAGATGACGTCAGCGCAGGTCCTTTTCCAGGTCCTGCTGGAAGAAGAAAGAAGACGATGCCGGCTGCGCGATCAAGTGGGTGAGTTTATTTATTTATTTATTTTAACCTCTCAATGGACATTTTAGTTACCAATCTGTAGTAAGAATGCTATTATTTTCCCTTATAACCATGTTGGATGGGAAAATAATACAGTAAATTTACAGGGGTTGCTCATCACTATTTAGTATCCTCATCTCCTTGCGACCATGCGTGAAAATGGCGCCACATCTGCACTAGAGATGGCTCGAACTATCCGCCGGTGAACAGTTCCCGGCGAACATAGCTTGTTCGCATTCGCCTCAGCGGGCGAACACATGCGATGTTCAGTCCGCCCCCTATATATCATCATTGAGCAAACTTTGACCCTGTACCTCACAGTCAGCAGACACATTCCAGCCAATCAGCAGCATACCCTCCCTCCCAGACCCTCCCATCTCCTGAACAGCATCCATTTTAGAATCATTCGGAAGCTGCAGTCTTAGTGAGAGGAGGGAGAGTGTAGTTGCTGCTGATTTAATAGGGAAATCGATAGCTAGGCTAGTGTATTTAGTGTCCACTCCAGTCCTGAAAGACTCATCTGATCTCTGCTGTAAGGACAGCGTCCTGACAGCACCCCAAAAAGCCCTTTTTAGGGCTGCAACATTAGACTGCTTTTTTTTTTTTTCTCCATATATATATGGCAGTTGCCTGGCCTGCCTGTGTGTGAGGAGCTGCAGGCCCACAGACTGTAGAGTGCCCACTACCAGTGCCCACCCCTGTCATCCCGTGTGGCACAGGACTTTGCATCAAAAAAAGGCATTTCATTTTTACACTTTAGTGTAATTTCAGTTGCTTGCCTGCTAGTGTGTGTCAGGCCGACTTCCACAGACTGTAGTGTGCCCACTGCCAGTGCACACCCCAGTCATACCGTGTGGCACAGGACTTTGCATAAAAAAAGGCATTTCATTTTTACACTTTAGTCTAATTTCAGTTGCTTGCTTGCTGCCAGTGTGTGTCAGGCCGACTTCCACTGACTGTAGTGTGCCCACTGCCAGTGCCCACCTCTGTCATCCCGTGTGGCACAGGACTTTGCATCAAAAAAAGGCATTTAATTTTTACACTTTAGTGTAATTTCAGTTGCTTGCCTGCTAGTGTGTGTCAGGCCGACTTCCACTGACTGTAGTGTGCCCACTACCAGTGCCTACCACTGATACCGGGTGGCACAATAGCTTGCCGATAAATAAGGCATTTCATTTTTACACATTATTCTAATTTCAGTTGCTTGCTTGCTGCCAGTGTGTTTCAGGCCCACTTCCACAGACTGTAGTGTACCCACTGCCAGTGCCAACCACTGATACCTGGTGGCACAGTAGCTTGCCGATAAATAAGGCATTTCATTTTTACACATTAGTCTAATTTCAGTTGCTTGCCTGCTGCCAGTGTGTTTCAGGCCCACTTCCACAGACTGTAGTGTACCCACTGCCAGTGCCAACCACTGATACCGGGTGGCACAGTAGCTTGCCGATAAATAAGGCATTTAATTTTTAGACAGTAGTCTAAATTCTGTTGCTTGCCTGCTGCCAGTGTGTGTCAGGCCCACTTTCACAGACTGTAGTGTGCCCACTGCCAGTGCCAACCACTGATACCGGGTGGCACAGTAGCTTGCCGATAAATAAAGCATTTCATTTTAGACAGTAGTCTAAATTCAGTTGCATTTGCAACCTGTGCCAAAAGAAACTGAGTCGTGGGAA
Organism: Bufotes viridis; assembly: GCA_033119425.1. Taxonomy (NCBI): domain Eukaryota; kingdom Metazoa; phylum Chordata; class Amphibia; order Anura; family Bufonidae; genus Bufotes; species Bufotes viridis. Next base: position 333,160,410 of record CM065590.1, on the reverse strand, counting down.
GTCCAACACCCACCTCGGTACAACTGCTTTGCGAAGGCACATGATGTCACATCACAAACGCCTATGGGATCAACATATGAGTACAAGCAGCACACAAACTCAAAGCCACCATGCTCCTCCTGGTTCAGCATCTTCAGCCACGTCAACCACTGCTGTCCTCCCTGCCCCCTCTCAACCAACCGCCACTTCGCCTCTCAGGTGTCTGTCAAGGACATGTTTGAGCGTAAGAAGCCAATGTCACAGAATCACCCCCATGCCCGGCGACTGACAGCTGGCTTGACGGAACTCTTAGCCCGCCAGCTTTTACCATACTAGCTAGTGGAGTCTGAGGCCTTCAAAAAATTTGTCGCTATTGGGACACCACAGTGGAAGGTACACGGACGAAATTTTTTTTCAAAAAAGGCAATCCCAAACCTCTACAATGTCATTGAAAAGGAAGTCATGGCATCTCTGGCATACAGTGTTGGGGCAAGGGTCCATCTGACCACTGATACCTGGTCTGCAAAGCACGGTCAGGGCAGGTATATCACGTACACTGCGCATTGGGTCAACCTGCGGACGGCTGACAAGCATAGAAGGCGTGGCTCCGCAGCGGAGTTGGTGACACCGCCACGACTTGCAGTCAGACCTACTGCCACCTCCTCTACTCCTACTCCATCCTCTTCGATATCCTCCTGGGCTGAGTCCTCTTCTGCTGCGTCGTCTGGCTGCACATCAACTGAATCCCCCCAGCTCCCCAGGGGCTATTCCACATCCCGGATACGACAGTGTGACGCTGTCTTGGGGTTGACTTGCCTGAAAGCAGAGACCCACACAGGACCTGCACTCCTGTCCGCCCTGAACGCACAGGTGGATCAGTGGCTGACCCCGCACCAACTGGAGATCGGCAAAGTGGTGTGTGATAATGGAACAAATTTGTTGTTGGCATTGAATTTGGGCAAGTTGTCACATGTGCCGTGCATGGCACATGTTTTGAATCTCATCGTACAACGCTTTGTGTCTAAGTACCCAGGCTTACAGGACGTCATCAAGCAGGCCAGGAAGGAGTGTGGCCATTTCAGGCGTTCCTACACGGCCATGGCGCACTATTCCGATATTCAGCGGCGAAAGAACATGCCAGTGAGGCGCTTGATTTGCGACAGCCCGACACGTTGGAATTTAACACTCCTAATGTTCGACCGCCTGCTCCAACAAGAAAAAGCCGTCAACGAGTATTTTTATGACCGGGGTGCTAGGACAGCCTCTGCGGAGCTGGGAATTTTGTTTCCACGTTACTGGACGCTCATGCGCAATGCCTGTAGGCTCAAGTGTCCTTTTGAGGAGGTGACAAACCTAGTCAGTCGCACCGAAGGCACCATCAGCGACCTCATCCCATTTGTTTTCTTCCTGGAGCGTGCCCTACGAAGAGTGCTGGATCACTCTGTAGATGAGCGTGAAGAGGAAGAGGAAGAGTTGTGGTCACCATCACCACCAGAAACAGCTTTGTCATCATCGCTTGCCGGACCTGCGGTACCGCTGGAATAGGAGTATGAGGAAGAGGAGTCAGAGGAGGAATGTGGCAGCTTTGAGGAGGAGGAACACCAACCACAGCAGGCACCCCAGGGTGCTCATTGTTGTCACCTATCTGGGACCCATGGTGTTGTACGTGGCTGGGGGGAAGAACAGACCGTCAATGACATCAGTGAGGACGAGGAACGGGAAATGAGTAGCTCTGCATCCAACCTTGTTCAAATGGGGTCTTTCATGCTGTCATGTCTGTTGAGGGACCCTTGTATAAAAAGGATAAAGGAGAACGACCTGTACTGGGTGGCCATGCTACTAGACCCCCGGTATAAGCAGAAAGTGGCAGAAATGTTACCAAATTACCGAAAGTCAGAAAGGATGCAGCAGTTTAAAACCAAACTAAAAAATATGCTTTACACAGCTTATAAGGGGGATGTCACAGCACAACGGGAATCTAACAGGGGAAGAGGTGAGTGTAATCCTCCTCCTACCACGGCGGCAAGGACTGGACGATCTACAGATGTGTTGTTGATGGAGGACATGCAGAGCTTTTTCAGTCCTACTCATCGCCACAGCCCTTCGGGATCCAGCCTTAGAGAACGACTCGACCGACAGGTAGCAGACTACCTCACCTTAACAGCAGATATCGACATTCTGAGGAGCAATGAGCCCCTTCACTACTGGGTGTGCAGGCTTGACCTGTGGCCTGAGCTATCCCAGTTTGCGATAGAACTTCTGGCCTGCCCTGCTTCAGGTGTCCTGTCAGAAAGGACCTTCAGTGCAGCAGGAGGCATTGTCACTGACAAGAGAAGTCGCCTCGGTCAAAAAAGTGTTAATTACCTCACCTTCATAAAGATGAATGAGGCATGGATCCCGAAGGGACTGACGGTGGGGGATACGTTTGACTAACAAAAGGCCTGATTACATGCCTTGGCCTCAAAATGGTCCCCACGCTGCTGTATTTAATGTCTGCATACCGGATGACTTTCGTGAATTCTCCACCACCAACAAGGGTTCAAGCTGCAATGTTTTAGTCACTTTTCTGCCTGGAAAACATAAATTTTTACGGCCGCTGCTACAATAGTGGCTGCAACAATGCCATTATTTTTCAGGCATGTGTACATGCCTAATTTTTCTGTCCTATGGTGCAGCACTGTGGCTGCAAAAACAAACCAAAAAAAAAGGCACATACAAGTGTCAATTCCCCTTTGTGATCGTTACCTTGTTGTGGTGAAGGGGCTTGTGTATCACAATGAAGCAATCATCACCTCTATGACTGTGTTGGCAATGTTGCCACATCCCAGATGATAAGGCCGTTGCTTCATTATGGTCAGACCAAAAGCGATCAGACGGCTGGATAATATTTAATCGAAAAAACATTAATTTACCTTTTTTTTTTTTTTTTTTTTAATGTTGTATGGGTTTTTAATACATAAAATAAAAAATCATAATAAAGTCTCTTAATAGTTTATTAGAAATAATGCAGACAATTAAAAAAATCCTCATAAATTCCAATACAAAGCAAGTACAGAGCTCAGAACTAAATTATTTCATGATGTCGTAATGGTTCGTTAATTCAACAATGTTTAATCAATTCGACACACGTCCCCGGATAGGGTCCGTAACAGGGATTAAACTGATAGGAATAATACTAGTTAAGACACTACTCATATAGGGTGTCACAGCACATTGCTCTGTGCACACGCAGTGCCCCAATTTGGGAGTAAGAGGACCGACCAAGCTGCTTTTTCCATCTCCCTGTTCCTGAAATCAATTCAGTTTGGTGTATGAGAGTTTGGTCTGTCACTGTGAAGGCAGTCGAAGGTACCCGGCCTAAATTTTTTTTCACAAAAGGCAATCCCTGATATGGGATGTAACAGGGATTAAACTGATGAGAATAGTACTACAGAAAATACCACTCATATGGGGTGTGACAGTAAATTGCACGGCGCAGACGCAGTGACCGTGGATTAAAACAGAGTGGAGGGAGCCAGCATTTTGTTAACCATCTCCCCGTTCGAAAAATCAATTCAATAAATGGACCCCAGATTGGGGACTTAACAGGCATTAAACTGATGAGAATAGTACTACAGAAAATACCACTCATATCAGGTGTGACAGTAAATTGCACGGCACAGACGCAGTGACCGTGGATAAAAACAAAGGAGAGGGAGCCAGCGTTTTTTTAACCATCTCCCGTTCGAAAAATCAATTCAATTCGCCTTTCGGGGACCCTTGGTGTTGTACGTGGCTGGGTGGAGGAAGAAACCTTCAATGACATCACCGGGACATGGCTAGCTTGGTATCCAACCTTGTGCAAATGGGGAGTTTGCGGTTGTGCAAATGAACTGTTTGCGGTTGTTTGCGGTGCATTAAAAGGGGAGTTTGGTCTGTCAATGTCTGTGAAGCGGGCGTAACCCTTATCGATACAACCCCGTAACCCTGATCGATACAACATTATACCTGATCGTATACACACACTAGATGTTTTAAACTACGTTGTTCAAAAAAATTTAGGATTGTTAGGTGATTTATGCCTTTTATGGATTAAAACCCAACTCTGCGTCAACTATGTAATTTTCCATGGGAGTTTTGCCATGGATCCCCCTCCGGCATGCCACAGTCCAGGTGTTAGTCCCCTTGAAACAACTTTTCCATCACTATTGTGGCCAGAAAGAGTCCCTGTGGGTTTTAAAATTCGCCTGCCTATTGAAGTCTATGGCGGTTCGCCCGGTTCGCCCATTCGCAAACATTTGCGGAAGTTCGTTTGCCGCTCGCGAACTGAAAATTTAATGTTCGCGACATCACTAATCTGCACTTGCTTGCGGATGCGATGCGATTTTCACACAGCCCCATTCATTTCTATGGGGCCTGCGTTGCGTGAAAAACGCAGAATATAGAACATGCTGCAATTTTCACGCAACGCACAAGTTATGCATTAAAAACATCGCTCATGTACACAGCCCCATTGAAATGAATGGGTTAGGATTCAGTGTGGGTGCATCATGCATTGCACCCGCGCAGAATACTCGCCTGTGTGAAAGGGGCCTTAGGGTGAGTGGCAATTTTATAACAGCATGCTGAAGATGTGGCATTTTTTTAGTAGTCTTTCACCAAAGGCTTATCAACAGAACTTGAAAAAATGCCTGGAAAAGATGACACAAAATGTCACAACAAAAATGAACACCATTAAATAATTGCAGGTGACTTTTACATTCGTTTTGAAATGTTAAAAAAGCACTATGATAAAAAGCCTAATGGTCAAATTCTGAGAATCAGAATGTGATTATACATATATTATTTAAAAACATACCATATGGTAAATTTCCACCGACATGCTTATTACTGGCATAAAATTATATTTATTCCAATATGCTACTGGAAAAAAATAGATATTTCCTCCTATATAAAATAAACTATGAAATATTCCTGGATAGAACATACTGTATGAAAGTGTGTATTATGAGCTGAAATATAACAAGACTATTTTATTGTATCCACTCCAGCAAGGGATGCAATAAAAAAATAAAAAAAGGAAGTAATGAAGTGATATTGTCAACCCAAAAAAAGTTTCTAACAGAAATTTAGATATTGTTTTGTCACTATTCAAGCACCACATAATTAACCCCACCAATCCTAAAACCCTAGAAGTTGCAATTGCTTACAATCGTTCAGTAATTATTTTTTAAAATAAGTATTGATATAAAATAAATGTTATGGGCTTAATTACATATGGCTGCCATTGCAAATATTCTGAGAAGCACTCTATATTAGCTCTCTGCATTGCAGCATTCTGTGTGAGCGCCTAATTAGCCTCTTAGGACAGCAATGTGCAGTATATATTCTGCATTATTTGTTGCTGTGCTGTACAGATTTACACACTCGGCTAATTCCCAAACTAGCTGATTCTTCATTCTAAACACTTTACTAGCATGGGTAAAAAGAGCAAGTAAACGGACTATTGGAAATAAATACACATCAGTGCTTGTGCCACGCTAAATCATACAGATTACTAGAAAGAGCTGTTATTTTCTTTGTGAATATCAACAATAGCGTTTTTGCTATCCCTAACAGACAGCAAACACTTAAAAGGTAGTGATTTTCTACCTCACATAACGCAAGATTTTGAAGTAGTATAAACATGAAAATGATTGTGAATTAATGTGTAACATTTATTATGTCAATTATATTTATATAGCCAGAACAGGTTTCTGTTGAAGTATGAATTCTCTTATGAAGTATGTCTATTTATATGGGGACTGGAGAGCTGCAAAGAACTTGACTGACTAACCTACTCTAGTCAGCTCTAATGAGAAGGGTATGCAATAACTTTTACATGGAAAAAAATAGTTTTATGTGTTAATCACCTTAGATAAAAAGCAACTATGGTTAATTTTTTCATAACTGAATAGTACAATTAAAAGAAGAAACTTTGTGATATATTCTATGAGAGAAAGATGCTTCATTATCCTCTTAACACACTCCTCTCCTGATCCCCTGACCTCTCTACAAACTCTCAATTCACTGCTTAAAGCCATCTTCACAAAAGATGGGCTGCCTGCTCACAAAAATGTCAGCTTTCATAGAAGTTTATGTAGAGAAGTGGAGGAACAGGATAAAGGAGGGACAGCTACAGACAGACAGAAGCAGAACCGCTGACACAGAAAGCCTGATGTTAGATTGTAAGTGTTTTAATGCTGATTTTAGATCTAAATTGCTCAGTACTTCTGTATAATGACTTCTATCATTGCTGCTGCTCCTGAGTGTTATTTTCAGGAAGTTTATTCATGTTCTCCGTATGGGAAAACATGATACCACATAGTTTTCGCCCACTAGCATAGAAAGAACTGGAACGTATTGCAAAGGGAAAAACTGCTAAAAATGCAGATACAAGTCATGTAATGGCCAGAAATAGTGTTACTCCTCATGTGCACTCAAAAGCTTATTACCTAAAACAACAGTTACACTTTGGAAATTAGAAAAGAACAACTTGCACTAAGCTCCTCTACTTTAATCTCTAAATACACACTTTTAATTCCTCACAGTTCAATGACACCCACACTATTAAAATAAGTTTTGAACATCATGGAATGTTATAAAAACTGTTGACAATAGTATAAAATAATAAAAGGAGTAATATCTTACCAAACCTCTGCCACTTTCATGCCAATGATACTTGGTCCAAGTCTCCATTTTCCTGTCTCCTGTCATGTCTAGTCATCTGGTCATCCTCACCTTAGTGGTGTTTACAAGTTAGTCTAGGTTCACATCTGCCTTGTGTACTCTGGCACTCTGATATCCAGCATATATGCTGGCTTTCAGCCGGACAAACATTACTACATATTTTTGTCTGGCCAAAAGCCGGAATATATGCCGGAGACCAGCTGGATCCCCACCAGATCCAATTATAGTGAATGAAGATTCAAAGGTGTACGGTGGTATCTGGCTATGCTGGATACAGTGAATTCCAGCAGTCTGTTCCTCCACCAGAACACACTGCTGTAGTTCACAGTGCAGATATGAATGCAGCCATACCAACACAGCCAGTAATTGTCTGTAGCCAGTAAGACATGGGCTACACAACGACATTTTGTATAACTATTGATTGATTTTAACTATTGAACTACAGGTGGAGTCCAAATGCATGCATTCAGTTGACTGCAATCTCGAGGACAGCAACTGTCACTCAAAAGTTAAAATCAATCAGTCACGCTGCAAAAAGTTGCAGGGCTAATTGTCCGCAGCAGTCCTTGTGCACATAATCACTGGAGCCAAGTAAACTAAACTGGCAGGGGTCCATAGAAGCAGTGGCATAGGGTGTGGCATATTAATAATAAAAACATTACTCCTTGTGTTATTTTATTACATTTTTAGCTGTTTTGAAATATTACTTAGACTGGAAAACTTAATTACCAAGCCCTCTTTGTCTCCAACCCTAGGATGAGACGCTCACCACTTTTATTTTTCATTTTCCTTGCATTTTCATGAATTTAAGTTCAGTTTTTGAAACCACTGTTTTAACCACCTAACTGTTCTACCTGAGCTCAGCTCTAGCTGTGGGAAGAGTACTGCTCGAGCTGAACTTGGGCAGAAGTTGAAGGGGGAGGGTTGCTTTAGCTCCTGATATCTCCAGATTGGTAAAAGCTAGAAGCATGGGCCTGGTTTTGTTTGAAAGCTGGCATTACAGCATTAGTCCAAGCTAAACAGGAGTTATCACTGTTAGACATTGAGTCAGGAATAATCACAGTAAAACTTGCTTTTACTTTTACTTTCAGCTATATTCACTGCATCCCAACTTCTAACAGTGAGATCTTCCAATGTACTGAAGATATTGCTGTCATTCTGGCATTGTTTGAAATCTTGGAAAGCTTTCAAACAATACAAAGCCCATATCTCAAGCTTGTACCAAACTAGAAATATGAGCAGCTAAAGCAGCCACCATCTCTCTCTTTCAGTCTGGCGGAGGGGGATCAGTTGTAGAGCTAACAGGCTGCAGGAGGAAAGGAAAAATAGTAATTACCACACAGTGAATGTCATAAATAAATTCCACAAAATAATGTAAAAATAGCTTTTTTTCTTTCCCTCTAAAAATAAAATAATAAATGTATATAACAGTTATTTAAAAATATAAAAGTTATTTAATACTCTATATATATATATCCCAAAATTGTTCCTAAAAAAAAACCTACAACTAATCACGCAAAATAAAAAACTAAAATTTTAAAGAAAAAGTTAAAAAGTTATGACTGCTCAAACACAAAGTGGAATATATTATTGGTCCTTAAGGCTAAAATGAATGTCACTAAGGGTTTAAAAATATAATAGTGTCCCCTGAGTTGTGCACCAACAAGATTTACCACAGACACAAAATAAAAATTTACAATATAAACGTGACATTTTTGGGAGAGTTTTTCCAATTTTAACGTGACTGTTAAACCAGTACTTTGTGCTCTCTGTACTGCTGGCTTTATTACCACTTGCAAATAATACTGGGATATGCTGACTGACCCCCCCCCCCCCCTTGTGTTTCTGTTTAGGACAAGGATAGTACTGTTCTATCAGGGGCCAGCTGTTCTGTTCCGCAAAAAACGGAATGAACATGGATGTCATCCATATTTTTTGCAGATCCGTTTTCAGCGGACCGCAAAATACTGAAAAAGCCAGATGGCCGTGTGCAATAGGCCTTAAGCTGTAGCTTATTTTGTACTGTGACTCTATTTTTAATTGTCTAGTGCTACATGCTTGGAACCAAACCCGAGTTTGGTAGCAAGGTTTTTTACAGTAGAAATTAATTTACAAAGTTATTACTCAAACTTTTTTTTTTATATTTATTTTTCATCCCCCTAGGGCATGATATGGACTTTGGTAGGCGTCAAAGTCTTCAGAAGTCCCAAGGCTCCCATTGCAACAGAATGGCTCCTATAATCTTGCAACAGGGTAGCCATCAAGCATTGTGCTCCCAGAAATTGACTGGTCACAATTTACCATGGAAACTGAGGGGTTAAAAGTCCATAATTGGTGTTATTGATTGAAAGCAGCTGTCTATTATGTAAAACAGCAGGCACTGGTTGGATATGGTGCCCACTCAGCTCCTGTGATGGCGGCATCTTTAAAGACCATGTACGCATGATGTTGGGGGTCACAGTTTATTGTTTCACAGCTACTGCGCTCATGCACACAAGGGCAAACTGCTTTGTGGTCTGCAAATTGCGGATCCACAAAACAAGGATATCGGCCGTGTGCGTTCCGCATTTTACAGAACAGAATGACCTGCCCTTTATAGACCAGTCCTATCCTTTCCCATAAAATAGACAAGAATAGGATATGTTCTATTTTTTTTTTTTTACGGGTGCTAAAGAACAGACATACAGATGCGGACAGCAAATGAATGGGTCTGCATCCGACCCTCACAAAATGCGGATCGGATGCGGAGAAAAAACACGGTTGTGTGCATGAGCCCACTCTCTATGGATTCTTGTCTCTGTTACTGATATAGTATAAATAAGAGTATGATTTTGCTAAAATATAGAAGCATTAGCAAGAAAGCATTACTTGCAGGCTGTCTAAACAAATTATGTATGCGTGGATGAATAAATGAATACTGACAAGTGAGGAAGTGGGTTTCTTCAGGAAAATGAAATGGAACCATGCAGCTATTGGAATTTGCACGTTTCCATTACAAAAATAATCAAATAGACACATCAGTTTGGAACACATATTACCCCCCGCCCCATTTGCTAATATTGCAACACTGATTAAATAGTGAAAATACAAGTTTTTAATGCAAAAAATACTTTACTTCCTTATAATGCAGAGCATTTGTTCTTGTCTGTTCTTAATTTAATTTATTACAGTACATACTGCTATATAATAATGTGATAAATTGGTAGTATGTTTATTGTACAGAAAAATAAGAATCTTGTCCCCTAACTAGAGATGAGCAATTTTTTTAAAATTCAGTTCGATCCGAATATATTTGAGGCGAATTACGTTAAAAAAACGTGTTTCCTGGCTGTAGAGAGCCTTTATAGTGGTGTAGAACACTGTGCCTTACAGTAACACACACAAGGAGTCTGCTTGGGTAGTGAAATAATACTGTGAGTCCGTATGACATGCAGATGACAGGCGTCGATCTTAGAATCACTGCATACTTTACTTATTTGGGCAGTCACAAGGCCAAAACTGACCAAATAACTCAAGTATGAACTCAGCCTTACAGGTCGATGTTAGCGCCAAGAAGAAGCGCACTCCCTTTACACCATCGTCAGTTGATTCCACATAGATGTCTACAGAACCTGCTCTATTAAATGCTTATACAAGTAGAGCCCCCCTGACAGAGTGGAGAGGGTGTCAGCAGTAAGTTTGTGTTGATGTCACTGATAGAGTTGAGCGAATACCTGGAAGTTTGGGTTCGACGGGTTGGGCCGAACTGCACAAAAAAGTTTGGGTCGGGATCAGATCTTAACCCGAACTTGACCCCGAACCCGAACCCCATTGAAGTCAATGGAGACCCAAACTTTTGGGCACTAAAATGGCTGTAAAATAGTCCTGGAAAGGGCTAGAGGGCTGCAAAAGGCAGCAAAATGTAAGTAAATGCCCTGCAAACAAATGTGGATAGGGAAGTGACTTAAAATAAAATAAATAAAAATTAAACATTATTAATTGAAAACTCGGAGGAGGAGGTGGATGTGGAGTAGGAGGTTAAGGAGGCGTCAGGTGGGAATGCCATCAGCAGCGCGTCTACCAGCGTGCAAAACTGGGTTAATGTCACCCACCAATGGAACAGGTGATATTCAGAAATGTAGGCCCCTGGCACCCAGACAGAGGAGAGGTTCATTCACGGCAAAACCAGCTTTATGTCATCCACCAATGCAACAGGGGATTTTCAGAAATGTAGGCCCCTGGCACAGAAGAGAGGTTCACTCACGGCAAATCCGGCTTCATGTCATCCACCAATAGAGATGTCCCGAACTGTTCGCCGGCGAACAGTTCCAGGCGAAAATAGCATGTTCGCGTTCGCAGCGGCGGGCGAACATATGCGACCTTTGATTCGCCCCCTATACTTTATCATTGAGCAAACTTTGACCCCGTACCTCACAGTCAGCAGACACATTCCAGCCAATCAGCATACCCTCCCTCCCAGACCCTCCCACCTCCCATCTTAGATTCATTCTGAAGCTTGCAGATCCGCAAATTGCGGATCCGCAACAGACCATGCCGGCACTCCCCATAGAGATGCCAATTCTTGTCCGCGGAGCTGCGGCCAGATGTTTCGGGGCCGAAACCCGAAAGTTCGGGGCCGCGGCTCCGCAAATGCGGAAGCAGAGAGCACATAGTGTGCTCTCCGCATCGCGTCCAGCCCCATTCACAATGAATGGGTCTGCATCCATTCCGCAGAATTGCAGAATGGATGCGGACAAAAATTGCGGATGCGTTCAGTGAAAATTGTCCGATTTCACAGGCAAAGCCAATCAGTTTTGTCTGCGATTGCGTTCAGTTGTTCATTTTTTTCCGCACCGGTGCAATGCATTTTAATGCATTGTCTTCATTCCCCATCGGTCGTGTGATTTACAGGGAATTGGGAGCCCAGTCTCCATCTCCCAGCGGCAGTTTAACGCACCAGGGGGAGACAGTAAGCCCCACAACAGTGCAGATGGGACCGTGGTCTCTGCACCCACAGCACAGGAAGTAGGGACAGTCGGTCCTGTCCCCCAGCAAAAGGGCCACTTAGCCAAAGGGGAGACAGTCGGTCTCCCCCCACAGCAGCATGGTGGTCTATCTAAAGGGGAGACAGTCGGTCTCTCCCTACAGCAGCAGAGCTGTGTATCTAAAGGGGAGACAGTCGGTCTCCCCCTCCAACAACCAGGCTCCAACCAGGCTACTTCCGTGGTAGCTCTGGCACCAGGGCAGAGTACCGCTGGTCTCTGCTCACTCAGCGACCCACCAAGGCAGCCTACCAGTCCCCCACACAGCCGTAGTGAGGCACATGGACATGGACAGGTTTATCCCTTGCTCAGGTGTAGTAACCATTTATTGTGGGTGGGCTGTACTGCTCTTTCTGTTTTGTGGGTGGGCTGCTGAATTAACAAGGGCACTGACAGGAAGAGGGTCAGATACCCTGTTAGTCTGTTTGGAAAAGGGGAGATGTGTGGCGAAACCAACCTCGCCACTGGGTTTTGGAGGGGACAGATTGCCAGCCTCTTGCCCCAGGATTATGGGCCTACTCATCAGCCCATGCTAAATGTTTGAACCCCTGGTCTAATTCATGCCATTTTGGGATATGTTAAATGTCTGTGTGTACAGGGTGGGACATTGTATATTGAATAGTGATGTCTGTCCTATTGTCCCCACGTGTGTATTGGCGAATTCCCTTTGTCCTGAGAGATAATTGAATGACTCCTCGGTCAGTCTCCAGGACAGAAGACATTGTGTATTCTCCTGCCTGTGATGATTACAGTAACCCGTGTAGGGTAATTGTATCACGGGCAGAGGGGAGGGATATGCTGGGGGTGTCTCTATTGTCCCATTGTATGTGATTGGCTGCTGTATCCCCTGTGTCTGAGTCTTCCTTCTGGTTCCCTAGGGGAGTGTCCACGAGGTGGGAGACCTACATAAATACCGGGCAGGTAGCCCTCAATAAAGCAGTATTATTGTTTAACCACCAATACAGAGACTCGTCTCGTACTTGGGGGGAATTGCTACTTCAGAACGTTCTCTTGCCTGTTCCAGGAGAGGAGGACTTCGTATGGTTCCAGTTCGGTGGATTCCAGTGGTTGCTGTGGTTTTCGCCAGGGGAATCGCCCGAACGGTATTAACCCTCACTATACCGGGTTATACCATAACAGGAATGTTAGGTGATTTATGCCCTTTATGGATTTAAACCCAACTCTGTGTCAACTACGTAATTTTCCATGGTAGTTTTGCCATGGATCCCCTTCCGGCATGCCACAGTCTAGGTGTTAGTCCCCTTGAAACAACTTTTCCATCACTATTGTGGCCAGAAAGAGTCCCTGTGGGTTTTAAAGTTTGCCTGCCTATTGTAGTCTATGGCGGGTCGCCGGACTCACCGGTTCGCAAACATTTGCGGAAGTTCGCATTCGCCATTCGTGAACGGCAAATTTTATGTTCGCGACATCTCTATCCACCAATGCAACAGAAATTTTCAGAAATGTAGGCCCCCGGCACCCAGACAGAGGAGAGGTTTATTTACGGCAAAAAGAGGTTTATGTTACCCACCAATGGAATATGCGATTTTAAATAAGTTAGGCCCCTGGCACCCAGACAGAGGAGAGGTTCATTCACGGCAAAAAGAGGTTAATGTCACCCACCAATGGAACAGGCGATTTTCAGTAAGTTAGGCCCCTGGCACCCAGACAGAGGAGAGGTTCATTCATGGCAAAAGAAAAAAAGATTAATGTCACCCATCAATGGAACAGACAATTTTCAGTAAGTTAGACCCCTGGCACCCAGACAGAGGAGAGGTTCATTCATGTCAAAACAGGCTTCATCTCATCCACCAACGCAACAGGCGATTTTTAGAAATGTAGGCCCCTGGCACCCAGACAGAGGAGAGGTTCATTTATGGCAAAAAGAGGTTAATGTCACCCACCAATGGAATATGCGATTTTAAATAAGTTAGGCCCCTGGCACCCAGACAGAGGAGCGGTTAATTTATGGCAAAACAGGCTTCATGTCACCTACCAATGGAACAGGCGATTGTCACTAATATAGGCAAGTGGCACCCAGACAGAGGAGAGGTTCAATCACGGCAAAAAGAGGTTAATGTCACCCACCAATGGAATATGCGATTTTAACTCAACTTTAATTCAATATAACAGGCGATTTTCAGTAAGGTAGGCCCCTGGCACCCAGGCAGAGGAGAGGTATATTCATATCAAAACAGGCTTCATGTCATCCACCTATGCAACAGGCGATTTTTAGAAAAGTAGGCCCCTGGCACCCAGACAGGGGAGAGCTTCATTTATGGCAAAATAGGCTTAATGCCATCCACCAATGCAACAGGTGATTTTCAGAAATGTAGGCCCCTGAGGAGAGGTACATTCACGGCAAAACAGGCTTCCTGTCACCCACCAACGGAAAAGGCGACTGTCACTAATGTAGGCCCCTGGCACGCAGACAGAGGAGAGGTTCATTCGCGGCAACACAGCCTTCATGTCACCCACCAATGAAGTGAATTTGTACCCGAACTTTTGGGCACAAATATGGCTGTAACAAAGTCCTGGTAAGGACTATAGGGCTGCAAAAGGCAGAAAAATGTGGGTAAGTGCCCTGCAAACAAATGCAGATAGGGAAATAAAATAAAATAAAACAAATACTAATTTTACATTATTAACCAGCAACTCTGAGGAGAAGGTGGATGCGGAGTCGGAGGTTGAAGAGGCGGCGAAAGTTGTGTTGTTGGTGGAAGCGACGATGAAGGAGGAGGAGGAGGGGATATCTTAAAAGGTTTTATTTTTTATTTTTTTGGTTTTTAAAATTGGGGTAGCCCCCAAAATAATGGTACAAATAAAAAAAAAAAGGATTCAATGAATAAGTGCATTGGCGTACAAGAATGTATGGTTGAGGCGCTTATAAATGTCTATTCTGCACAAGGTACTGACAAGTCCTGTGGGATCCATGCCTGGTTCATTTTAATGAACGTGGGCTTGTCCACGTTGGCTGTGGACAGGAGTTTGCGTTTGTCTGTAATGACGCCCCCTGCCGTGCTAAATACATGTTCAGACAATACACTGGATGCAGTGCAGGCCAGCACCTCCAAGGCATTAAGGACAAGCTCAGGCCCTGTGGACAATTTGGAGACCCAGCAGTCAGTATGTGTAGGCGTGTGCACATGTACTGTTCTACCATGTTGTTCAAATGCTGCTAAGACGTTCAAATGCTGCCTCCTGCTAAGACGTTCCATATCAGCTGGTGGTGCAGGTTGCTGTGGCGTGGTGAAAAAGCTTTTCCACATGTCGGCCATGCTAACTCTGTCTTCTGAGGTGCTGCCCGTGACACAGCTGCGTTGATGACCTCTTCCTCCTCCTCCTCCTCCTCTGCCTTCGCCTTGTGCTTCCACTTGTCCCCCAGTGTCAGTTGGGAATGCCCTTAGGAGCGCTTCTATCAGCGTGCGCTTGTAGTCGTGCATCGTCCTATCACGCTCCACTGCGGGAATTAAGGATGGCACATTGTCTTGGTAGCGGGGATGCAGCAGGGTGGCAACCCAGTAGTCAGCACTAGAGATGTTGCGAACATAAAACTTTACGTTCGCGAACGGCCAACGCGAACTTCCACAAATGTTCGCAAACGGGCGAAGCGGGCGAACTGCCATAGACTATAATAGGCAGGCGAATTTTAAAACCCACAGGGACTCTTTCTGGCCACAATACTGATGGAAAAGTTGTTTCAAGGGGCCTAACACCTGGACTGTGGCATGCCGGAGGGGGATCCATGGCAAAACTACCATGGGAAATTACGTAGTTGACACAGAGTCGGGTTTTAATCCATAAAGGGCATAAATCACCTAACATTCCTAAATAGTTTGGAATAACGTGCTTTAAAACATCCAGTGTGTGTATACGATCAGGTATGATGTTGTATCGATCAGGTAGTGTAAGGGTTACGCCCGCTTCACAGTGACAGACCAAACTATGACAGACCAAACTCCCCGTTTAACGCACCGCAAACAACCGCAAACAGTCCATTTGCACTACTGCAAACTCCCCATTTGCACAAGGTTGGATACCAAGCTAGCCATACCCCGTTCCTTGTCCTAACTGACGTCATTGAAGGTCTCTTCCTCCACCCACGTACAACACCAAGGGTCCCCGAAAGGTGACAACATGCCCCTGGGACGCCTGCTGTGGTTGGTCTTCCACCTCCTCAAAGCCACCTTCCTCCTCTGACTCCTCTTCTTCAGACTCCTTTCTCTGCGTTGCCGCAGGTCCAGCAATCGACGATGACAAGGCTGCTTCTGGTGGTGATGGTGACCACAACTCTTCCTCTTTATGCTCATCTACGGCCTGATCCAGCACTCTTCGTATGGCACGCTCCAGAAAATACGCATATGGGATGAGTTCGATGATGTTGCCTTGGGTTTGACTGACCAGGTTTGTCACCTCCGCAAAAGGACGCATGAGCCTACAGCCATTGTGCATGAGCATTCAGTAACGCGGCCAAAAAATACCCAGCTCCGCAGAGGCTGTCCTCTTTTTTTTAAATTAAAAAAATCTATTCTTACCAATCCCTGTTTTGTCCCACTATAAGTAGTGTATCGAATAGATTTTAGGAACCGGGAGATGGAAAAAGATGACTGGTCGGGCCTCTTACTTCCAATTTGGGGCACTTACCATTTTAATCTTTGTTAAGTCCCCTATCAGGGGACGTGTATTGAATTGAATCCTTGCATGGGGAGATAGAGAAAAAAGCTTTCTCTGTCCGCTTCCTTCTAATTTTGGGCACTTGCAATGGAATTTGCCACCAATGCAACTAGTGTTAACTAAATACTATTCCTATCAGTTTAATCTCTGTTTTGTCCCTTATCAGGGCCAGGGCCGGTGTAGTGAATAGATTTTTGGAACCGGGAGATGGAAAAAGACCCATGCTCGGTCAGCTTCGTTTGAACTTTAGGTCACTGCGCGTGCGCCGTGCGATGTACTGTGACACCCTATATGAGTGGTGGGCATTCAGCACAGTACCGTCTGTGGGCCTGACACACACTGGCAGGCAACTGCAATTATATTAAAGGGTAACAGTTAAATGACTTTTTTATCTGCAAGGTACTGTGCCACCCGATATGAGTGGTGGGCACTGGCAGTGGGCACAGTACAGTCTGTGGGCCTGACACTCACTGGCAGGCAACTGCGATTATATTAAAGGGTAAAAATTTAATGACTTTTTTATCTGCAAGGTACTGTGCCACCCTATATGAGTGGTGGGCAGTGGGCACAGTACAGTCTGTGGGCCTGACACACACTGGCAGGCAACTGCAATTATATTAAAGGGTAAAATTAAATTACTTTTTTATCTGCAAGGTACTGTGCCACCCGATATGAGTGGTGGGCACTGGCAGTGGGCACAGTACAGTCTGTGGGCCTGACACACACTGGCAGGCAACTGCTATTATATATTAAAGGGTAAAAATTAAATGACTTTTTTATCTGCAAGGTACTGTGTCACCCTATATGAGTAGTATGCACACAGTACAGTCTGTGGGCTTGCGGCCTCTCACACAAGGGCAGGCAAATGCAATATATATATATAAAAAATAAAAGCATACTGATGTACCAGCCCTAAAAATTGCTTTTTGGGGTGCTGTCAGGACGCTGTCCTTACAGCAGTTGGCCCCTTTCACATGAGTGAGTTTTCCGCGCGGGTGCAATGCGTGACGTGAACGCATAGCATCCGAACTGAATCCTGACCCATTCATTTCAAAGGGTCTGTGTACATGAGCGTTTTTTTCACGCATCACTTGTGTGTTGCGTGAAAATCGCAGCATGTTCTATATTCTGCGTTTTTCTTACGCAGCCCTAGCCAAATGGAAGTGAATGGGACCTGCGTAAAAAACGCATTGCATCCGCAAGCAAGTGTGGGTGTGTTGCGTTTTTCGATGATGTTTGCTAGGAGATGTTGTTTGTAAACCGTCAGTTTTATCACTCACATGAAAAACGCATCAAAACGCATTGCACTGGTGCGGAAAAAAACGAACGCAATCGCAGGCAAAACTGGATGGCTTTACCTGTGAAATCGCACAGTTGTCACTGAACGCATCCGCAACGCATCGGAACTTAAGGCCCCTAAGGCTCCGCAAAAGATAGAGAATGTCCTATTCTTGTCCGCAGCCTGCAGACAAGAATAGGCATCTCTATGGAGAGTGCCGGCATGGTGTGTTGCGGATCCGCAACACACTACGGATGTGTGAATGGGGCCTAATCCAAACACGCTCGTGTGAAAGAGGCCGATGAGTCTTTGAGGACTGGAGTGGACACAGAACACTGGCAAAGCTAACGCTTTCCCTATTAATTCAGCAGTAGCAGCACTCTCCCTGCTCTAACTAATACTGCACCTTCAGAATGAATCTAAGATGGATGCTGTCCTTGCTTTTTGATAGGAGGTGGGAGGGTAGGCTGATTGGCTGGAATGTGTTTGCTGACTGTGAGGTACCGGGTCAAAGTTTGCTCAATGATGACGTATAGGGGGCGTACGGTATACATATTAGGATATTGTCAGACATCATCCACAACTCCATCCTCCGTCAGGCAAAACTCCCTCCTTCGTCAGCCCAAACTCCATCAGTCCTCTTCTCTCAGGCAAAACTCCATCCTCTGTCAGCCAAAACTCCCTTCTCCCTCATCTAAAATTGCCTCCTCCCTCAGACATCAGCCAAACCTCCTCATCCAAAACTGCCTCCACTCTCAGACATCAGCCAAAACGCCCTTCTCCCTCATCCAAAACTCCATCAGATGTCAGACAAAACTACCTCAGACAAAACTGCCTCCTCCCTCAGACATCAGCCAAACCTCCCTCATCCAAAACTGCCTCCTCCCTCAGACCTCAGCCCAAACGCCCATCTCCCTCATCCAAAACTCCATCAGATGTCAGACAAAACTCCCTCAGACCTCAGACAAAACTCCCTTCTCCCTCAGAAGTCAGTCAAAATTCCCTCCTCCCGAACTCAAAAGTATGCAATACACAAACTCTTTGCCTGAAGAAGCTGCTAGCTGCTGGAATGGCAAAGGACCTGTGATGATGTCATGACCATGTGATGAGTCGTGTGTGTGGGAGGGGTCAAATTTCACAGCGGCTGTGTATTAGAGATGTGTGTACTGTGTAATAGAGATATGTGTGAATCCTGCATGTAGCAGAGCTGTGTGTACTGTGTAATAGAGATATGTGTGTATCCTGCATGTAGCAGAGCTGTGTACTCTGTATCAGAGATATGTGTATCCAGCATATAGCAGAGCTGTGTACTGTGTAATAGAGATATGTGTGTATCCTGCATGTAGCAGAGCTGTGTACTCTGTATCAGAGATATGTGTATCCAGCATATAGCAGAGCTGTGTACTGTGTAATAGAGATATGTGTGTATCCTGCATGTAGCAGAGCTGTGTAATGTGTAATAGAGATATGTGTGTATCCTGCATGTAGCAGAGCTGTGTACTCTGTATCAGAGATATGTGTATCCAGCATATAGCAGAGCTGTGTACTGTGTAATAGAGATATGTGTGTATCCTGCATGTAGCAGAGCTGTGTACTGTGTAATAGAGATATGTGTATATCCTGCATGTAGCAGAGCTGTGTACTGTGTAATAGAGATATGTGTGTATCCTGCATGTAGCAGAGCTGTGTACTGTGTAATAGAGATATGCGTGTATCCTGCATGTATTAGAGCTGTGTACTCTGTATCAGAGATATGTGTATCCAGCATATATCACTGAAGAAAGGGAGCATGATAGCGTTCATAAAAAGACATGGGGGATAATAATACCATCTAATCCATTACATTGTATTTTTCATTATGTCCCATTTGATAGCAAGGGAAATAATGCACTCCACACGGGTCAAAGGCGTACATTTGTGTCTATTGGCGACTAAAAAGATAATACTGCGGCACTGGATCTACCCCACGGTTCCATCGTTGGAGGAAGTATTAGGTACAATGAAGAAAATCTTATACTTAGAAAGGCTAGAAGCAGAACACAACAAAGAAGTTATGGTAAAACCACTGTTAGCTAAGTGGAAGAAATTTGTCACTCAGGCACTGACCTCAGCTGAAATACGGGAGCTAATGACGCCATTTAAACTTACTAAGTGGTATCTGGAAGAACAATTGAAAGGCACTTTAGGTGAATTAGACATAGGGGGCAACAGAGATAATAGATGGAAGGAAACTGAAGTTCTGGCTCATTGGCGATAGCCAATATATGTAAGGAGATGGTTAATGATCCTGCCTGGATGGCGGAACAGGCCTTATTCGATATGACCGAGAATTACTGTTATACTGTTGGAGGGGTAATGTTGTTTGGGTGGGTGGGAGGGGGTGATGGGAGAAAATTGAAAATGAGGAAAGTACATGTATGAGGTGTACTATGCGAGATTTACCTGAATGGGGAATGGTGTATTGCCTGCACTAAGGTTCTCTCGATAATGTACCAACTGTGATTTTACTCTGTTCTTTGATTGTAATAAATGTCTTCCTCAATAAAAATTTTATTCAAAAAATAAAAAAGAAAGGGAGTGCTAAAATTAAATCTTTATTATCAACATTAAAATGTATAAGGGAAGGATTAAGTTAGTATCCCTGAGTAACCGCTAAGAGTACACATAGGTGCCGCATCAACTGCATGCACACCACCGAATGTGCAGTACTACAGGGAAAGGACAATCACATAAGCGGTGGGCAAAAACGCCCTATAGTTACCAGCATGTGAAAAGAAAAAGGCCAATTGACACGGGACTTAGTACATAATCCCAAGCAGGGCTGGTGGTAGGAAACCTAATGTAAGCCCCTATTCGGCGTTCCCATACACTATACCCTGGCTGGCCAAAAGTGCAGGCAGCAACTACATCTGTATGTAATCCTACATCAGCTCGACGCGTTTCATACAGTGACTCATCAGGAGCGATGTATGGAAGTTGCTGAACAATAGAACAAAAGCCTGCCTAAAGTGCTGCCACTCTAGAGTTCATGTGGCGGCACCGTCCGGCGCTATAATGGCCGTAGGGCGGCCGCGCCGGACGCCGAGTTTAAGAACACAAAGCCCCTCCCAGAGGGAGGAGGAGGCGGCTGACGTACCGCCAATAGAGCAGGGATCGCGGGGAAAGCCTTCACTCCGCCCCCTGTTGCTATGGCAGACAAGTAAACAGTCGGCTCCTCATAGAGATTAATCGGGATAACCATCGGCAATTTTAGCGCTCCTTTCTTCAGTGATAGATTCCATTTTTGAGTGCATACACGACTATATTTGGGCTTTTGTTTGTTTGCTTTAGTTATTTGGCCTACGGGATGGCAGGTTTTTTATCTGGCGGAATAAATCATGATCAGTGGGATACGGAGGCAAAATTAGTGTTTTCTGAAGCTCAATTGCCATTTAGTTCTAGTACCCCGACTATTACAGGATCATTCAAGAGTCTCACCCGGGTATATAAGGACAATGTCCGTAGTTGGTGGGAAATACAGACTCTGGAGATTTATTTGAAAAATCGAATCGTACCCAGAGGTCTGAGGATACCACTGCTACCTAATACCCGCTTGAGATCACCCGAGTTCATCAAGCGTTGGGAGACGGAGTCTATCGAATCCTCCTTACGCTTGATGAATCTTCTATTGGAGGAAGAGCGTAGCGTATATGAAAGGAACACGAGTGCTCTTCAGGAAAATATTGACGCTACAAAAAAAATTTCAGACCATACGAATTTTGTAAAAAAGGAACAGGCTCTAGAAGAGGCAATACGAAAATACACGGCGCAATTAAAAGAGCGCAAACATTGGCAGTACCTAAGGGATACGGCTGATTTTCGAGAGGGACGTATTTTCGATTTTGCCACCAAACCAGCTAGGGTCTTAGAGGCAGACACTGAGCCCTCCTCCTCAGAAAGGGAGACTGAGTTTGAGCCTACCCAACTAAGATCAGGGGGGTCCCAATTCGCAGTAGGGGGGCACCAGAATAGGGGTCGCCCGCGATACGGCAGGGGGGGCCGCCCCAGGGGCAGGAATAACAATAATTTTTTAGGACGTGGAGCTCCAATCTCCACTTACTTACTCAGGAACAGAAAGGACCAGTAAACATGTGTCCTCATCCACCAACTGGGGGTGCTCTGATTGATGAACTACAGGTCATCAACCTCTCTGACCGGACTTTGACAACAGCAGAAACCAATGTCCTTAAAAGGGGATTGTCATTTGTCCCAACTCAATTTTTTGACCTATTCAACTGGGTCAAAGACCTTAATTTATTTTCCAGGAAGCTCAAGTGGAAAAAAATTTAAACACCATGATAAACGCGAATGTGCTGAGTTGGGGGTTGACATCTCCGATCTTGGGGACATTAGAAACTTAGTTGATTTACTTTATGAAAGCGAACGTGAGCCTGGGGAGGGTCCCTTTACCTCCATGAGAGTTCGCTCTAAAGCCACTCCACCAATAAATGATACCACGCCAGCAGATATCTTTGTAAATTTAGTGATTCAGGACTTGCGTGAGTTGGAGGACACTAGAGTTACACCTAATATCACCAAGGAAGAAATGGAGGGTCTGCTGTCTTTAGAGAAAGATGATTCCATCGTGATAAAGACAGCAGACAAGGGGGGCAACATAGTGATCATGGGGCGGGAGCAATATGTGAGGATGTGCCACGACATCCTTAACAATAAGGAGTGTTATGGCATCCTACCCCGCAACCCCATTGAGACCCATAGAAACGAACTTGCCAACATTTTGTCTGCTGCTTTAGCAGAGAAATTGATCGACAAGACTGAGCTCCAGGCCCTCCTCCCAAAATTTCCATGTATGGCCTGCTTTTATAGCCTGCCAAAGGTGCATAAGGGGCTGCGGCCCCTTAAGGGTAGGCCAATAGTGTCTGGCACAAATAGTCTTACACATGCCATCAGTGACTATGTGGAGAAGATCTTACACCCCTTTGTGATGGCCCTGCCCTCTCATGTACGTGATTCCATGGAGATTGTCAACAAACTTGATGGCCTCCATGTCGAGGATAACGTCATGTTTGCCAGCCTCGACGTGGAGGCCTTATACAGCTCCATACCACATGAGGGGGGCAAGGCGGCTGTGGATTACTTCCTCCGCCAACGTGGAATAGCCTTGATGCGGCATAACAACTTTGTCATCCAATTGCTCGATTTTATACTCAGCCACAATGTGTTCGTCTTCGACCGTCGCCTCTTCCACCAGCTCAGAGGCGTTGCGATAGGGAGTCCTTGTGCCCCATCGTACGCTAATTTATATCTGGGCTGGTGGGAGAGGGAGACTGTTTTCGGAGACGAGCACTCTAGGTGGACATCTTATATCACATTGTGGCTGAGATTTATCGATGATATTTTAATTCTTTGGTCAGGTGCGGAGTCTCAGTTTCATGAATTTGTGGCGGTGTTGAATGTGAACAACTGTGGCCTTTTTTCACATCTGAGATTAGCCCGAATAGAATCACATTTCTTGACTTGACAATATTCAGGAATTCATCGGGGCAGGTACAAACTACCTTACACCGTAAGACCACAGCCACCAATTCACTCTTACATTGGGGCAGCTGCCACCGACCCCCTTAAAAGTAGTATACCACGGGGCCAATATATGCGGGTCCGCCGCAACTGCTCCCTTTTAACTGATTTCCAATCTAAGGCTGGCGAGTTGAAAGATCGCTTCCTACGGAGAGGATACCCATCGTCTGTGCTAAGGTCTGCGTACCAGCACTCCTTGGCATGTACCAGGGATTCTCTCCTGAATCCCAGACCGAGACGGGATGATGCAGGTTTGATACGCCTGATTGCCACTTTTGATGGCGCAAATTCCAAAGTGAGGAGTATTCTACAGCGACATTGGGGCATCCTCAAAATGGACCCGGATATTGCCGAATTCGTGACTGAGGTCCCATCAGTCACATATCGGAGGGGCAGGAGTCTGGGGGACAGACTGACACATAGCCTCTTTCAGACTCCAATTTCTGAAACATGGCTTTCTAATCGCAGTAATGGAAATTTTCGCTGTAAGGGATGCATCGCGTGTCATTGTATAAAAACTGGGGATTCATTCACAAGCACCACGACATCTAGAAATTATCAGATTAGGTGCTTTGTAAACTGTAGAACCTCTGGTTTGGTTTATTTAGCCACGTGCATCTGCGGTCTACAATATGTGGGCAAAACCACTAGGGAGTTTCGCCGCAGAATTTCGCCCCTTTCACATGAGTGAGTTTTCCGCGCGGGTGCAATGCGTGACGTGAACGCATAGCATCCGAACTGAATCCTGACCCATTCATTTCAAAGGGTCTGTGTACATGAGCGTTTTTTTCACGCATCACTTGTGTGTTGCGTGAAAATCGCAGCATGTTCTATATTCTGCGTTTTTCTTACGCAGCCCTAGCCAAATGGAAGTGAATGGGACCTGCGTAAAAAACGCATTGCATCCGCAAGCAAGTGTGGGTGTGTTGCGTTTTTCGATGATGTTTGCTAGGAGATGTTGTTTGTAAACCGTCAGTTTTTATCACTCACATGAAAAACGCATCAAAACGCATTGCACTGGTGCGGAAAAAAACGAACGCAATCGCAGGCAAAACTGGATGGCTTTACCTGTGAAATCGCACAGTTTTCACTGAACGCATCCGCAACGCATCGGAACTTAAGGCCCCTAAGGCTCCGCAAAAGATAGAGAATGTCCTATTCTTGTCCGCAGCCTGCAGACAAGAATAGGCATCTCTATGGAGAGTGCCGGCATGGTGTGTTGCGGATCCGCAACACACTACGGATGTGTGAATGGGGCCTAATCCAAACACGCTCGTGTGAAAGAGGCCGATGAGTCTTTGAGGACTGGAGTGGACACAGAACACTGGCAAAGCTAACGCTTTCCCTATTAATTCAGCAGTAGCAGCACTCTCCCTGCTCTAACTAATACTGCACCTTCAGAATGAATCTAAGATGGATGCTGTCCTTGCTTTTTGATAGGAGGTGGGAGGGTAGGCTGATTGGCTGGAATGTGTTTGCTGACTGTGAGGTACCGGGTCAAAGTTTGCTCAATGATGACGTATAGGGGGCGTACGGTATACATATTAGGATATTGTCAGACATCATCCACAACTCCATCCTCCGTCAGGCAAAACTCCCTCCTTCGTCAGCCCAAACTCCATCAGTCCTCTTCTCTCAGGCAAAACTCCATCCTCTGTCAGCCAAAACTCCCTTCTCCCTCATCTAAAATTGCCTCCTCCCTCAGACATCAGCCAAACCTCCCTCATCCAAAACTGCCTCCACTCTCAGACATCAGCCAAAACGCCCTTCTCCCTCATCCAAAACTCCATCAGATGTCAGACAAAACTACCTCAGACAAAACTGCCTCCTCCCTCAGACATCAGCCAAACCTCCCTCATCCAAAACTGCCTCCTCCCTCAGACCTCAGCCCAAACGCCCATCTCCCTCATCCAAAACTCCATCAGATGTCAGACAAAACTCCCTCAGACCTCAGACAAAACTCCCTTCTCCCTCAGAAGTCAGTCAAAATTCCCTCCTCCCGAACTCAAAAGTATGCAATACACAAACTCTTTGCCTGAAGAAGCTGCTAGCTGCTGGAATGGCAAAGGACCTGTGATGATGTCATGACCATGTGATGAGTCGTGTGTGTGGGAGGGGTCAAATTTCACAGCGGCTGTGTATTAGAGATGTGTGTACTGTGTAATAGAGATATGTGTGAATCCTGCATGTAGCAGAGCTGTGTGTACTGTGTAATAGAGATATGTGTGTATCCTGCATGTAGCAGAGCTGTGTACTCTGTATCAGAGATATGTGTATCCAGCATATAGCAGAGCTGTGTCCTGCATGTAGCAGAGCTGTGTACTGTGTAATAGAGATATGTGTATATCCTGCATGTAGCAGAGCTGTGTACTGTGTAATAGAGATATGTGTGTATCCTGCATGTAGCAGAGCTGTGTAATGTGTAATAGAGATATGTGTGTATCCTGCATGTAGCAGAGCTGTGTACTCTGTATCAGAGATATGTGTATCCAGCATATAGCAGAGCTGTGTACTGTGTAATAGAGATATGTGTGTATCCTGCATGTAGCAGAGCTGTGTACTGTGTAATAGAGATATGTGTATATCCTGCATGTAGCAGTGCTGTGTACTGTGTAATAGAGATATGTGTGTATCCTGCATGTAGCAGAGCTGTGTACTGTGTAATAGAGATATGCGTGTATCCTGCATGTATTAGAGCTGTGTACTCTGTATCAGAGATATGTGTATCCAGCATATATCACTGAAGAAAGGGAGCATGATAGCGTTCATAAAAAGACATGGGGGATAATAATACCATCTAATCCATTACATTGTATTTTTCATTATGTCCCATTTGATAGCAAGGGAAATAATGCACTCCACACGGGTCAAAGGCGTACATTTGTGTCTATTGGCGACTAAAAAGATAATACTGCGGCACTGGATCTACCCCACGGTTCCATCGTTGGAGGAAGTATTAGGTACAATGAAGAAAATCTTATACTTAGAAAGGCTAGAAGCAGAACACAACAAAGAAGTTATGGTAAAACCACTGTTAGCTAAGTGGAAGAAATTTGTCACTCAGGCACTGACCTCAGCTGAAATACGGGAGCTAATGACGCCATTTAAACTTACTAAGTGGTATCTGGAAGAACAATTGAAAGGCACTTTAGGTGAATTAGACATAGGGGGCAACAGAGATAATAGATGGAAGGAAACTGAAGTTCTGGCTCATTGGCGATAGCCAATATATGTAAGGAGATGGTTAATGATCCTGCCTGGATGGCGGAACAGGCCTTATTCGATATGACCGAGAATTACTGTTATACTGTTGGAGGGGTAATGTTGTTTGGGTGGGTGGGAGGGGGGTGATGGGAGAAAATTGAAAATGAGGAAAGTACATGTATGAGGTGTACTATGCGAGATTTACCTGAATGGGGAATGGTGTATTGCCTGCACTAAGGTTCTCTCGATAATGTACCAACTGTGATTTTACTCTGTTCTTTGATTGTAATAAATGTCTTCCTCAATAAAAATTTTATTCAAAAAAAATAAAAAAAGAAAGGGAGCGCTAAAATTAAATCTTTATTATCAACATTAAAATGTATAAGGGAAGGATTAAGTTAGTATCCCTGAGTAACCGCTAAGAGTACACATAGGTGCCGCATCAACTGCATGCACACCACCGAATGTGCAGTACTACAGGGAAAGGACAATCACATAAGCGGTGGGCAAAAAACGCCCTATAGTTACCAGCATGTGAAAAAGAAAAAGGCCAATTGACACGGGACTTAGTACATAATCCCAAGCAGGGCTGGTGGTAGGAAACCTAATGTAAGCCCCTATTCGGCGTTCCCATACACTATACCCTGGCTGGCCAAAAGTGCAGGCAGCAACTACATCTGTATGTAATCCTACATCAGCTCGACGCGTTTCATACAGTGACTCATCAGGAGCGATGTATGGAAGTTGCTGAACAATAGAACAAAAAGCCTGCCTAAAGTGCTGCCACTCTAGAGTTCATGTGGCGGCACCGTCCGGCGCTATAATGGCCGTAGGGCGGCCGCGCCGGACGCCGAGTTTAAGAACACAAAGCCCCTCCCAGAGGGAGGAGGAGGCGGCTGACGTACCGCCAATAGAGCAGGGATCGCGGGGAAAGCCTTCACTCCGCCCCCTGTTGCTATGGCAGACAAGTAAACAGTCGGCTCCTCATAGAGATTAATCGGGATAACCATCGGCAATTTTAGCGCTCCCTTTCTTCAGTGATAGATTCCATTTTTGAGTGCATACACGACTATATTTGGGCTTTTGTTTGTTTGCTTTAGTTATTTGGCCTACGGGATGGCAGGTTTTTTATCTGGCGGAATAAATCATGATCAGTGGGATACGGAGGCAAAATTAGTGTTTTCTGAAGCTCAATTGCCATTTAGTTCTAGTACCCCGACTATTACAGGATCATTCAAGAGTCTCACCCGGGTATATAAGGACAATGTCCGTAGTTGGTGGGAAATACAGACTCTGGAGATTTATTTGAAAAATCGAATCGTACCCAGAGGTCTGAGGATACCACTGCTACCTAATACCCGCTTGAGATCACCCGAGTTCATCAAGCGTTGGGAGGCGGAGTCTATCGAATCCTCCTTACGCTTGATGAATCTTCTATTGGAGGAAGAGCGTAGCGTATATAGAAAGGAACACGAGTGCTCTTCAGGAAAATATTGACGCTACAAAAAATTTCAGACCATACGAATTTTGTAAAAAGGAACAGGCTCTAGAAGAGGCAATACGAAAATACACGGCGCAATTAAAGAGCGCAAACATTGGCAGTACCTAAGGGATACGGCTGATTTTCGAGAGGGACGTATTTTCGATTTTGCCACCAAACCAGCTAGGGTCTTAGAGGCAGACACTGAGCCCTCCTCCTCAGAAAGGGAGACTGAGTTTGAGCCTACCCAACTAAGATCAGGGGTCCCAATTCGCAGTAGGGGGCACCAGAATAGGGGTCGCCCGCGATACGGCAGGGGGACGCCCCAGGGGCAGGAATAACAATAATTTTTAGGACGTGGAGCTCCAATCTCCACTTACTTACTCAGGAACAGAAAGGACCAGTAAACATGTGTCCTCATCCACCAACTGGGGTGCTCTGATTGATGAACTACAGGTCATCAACCTCTCTGACCGGACTTTGACAACAGCAGAAACCAATGTCCTTAAAGGGGATTGTCATTTGTCCCAACTCAATTTTTGACCTATTCAACTGGGTCAAAGACCTTAATTATTTTCCAGGAAGCTCAAGTGGAAAAAAATTTAAACACCATGATAACGCGAATGTGCTGAGTTGGGGGTTGACATCTCCGATCTTGGGGACATTAGAAACTTAGTTGATTTACTTTATGAAAGCGAACGTGAGCCTGGGGAGGGTCCCTTTACCTCCATGAGAGTTCGCTCTAAAGCCACTCCACCAATAAATGATACCACGCCAGCAGATATCTTTGTAAATTTAGTGATTCAGGACTTGCGTGAGTTGGAGGACACTAGAGTTACACCTAATATCACCAAGGAAGAAATGGAGGGTCTGCTGTCTTTAGAGAAAGATGATTCCATCGTGATAAAGACAGCAGACAAGAGAGCAACATAGTGATCATGGGCGGGAGCAATATGTGAGGATGTGCCACGACATCCTTAACAATAAGGAGTGTTATGGCATCCTACCCCGCAACCCCATTGAGACCCATAGAAACGAACTTGCCAACATTTTGTCTGCTGCTTTAGCAGAGAAGTTGATCGACAAGACTGAGCTCCAGGCCCTCCTCCCAAAATTTCCATGTATGGCCTGCTTTTATAGCCTGCCAAAGGTGCATAAGGGGCTGCGGCCCCTTAAGGGTGAGCCAATAGTGTCTGGCACAAATAGTCTTACACATGCCATCAGTGACTATGTGGAGAAGATCTTACACCCCTTTGTGATGGCCCTGCCCTCTCATGTACGTGATTCCATGGAGATTGTCAACAAACTTGATGGCCTCCATGTCGAGGATAACGTCATGTTTGCCAGCCTCGACGTGGAGGCCTTATACAGCTCCATACCACATGAGGGGGGCAAGGCGGCTGTGGATTACTTCCTCCGCCAACGTGGAATAGCCTTGATGCGGCATAACAACTTTGTCATCCAATTGCTCGATTTTATACTCAGCCACAATGTGTTCGTCTTCGACCGTCGCCTCTTCCACCAGCTCAGAGGCGTTGCGATGGGGAGTCCTTGTGCCCCATCGTACGCTAATTTATATCTGGGCTGGTGGGAGAGGGAGACTGTTTTCGGAGACGAGCACTCTAGGTGGACATCTTATATCACATTGTGGCTGAGATTTATCGATGATATTTTAATTCTTTGGTCAGGTACGGAGTCTCAGTTTCATGAATTTGTGGCGGTGTTGAATGTGAACAACTGTGGCCTTTTTTTCACATCTGAGATTAGCCCGAATAGAATCACATTTCTTGACTTGACAATATTCAGGAATTCATCGGGGCAGGTACAAACTACCTTACACCGTAAGACCACAGCCACCAATTCACTCTTACATTGGGGCAGCTGCCACCGACCCCCCTTAAAAGTAGTATACCACGGGGCCAATATATGCGGGTCCGCCGCAACTGCTCCCTTTTAACTGATTTCCAATCTAAGGCTGGCGAATTGAAAGATCGCTTCCTACGGAGAGGATACCCATCGTCTGTGCTAAGGTCTGCGTACCAGCACTCCTTGGCATGTACCAGGGATTCTCTCCTGAATCCCAGACCGAGACGGGATGATGCAGGTTTGATACGCCTGATTGCCACTTTTGATGGCGCAAATTCCAAAGTGAGGAGTATTCTACAGCGACATTGGGGCATCCTCAAAATGGACCCGGATATTGCCGAATTCGTGACTGAGGTCCCATCAGTCACATATCGGAGGGGCAGGAGTCTGGGGACAGACTGACACATAGCCTCTTTCAGACTCCAATTTCTGAAACATGGCTTTCTAATCGCAGTAATGGAAATTTTCGCTGTAAGGGATGCATCGCGTGTCATTGTATAAAAACTGGGGATTCATTCACAAGCACCACGACATCTAGAAATTATCAGATTAGGTGCTTTGTAAACTGTAGAACCTCTGGTTTGGTTTATTTAGCCACGTGCATCTGCGGTCTACAATATGTGGGCAAAACCACTAGGGAGTTTCGCCGCAGAATTGGAGAACATCTGGCGGATATAAGGAAAAAAGAGGATACCCCTATAGCAAGACACGTGCACAGCTCCCATCCACAGCAAGCATCCCCTATCTCCTTTCAAGGAATAGAAGTGATACTGGCCATCACCAAGAGGTGGGGACTTTGATAGGAGGGTGTTATGTAAAGAGGCCCAATGGACATTTAGATTGGGTACGGTCAAGCCGGATGGATTGAATGACCGCATTTCCTATGCATGTTTCATAGACTAGAGATTGTGCCACTTATTTTCCTGCACCTCTTCTTCAGTTTTACCTATATGACCGTTCCTGATTCATTCCATTTATCAGGAATTGCTGTCGCTATTTATACTTCCCATGGTCAGGGACTTCGCTGTCACTTCATGATAGCTGGTTGTTTTTGGTACCAGGTTGACCAGCTGGCTTGATTGTTCGTACCATGCCATATTGGGGCGTTTGACTCTAAATTATTGTTCAGGACCGGATAATAAGTTATCTGGCTACTTCTATCCTTTATGATGTTAAATGGGGCCTCATTTCTTTGGCATGGTTCATCCTTTATATGTTATGCAGGGGAAAAATTAGGAATAAATAACAAGTAATTAAAAATAAAATTATCAAATTAATAATAACAAATGATAATCATTCTACAATCTCTGGTCAACTTGTGTGACTGTTAATACAATCTGGGATTAATGCACCTTGATTGTGGCTGACCATTATGGCTATTACTATGGTCTTGTGACACCTTTATCCATATTGAATATTCTTTTCTCTGTGATCGAATGTTACATATGGTATTTGTACTCACATTCTTTTTATGCTTCGTTATGAACTTTCATTAAATCATGTATCATGAGCGTATTGACTTTGCCCCCGCCACATATACAATCTCTTGACCCGCCTTGTTTAATTGTAGCTTTTGCCGATGGTTATCCCGATTAATCTCTATGAGGAGCCGACTGTTTACTTGTCTGCCATAGCAACAGGGGCGGAGTGAAGGCTTTCCCGCGATCCCTGCTCTATTGGCGGTACGTCAGCCGCCTCCTCCTCCCTCTGGGAGGGGCTTTGTGTTCTTAAACTCGGCATCCGGCGCGGCCGCCCTACGGCCATTATAGCGCCGGACGGTGCCGCCACATGAACTCTAGAGTGGCAGCACTTTAGGCAGGCTTTTTGTTCTATTGTTCAGCAACTTCCATACATCGCTCCTGATGAGTCACTGTATGAAACGCGTCGAGCTGATGTAGGATTACATACAGATGTAGTTGCTGCCTGCACTTTTGGCCAGCCAGGGTATAGTGTATGGGAACGCCGAATAGGGGCTTACATTAGGTTTCCTACCACCAGCCCTGCTTGGGATTATGTACTAAGTCCCGTGTCAATTGGCCTTTTTCTTTTTCACATGCTGGTAACTATAGGGCGTTTTTTGCCCACCGCTTATGTGATTGTCCTTTCCCTGTAGTACTGCACATTCGGTGGTGTGCATGCAGTTGATGCGGCACCTATGTGTACTCTTAGCGGTTACTCAGGGATACTAACTTAATCCTTCCCTTATACATTTTAATGTTGATAATAATAAAGATTTAATTTTAGCGCTCCCTTTCTTCAGTGATAGATTCCATTTTTGAGTGCATACACGACTATATTTGGGCTTTTGTTTGTTTGTTTTATCCAGCATATAGCAGAGCTGTGTACTGTGTAATAGAGATATGTGTGTATCCTGCATGTAGCAGAGCTGTGTACTGTGTAATAGAGATATGTGTATATCCTGCATGTAGCAGAGCTGTGTACTGTGTAATAGAGATATGTGTGTATCCTGCATGTAGCAGAGCTGTGTACTGTGTAATAGAGATATGTGTGTATCCTGCATGTAGCAGAGCTGTGTACTGTGTAATAGAGATATGTGTGTATCCTGCATGTAGCTGAGCTGTGTACTATGCAGCAGAGATGTGTGTGTAACCTGTATGTAGCAGAGGTGTATACTGTGTAGCAGAGATGTGTGTGTAACCTGCATGTAGTAGAGCTGTTTACTGTGTAGCAGAGATGTGTGTGTAACATGCATGTAGCAGAGCTGTGTACTGTGTAGTAGAGATGTGTGTAACCTGCATGTAGCAGAGCTGTGTACTGTGTAGCAGAGATGTGTGTGTAACCTGCATGTAGCAGAGCTGTGTACTCTGTATCAGAGATATGTGTATCCAGCATATAGCAGAGCTGTGTACTGTGCAATAGAGATATGTGTGTATCCTGCATGTAGCAGAGCTGTGTACTGTGTTGCAGAGATGTGTGTGTGTAACCTGTATGTAGCAGAGATGTATACTGTGTAGCAGGGAAGTGTGTGTAATCTGCATGTAGCAGAGATGTTTACTGTGTAGCAGAGATGTGTGTGTAACCTGCATGTAGCAGAGATGTGTACTGTGTAGCAGATATGTGTTTGTAGTATGCATGTAGCAGAGCTGTGTACTGGGTATCATACTAGGTATACCTGCATGTAGCAGAGGTGTATACTGTGTTACAAAGATGTGAGTGTAACCTGCATGTAGCAGAGCTGAGTCCTGTGTAGCAGAGATGTGTGTGTAACCTGCATGTAGCAGAGCTGTGAACTGTGTAGCAGAGATGTGTGTGTAACCTGCATGTAGCAGAGCTGTGTACTGTGTAGCAGAGATGTTTGTCTAAACTGCATGTAGCAAAGCTATGTACTGTGTATATAGAGCAGCGATGTAACCTGCATGTAGCAGAGCTGTGTACTGTGTACTGAGATATGTAAGTAACCTGTATGTAGTAGAGCCATGTACTGTGTTTCAGAGATAAGTGTGTAACCTGTATGTAGTAGAGCTATGTACTGTGTATATAAAGCAGTGATGGAACTTGCATGTAGTAGAGTTGTGTACTGTGTACTGAGATGTGTATGTAACCTGTATGTAGTAGAGCTATGTACTGTGAATCAGAAATATGTGTCTAGAGCAGTGATGCAACCTGCAAAAAATGAGCCCCCACACAACTCCGTACACATGATTACAAAACAGTTATAGGGGTCAAAATATGATGACAGAAAAATAAATCAGATTATTATTATTATTATTTTTTTATCACTAGCAAAACGCAAGGAAAACTATAAATATAAGGTATTGGCGGATTTGTACTGACTTGTAGAATAAAAGTTGGGGGGGTTCACATCTACATTCTGGATTCCGTTATAGCTTTCTGTTATAACAGGATTATAACAGAAAATAACGGAATCCATTGGATGGAATGCAAAACGGAATCCTTTAAGAGGCATTCTGTTTTGCTCCGCAGTTAATATCCCCGCCACTACCCACCGATATGTGTATGGGAGGGTCTCAAAACCAATAGAGAGTATGGCCTCATGCATACAGCCATATTTATTTGCAGTAAGTTTTTCACGGATCCATTGTTCAGTTTTTTTGTAACCATAGGGTTTCCTTTTCAGTTCCTTTTCCACTCTGTTTCTCCGTTACGTTTTTCTGTAGTGCGGATCGAAAACGGAAGCATGGCATATACAGTATACAGTAATTATATTGAAAAATTGGGATGGGCATGACATTTACAATAGATAGTTCCTCAAAAATGGAACATATACGGAAGACATACAGATTAGAGGTGGGACGAATCCAATTTTTTTCAGATTCGAATCCGAATCTAAAAAGGTTCTCGAACATATTAAATCTTTCCAATCTCGAATCCTGTATGCAAGCGCGGCTAACTACTCCCTGACCGTGAGCCTTTGCTGGAGCTAGTTTCATCTGCGCTGGTTCTTGCTTGATCTATTACAGTGCTTACTGCAAGTAAGAGTAGTTTGGGGAGTAGTTAGCAGCGCTTGCACACTGGCCCGTAATTTTTCCCTACCCTCAGCGCATACATATTATATTCTGTGCTATCCAGAATACAGCACCACACACCTTACATCCAGTAGCTTCTCTGATGCAGACCTTCTCTTTCCTCATCTTCTCCTTTCAGATCAGACCGCCATGATGATTTTTCACCCATCTCTCGTCTCTGTAGTTTGACAAAAGACATCTTAGGTTCCTACTTTTCCATCCTCCTCCTACCTTCTTTTAACAACTCACCTGCCACCTTCAATAATAATATAATAATAATAATAATAATAATAATAATAATAATAATAATATGCACTAATTAAAAAGTGCTCCCGTTGTGTGTGCCAGTACAAAAAAATTCCCTGTGACCCCATTTGAGCTAATGTCCCCATAACAGGGTTATAACGGAAAATAACGGAATCCATAGGATGGAATGCAAAACGGAAGCCTTTAAGAGGCATTTCGTTTTGCTCCGCAGTTAATATCCCCGGCACTACCCACCAATATATGTATGGGAGGGTCTCAAAACCATTAGAGAGTATGGCCTCATGCATACGGCCATATTTTTTTTGTCAGTTTCCGTTCCATTTTCTTGCGGTCCGTACGCAGAACCATTCAGTTCAATGGGTCTGCAAAAACAACGGAAGTTACTCCGTATGCATTCAGTTTCCGTATTTCCATTCAAAGATAGAACATGCCCTATTATTGTTTGCAAATCACGTTCTGTAGCTCCATTCAAGTCAATGGTTCGACAAAAAAACTGAATGAATATGGAATGCATCTGTATGGTGCGACGACGAATCAGTCGAATCCACGAATCCCTCGAATCTTGCTGGATTCGTGGACTCGAATCCCAACGTAATTTCGGGAATTCGAATACCATGAATCCATTCATCTGTATCGCCGTCCTCAGGACGGCAATACAGATGATCACTGCAGCAGGGGAAGAGAGAGGTGTCTCCCTTCCCTGTTCCTCTGATAGGCTGCCGGCACCAGGCCAGCAGCCTATAGGAGGCCGGCGCAGGCGGCGCCATGAGGACATTGCGCCGCCTGAGCGTACAGTGCGGGACACAGGCCAGAAGAGACCTGCATCGCATCGCTGCCATGGAGGTAAGTGTTTTGTTTTTGATTTTTTGTTCTGTGACGAGCTGGGCTTGGGGCATTGCTGCCATACGGGGGACACTATGAGGCATTATTCCTTTTAGATGGAGAACACTCTGGGGGCATTGCTGGAATAAGGGGGACACTCTGGGGGCATTGCTGGCACATGGGGGACACTCTGGGGGCATTGCTGGCACTTGGGGGACACTCTGGGGGCATTGCTGGCATATGGGGGACACTCTGGGGGCATTGCTGGCACATGGGGGACACTCTGGGGGCATTGCTGGCACATGGGGGACACTATGGGGGCATTGCTGGCACATGGGGGACACTATGGGGGAATTGGTGGCACATGGGGGACACTATGGGGGCATCTCCTGGCACATGGGGACACTATGGGGGCATTGCTGGCACATGGGGACTCTGTGGGAGCATTGCTAGCACATGGGGGACACTATGGGGGCATCTCCTGGCGCATGGGGACACTATGGGAGCATTGCTGGCACATGGGGACACTAAGGGGGCATTGCTGGCACATGGGGCACACTATGGGGGCATTGCTGGCACATGGGGGACATTATGGGGGAATTGCTGGCACATGGGGGACATTATGGGGGCATTGCTGGCACAAGGGGGACACTATGGGGGCATCTACTGGCACATCCTTGGGGACGCTATGGGGGCATCTACTGGGGGCATTGCTGGCACATGATGGGGACATTATGGTGTTGGAGGGGAGAAGAATACTATGGGGGTATATTATATAGGCACATTATGGGGGCACTAAGAAGGGACATTTATACTGGCACATTCTGGGGGACACTATGAGGGACTCCTATACTGGCACAAAGTGGCACATTGTGGGGGCACTATGGGGAAAAGGTGAGGAGCACTATGTGGGCATTTACTAGGGGCTTTATATGGGGGTATTTTATACTTGCACACATTATGGGGACATTAGCTCAACTGGGGTCACAGGGAATTTTTTTGTACTGGCACACAGAACGGGAGCACTTTTTAATTAGTGCACTTATTATTATTATTATTATTATTATTATTATTATTATTAATATATTATTATTGAAGGTGGCAGGTGAGTTGTTAAAAGAAGGTAGGAGGAGGATGGAAAAGTAGGAACCTAAGATGTCTTTTGTCAAACTACAAAGACGAGAGATGGGTGAAAAATCATCATGGCGGTCTGGTCTGAAAGGAGAAGATGAGGAAAGAGAAGGTCTGCATCAGAGAAGTTACTGGATGTAAGGTGTGTGGTGCTGTATTCTAGATAACACAGAATATAATATGTATGCGCTGAGGGTAGGGAAAAATTACGGGCCAGTGTGCAAGCGCGGCTAACTACTCCCCAAACTACTCTTACTTACAGTAAGCACTGTAAGAGATCGAGCAAGAACCAGCGCAGATGAAACAAGCTCCAGCAAAGGCTCACGGTCAGGGAGTAGTTAGCCGCGCTTGAGTACAGGATTCGAGATTCGAAAGATTCAATATATTCGAGAACCTTTTCAGACTCGGATTCGAATCTGAAAAAAATTGGATTCGTCCCACCTCTAATCTGTATGTCTTCCGTATATGTTCCATTTTTGAGGAACCATCTATTGTAAATGTCATGCCCATCCCAATTTTTCAATATAATTACTGTATACTGTATATGCCATGCTTCCGTTTTCGATCCGCACTACGGAAAGGCGCAACGGAGAAACAGAGTGGAAAAGGAACTGAAATGGAAACCCTATGGTTACCAAAAAACTGAATGATGGATCCGTGAAATACTGACTGCAAATAAATATGGCTGTATGCATGAGGCCATACTCTCTATTGGTTTTGAGACCCTCCCATACACATATCGGTGGGTAGTGGCGGGGATATTAACTGCGGAGCAAAACAGAATGCCTCTTAAAGGATTCCGTTTTGCATTCCATCCAATGGATTCCGGTATTTTCCGTTATAATCCTGTTATAACAGAAAGCTATAACGGAATCCAGAACGTAGATGTGAACCCACCCTTACTTTTATTCTACAGGTCAGTACGAATCCGCCGATACCTTATATTTATAGTTTTTATTGTGTTTTGCTAGTGATAAAAAAAATAATAATAATAATCTGATTTATTTTTCTGTCGTCATATTTTGACCCCTATAACATTTTTGTAATCATGTGTACGGAGCTGTGTGGGGGCTCAATTTTTTGCACGGCGATCTGAACTTTTTATTGACTATTCTGGAGTGTTTAAGACTTTATGATTACTTTTTATATACATTTTTGTGCAATCCGACATTTGGATTTTATTTAATTTTTTTTTTTTTTCTGTTTGTCGTATGTGGAATATATTTTTATACTATGGGTGTTTTCACACATTGTGACACCCATGATGTGTATTTTTTTTGTTCTTTTACTTTTATTTGGGGAAAAGGGGGTGATTTGAATTTGTAAGTTGTTTTTTTTTTACACTTTTTTTTATAGTTCCCAGGTTACACACATATCTCTGATACACAGTACATAGCTCTACTACAAACAGGTTACATACACATCTCAGTACACAGTACACAGCTCTGCTACATGCAGGATAGACACACATCTCTGCTTCACAGTAGACAGCTCTGCTACATGCAGGTTACACATACACATCTCTGCTACACAGTACACAGCTTTGC
Source organism: Bufotes viridis (assembly GCA_033119425.1). Taxonomy (NCBI): domain Eukaryota; kingdom Metazoa; phylum Chordata; class Amphibia; order Anura; family Bufonidae; genus Bufotes; species Bufotes viridis. The sequence continues at coordinate 333,122,368 of CM065590.1, read as the reverse complement.
TACATGCAGGTTACACACACATCTCTGATACACAGTACATAGCTCTACTACATACAGGTTACATACACATCTCAGTACACAGTAAATAGCTTTGCTACATGCAGGTTAGACACACATCTCTACTACACAGTACACAGCTCTGCTACATGCAGGTTACACACACACATCTCTGCTACACGGTAATACAGCAGCTTTGCTACATGCAAGTTACACACACTTCTCTGATACACAGTACATAGCTCTACTACATACAGGTTACATACACATCTCAGTACACAGTACACAGCTCTGCTACATGCAGGTTACATCACTGCTCTATATACACAGTACATAGCTTTGCTACATGCAGGTTAGACACACATCTCTGCTACACAGTACACAGCTCTGCTATATGCAGGTTACAAACACACATCTCGGCTACACAGTACATAGCTCTGCTACATGCAGGATACACACACATCCTTGCTACACAGTACACAGCTCTGCTATATGCAGGTTACACACACATCTTTGTAACAGTATACACCTCTGCTACATGCAGGTTACACACACAGCTCTGCTACAAAGTACACAGCTCTGCTACATGTAGGTTACACACACATCTTTGCTACACAGTACACAGCTCTGCTACATGCAGGTTACACACAAATCTCTGCTACACAGTAAATAGCTCTGCTACATGCAGGTTACACACACATCACTGCTACACAGTACACAGCTCTGCTACATGCAGGATACACACATATCTCTATTACACAGTACACACAACTCTGCTACATGCAGGATTCACACATATCTCTATTACACAGTACACACATCTCTAATACACAGCTCTATTTGATGACTACAGTTCTGTACACAGCCGCTGTGAAATTTGACCCCTCCCACACACATGACTCATCACATGGTCATGACATCATCACAGGTCCTTTGCCTTTCCAGCAGCTAGCAGCTTCTTCAGGCAAAGAGTTTGTGTATTGCATACTTTTGAGTTCGGGAGGAGGGAATTTTGACTGACTTCTGAAGAAGAAGGGAGTTTTGGCTGAGGTCTGAGGAAGTTTTGTCTAACATCTTATGGATTTTTGGATGAGGGAAATGGTCGTTTGGGCTGAGGTCTGAGGGAGGAGGCAGTTTTGGATGAGGGAGGTTTGGCTGATGTCTGAGTGAGGAGGGCAGTTTTGGCTGAGGTCTGAGGGAGGAGGCAGTTTTGGATGAGGGAGGTTTGGCTGATGTCTGAGGGAGGTGGCAGTTTTAGATGAGGGAGAAGGGAGTTTTGGCTGACAGAGGATGGAGTTTTGCCCGAAGAGGACTGATGGAGTTTGAGCTGACGAAGGAGGGAGTTTTGCCTGACGGAGGATGGAGTTGTGGATGATGTCTGACGATGTCCTAATATGGACACCGTACGCCCCCTATAGGTCATCATTGAGCAAACTTTGACCCGGTACCTCACAGTCAGCAGACATATTCCAGCCAATCAGAATGCCCTCCCTCCCAGACCCTCCCACCTCCTATCAAAAAGTATGGACAGCATCCATCTTAGATTCATTCTGAAGCTGCAGTGTTAGTTAGAGCAGGGAGAGTGCTGCTGCTGAATTAATAGGGAAAGCGTTAGCTTTGCCAGTGTTCTGTGTCCACTCCAGTCCTCAAAGACTCATCGGCCTCTTTCACATGATCGTGTCCGGATTAGGCCCCATTCACACGTCCGTAGTGTGTTGCGGATCCGCAACAAACCATGCCGGCACTCCCCATAGAGATGCCTATTCTTGTCTGCAGGCTGCGGACAAGAATAGGACATGCTCTATCTTTTGCGAAACCCGGAAGTTCGGGGCCGCGGCTCCGCAAATGCGGAAGCAGAGAGCACATAGTGTGCTCTCCTCATCACGTCCGGCCCCATTCACAATGAATGGGTCCACATCCATTCCGTAGAATTGCAGAATGGATGGGGACAAAAATTGCGGATGTTTGAATGGGGCCTTTGGTCCAGATGCGTTGCGGATGCGTTCAGTGAAAACTGCAATTTCACAGGCAAAGACATTCAGTTTTGCCTGCAATTGCGTTCAGTTGTTTAGTTTTTTCAGCGCGGGTGCAATGCGTTTTGATTTTGATATGTTTTTCACGCGTGTGATAAAAAACTGAAGGTTTACAAACAACATCTCCTAGCAATCATCAGTGAAAAACCCAATGTACCCGCACTTGCTTGCGGATGCAATGAAAAACTAGAATATAGAACATGCTGCGATTTTCACGCAACGCACAAGTGATGCGTGAAAAAAAACACTCATGTACACAGACCCATTGAAATGAATGGGTCAGGATTCAGTGCGGATGCTATGCGTTCACGTCACGCATTGCCCCCGCGCGGGAAACTTGCTCGTGTGAAAGGGGACATCTGCTGTAAGGACAGCGTCCTGACAGCACCCCAAAAAGCCCTTTTTTGGGCTGGTACATCAGTATGCTTTTATTTATTTTTCTATATATATATATATATATATATATATATATTGCAGTTGCCTGCCCATGAGTGAGAGGCCGCAGTCTCACAGACTGTACTGTGTGCACACTACTCATATAGGGTGGCACAGTGCCTTGCAGATAAAAAAGTTATTTTATTTTTACCCTTTAATATACTAGCAGTTGCCTGCCAGTGTGTGTCAGGCCCACAGACTGTAGTGTGCCCACTGCCAGTGCCCACCACTCATATCAGGTGGCACAGTACCTTGCAGATAAAAAAGTAATTTAATTTTTACCCTTTAATGTAATTGCAGTTGCCTGCTAGTGTGTGTCAGGCCCACAGACTGTACTGTGCCCACTGCCCACCACTCATATAGGGTGGCACAGTACATTGCACGGCGCACGCGCAGTGACCTATAATTCTAACGAAGCGGACCGAGCATGGGTCCTTTTCCATCTCCCGATTCCAATACTTAGTTAACACTAGTTGCATTGGTGGCAAATTCCATTGCAAGTGCCCAAAATTAGAAGGAAGCTGACAGAGCAAGCTTTTTTCTCTATCTTCCCATGCAAGGATTCAATTCAATACACGTCCCCTGATAGGGGACTTAACAAAGATTAAAATGGTAAGAATAGTAGTTCACACTATTTGGATTGGTGGCACAGTACATTGCGCGGCCACGTGCAGTGCCCCAAATTGGAAGTAAGAGGACCGACCAATTATCTTTTTCCATCTCCCAGTTCCTAAAATCTATTCGATGCACGTCCCCTGATAAGGGACGTAACAGGGATTAAACTGATAGGAATAGTATTAGTTAACACACCACTCATATTGGGTGGTGCAGTAGAATGCACCCGCAGTGCCCCAAATTGGAAATAAGAGGACCGACAAAAATCTATTCCATACACCGGCCCCTGATAGGGGACAAAACAGAGATTAAACTGGTAAGAACAGATTTTTTAAAATTAAAAAAAATAGGACAGCCTCTGCTGAGCTGGGTATTTTTTGGGACGCGTTACTGAATGCTCATGCACAATGGCTGTAGGCTCATGCGTCCTTTTGCGGAGGTGACAAACCTGGAGGAGGAAGGTGGCTTTGAGGAGGTGGAAGAACTGGTAAGAACAGATTTTTTAAAATTAAAAAAAATAGGACAGCCTCTGCTGAGCTGGGTATTTTTTGGGACGCGTTACTGAATGCTCATGCACAATGGCTGTAGGCTCATGCGTCCTTTTGCGGAGGTGACAAACCTGGAGGAGGAAGGTGGCTTTGAGGAGGTTGAAGACCAACCACAGCAGGCGTCCCAGGGGGCTTGTTGTCAACTTTCGAGGCCCCTTGGTGTTGTACGTGGCTGGATGGAGGAAGAGACCTTCAATGACGTCAGTGAGGACAAGGAACGGGATATGGCTTGTTTGCGGTGCGTTAAACGGGGAGTTTGGTCTGTCAGATTTTAGTCTGTCACTGTGAAGTGGGCGTAACCCTTACACTACCTGATCGATACAACATCATACCTGATCTTATACACACACTGGATGTTTTAAAGCACGTTATTCCAAACAATTTAGGAATGTTAGGTGATTATGCCCTTTATGGATTAAAAACCGACTCCATGTCAACTACGTAATTTTCCTTGGGAGTTTTACCATGGATCCCCCTCCGGCATGCCACAGTCCAGGTGTTAGTCCCCTTGAAACAACTTTTCCATCACTATTGTGGCCAGAAAGAGTCCCTGTGGTTTTACAGTTCGTCTGCCTATTGTAGTCTATGTCGGTTCGCCGGTTAGCAAACATTTGCGGAAGTTCGCCGTTCGCAAATGGAAAATTTTATGTTCTCGACATTTCTATTTCTTGGTTTTTAAGGTGTTTACTCCACTGCAGTTCGTGCTTTTTATGTAGATGCCTGGTCATGCAGGTTGTGCTCAGGTTTAGAACGTTTATGCCTCGCTTCATGCTCTGTTGGCACAATGTGCAAACCACTCGTGTTTGGTCGTCAGGACTTTGTCTGAATAACTGCCATGCCAATGAACTCCTTGGAGCTGGCTTTGGTGTGCTAGGTCCCTGGATGCGGTGGGCAGTAGCAGGCGTACTGTCTCGGGGACGGCCGCTCTGCTTTTGCAGCCGGCTCCCTCTTTTGCTGTGCTGTTGCCTCTGTGCGACCACCGCCTCTTCCTCAGAACTGCACACGTCACTAGCATGAACTGGAGTCCAGTCGGGGTCTAGGACCTCATCGTCCTCCACATCATCTTCCACCCATTCTTGACCCCTGCCCTCCTTGTGGGTCTGCACACTGCAATAAGCCGCAGCAGTTGGCAGAGACATGGTGGTCCTGCCATGTCCTCATCCTGCATCCTGCAACATAAGTTGTTGGGCACCAGTGCATTCAATGTTTTCCACTTCTGGGGTAGGGCTATGTGGATGGCCCATGGAAACCCTGCCAGCAGAGTCATCAAAAAGATGAAAGACTGATGGGCATGGGCTGCAGGTGCCAACTCTGAGCTTTCTGCGTGGGGTGGGATTGGGTGGGAGATACTGAGAAGGAACTGGCACCACTGTCAGCCACCCAGTCTACTATCGCCTGTACTTGTTCTGGCCTCACAATCCGTAGAGCGGCAATCGGGCCTACCAAATAATGCTGCAGTTTGTGTCGTCTACTTGCACCTGAGAAATGTGTTTCACTTGGACCTGTAGTTGGCGCTGAATGGCCACGTCCTCTACCAGCAACAGGAGCTCCACCAACACCACCACGACCATGCCTACATCCCTTACTTGATGTTCTCCTCATTATTTACGTTCACCCACCAAGCTGACAGATGGTTTATCTCCAGTGTCAATTTAACTGCCAATAGTCAACAATTAAGTTCACTAAAACTAAGGCAGTGCCCGAGTCATAAAAATGCTTTGTGGTCCAAGATTACAGCTTTTTTTCCCCAAAAATACACTAATGCCCTATTTCACTGCAGAACTGTAAACGAGGTATTTAAACGCTGTATGCACAACTGCTTTGTGAACAAAGAACATGTCTTTTTTTCCCTACAACACACTAATGCACTATTTCCCTGCAGAAATGTAAGTGTTTTACGCTGTATGCACAACTTCGTTTTAAATCAAGAATACGGCTTTTTTCACAAAAATACACTAATGCACTATTTCACAGCAGAAATGTAAAATAGGTATTTCGGCGGTGTATTTTAAACTGCTTTTTGGACCAGGAAAAACGCTATTTTCACCAAATTTCACAAATCCACTATTTAAAGGCTGAAAATTAAACGTAGGTATTTGTACGCTGTATGCACAACTGCTTTGTGGACCAGGAATAATGCTTTTTTCCCCAAAATTCACAAATGCACTATTTAAAGACTCAAAATTAAACGTAGGTATTTGTATGCTGTATGCACAACTGCTTTGTGGACCAAGAACACGACTTTTTTTCACTAAAACACAGTAATGCACTATTTCAGTGCTGCAATTTAAAATAGGTATTTATACGCTGTATGCACAACTGCTTTGTGAACCAAGAACACGGCTTTTTTCCCTAAAACACACTAATGCTCTATTTCAGTGCTGAAATTTAAAATAGGTATTTGCACGCTGTATGCACTACTGCTTTGTGAACCAACAACACAGCTTTTTTCCCTAAAACACACTAATGCACTATTTCAGTGCTGAAATTTAAAATAGGTATATGTACGCTGTATGCACAACTGCTTTGTGGACCAAGAACACAGCTTTTTTTGGCTAGAACACAGTAATGCACTATTTCAGTGCTGAAATTAAAAATAGGTTTTTGGACGCTGTATGCACAACTGCTTTGTGGACCAGGAATACCGTTTTTCCCCAAAAAAAACACTGATGCACTATTTCACTGCAGAAATGTAAAATAGGTATTTGGGTGGTGAATTTTAAACTGCTTTGTGGACCAGGAATAACGCTTTTTCTCCCTAAACCACAGTAATGCACTATTTCAGTGCTGAAATTTAAAATAGGTATTTGTACGCTGTATGTACAACTGCCTTGTGGACGAGGAATACCGCTTTTTTTTCCCAAAAATACACTGATGCACTATTTCACTGCAGAAATGTAAAATATGTATTTGTACGCTGTATGCACAACTGCTTTGTGGACCAAGAACACGGCTTTTTTCCACAAAATTCACAAATGCACTATTTAACGGCTGAAAATTAAAATAGGTATTTGTACACGGTATGCACTATTGCTTTGTGAACCAAGAACACTGCTTTTTTTCCTAAAACACACTAATGCATTATTTTAGTGCTGAAATTTAAAATAGGTATTTGTACGCTGTATGGACAACTGCTTTGTAGACCAGGAATACCGTTTTTTCCCCCCAAAAAATACACTGATGCACTATTTCACTGCAGAAATGTAAAATAGGTATTTGGGCAGTGTATTTTAAACTGCTTTATGGACCAGGATTAACTCATTTTCTCCCTAAAACACAGTAATGCACTATTTCAGTGCTGAAATTTAAAATAGGTATTTGTACGCTGTATGCACAACTGCTTTGTGGACCAAGAACACGTCTTTTTCCACAAAATTCACAAATGCACTATTTAACGGCTGAAAATTAAAATAGGTATTTGTACACTGTATGCACTATTGCTTTGTGAACCAAGAACACAGCTTTTTTTCCTAAAACACACTAATGCATTATTTTAGTGCTGAAATTTAAAATAGGTATTTTCACGCTGTATGGACAACTGCTTTGTAGACCAGGAATACCCTTTTTTCCCCCAAAAAAATACACTGATGCACTATTTCACTGCAGAAATGTAAAATAGGTATTTGGGCGGTGTATTTAAAACTGCTTTGTGGACGAGGAATAACGCTTTTTTTCCCAAAAATACACTGATGCAGTATTTCAGTGCTGAAATTAAAAATAGGTATTTAGACGCTGTATGCACAACTGCTTTGTGGACCAGGAATACCGTTTTTTCCCTCAAAAAAATACACTGATGCACTATTTCACTGCAGAAATGTAAAATAGGTATTTGGGCAGTGTATTTTAAACTGCTTTATGGACCAGGATTAACTCATTTTCTCCCTAAAACACAGTAATGCACTATTTCAGTGCTGAAATTTAAAATAGGTATTTGTACGCTATATGCACATCTGCTTTGTGGACCAAGAACACAGCTTTTTCCCCCAAAATTCACAAATGCACTATTTAACGGCTTAAAAATTAAACGTAGGTATTTATACGCTGTATGCACAACTGCTTTGTGAACCAAGAACACGGCTTTTTTTCCCTAAAACACACTAATGCTCTATTTCAGTGCTGAAATTTAAAATAGGTATTTGTACGCTGTATGCACTACTGCTTTGTGAACCAACAACACAGCTTTTTTCCCTAAAACACACTAATGCACTATTTCAGTGCTGAAATTTAAAATAGGTATATGTACGCTGTATGCACAACTGCTTTGTGGACCAAGAACACAGCTTTTTTTGGCTAGAACACAGTAATGCACTATTTCAGTGCTGAAATTAAAAATAGGTTTTTGGACGCTGTATGCACAACTGCTTTGTGGACCAGGAATACCGTTTTTCCCCAAAAAAAATACACTGATGCACTATTTCACTGCAGAAATGTAAAATAGGTATTTGGGTGGTGAATTTTAAACTGCTTTGTGGACCAGGAATAACGCTTTTTCTCCCTAAACCACAGTAATGCACTATTTCAGTGCTGAAATTTAAAATAGGTATTTGTACGCTGTATGTACAACTGCTTTGTGGACGAGGAATACCGCTTTTTTTTCCCAAAAATACACTGATGCACTATTTCACTGCAGAAATGTAAAATATGTATTTGTACGCTGTATGCACAACTGCTTTGTGGACCAAGAACACGGCTTTTTTCCACAAAATTCACAAATGCACTATTTAACGGCTGAAAATTAAAATAGGTATTTGTACACGGTATGCACTATTGCTTTGTGAACCAAGAACACTGCTTTTTTTCCTAAAACACACTAATGCATTATTTTAGTGCTGAAATTTAAAATAGGTATTTGTACGCTGTATGGACAACTGCTTTGTAGACCAGGAATAACGTTTTTTTCCCCAAAAAAATACACTGATGCACTATTTCACTGCAGAAATGTAAAATAGGTATTTGGGCAGTGTATTTTAAACTGCTTTATGGACCAGGATTAACTCATTTTCTCCCTAAAACACAGTAATGCACTATTTCAGTGCTGAAATTTAAAATAGGTATTTGTACGCTGTATGCACAACTGCTTTGTGGACCAAGAACACGTCTTTTTTCCACAAAATTCACAAATGCACTATTTAACGGCTGAAAATTAAAGTAGGTATTTGTACACTCTATGCACTATTGCTTTGTGAACCAAGAACACTGCTTTTTTTCCTAAAACACACTAATGCATTATTTTAGTGCTGAAATTTAAAATAGGTATTTGTACGCTGTATGGACAACTGCTTTGTGGACCAGGAATACCGTTTTTTTCCCCAAAAAAAATATACTGATGCACTATTTCACTGCAGAAATGTAAAATAGGTATTTGGGCGGTGTATTTAAAACTGCTTTGTGGACGAGGAATAACGCTTTTTTTCCCAAAAATACACTGATGCAGTATTTCAGTGCTGAAATTAAAAATAGGTATTTGGACGCTGTATGCACAACTGCTTTGTGGACCAGGAATACCGTTTTTCCCCCCAACAAATACACTGATGCACTATTTCACTGCAGAAATGTAAAATAAGTATTTGGGCAGTGTATTTTAAACTGCTTTATGGACCAGGATTAACTCTTTTTCTCCCTAAAACACAGTAATGCACTATTTCAGTGCTGAAATTTAAAATAGGTATTTGTACGCTGTATGCACAACTGCTTTGTGGACCAAGAACACGGCATTTTTCCCCAAAATTCACAAATGCACTATTTAACTGCTGAAAATAAAACGTAGGTATTTGTACGCTGTAGGACAACTGCTTTGTGAACCAAGAACACGGCTTTTTTCCCCAAAATTCACAAATGCACTATTTAACGGCTGAAAACTAAAATAGGTATTTGTACGCTGTAGGACAACTGCTTTATGGACCAGGAATACCGCTTTTTTCCCAAAAATACACTGATGCTCTATTTCACTGCAGAAATATAAAATAGGTATTTGGGCGGTGTATTTAAAACTGCTTTGTGGAAGAGGAATAACGCTTTTTTTCCCAAAAATACACTGATGCAGTATTTCAGTGCTGAAATTAAAAATAGGTATTTGGACGCTGTATGCACAACTGCTTTGTGGACTATTTTTTCCCCAAAAAAATACACTGATGCACTATGTAACGGACCGTTGCTGCAGACAAGGGGTAAAAACCGTTTAGGCGATCGGCCCCCTTTACAGAGATATAGGCACAGCTACTGCAGAACACCAAACTCCCGAACTGGATACAAAATAGCACTCCAACTCCCGTACTGGAACCTCCCAAATAGCTGCTAGCAGACGAACAGGAAAAGCAGACAATCAGCTTACACTCCTGGCAATCAGTCTCTAACAGCATACAGTGAATCCCCCCAAGAACGAGACGAGGCTCCGTATTGATGGTAAACAGGAATTCTATCTTTTATTAAGGGCTACCTGCCCGGTATTTATCCAGAGCTCCCACCTGGTGGACACTCCCTAGAGGACCAGAAGGAAGACTGCGACACGGGATACAGCAGCCAATCACACACATTGGGACAATACAGACACCCCCAGCATATCCTCTCCCTCTGCCTGTGATACCATCACCCTACATGGGTAATGCAATCATCACAGGCAGACGAATACTAATGTCTTCTGTCCTGGAGACAATTGAGGAGTCATTCAATTATCTCTCAGGACAAAGGGAAATCGCCAATACACATGTGGGGACAATAGGACAGACATCACTATTCAATACACAATGTCCCACCCTTTACAATACACACAGACATTTCAGAGACAAGACTCCATTATGCACATGGGGACACAGAACAAGCATTACTGTTAAAATACACCAGGTAAGACACATTACATTAAAACTATACATTTAACATATCCCCAGATAGCTTGCAGGTCTGAGCGCACATTATTAAGTGAATGGCGCTCCAGACCACATGAATACAGTTTAATCGCCATGGAGCCAAAGTCTTTACAGTCAGTTTCATACGAATGGGCTCCATGGGATTCCTATCTGGGGTATAACACATTCAACCAAAACTACCGAACCCCAGGCAGAAAAGCACGAGTTAAGCTTTTCTGCAGGTAAAAAAGATGTCTTTTAACAGGGGGCCATAGTCCAAAGGCAGCAGGCGAGCAACCAGGTTTCTCCAATGCAATGTGGCGAGATTGGTCTCGTCACACACTATTTCACTACAGAAATGTAAAATAGGTATTTGGGCGGTGTATTCTAAACTGCTTTGTGGACCAGGAATAACTCTTTTTCTCCCTAAAACACAGTAATGCTTTATTTCAGTGCTGAATTTAAAATAGGTATTTGTACGCTGTTTGCACAACTGCTTTGTGGACCAGGAATACCGCTTTTTTTCCCCAAAAATACACTGATGCACTATTTCACTGCAGAAATGTAAAATATGTATTTGTACGCTGTATGCACATCTGCTTTGTGGACCAAGAACACGGCATTTTTTCCCAAAATTCACAAATGCACTATTTAACTGCTGAAAATAAAACGTAGGTATTTGTACGCTGTATGCACAACTGCTTTGTGAACCAAGAACACGGCTTTTTTCCCCAAAATTCACAAATGCACTATTTAACGGATGAAAATTTAAATACCGTATTTTTCGCCCTATAAGACGCACCTGCCTATAAGACGCACCTAGGTTTTTGAGGAGGAAAATAAGAAAAAAAATATTTTGAACCAAAAGGTGTACTTTTGGTGGGTTTTTTACTAATGGTGTTCTGTGCATGACACTATTATGATGCATTGTTATGGGGGATCTGTGGATGATGCACTGTTATGGGGGCATCTGTGGATGATGCACTGTTAAGGGGGCATCTGTGGATAACACACTGTTATGGGGGCATCTGTGGATGATGCACTGTTATGTGGGGATCTCTGGTTAACCGCTGTTATGTGGGGGAGCTGGGGATGGCACTGTATGGGGGCATCTGGGGATGGCACTGTATGGGGGAATCTGTGGATGGCACTGTATGGGGGAATCTGTGGATGGCACTGTATGGGGAATCTGTGGATGGCACTGTATGGAGGCATCTGGGAATGACACTGCTATGGGGGGAATCTGTGGATGACTCATAGCATCTTATGCTATGTGTCATCCACAGATTCTCCCCTCCCCCATAACAGTGGCTGCGATGACCCCCAATACAGGGGCTGTGGGCGGCATCTTGTTTGCTAATGACAGCGGGCCCGTGCAGTAACTGTATTCTACTACACCGGCCCGCTGTAGTAATGTTATAGGCGATGCTTAAAACTATCATCTTCATTAAACTTAATGCTGGCAGTATTACCCTACCTCCTATAATCTATGATCACAGGCAGGACTGGAATCAGGAGCCCGGACGGGCAGGAGGCAGCAGCATGACGTTATGCGTCTGTGCCGTCTGCTTCATTCATAAAGTGGGCGGAGCAGGCGCGTGACGTTACGCTGCCGCCTTCTGCCCGTCCGGCCTCCTGATTCCAGTCCTGCCTGCGATCGTAGGGCCGGTGTAGTAGAATACAGTTACTGCACGGGCCCGCTGTCATTAGCAAACAAGATGCCGCCCACAGCCCCTCCTCATTGATACACACGCCGGCTGCGCTCTTCAGCAGCGCGGCTGTGTATCAGTGTTTGCTGCATTCGCCCCATAAGACGCAGACGTCTTATAGGGCGAAAAATATGGTAGGTATTTGTACGCTGTATGCAATACTGCTTTGTGATCCAAGAACACGGCTTTTTTCCCTTAAAACACACTAATACACTATTAACATAGTAACATAGTAACATAGTATATAAGGCCGAAAAAAGACATTTGTCCATCCAGTTTGACCTGTTTCCTGCAAGTTGATCCAGAGGAAGGCAAAAAACCCCTGTGAGGTAGAGCCAATTTTCCCCACTTAAGGGGAAAAAATTCCTTCCCGACTCCAATCAGGCAGTCAGAATAACTCCCTGGATCAACGACCCATCTTTAGTAGTTATAGCCTGAAATATTATTACGCTCCAGAAATACATCCAGGCCCCTCTTGAATTCCTTTAGTGAACCATGATCACCACTTCCTAAGACAGAGTAGTTCATAGTCTTACTGCTTTACCGTGGAGAACCCTTATTACTATGCTTTGTGGACCAGGAATACCGTTCTTTCCCCAAAAATGCACTGATGCACTATTTCACTGCGAAATGTCAAATAGGTATTTGGGTGATATATTAAAACTGCTTTGTGGACGAGGAATCGCTTTTTCCCTAAAATACACTGATGCAGTATTTCAGTGCTGAAATTAAAATAGGTATTTGGACGCTGCATGCACAACTGCTTTGTGGACTCAGGCAATCGTCTTTTTCCTAGAGCAAATAACACTGATGCACTATTTCACTGCAGAAATGTAAAATAGGTATTTGGGCGGTGTATTTTAAACTGCTTTATGGACCAGGAATAACTCTTTTTTTCCCAAAAATACACTGATGCACTATTTCACTGCAGAAATGTAAAAAATGTATTTGTACGCTGTTTGCACAACTGCTTTGTGGACCAGGAATACCACTTTTTTTCTAAAAAATACACTGATGCACTATTTCACTGCAGAAATGTAAAATATGTATTTGTACGCTGTATGCACAACTGCTTTGTGGACCAAGAACACGGCATTTTTCCCCAAAATTCACAAATGCACTATTTAACTCCTGAAAATAAAACATAGGTATTTGTACGCTGTTTGCACAACTGCTTTGTGAACCAAGAACACGGCTTTTTTGCCCAAAATTCACAAATGCACTATTTAACGGCTGAAAACTAAAATAGGTATTTGTACGCTGTATGCACTACTGCTTTGTGATCCAAGAACACAGCTTTTTTTCCCTAAAACACTAATGCACTATTTCACTGAAGAAATATAAAATAGGTATTTGGGCGGTGTATTTAAAACTGCTTTGTGGACGAGGAATAACGCTTTTTTTCCCAAAAATACACTGATGCAGTATTTCAGTGCTGAAATTAAAAATAGGTATTTGGACGCTGTATGGACAACTGCTTTGTGGACCAGTTATACCGTTTTTTTCCCCAAAAAAATACTCTGATGCACTATTTCACTGCAGAAATGTAAAATAGGTATTTGGGCGGTGTATTTTAAACTGCTTTGTGGACCAGGAATAACTCTTTTTCTCCCTAAAACACAGTAATGCACTATTTCAGTGCTGAAATTTAAAATAGGTATTTGTACGCTGTATGCACAACTGCTTTTTGGACCAGGAATACCGCTTTTTTCCCCAAAAATACACTGATGCACTATTTAACTGCTGAAAATAAAACGTAAGTATTTGTACGCTGTATGCACAACTGCTTTGTGAACCAAGAACACGGCTTTTTTCCCCAAAATTCACAAATGCACTATTTAACGGCTGAAAATTAAAATAGGTATTTGTACGCTGTATGCACTATTGCTTTGTGAACCAAGAACACTGCTTTTTTTCCTAAAACACACTAATGCACTATTTTAGTGCTGAAATTTAAAATAGGTATTTGTACGCTGTATGCACAACTGCTTTGTGGACCAGGAATACCGCTTTTTTTTCCCAAAAATACACTGATGCTCTATTTCACTGCAGAAATATAAAATAGATATTTGGGCGGTATATTTAAAACTGCTTTGTGGACGAGGAATAACGCTTTTTTTCCCAAAAATACACTGATGCAGTATTTCAGTGCTGAAATAAAAAATTGTTATTTGGACGCTGTATGCACAACTGTTTTGTGGACCAGGAATACCATTTTTTTTCCCCAAAAAATACACTGATGCACTATTTCACTGCAGAAATGTAAAATAGGTATTTGGGCGGTGTATTTTAAACTGCTTTGTGGACCAGGAATAACTCTTTTTCTTCCTAAAACACAGTAATGCACTATTTCAGTACTGAAATTTAAAAAAGGTATTTGTACGCTGTATGCACAACTACTTTGTGGACCAGGAATACAGCTTTTTTTCCCAAAAATACACTGATGCACTATTTCACTGCTGAAATTGAAAATACATTTTGTTGCGTTGTATGCACAAGTGCTCTTTAGCACCACAATATAGATTTTTGCCCCAGACTACAGAAATGGACTATGTCACCTCAAAATTATACAAAAGGTAATGTAGGGGACCTGACCTGCCAGGAAAAATGTTTTTTTCCTTCACTGAGCTATCAATATAGTTTGGGTTCGCTCAACTCTAGCCACTGATTAATTTGCCCTTCCTCTGATCCGTCAGAACAATAACCCACAAAAATACAGATCCTGTCTGGGGAGCATCCGCCTTTAGTCAGTCAACATTTGCTCAATAATCGATCAGTATTGCTAATGCAAAAAAAAAAAGGAGTGGATCTAAAACAGAGATAACACGTGAATGGAATATTTGTATGACATCTGCGTTTTGTACCCACTCGTGCTTTTGGCTACAAAATCATAAGCCAATTCTGATGGGACCATACAGGCCTTAAAGCTGCTACACAGACAGGATCCATTGTGTGTCTCATTTTTCCTTCCTTCTGACAGATCAGAAAAAAGGTCAAATAAATGATGATGTCAGTCAGGCCGAAAGCCAAAATAGTGGACCAGTCATGAAGTGGGGAGGGTGGGAACAACATGAGAAGTCCACAGAGGATGAAGCGTCCCACTTATGTGTGTATAAGTGGTTCCCTTAAATTTCTGTATATGGATTTTATGTATTGTAATTCCTAAGTTCAGGCTGTCATTGTCATTCAATCTATTTGCCCCTAGTTGCTGCTGGCGCCACATATTATATATAGCTTGGGGTTTGCTAATAAAGTTAGTTGAGTGTAAAGGAAGTGTTGAAGCAGAAGTAAGTAATGTAGGAAGCAGAGAGTAGAAGGAAGTGTATGGAGGAGCAGTGCAGGCTCAGTCCAAGATGTAGCTGCCTTTCTTTCCTCTGGGCCCTGATCAAGCCTGGAAAGGACAGACCATGTAGTCACTGCAGCCCAGCACACACAAGTGAGTCTATATATGAATATAGAGAAAGTCTAGTAAAGATTAGAGCTGAGTCTAGCCAAGGGACTTCACAAGCACCAGTGACCGGGAGGAACCAAAAGGTACGAAGACACAACTGGATGATTAGCGTGCAGAATTATCCTTTTTCACTAAATGCCTTCTGGGACATAGTGAACCTGAACATTTTCAGGAGAGAATCCTGCATAACATAATGTAGCAGAGAGTTTGCCTGCCACGAGGGAGAATGCCCTTATTGGATTGCTCAATATAAATGTAAGGAAACCATTATATTCAGTACCTGAGTGCTAGAAATTGGACTTAAAGTAGAATTATCTAAGAAGAGAACTTTTGTCTAGCCTGTAAAGTAACAGCATTAAAAAAAAACTCCTCAAATGGAATTGTTAGACCTGTTGTAAGCATTACAGCTAAACTAATTTCTGAATCCTCCTTTATGCCATATAAGTGCACTGTACTGAGGAACTGTACCAACGGTCCTGAGACATTTAAGTAAATGTTCAACAGGTTCTACAACAACTGACTCCTCATCCTTTCTACTTCCCTCAACATTTGCACCTTATGGTGCTGTCGTTACGAACACAGGGACGCAGCCACCAAAGCACCTTAAACACCTATACCATCGAGGGCACCTCAACTTCTATCTGGCTGGTGTTCCCTGCAATAGAGAGTGCCCCGAAGGATTTAGTGCTGTCTTCCCCTCCACTGCATGCCGGCCCAGGGGACAACTGAACTGTAAGTATTAGGACGCGAGCGTTGCAAGGCGACCACAGAGTGGCCCAATGACAGTGTCTGGAGGTGGAAGCTGTATGAGGAAGCCACCAAGTGGCACAATGACAGAGTCTGGAGGTGGCAGTAGTATGAGGAGGCCACTGAGTGGAACAATGACACAGTCTGGAGTTTGCAGCAGTATGAGAAGGCCACCGAATGGCACAATTACAGAGTCTGGAGTTGGCAGCAGTATGAGGAGGCAACCGAGTGGCACAATAAAAGAGTGTGGAGGTGGCAGCAGTATGAGTGGGCCACTGAGTGGAGCAATGACAGATTCTGGAGGTGGCGGCACCAGCAACATCAGGAGAAGGCTACCGAGTGGCACAATGACAGAGTCTTGAGTTGGCAGAATCATGAGGAGGCCACTAAGTGGCACAATGACAGAGTCTGGAGGTGGCAGCAGTATGAGGAGGCCACAGAGTGACAGACCGAGTCTGGAGTTGGCAGCAATATGAGGAGGCCATCCAGTGGCACAATGACAGAGTGGGGAGGTGGTGGCAGAGTGACATAGTGTGGATATGGCAGAAGCCACAGCATCAGGATACCACAGAGTGTGAAGGTGACACAGTGTGGAGATGGCAGCAGCAGCATCAGGAGATCACAAAGTGACCCCGTGACAGAGTGGGGCGGTGTCCCACAGAGCACGTTTAGATACAATGCAGAAAAACCTGTTTTAAAATTTTGTGGTGAAAAATTGCATTTCTGTAGTTGGGTTAATAAACCCGTACTGTTGTGCCACACAGCACGTTTGCATACAACGCTGAAAAACCTGTTTTTTAAATTTTGGGGTGAGATACTCCATTTCTATAGTTGGGTTAATAAACCTGTACTGTTGTGCCACAGTGCACAATTGCATACAGTGCAGAAAAAACGTTTAAAATTTTGCAGTGAAAAACTGCATTTCTGTAGTTGCGTTAATAAACCCGTACTGTTGTGTCACAGAGCACGTTTGCATACAACGCTGAAAAAACTGTTTCATAATTTTTGGGGTGACATACTGCATTTCTGTAATTGGGTTAATAAACGCATACTGTTGTGCCACAGAGCACGTTTGCATACAACGCTGAAAAAACAGTTTTAAAATTTTGCGGTGAAAAACTGCACTTCTGTAGTTGGGTGAATAAACCCGTACTGTTGTGCCACAAAGCACGTTTACATACAACGCTGAAATTTTTTTTTATAATTTTTTAGGTGACATACTGCATTTCTGCAGTTGGGTTAATAAACTCGTACTGTTGTGCCACAGAGCACGTTTGCATACAGCGCTGAAAAACCTGTTTTTTTTAATTTTGGGGTGACATACTCCATTTCTGTAGTTGGGTTAATAAACCTGTACTGTTGTGCCACAGAGCACGTTTGCATACAACGCTGAAAAACTTGTTTTATAATTTTTGGGGTGACATACTGAATTTCTGTAGTTTGTTGCAATAAACACTGGCTTTGTGCTACATAGCAGATCTGAGACCTACCCTGTATTTCAGTCATTTTCCCTTGCCTGATGCATGTGACTAATTTGGTGGTGCAGAAATGCCTTAAAAACTACTCAGACATGTCAGAGCTGCTGCAGAAAGTGCGCTCCGTCTGTGCGCACTTTCGGCGTCCTCACCCTGCTGCTGCTCGCCTGTCTGCGCTGCAGCGTAACTTCGGCCTTCCCGCTCTCCGCCTCATATGCGATGTTGCCGACGTGCCGACCAGGTGGAAATCCACCTTGCATATGCTGGAGAGACTGTGCGAGCAGCAGCAGGCAATAGTGGAGTTTCAGCTGCAGCATGCACGGGTTAGTTGTCCTGCGGAAACGCACCACTTCACCTCCAATGAGTGGGCCTCCATGCGAGACCTGTGTGCCTTGTTGCAGTGTTTTGAGTACTCAACCAACATGGCCAGTGCCAATAAAGCCGTTCTTAGTGTTACAATACCGCTTCTATGTTTCCTTGAAAAAACATTTAGGGCGATGATGGAAGAGGATGTGGCACAGGAGGAAAAGGAGGAGGAAGAGGGGGCATCTCACAGGGTTTCAAACCAGTCATTCAGAAGTGGCTCAGAGGGTGGGTTCCTGTACCAGCAGAGGCCAGGTACACA
This sequence comes from Bufotes viridis, assembly GCA_033119425.1. Classification (NCBI taxonomy): domain Eukaryota; kingdom Metazoa; phylum Chordata; class Amphibia; order Anura; family Bufonidae; genus Bufotes; species Bufotes viridis. The sequence continues at coordinate 333,103,891 of CM065590.1, read as the reverse complement.
TGTGGCCAACCAGGGCACAGTTCTGGAGAATGAGGTAGAGGAGGAGGAACCGGGTTCACAGCAGGGTGGCACCCAACGCAGCTCATGGCCATCACTGGAGCGTGGCTGGGGGGATACGGAGGACAAAAACGATACACCACCTACAGAAGACAGCTTATCCTTACCTCTGGTCAGCACCTCAGAAGGCAGGGTTAGCATGGCCGACATGTGGAAAAGCTTTGTGATTACGCCACAGCAACCGGCACCACCAGCTGATATTAAAAATCTTAGCAGGAGGCAGCATTTGAACAACATGGTGCAACAGTACATGTGCACACGCCTACACATACTGACTGATGGTTCTGCCCCATTCAACTTTTGGATCTCCAAATTGTCCACATGGCCTGAGCTAGCCCTTTATGCCTTGGAGATGCTGGCCTGCCCTGCAGCCAGTGTATTGTCTGAACATGTATTTAGCACGGCAGGGGGCGTCGTTACAGACAAAAGCAGCCGCTTGTCCACAGCCAACGTGGACAAGCTCACGTTCATTAAAATGAACTAGGCTTGGATCCCACAAGACTTGTCTGTACCTTGTGCAGAATGGACATTTATACCCGCCTCAACCATACATTCTTGTACTCAAGTGCATGTTGAGGACATGGTGGAGGATGAAGAGGCAGAGGTGGACATTGTCGCAGGACCAATGGCATGACAACCTGTGGCTGTGCAGGAAACACATTTACCCAGTGGGCCATAAAGGACATGTATTGTCCCTGACCGTATGTAAAGCTCCACACGTTAGCACTGCCGTTCACTTTGCCAGACACTGACAGGATCAAGGACTGGCCCACCTTCTGTTCTACATATTTGTGCAGGGATGGTACTGCCTTTTTTGCAAAGAAATGACGGCTTGTGACTCCCCACCTTGACTTGGCACAAGCCATCAGTTCTCTGGAAGGTGCAGAGTCCACCACTTGGAAAGGGAGGGGCTGCAGCACCAGCAACTTGGACAGGAGCACATTCAGTTTCTGCACCGTTGGATGCATGCACGCATACTGCTGTCTCTTGGGAATCACTTGCTGATCGATTGCTGATGGAATGACTGATGAGGAGTAGGAGGAGGAGGAACAGGAGCATTGAGACCAGCAGATGATGGGAATGACAGACAGCTCCCTTCAAATAAGGTGGTGGAGCCCTGACTGCCTGAAACTGGGTGCTACTGGGTGATGCAGCAGTTTCTGCGGCAGGCTGGACCACCACATCAGATGTATGGCGATGCTGCACATGTTGACGCAGGGCCGTAGTGCCAAAATTGGCACCCTGGCCATGCTTCACCTCCTGCCCACAGATTCTATATATGGCCACGTTCACCTCCTCCGGCGGCTTAACAGAAACTGCCACACTGCCAAGTAGGTGATTTTACCCCCAACAGTCCGCACTGGCCGACTGCTACCGCCACTGCCTCCCTGAACCCCTGCACTACTACTTCCCAGGCAGGTAGGCTTCTGCGAAGCAGGTGTGTCACGAGGGTGTCGGGAGCCACGTCTGACTCTGTTATACCCGGAGTCAGGAAGTCGCAGCGGGTGGCTACGCGCTCTATGTCTAAAGATCATGTTGTTACTTAATGGTAGCTTTCTGTGTTTGCCTTGCAATCCTTTTTGTCTCAATCAGGGATCCGTAGCTTCTTCTCCTCAGCTGTTTCTTGTCCGCCACTCCCAACCTCCTTATATTCCTTCTTCCCACTTCTCTGGTTGCCAGATATAGAGCTTCCTGCCACCTGGGCTTATATGTTTTGTCTGTATTGCTTGTCCTCTCCCTAGTGTTTTCCTTTAGTGTTAGTGGTGAAGACTAGTGCTCCCACCGCCCTATTCACTACTTAGGGCTCAGCTTAAGGAAAGCCAGGGTTTAGGCACGTGATCGGCGTACGGGTGAAGAACCCGTCAAGGGACGTCAGGGCAGTCAGGTGCCAGCATCAAGGTGAGCTAGGGGTCACCACCTTTCCCCTCCCTTGGACAGGGCTTTCCCTTTTCCCTCCCTTCGCGTCACACCTCTGTGATCGGTACGCCGGTCGTGATATTATATCTGGCCCTTATTTTGTGTAGGTAGGAAAAAAAATGTTTTTTTTTTTTTTCTCACTTTCTGCAACTTCAAGGCCTGTCTATGGAGGTGGCAGGATTGAAGGCGTCGGTCCTCCAGAGGCAGCAATTGCAGCAGACCGCAAGCCATTCCTTGAGGCCTGTAAGTTATATTTTAAGCTGCGGCCCTACTCCTCTGGTAATGAAGAACAGCGGGTGGGGATTGTTATTTCTCTGCTACAGGGGGACCCGCAATCCTGGGCGTTCTCTTTACCCACTGATTCCCAGGCTCTCCGGTCAGTGGATGGATTTTTTGGGGCCTTGGGTCTCATGTATGATGACCCTGACCGAGTCGCCCTGGCTGAGTCGTAGTTACGGAGACTCCTACAGGGAGATCGGCCAGCAGAGGAGTATTGCTTAGAGTTCCGTAGGTGGGCTACGGATACTAAGTGGAACGATCGGGCTCTCAGGAGTCAGTTCTGCTCTGGTTTATCCGAAAGGGTTAAGGATGCGCTTGCGCTGTATGAGACCCCCTTTTCCCTTGATGCTGTTATGTCCCTTCCTATCAGAATAGATAGACGTCTTAGGGACAGAATGAAAAATCCTGAGCAACTAGTAACCCCTCCCAAGCAGCAGCTAGTCTGTACGGACCTAGACGAACCTATGCAGCTAGGAGGAACTACTTGTCAGGTCCATCCTTCTGAGGCTCGCAGTAGGGATGGGGTTTGTTTTTTCTGTGGGGGGAGGGGTTATTTCATTAATGTCTGTCCTTCCATACCCAAAAACAAACGACCGTCGGAAAACTACTAACCCCAGGCTGTGTGGAGGATGTCAGCCGGGGGGGTATACGTTTCCTCCATTAGAACGTCTCAATTTGTGTTGCCAGCGGTTGTTGTTTTTGGTGATAAGACGGAGACTATTTCTTTCTTTCTAGACAGTGGAGCAGGGGTTAATTTGATAGATGCCCATTTTGCCCAGACTATGGGTTTGTCTTTCTGTACGCTACAGAGACCTATTCCCATATTCGCTATTGACTCTGCTCCTCCGTCTCAGAGAAACCTCACTCATATTGTCCATAACTTACACCTTTGGGTAGGGGACCACCATAACGAGTGTATTTCATGTTATGTTCTGGAGGGCCTTCCCCTTCCTGTGGTATTGGGTCTTCCCTGGTTGGTAGTGCACAATCCAGTGGTGGATTGGCAGGCCAGGGAGATATTGGAGTGGAGTGAGCATTGCAGAGAAAATTGCTTAAATAGCAATTGCTTAGTTGCCTCCATAGCTACTCTACCTACATTTGTTTTGGATTTTGAGGACGTTTTCTCTGAGAAGGGTTGTCAGAAGTTACCTCCTCACCGTCCTTATGATTGCCCAGTTAACCTGATTCCCGTTGCAAAACTATTCAAGACCAGGTTGTATAATCTTTCTGGTCCCGAGAGACAAGCCATGAAAGATTATATCTCCAAGAGTCTGGCTAAAGGGCACATCAGACCCTCTTCATCAACCGTGGCTGCAGGGTTTTTCTTTGTTAAAAAGAAAGATGGGGGCCTGCGTCCTTGCCTAGATTTCCGCGAACTAAACCGGATAACCATCCGAGACCCATACCCTCTTGCTCTCATTCCTGACCGGTTTAATCAGATTGCGGGTGCTAGGTGGTTCTCCAAACTTGATCTTAGGGGGGCCTACAATCTGATTCGTATCAAGGAGGGGGATGAGTGGAAGACAGCTTGTAACACCCCTGAGGGGCATTATGAAAATCTAGTCATGCCTTTCAGTCTGACCAATGCTCCTGCTGTCCTCCAACATTTCGTTAACGACATTTTTAGTCATCTTATCGGCAGGTTTGTGGTGATATACCTAGATGATATTTTAATTTATTCGTCCGATCTAAAAACACATGAGGTACATGTCAGACAGGTACTGCAGGTCCTACGAACGAATAAACTATATGCGAAGATTGAAAAGTGTGTCTTCGCCGTTCAGGAGATACAGTTCCTGGGATATCTATTGTCTGCTTCAGGTTTCCGTATGGATCCTGGGAAGGTCCAGGCAATTCTAGATTCGGATCTTCCTGAGAACCTTCAAGCACTGCAACGGTTCTTGGGTTTCGTAAATTTCTATAGAAAGTTTATTAAAAACTATTCTGTGATTGTCAAACCCCTTACTGACATGACTAGGAAGGGGAATGATTTCTCTAAATGGTCTGACGCCGCTAAAATGGCATTTTTCTTTCTAAAGGAGAGGTTTACCTCGGCACCTGTACTAATCCAACCGGATGTCTCCTAGCCTTTTATTGTTGAAGTAGATACGTCAGAGGTGGGAGTGGGGGCTGTACTGTCTCAGGGTCCGTCGCCTGGCAAATGGCGTCCTTGCGCTTCCTTTTTTTAAAAACTATCTGCAGTGGAAAGGAACTATGATATTGGCAATAGGGAACTATTAACTATTAAACTAGCATTTGAGAAATGGCATCACTTTTTAGAGGGGGCAATCCACCCCGTCACGGTGATTACAGACCACAAAAACCTTCTGTACCTCTAATCAGCTAAGCGTCTCACCCCTAGACAAGCTAGGTGTTCTCTATTTTTTACCAGGTTTAACTTTATCATCACCTATCGTCCTGGGGCAAAAAATACCAAGGCAGATGCATTATCTCGTAGTTTCCCTGGAGGGTGTAATGTGGGTGATCCGGTACCCATTCTACAAAGAGGAGTGGTTGTCTCTGCTGTACACTCTGTTCTGGAGGGGAAGGTGTTAGAGGCCCAGATGTTTCGGATCGGGGAACCCAGTTTATTTCTAAGTTTTGGGAAGCTTTTTGTTCCCGTTTGGGGTTATGCTTGTCCTTTTCCTCAGCATTCCATCCTCAATCGAATGGACAGACTTAGAGTATCAACCAAAACCTTGAGACATACCTAAGGTGTTTTGTGTCTGAAAACCAAGAGGAGTGGTCATCCTACTTACCATTAGCTGAGTTTGCTATAAATAATCGCCGTCAGGAATCCACTGGCAAGTCACCATTTCTTGGTGCATATGGTTTTCATCCCCAATTCTGTACTTTCAAAGAAGGGGGGTCATCAGGGGTTCCCGAGGAGGAACGGTTTTTGTCATCACTTTCATCTGTATGGCAGAAGGTGCAAGCTAACTTGAAAAATATGGGGGGTGAATATATAAATGCATGGCTGATAAGAAACGTTCGCCAGGTCCGGACCTAGGAGTGAATGACTATGTGTGGTTGTCTACTAGGAATATTAAGTTAAAGGTTCCCTCTTGAAAACTGGGTCCTAGGTTCATTGGTCCTTACAAAATAGTAGCCATCATTAACCCCATGGCTTTTCGCTTGGAGCTACCTCAGACTTTTAAAATCCATAATGTCTTCCATAAGTCATTACTCAAAAGGTATGTTGCACCTCTAGAACAGTCACCGCTACCACCCCCTCCTGTTATTGTTGATGGTAATCTGGAGTTTCAAATATCCAAAATTGTTGATTCTCTTCGGGTCCGCCGCTCTCTTCAATATCTGGTGCATTGGAGGGGTTATGGTCCCGAGGAAACAATGTGGGTACCAGCGTCAGAGGTAAACGCCAACAGGTTAGTTCAGGCTTTCCATGACTCTCATCCTGAGAGACCTGGTCCTGAGTGTCCAGAGGCCCCTCGTAGAAATGGGGGTACTGTCACGAGGGTGTCAGGAGCCACGTCTGACTCCGTTATACCAGGGGTCAGGAAGTCGCAGCAGGTGGCTGCGCGCTCTATATCTAAAGATCATGCTGTTACTTAATGGTAGCTTTCTGTGTTTGCCTTGCAATCCTTTTTGTCTCACTCAGGGATCCGTAGCTTCTTCTCCTCAGCTGTTTCTTGTCCGCCACTCCCAACCTCCTTATATTCCCCCTTCCCACTTCTCTGGTTGCCAGATATAGAGCTTCCTGCCTGGACTTCTATACTGACCCACTGGAGCTGTGTAGCTGTTGTTCCTGGTTGTTTTTTTTTTTAACATAGGACAGAAAAAACTACACTAAACACGTAAACCTATAAACTTTTTTTTGTATTTTTTATTGTTTTTATACCTAAAACAGACACTAACTGACACACAGACAAAAAAAGGGGTTTTTTTTAACGGAGGACAGACAGAACTAAACTAAACAAAAAACATATAAAACTTCAAAACTTTTTTTTTTTAACCTGACACAGACACTAACTGAGACAAAAAGACTTTTTTAAATTAACAAATAATGGAAAAAAAATAAAACTAGTACACTAACTGGACGGACACTAACTGACAGACAAAACAGACAGATAGACCCTACACTATACTATATCATTAACTAACCTAAACTACACGCTGCCCTGAAAAATCTAAACTTTAATATTCCCTAACTGTAGCCCTAATACCTAACCTAAACTATCAAGCACTATCTATCTATCTATCTATCTATCTATCTACAAAGGAAAAATTCCACAGCACTTCCTTGAGTAGTGAAAAAAATTCTTGTTTATTTACCGAGTAAAAAACGACATTTCGGTGCACCCAATGGCACCTTTCTCAAGCAATGAAAAATGGTGTAACATTCAGTATATTTATACATGTGTAATCAATTAAAGCAATTACAACATTTACATAATTAGTGACATGCAAACAATACGAAAAATCAAATATATCCAGTGATCAAACAATATAATCATGATGCAAGAATGTCCTGTGTTTAAAATTCATCATTCCATGAATATGTCCGTGACCAAAATACATAATCAAAGACGTGCATATGAAATAAAGTATAAAAACATATACCGTTAATTATAAGTGACAGGTGTACATCATAAAATTGAATTAAAAGCAATACCGGTGTCATGGAGAGATCAGAAGTGGCCAGCATCGTGATGGATCCTTGCGCGTCCACAATTACAGACTGCGCATGTCCAAAAGAATTCAAGACGGCGTAACGTCATGACATCATGGCGAATACGTTGCCATGGTAAAGTGACGCCGTCAGACTAGTGCGTCACAACCATGTTCTGTCATGTGACTTACAATATGATGTTCGTTATCCTGGCTCTAAGAAATCATCTGATCCACGTCCAATTGATAACGTCATCTTCACGTAAAAAATCTCAAAACACAAATAGAATGTAAAATACTGAGTAAAAATAATTGGAAAATCACTCCAAGGAAAATCGTGTGTGGGCACCCTGTTTACAAAAATTATTATTAAGCTATTGTCTAAAGGTACTGCCAGTCGCACGCACTTCCGACATTTTTAATGTGTTATGGCAAAATACCCACGGTTAATGGAGACACTGGGTGGGCATATATTGCATAGCTCAAGATACAGTGTCACTCTTAAAGGGGCAATGTTTTTGTTATTCTAAAAAGAACCTAGGACAACCTGTCAGATTTGCGTGTCATCGTGATCCCTCACAAGGCACACCTCCGACTTGTTTATCAGGGTACACATCAGGTCACTAATGTGAAAACCCCAATATAAGTCCTCTCAGTTCAATGATGTATTATTGAAAAAAGACCGTTTCGGGTTATGCCAATAATAAGGAAGTGGGTGCCACCAACAAATGGATGCAAAAATTGCAGAAACTATATTAAGGGCGTCCGACACCGATTATACCTTGCACAGAACCAGGTTGTGAATATGAAGAAAATTTCAATCTATATAGAAATGCTGGCCCAGTTGAGATCACCAATGTTCATCCGGTAATAAACAAGAGAAACAAAAAAAAGGCCACAATTAATATGTGACAATCAAATAATCTCAGATATCTGTTATCCTATTTTATTTTACCACCATTAGACGGGGACAAAAGGTCATGTTAAGCGTTCACCAAAGCGATGTAATGAATCCAAATGGATCCCTGGTTTTTGTCTACCATAATTCTCCCTTAATATCTCATTTTTGTAGACTAATGGAGCATGTAGAGGCCACCGTAAGTGAAAAGGTGGGCTCTACAGGATCCATGGTCTATAGTCCACTTTGAGGCTATTCAGCTTCACTATCCATTGCATCTCACACTTTTTTAGAGCCAAAGTTCTGTTGCCACCCCTACAAGGTACAGGAACATGATCCACCAGCATGCATTTCAAATCCCTTTCTTTGTGGCCACTATCCAGAAAATGTCTAGAGACCGGGCGGTCTGCTCTTTTCTTCCTGATTGTGTATCTGTGCTGGTTACATCGGGTCTTAAAAACTAAAGAAGTCTCTCCCACGTATATAAGTCCACAGGGACACCATAGGACATATATAACGTAGGAAGATGTACACATCAAAAAATGTCTAATAGGATAAACTATGTTCGTCTGGGGATGAGTAAATCCGCTTCCCTTAACCATATATTGGCAGTTGACACAATTTAAACATGGAAAGCAACCCTTTCTTTGGGCATGTAAGAATTGCTGTCCTTGTTTTTTCTGAGGGCCTATGTCAGTGTGTACCACTTGATCTTTGAGATTTTTAGGGCGTCTGTAAGACATCAGTGGTAAAGATTTAAACTCGTCTATTTTGTTATGTCCACTGCTCAATATAGGCCAATGTCTATGCACAATGTCCCTAATATTGTGACTATCCTCTGTGTAAATGGTCACTAGAGGAATACGGTTCATTCGTCTTGGGGCCCTATCTGAGGAGTGTTTTTTCTTTAGTAGTTCTGTTCTTGTGAATGTTTCTACTCTAGCGATGTGAGAATTCAGTAAAGTGGTGGGATATCCCCTATCCTGAAAGGCCCCACTCATTTTGTTAAATGAAGTTTGTAACCTGATTTCATCATTCACAATGCGTTTCACACGCATGAACTGGCTTAAAGGCAGTGATTTGATCATTGATCTTGGATGGGCACTGTCAAATTGTAATAAGGTATTTCTGTCAGTACTTTTTGTATAAACATTCGTTAGAACACATCCATCCTTAACAGAGATGGATGTGTCTAAAAAATTAATCCTATCAAATGAATAATCCAAAGTGAATTTAATCTCCTCATTAATCGTGTTCAAAAACATTAAAAAATTGAGGAGTTCCTCTTCTGTGCCCAGCCAAATCAAGAAAATGTCATCTATGTATCGCCACCACCTCAAAACATGTGAGAAGTGGGGCGATACATAGATGTGTGCTTCCTCAAGGAAGGAGACCGCCATGTTGGCGTAAGTGGGAGCCACATTCGACCCCATGGCGGTCCCCTTCAACTGTAAATAAAAATGATCCCCAAATAGAAAATAATTCGAAGTTAGAACCAAATGCAATAATCTCAAGATGAAGTCCTGGCAACCTTCCTTCAGACCACTGAGAGCCATGTAATGCTTTTTTAACCACCTCCAACCCAAAATTGTGTTCTATGGAGGTGTAAAGACTCACAATGTCGAAAGAAGCCAGGATAGCTCCCTTTGGGTCTAAACTTTACTATTCCCTAACTGTAGCCCTAATACCTAACCTAAACTATCAAGCACTATCTATCTATCTATCTATCTATCTATCTATCTATCTATCTAACAGCTACCTACCTAACTCAATGCCCTACACTTAACCCTGCACTGAACCCTATCTGCTACACTAGGCCCTAACACTAACTATATTTTTCTCCTAACTCTACTAAACTATCTCAAATTATTTCGACCCTATCAGCTATAAAACTAAACTACACTATTCCCTAATCACTACCTGAAACTAACTAACTAGAATATTATAAATTAAATCGAGATTATATAAAACGCACAGCAGACAAAATAGCACAGCTCCAAGCTCCAACAAATCCAACACCACAAAATGGCTGCTGGGTGATGTCGTCACTTATATAGTGAAGGGGTAGTCTAGTTTCCTATTGGTTGCTAGGGATGTTGCTAAGTTGTGACAAAGCCTTCTCATTCTCTATTCAAGCTAAAAGAAGGGAGGGATAATGATAATGATGAGTCACCCCATGCACTGCAGGAAAAAAAAAAAATATTGCATGGTTAATATATCACTATATTCTACATATTTGAAAATTCTACCAAGCTAAACCTGTATGAAAATAGCTTGATGCCCCTACGCGATCACAAAAATGCAAATATTGTATTCTAAATGATTGTAATTACTGAATACTGATTTATAATTTTCCTCTTTACTGTATTTTATGTCATGCGAAAAATCGGCAATTACTTATGCGCGTGAATCGGATCGCATAAGGGCAGTATACTATTAGGTTGGCTTGCTTTGTTGAATAGACGAAGATAGAAAAAATAGCGAATATAGTGCTATATTTGCAATATTCGTGTATTCGAGTAGACCAAGACAACCCATTGAATGAACCCAATATCATACTGCCCTTATGCGGTGCAATTCACGCGCATATGTAATTGCCGAATTTTCCCATGACATAAAATACAGTTTCCTACATAAAGAGGGAAATTATACATCAGTAACAATTCTCCTTACTGATTTATAATTGTCCTCTGTATGTAAGATAGTTTGTGTCATGCGAAAAATCGGCAATTACATATGCGCGTGAATCGCACTGTAGAAGGGCCGTATACTATTAGGTTGGCTTGCTTGGTCGAATATACGAAGATAGAGAAAATAGCGAATATAGTGCTATATTCGCAATATTCGTCTATTCGAGAAGACAAAGATAACCCATTGAATGAACCTAATAGTATACTGCCCATATGCGGTGAGATTCACGCGCATACGTAATTGCCGATTTTTCGCATGACATAAAATACAGTTTCCTACATAAAGAGGGAAATTATACATCACAGTAACAATTCTCATTACTAATTTATAATTCTCTGTATGTAAGATAGTTTATGTCATGCTTAAAATTGGCAATTTCATATGCGCGTGAATCGCACCGCATAAGGGCAGTATACTATTGGGTTCATTCAATGGGTTGTCTTGGTCGATTCGGTCATAAGATAGATAAGAAGCAAGCCAACCATTAGGAACTCCCCTCTAAGTTGAATTCGCATTGCGATTAATATAACCTGTAGTGATGAGCGGGAGGTGCCATATTCGAATTCGCGATATATCGCGAATATTCGAATGTATATTTGTAATATATTCGCCAAAATCGAATATTTGCCATTATTAACCTAATCGCTGCTGATATGCGAATATTTTCTTCGCATAACGCGAATTGAACTTCTTATATAAAGGCATATCTCCGACTGGCTTGCAAACATGAACGAATACTCTCAGTTGTATGCGCATTGCGAAAAAAAATTACCATTATTTTTTTTTCAACAATCAGAATACTTACTTACAAATTTTTTTTCGCATTGCGCATCCAACTTGGAGCTGAGTGTCAATATAGGCAACTTTCCTATTGCAAATGCATTTTTTGAATTAGCGAATAGAATATAGCGATATATTCGCATTCACCATATTCGCTAATTCGAACAAGCCAATTCCATTCGTAGTTCTGTAGCTGTACAACGCGACTTTAATGCGAATAATTTCCATATAAACATTCGTGTGCGTACAGATGTTATTGTTCAAGTTAGGTGGCAATAACAACTTATTCGTATGTGCTCGTGCGCGTTTTTGTGCGTGTGTTCGTGCGCATGCGTACATACAGGCGTGGCTTCTTCCTGGGAGCAGTTCCAACGCGTTTTCTTGTTGTGCATGCGATCCATGCGAATAAAGATGGTGGGCAACAACTTCACAAGAGAGGAGGAAGATATCCTGATTACAGTAAGTTATTCAACATTACATTACAGCTATAAGTACATGTGATGCTTGTAACATTCAAATGTATGTTTATGGAGATAAAACATTCTCACATTTTTGCAATACATATAAAATCTCATTTCACATAGTTTGCTTACTGCAGTGCTTACATAGAATTGATTTGTGGAAACAAGTATTGTTAGCATTCAAAAACAATACTTATTGCCCCAAATCATTAATATCTACTGATCTCTTATATATCTAAAAATGAGTTTCTGTCTGTCTGTTATTTATGGCCGACGAAACGACTGGACCGATCTTCACTAAGTTTGGCAGACGGGTACATCAGGTGTCTGGGAAGGTTTTAGACCGGGGCTCAGCTCTATAGGACATATTATTTCTGAGATATTCCCCCAAAAATGACCTGCATTAGAAAAATAAAGCCCCCAACTGCCACCCACACGTCACATGTCCCTTATCAGCCAACAGAAGCTGGCATGTCCCCAGGTTGCCATAACAAGTGATCACGGGTTTCAATAGTTTTCAGGTCCTTAAATGTTCATTTATATCATGTATGACGACAAAACTACACTGCTACATGCATGGGGGGCAGGGGCCACTATTAAAGGGGCGGGCATTGTGGAGTTCACTGTCATTAACCCCTTAACGCAAAACGCTGTGCATGTACGGCTAGATGATCGGGCGGGTGCAGGAGCTGCGCCTGACCAATCACTGCAAGGGTACGGCAGTCCCTGATAGCCAGGCCCCTGCTGTTTACAGCGATGCTGGCGGATTAAACCCTTCTATGTCGCGGTCAGCGCTGACCGCAACATAGAAGTGTTTTGCGGTTAGTGAACGAGCGCATCGGGTCCCCGTGCTGCTGTGACGGGGACGCGATGTGTGAGAAGGCAGACTGATGCCGTGCAGAGGCTGCCCAATGCCTTGCATGGCATCGGGACCTGCCTTCTACGGGTGCCCAGGGGATCCTGATGCCGGAAATCCGTTGCTGATGGCAAGCAACAGCAAAAAAATACATACAGTGGAAGATGCCAGCCAGTCTTTGCTATGGTTATGTTTTTGATTGTTCTCCACATTATCGTTATCGTATGTAGGATGGTTATTGTGGTACTTGTAGTCCGTTCCTGGCATCTTCCATTGTATGCATTTTTTGCTGTTGATCGCCATCAGCAACGGACTACAAGTGCAGAATGTGCTCCCCTATATATATTGTGGTAAGGTGCAAGGTGTCATATGTGATGGCAGGTACGTGTCACCGAGGTTGCTGGCCTCGGTGAGGTGAGAGCCGGGTTTTTGTCTGCAGCAGCTAGTGCTGTTTTGTCTTTGTTAAATGGCATGGCTGCAAAGCCGATCCGGGCCGGCTCTTACTGGGAGCAGCTAAAGAGTAGGGTGGGTGGCTGCTCCCCACGGTCCAGTCCATGTTTTGGGCTGGATATAAAACGCAGCCAGCAGCTGTGTCTGGGGGTGTGTGATTATCCTGGAGCTGCTAACAGGGCTGGGAGTTCTCTGTCCTGGAGGGAAGAGCTCAGTAAGGAGGTGTTGTGTTCCTGGCTACCTGAAGCTGGATTCTCCTGCGGCTGGGCCGACAGCGTGGTGCGAACCTGCACCTACACCTCCCAGGTGACTGAACCTGTGTTGGACTGTTTTTGTTTGGCTACGTTATTTCCGTTGTGTGTGAACTGTCACCAAGAGACTGTTTTTCGTTTTGTGTGCAAGTGTGAATAAAACACTGTTTGTTGCACAATCTGGACTCCTTGTTTTGCCTCTAAACTGCACCCGCACCGCTGTCTACCAGAGCGACTCCCCACATTTGGTGTCGGATGCGGGCATGCGCAGTGAGGCTGGCGTGAGCGCCGAACTTTGTTTGTTTTGCTGAGCAAAAGTTAATGTCATATGTCAAGCCGGCAAAGTTTCAACCCGTGAACCCTGACAAAATGGAGGCAGTTGTAAAAGCTCTCGTGGAGGCCAATTTACAGCAGCGGGAGGCCAACAAGCAGCAGCAGGAGACAAACCAGCTGCTGTTGCAACATGTGATGGCGTTGCAAGCGACTGGAGCCTCTCACCGTGCCCATGATGCCCGGAAGCGGTCCGTGCGGCGATTCCCAAGATGACCCCGAGGACGATGCTGAGACCTACCTGGCAGTCTTCGAAAAAGTGGCCGTGAGGGAGAAGCTGCCCGCGACCAGTGGGCTGAGGTGGTCGCTCCGTTCCTGGCTTCCGGACCCCAGCAGGTGTTTTTCGACTTGGCGGACGACCAAGCGGCCGATTATGACACCATGAAAGGAGAGATCCTGGCCAGACTGGGGGTGAACGTGCTGGTCCGCGCTCAAAGAGTCCACCAGTGGGACTTTAAAGCGACTGAGCCCGCTAGGCCGCAGTACTACGATCTGCTGCACAGGCTGCAAAAGTGGCTGCAGCCCGATCTACTGAGTCCCACTGTCATGTTGGATCGCCTGTTGGCGGACATCTTTTGGAGGGCCCTGCCTTATCCCCTCCAGCACTGGGTCGGCCAGGCGTCTCCGGTAAGTGCCCTGGAGATGGTCGACCTGGTGGAGCGTTACGAGGCCACCAGAAACCTGCAGGGAGTCTTGCTGGGAAGGGGCAAGTCAAACCCGGAGGCCTCCACCCCAGCTCCGACGACCGGCGTCAGAGAGACCTGCACGGCATGTACCCCTGCGGATCCGCCTCCCGTGGTATGCTGGAGGTGTCAGGAGCCAGGCCACATCCGGGCCGACTGTCCGCATCGGGATGAGCCGATGGATATGAACTACGAGGGTCGTCACTCCCTGTATGCACGGAAGCTGTGCGCAACTGGCACCCGTGAGGTGCAGGACCATAACCACCTGTGTCAGGTAGAGGTGGGAGACTCTCTGGCGGTGGCTCTGCTGGACTCCGGGAGTCTAGTCTCCCTGGTAAGGGCTGCCCTTGTACGGCCTGCGGAGTATACTGGCCGTAAAGTCGGGGTCCTGTGCATCCACGGAGACCTGAAAGACTACCCCACTGCACTAGTGACTTTGTCCACCGCGGCTGGTAGGTGGACCCACGAGGTGGCTGTCGCTACTAAACTCCCACACGAACTGATACTTGGGAGGGACTTCCCGGTTTTCGGCGCTGTGGCCGGTAATAAAGGTATCTGAGGGACCCGAGACAGGGGTGACCCTAGTAGAGTGGCCTGATACCCCTGGAAGGCCAGAACCCTGGGAGCCCGAGTCTGAAGGGCCGGCGGTAGGGGTGACCACTGCTCCAGCGGTAGAGGGAGACAACCCCACTGAGTGTAATGGTGGGAGACACGGAGGACTTGCCACCGGGACCTGAGTTGGCAGACCTCAATGTCTCCGGGGAAAATTTTGGGACCGCACAACACCGGGACCAAACCCTAACCAGGGCCTGGGAGAATGTGCTGGAAATTGATGGGAAACCCCAGAAACCAGGGGCTGAATTAATGTTCCCACGGTTTATTGTTCTGCAGGATATGTTGTATCGGGTGAGACCAAATCCGAGGCGAACCTGTTGAACAGTTGGTGGTGCCCACAGCGTATCGCAAGCTTGTCATGGAGCTTGCCCACCAACATGTTCTTGGGGACACCTGGGGTGGCAGAAAACCCAGGACCGCATACTGCAGCGATTTTATTGGCCCAGTGTGTTCAAGGAGGTAGAGAATTATTGTAAGTCCTGTCCGACCTGTCAGATAACTAGCCCCCAGCCACATTTCCGTAGTCCCCTGGTACCTCTGCCAATTATTGAAGTACCGTTTGAGCGAATCGCGATGGATTTAGTGGGCCTGTACCAAAGTCTGCCAGGGGCCACCAACACATTCTGGTAGTTCTCGACTATGCCACTCGGTATCCGGAGGCGGTGCCTCTGCGACATACCTCAGCTAAGCTCATTGCCAAAGAGTTAATGGAGATGTTTTCCCGTGTGGGCCTGCCAAAGAGGTTCTGACAGACCAAGGGACCCCTTTTATGTCCAAAGTAATGAGGGAACTGTGTAAATTGTTGCGTATAAAGCAGTTACGGACGTCCGTTTACCATCCGCAAACAGACGGTCTTGTGGAGAGGTTTAACCAAACTCTAAAAAATATGTTAAAGAGGGTGGTGTCTAGAGATGGGAAGGACTGGGACCTGCTTCTGCCCTATCTCATGTTCGCAGTGCGAGAGGTACCCCAGGCCTCTACTGGGTTCTCGCCCTTCGAACTGCTTTATAGCAGACACCCTCGGGGCCTGTTGGATATCGCCAAGGAGGCATGGGAACAACAGCCTGTCCCCCACAAAAGTGTCATTGAGTATGTCGCCCAGATGCAGGAACGGATGGAAAGGGTGTTGCCCTTGGTCCGGGAGCATATGGAGGCAGCACAACAAGCTCAGAGTAGGGTGTACAATCGTCAGGCTCGGGTGCGGGACTTCAATCCGGGAGATCGGGTTTTGGTTCTGGTACCCACCCTTGACAGCAAATTCCTAGCTAGGTGGCAGGGCCCCTATGAGGTGATCGAGAAGGTAGGGAAGTAAATTACAAAGTACACCAGCCAGGGCGGCGCAAGCCGAGCAGGTGTACCACGTGAATTTACTTAAGCCGTGGAAAGATAGGGACGCGGCCGACGACCACAGCCCCCGGCCAGAGCTTCTAGAGTGAAAAGGGTCCAGCCCCACAGTTCGAGGCCTGTGAAGCAGTAACCACGGTAAAAATTGCAGACAGCCTGTCTTCCAAACAAGTTCAGGAAGTCAGGGAGTTCATCAGTCGGAACACGGATGTGTTCTCGGACCTCCCTGGCCGCACGTCTCTCATCCAACATGACATCGTTACTGAGCCTCAGGCCAAGATCCGGTTAAAACCATACCGGGTACCCGAGGCTCGGCGACGGACCATCGCGGAGGAAGTGCAAGTAATGTTGAAGCTCGATGTCATTGAGGAGTCGAAAAGTGAGTGGGCCAGTCCCATAGTCCTGATACCCAAGCCGGATGGGACGTTGCGGTTCTGCAACGACTTTCGTAAGTTAAATGAAGTATCCAAGTTTGGCAGCGTATCCCATGCCCCAGTAGACGAGCTGGTTGAAAGTTTAGGACAAGCCCGTTATTTTTCTGTGCTGGACCTCACTAAAGGGTACTGGCAGGTACCCTTAGCGAGTCGGCTAAGGAAAAAACCGCATTTGTTACCCCGCAGGGCCTGTATCACTACAAGGTGTTACCCTTTGGCCTGCATGGCGCCCCCGCCACTTTCCAAGGTTAATGGACATAGTGCTGCGACCACATCGTCGGTGCGCCTCGGCCTACTTGGATGATGTAGTCATCCACAGCACCCGACTGGGAAAGCCATTTACCCAAGGTGCAGGCGGTAGTGGATGCCCTGAGGAAAGCCGGACTGACCGCTAACCCAAAGAAGTGCTGCATAGGGTTAGAGGAGACAAAATATCTGGGATATGTAATTGGGCGGGGAGTCATCAAACCTCAGGTAACTAAGGTAGAGGCCATTCGTAACTGGCCCCGACCGGTCACCACCAGGCAGGTAAAGTCGTTCCTGGGGATTGTAGGTTACTACATGAGGTTTGTGCCCCACTTTGCCACAATAGCAGCGCCATTGACAGACCTGTTGAAGGGGCGAAAGTCTGGGAGGGTTAGCTGGAGTGAGAAGGCGGAGGAGGCTTTCTCCGCGTTGAAGTCGGCCCTGTGTGGGTCCCGGTTTTGGTGACACCCGACTTCAACAAGGAGTTTGTCGTACAGACCGACGCCTCGGAGGTAGGCCTCGGTGCGGTACTGTCGCAGGAGGTCAACGGGGAAGAACATCCCGTTGTCTTCCTGAGCCGTAAGCTCAGTCCCGCCGAGTCCAGGTATGAGTATAGTGGAGAGGGAGTGCCTGGCTATCAAGTGGGCACTCGAATCTCTCCGCTACTACCTGTTAGGGAGGAGGTTCCGTCTGGTGACCGACCATTCCCCCTCAAATGGATGAGTCAGGCCAAGGAGAGGAATGCTCGGGTCACCAGGTGGTTCCTATCTCTTCAAAATTTCAAGTTTTCCGTGGAACACAGGGCAGGCCGCTTGCAGGGCAACGCAGATGCCCTGTCCGCGTCCACTGCCTCACGTGTGTTCACCCCTCAGGGTTGAACAAAGGGGGTATGTGGTAAGGTGCAAGGTGTCATATGTGATGGCAGGTACGTGTCACCGAGGTTGCTGGCCTCGGTGAGGTGAGAGCCGGGTTTTTGTCTGCAGCAGCTAGTGCTGTTTTGTCTTTGTTAAATAGCATGGCTGCAAAGCCGATCCGGGCCGGCTCTTACTGGGAGCAGCTAAAGAGTAGGGTGGGTGGCTGCTCCCCACGGTCCAGTCCATGTTTTGGGCTGGATATAAAACGCAGCCAGCAGCTGTGTCTGGGGGTGTGTGATTATCCTGGAGCTGCTAACAGGGCTGGGAGTTCTCTGTCCTGGAGGAAGAGCTCAGTAAGGAGGTGTTGTGTTCCTGGCTACCTGAAGCTGGATTCTCCTGCGGCTGGGCCGACAGCGTGGTGCGAACCTGCACCTACACCTCCCAGGTGACTGAACCTGTGTTGGACTGTTTTTGTTTGGCTACGTTATTTCCGTTGTGTGTGAACTGTCACCAAGAGACTGTTTTTCGTTTTGTGTGCAAGTGTGAATAAAACACTGTTTGTTGCACAATCTGGACTCCTTGTTTTGCCTCTAAACTGCACCCGCACCGCTGACTACCAGAGCGACTCCCCACAATATGCACAACCGCATGTGGGTTCGAGCATATCCTGCTTGTTAAACACCACACCACGTTTTCTAATGGTAAAAAAAAAAAAGGATAGCAGATAAATCTATATATGATTCACATTGCACATCTAATCTTCCGCCTCACACAATATACCCACACTATATACCCACCACTACATACCACCAGACCCCCCCTCAAACCCACACCACCTCTGACCACCCCCCACCCCCAACACACACATACACAGTCTATAGCAGGCATTCTCAAACTGCGGCCCTCCAGCTGTTGTAAAACTACAACTCCCATGATGCCCCACTATAGGATGATAGCTGTAGGATGTCATGGAATGATGTGATTTTTAGTTTGGAAAAAGCAGGAGGGCCGAAGTTTGCAGGAGGGCCGCAGTTTGCTGGAGGGCCGCAGTTTTCATGGAGGGCCGTAGTTTGAGGATGCCTAGTATATAGATTCTAATAAGTGTCCCGTTGGCCAGGAGAAGTAATGTTTGACATTCAGTATTTGCTGGTTCATTTAGCGTTACCCAGGGTGCACCACGGGGAGGCGAACCAGCCTTACACCCCGTACCGTCACTTCACTAGACGGGTACATCTCTCCCCAGATGGCCAATATCCAATATCTCATACTACACACACAAACAATTTCAACACAATCCCAAATTTAAAAAAAATAAGATTAGGCGACTTTTACATTAGCGGCAGGGGAGTACGTCTGACTATTCCAGGGGGATGAACAGCCTGTCGGATGTGTACTGCCGCTAGTTCTCCCACACTTCGTCCCTATTGACTATAATGGTGGCGGGGCGGTGGTACGGCAGCAGCAATGCAGCGCACGGCGAGAGACAGTCTAACTGAAAGATCTGCATGTCATAGTATAAGCCCGGGGAACCTCTCGCCATGCGCTGCCTTAGCCATAGTCACCAACAGTTATTCATCATCTCAACCACCAAACCAAAAATTATTAGTGTTTGAAAGTGAAATATTAGATTTAAAGTTACCGTTATAAAATCTGATTATATGCTTTTTTTTTTTATACTGCAGCGCATGTTGGAGAAGGGCTATGACCTGACCCTCTCCCATGCAGAGAAAAACGCCATTGTGCGCAGGCTCGCCTATGAGCTGTGGACGGACTACGACACCAAGCACAAGCGTCTGGCCATTTTAAAAAAATGGTCAGATTTAAAGAGGAGGCACGCGGAAAGAATCCGCGAAATACGGGACGAGAAATGCCCAGGTATAATGATTACTGAGTGTTGGAATAAAGATACAAAAGTAATGTAAAGCATATATACATTTTTGTTTTTAGATTTTTTTCTAAAAGTAGTAAAATTTGTTATTATAGGTGTTCCTTTGCCTGCAGTCAGGCGCAGGCCTCGCAGACAGCAGCAGGTGTGGGAGGTATCTGCGTCAGAGGAGGAGGAGGAGGCCGGACCCTCAGGGAAACTTCATGCCCCTAGCCCCCCAGAGGAGTCAGAGGCAGGAGCGGAGGGTGGACCCTCACCCCAACCCGCCTCACCCCCTCAAGATGGTGATAACGGGGACGAGGAGGAGGAGGAAGAAGAAGAGGAGGAGCTCATCACCACCCCCCACAAGGAGAGTAAGTATGTGCTGTGGCTGTTTTCACTCACTCACTGTTCACACACACGTCAGTTTAGTCTTCACCACAGACACACTTTTTTGGAGCAAACAATAGGCTTGTTAAAGATTTACTAATAATCTTTCTTCAGCCCACACATATCGGAGAACCTATAGTCCCACACTTACAGTTCGGTACAAATGGGATAACAAAGAAGTACTATCTCAACACTCTTTACAGTCTTCCAGAGGTCTGGTTCCCCTCTAGGATTGTTCTGCTTTCCAATCGCCTAGCCAAACTGTACTTTTCCACCCCTTTTAACCACAATGTTATGAAAACCGCAAGATGTAGTACGGGTGTGACCTGTCCCACCCAATGTCTCTGACTATTAAAACCCAGGCCCCAAATAATTTCTAAAGAAAACCTCCCTGAAACCTATTGTTACAGCCATACTGATTCACCGAGGCATACATTCCCACATTCCCATTGAGACATACCGAGCAGCCATGATTATTCCCCAAACTCAGACCAGATATTGTTGTTGTCAACCCAAATAAACGGGTATATTTTGGGGGGTGGCGGAGATACCATTGGCCAATGAAATTTTAGCTATTTTCTATACACTACTCCTCCCACAGTTTTAGGAGTACAATTAACAAACTTTGCTTGTGCTTTGTTAACCGATCCCCCCGTCCGGGCCCCTGGAGCGGCCCCCCGGAGACCCCATTTTGTCCAATCGACTTTCATAGGAAAACTATTAAGTTTTGTCACTCCTTCAGCTTTCAAGTTAAAGTCACCAAACTTGGGTCACTTATTCATGGGGTCACCCTGAAAATTTGTGTCAAATTTGGGGGACATTAAAAAGTGGGCAGAGCCACAAACAACCAAACAAATTTTCACTGTTGACTTCAGTGTGAAAATGTTAAAAAGCTGTCATTCCCACGGTATTTAAGCCAGGGTCCCCAAACTTGGCACTGTGGGTTACTAGGTGACTGGGATTAAAATTTATAAAAAAGTGGGTGGAGTCTACACTGCCTGAAATCAAATTTCAGGCATTTGTTTAAAGGTGGGAAATCAAACTGCCGCTGCTCTTAGACTTTTATTGTCACAGTCTTCAAACTTTGCAAAGTTGGTCACTGGAGGACTGGGATTAAAATTAAAAAAGTGGGTGGAGCCACCAACAGCCAATCAGATATTAAGCCAACATCATGTGGATTCTTCAGAAACGACACCGTCTATTTTATTTATTGTTTTTATTTTTTTACAGTATTAAAACAAATGGACTTAAAAATAAAGAAGATGGAGAGGGAGCACCAGGCTGGAATGAAGGCCTTCCGGGAGCATCATCTCCGGAAGATGCGGGAGATGAAGCTCCAGTTCTCAAAAGGCATGAGAGAAATGGAGGAGAAACATGCCAAGGACGTGGGGGATTTAAAAAATATGGTTACAGCTATGAGGGCATTGCCCTAATAACATTTTTGCAATAGTTTTATTTTTTTTTTTTTTTAATTATATTGTTTATTTTTTTTTTTTTTTTATTAAAAAACTTTTAAGTTTTCACTATAATGGTTAAACATTTATTTTTTAGTAAAGGCCCCTAGAGTATATTCCCAAACTAATCAGTATCCTGACATACAGCATCCACAGGTATATAGAAATAGGGTAGTATGAGGCCTACACATAACTGAAATGGATCACGATAGTAGTAGTCATTGGTAATGGTTGTGTATTAAATATTAAGTACAAAGCATTCTAATAGTCCAGAGTTATATTCAAAATAAAATTTTTGGTTAATTTTCCTAGTAACTAAATTATTTTATTTAGTAACATAAATTTGAAATTATCGTGAATAATAAATGTATTTTTTCATCAAACAATTAACTACTAAAATACAAAACTTGAACAGAGTAATAATAACTACAAAAAACCTTGTTTGATTTATCGAATTAGCAAAATTATAAACTTTTACAAATTCTAAAAATTTCTTTACAATCAAATCTTGTTATCAGAGCTATAAAACAAAAAAAAGGAACAATGTTGGAACAATAAAATGGTAGGGGTAAGAACTAACCAGCATGGTTCTTCGATAGCGTCCAATTTTTTAATAATTTGCATGTTGTAGCATTGCTTCTGCCGTACACATAGAAACATATGATTGATTACATGACTATGATTATATGAATTCTATAACCGGTGACATGTCTCCAAGAACATCATATAGTACACAGTTTATACTTAAAATCATAAAGCAGTGGTTATATATAATTATCATGTGCAAATCCTTATTACATAATTGCCAATAAGTGACATAAACAAGAAAAGTACCTATACATATTTACATGTTGCTACACAGCTCCATTCACAAAACCGGATTTCCACACGGATGAGTATAATGCCAGTCACACCCAACCATGTAGAGAGGTCAACACGGAAGTCAGCCATCCCTCCCAGAACGACAGACAACACCGTGTTGGATCCTAAATCCGTGTGACAACAAAAAAAATAAAATAAAAATAAAATATATAAATTTTCGTAGGTTCATCAATCAGTCCGTACAATGCCAACTGCACAAGACCTTTTGACAAGGGAAAGCCACATGCGGTCCACACCGTGCTACAGCGTGAACCACAACATAGCCACCCCAAACCACACTTAATTTAAAATAAAAAATAACAAAATAAAGTAAAATCATTTCATTTTGTGAATGAAGCCAAACAAAGCTAGATAAAATGTCTTTTAAAAAAGATTATTTAAATTAATATTTTTATGTCGAAATATTGACAATACATAAAGAAGCTGAGCACATGCGAGAATAGGAAACATGCAAACCAGGTTAAGAGAATTCATAATTCTATACTTAAATTAAATTAAAGTGCAAAAGAGAAAATCAGGTCCATGATGGTTGTCTACGCACGATCAGGACATACAGCATCAAGAGTTAACACAGTACTAGAATGCTGACTCATAAGTTTCCATTTGTAACTAGGCAGAATAACGCCAGGCACTGGCAGGTAAGTACACTTCCAGTTTATAATACAAAATTAAATAACCCAATCAAAATTTTACTTTAAAAAAGTGTGAAGGTCTGGACTCTATGATTATTCCTTGTGCGATCAAATGTCACTCAAAATTTTCATGACATACAGCAGCATCAACGGCAGGATTTAGGGAGTGGTGTATTATCAGGGCAACATGTAGCTAGGCCCGATTCGGCTTCACAGGCAGCAGATGTTATGTTTAAAGGATCAAATGTAAGTCAAAATTTTCATGACATGCAGCAGTATCAATGGCAGGATTTAGGGAGTGGTGTATTATCAGGGCAACATTTAGCTTGGCCCGATTCGGCTTCACAGGCAGCAACAGACGTTATGTTAAAAGGATCAAATGTAAGTCAAAATTTTCATGACATGTAGCAGCATCAATGGCAGGATTTAGGGAGTGGTGTATTATCAGGGCAACATCTAGCTTGGCCCAATTCGGCTTCACAGGAAGCAGCAGACGTTATGTTAAAAGGATCAAATGTAAGTCAAAATTTTTTATGACATGCAGCAGCATCAACGGCAGGATTTAGGGAGTGGTGAATTATCAGGGCAACATGTAGTTAGGCCCGATTCGGCTTCACAGGCAGCAGCAGATGTTATGTTAAAAGGATCAAATGTAAGTCAAAATTTTCATGACATGCAGCAGCATCAACGGCAGGATTTAGGGAGTGGTGTATTATCAGGGCAACATGTAGCTAGGCCCTATTCGGCTTCACAGGCAGCAGAAGAAGTTATGTTAAAAGGATCAAATGTAAGTCAAAATTTTCATGACATGCAGCAGCATCAACGGCAGGATTTAGGAGTGGTGTATTATCAGGGCAACATGTAGCTAGGCCCGATTCGGCTTCACAGGCAGCAGCAGACGTTATGTTAAAAGGATCAAATGTAAGTCAAAATTTTCATGACATGCAGCAGCATCAACGGCAGGATTTAGGGAGTGGTGTATTATCAGGGCAACATGTAGCTAGGCCCGATTCGGCTCACAGGCAGCAGCAGGCGTTATGTTAAAAGGATCAAATGTAAGTCAAAATTTTCATGACATGCAGCAGCATCAACGGCAGGATTTAGGGAGTGGTGTATTATCAGGGCAACATGTAGCTAGGCCCGATTCGGCTTCACAGGCAGCAGCAGACGTTATGTTAAAAGGATCAAATGTAAGTCAAAATTTTCATGACATGCAGCAGCATCAACGGCAGGATTTAGGAGTGGTGTATTATCAGGGCAACATGTAGCTAGGCCCGATTCGGCTTCACAGGCAGCAGCAGACGTTATGTTAAAAGGATCAAATGTAAGTCAAAATTTTCATGACATGCAGCAGCATCAACGGCAGGATTTAGGGAGTGGTGTATTATCAGGGCAACATGTAGCTTGGCCCGATTCAGCTTCACAGGCAGCAGCAGACGTTATGTTAAAAGGATCAAATGTAAGTCAAAATTTTCATGACATGCAGCAGCATCAACGGCAGGATTTAGGGAGTGGTGTATTATCAGGGCAACATGTAGCTAGGCCCGATTCGGCTTCACAGGCAGCAGCAGACGTTATGTTAAAAGGATCAAATGTAAGTCAAAATTTTCATGACATGCAGCAGCATCAACGGCAGTGGGATCAACGGCAGTGTGGCGGAACCAACCTGGCCAATGGGTGCTTGAGAAGCCTTGTTGCCAGCTTCTTGATCTTGACCCAGGATTATGGCCCCTCTCATCAGCCCATGCTAAAATTAAACCACATGGTGATTTGACTGTGTTTGTGGCATCTGAGCGCTGTTTGGATATATTGAGCGCTCAGATCCAAGCCATCTGGGGATATGTTAAATGTCTGTGTGTACTGTAAAGGGTGGGACATTGTGTATTAAATAGTGATGTCTGTCCTATTGTCCCCACATGTGTATTGGCGATTTCCCTTTGTCCTGAGAGATAATTGAATGACTCCTCTGTTGTCTCCAGGACAGAAGACATTGTTTAAAACTATGTATTCTCCTGCCTGTGATAATTACATCAACCCATTGTGTAAGGTAATTGTATCACAGGCAGAGGGAGAATTTCGTAGGGGAGTGTTTAAACTGTAAAGCTGTAAAGGATTGTCTGCTTGGTCATGTTCTCAGTTCCCAACCAGGATTTCAGAAGTGGTCTATTATCATGGCCACATGTAGCTTGGCCAAATTCAGCAGCACAGGCAACAGCAGACATTATGTTTAAAGGCCCAAATGTAACTCAACATGTTCAAAACAAATTCATAATTAAAAAATTAAATTAATATATACATGATACAAACTAGACAAAAATATCGATCAAATAAATATCAATAAATAACTAAAAAAGTAATTCATATAAAGTTAAAAACAGAGGAACAATTAAAAACAACGGAATTTGGGAGGGAGAGCAAAGGAGAGGGATGGACAAGGGACCCTTCAGCGCCCTGAACCGACAGCGGGGGCCATGAAGTCACTGCCGATCCAGGACTCATTCATCTTAATGAATGTGAGTCTGTCCACGGAGTCTGTGGACAGACGGGTCCGCTTGTCCGTGACCACCCCACCTGCCGCGCTGAATGCCCGCTCAGACAGTACGCTGGAGGGGGGCAAGATAGTAACTCCAGCGCATACTGAGCGAGCTCACGGCAGGTGTCCAGCCTGGCAACCCAGTACTCCATGGGGTCGTCGGTGGTCATGCTGTCAGAAGCACCGACCGACCCCATGTAGTCTGCCACCATGCGGGCCAGCCGCTGGTGGTGACTGATGCTGCTGCTGGTACTGGGTCGCGCAGACTGGTAGAAGAGCCTCATCTCACCCAGAAGGTCACCTGCTCGGCTGGTGCTGCTGGTGCCAGCCGCCTGCTGGGTGAGATGGGCGGGGAGAACTGGAGCTTGAGGCCGAGGGTTTGCCTCTTCCAGCCGGTGGATAAGACAGGCCCGCAATTTTTCGAGACGGGCCTGCCTCCGGCTGGCTGGGATGAACTGCTCCAGTTTCCCCTTGCAGCGAGGGTCTAAAAGGGTGGCCAACCAAATGTCTTCCTCTCCTTAAAATTTTTGATCCGGGGGTCCCTCCGGAGGCATCGCAGCATATGGGCAGCCATGGGGAAGTACACAGCCCGCTGTGACTCTTCACGACTGCCCGGGACCATGACCTCTTGGTCCTCCTGCTGCTCATGCTGCTGCTCCCGGTCGGAGATGCCCCACCCCGGACTAACGGTGCCCCCAGCACCGGCTCTCCCTCCTGATCAGGCCCAGACTCCTGGACGTACACTGATTCCTCCTCCTCCTCGTCCTGGGCCTGGTCCTGGTGGAGCAAGGCCGCCTCATCTTGCTCCACCAAGGCACTCTCCCCAGCTTCGAGCAGGCGATCTAGAGTCCTGTCCAGCAGGAACACTAGGGGGAGCACGTCATTCAGACCGACATGCTCCCTGCTGACCATCTTTGTCGCCTGCTCGAATGGGGCCAGCACGTGGCAGACCTGCTGTGTCTGCCCCCACTCCGCATTGGTGATGTAGGGGAGTGGGTGTGATGGCCCTGAAGTGCCTAGGTCCAGCAGGTATTCCCTCACCGCCCGTCGCTGCTCCCACAACCTCTCCAGCATGTGGAGGGTGGAGTTCCACCGCGTCACACTGTCCACAATCAGCCTGTGGTGGGGCAGGCTGTTGTCCCTCTGTAGTTTGGACAGGGACGCGGCGGCAGTTGGGGAGCGTCTGAAGTGGCTCTGCGCAATGTCACTAAAATTAAACCCCATGGCGATTTGACTGTGTTTGTGGCATCTGAGCGCTGTTTGGATATATTGAGCGCTCAGATCCAAGCCATCTGGGGATATGTTAAATGCCTGTGTGTACTGTAAAGGGTGGGACGTTGTGTATTAAATAGTGATGTCTGTCCTATTGTCCCCACATGTGTATTGGCAATTTCCCTTTGTCCTGAGAGATAATTGAATGACTCCTCTGTTGTCTCCAGGACAGAAGACATTGTTTAAAACTATGTATTCTCCTGCCTGTGATAATTACATCAACCCATTGTAGTAGGTAATTGTATCACAGGCAGAGGGAGAATTTCGTAGGGAGTGTTTAAACTGTAAAGCTGTAAAGGATTGGCTGCTAGGTCATGTTCTCAGTTCCCAACCAGGATTTCAGAAGTGGTCTATTATCATGGCCACATGTAGCTTGGCCAAATTCAGCAGCACAGGCAACAGCAGACATTATGTTTAAAGGCCCAAATGTAACTCAACATGTTCAAAACAAATTCATAATTAAAAAATTAAATTAATATATACATGATACAAACTAGACAAAAAATATCGATCAAATAAATATCAATAAATAACTAAAAAAGTAATTCATATAAAGTTAAAAACAGAGGGAACAATTAAAAAACAACGGAGTTTGGGAGGGAGAGCAAAGGAGAGGGATGGACAAGGGACCCTTCAGCGCCCTGAACCGACAGCGGGGGCCATGAAGTCACTGCCGATCCAGGACTCATTCATCTTAATGAATGTGAGTCTGTCCACGGAGTCTGTGGACTGACGGGTCCGCTTGTCCGTGACCACCCCACCTGCCTCGCTGAATGCCAGTACGCTGGAGGGGGGGCAAGATAGTAACTCCAGCACATACTGAGCAAGCTCACGGCAGGTGTCCAGCCTGGCAACCCAGTACTCCATGGGGTCGTCGGTGGTCATGCTGTCAGAAGCACCGACCGACCCCATGTAATCTGCCACCATGCGGGCCAGCCGCTGGTGGTGACTGATGCTGCTGCTGGTACTGGGTCGCGCAGACTGGTAGAAGAGCCTCATCTCACCCAGAAGGTCTCCTGCTCGGCTGGTGCTGCTGGTGCCAGCCGCCTGCTGGGTGAGATGGGCGAGGAGAACTGGAGCTTGAGGCCGAGGGTTTGCCTCTTCCAGCCGGTGGATAACACAGGCCCGCAATTTTTCGAGACGGGCCTGCCTCCGGCTGGCTGGGATGAACTGCTCCAGTTTCCCCTTGCAGCGAGGGTCTAAAAGGTTGGCCAACCAAATGTCTTCCCTCTCCTTAAAATTTTTGATCCGGGGTCCCTCCTGAGGCATCGCAGCATATGGGCAGCCATGGGGAAGAGCACAGCCCGCTGTGACTCTTCACGACTGCCCGGGACCATGACCTCTTGGTCCTCCTGCTGCTCATGCTGCTGCTCCCGGTCGGAGATGCCCCACCCCGGACTAACGGTGCCCCCAGCACCGGCTCTCCCTCCTGACCAGGCCCAGACTCCTGGACGTACACTGATTCCTCCTCCTCCTCTGTCCTGGGCCTGGTCCTGGTGGAGCAAGGCCGCCTCATCTTGCTCCACCAAGGCACTCTCCCCAGCTTCGAGCAGGCGATCTAGTGTCCTGTCCAGCAGGAACACTAGGGGAGCACGTCATTCAGACCGACATGCTCCCTGCTGACCATCTTTGTCGCCTGCTCGAATGGGGCCAGCACGTGGCAGACCTGCTGTGTCTGCCCCCACTCCGCATTGGTGATGTAGGGGAGTGGGTGTGATGGCCCTGAAGTGCCTAGGTCCAGCAGGTATTCCCTCACCGCCCGTCGCTGCTCCCACAACCTCTCCAGCATGTGGAGGGTGGAGTTCCACCGCGTCACACTGTCCACAATCAGCCTGTGGAAGGCAGGCTGTTGTCCCTCTGTAGTTTGGACAGGGACGCGGCTGCAATTGGGGAGCGTCTGAAGTGGCTCAGCACAATGTCACTCAACCCTGGGTACGTATGAAGGAACTTCTGTACCACTAGGTTGAGGACATGTGCCATGCAGGGCACGTGGGTCACACTGCCAGCATGAAGAGCGGCGAGTTGGTTGCTGCCGTTGTCACAGACAACCATACCTGCTTGGAGCCTTCGGGGTGTCAGCCACTTCTGAACCTGAGCCTGTAGTGCGGACAGAACATCAGGTCCAGTGTGTCTCCGGTCCCCTAAGCTCACAAGCTGGAGCAAGGCCTGGCAGCGGACGTGCCCCACACTTGCGTAGCAACGGGGACGCTTGCTGGGGGGCTCAGCAGCTGTGGAGACAGTGGCTTGCGGGAGAGCAGCAGTTATCCCCTGGACACCCCGGGCGGCACCACAAAATCAGATGCCGCCAATCCCTCCCGGCGCCTCGGAGGGACACCCAATGGGCTGTGAAGCTTATATAGCGTCCCTGCCCATGCCTGCTGGTCCAGGCATCCATTGTGAGATGCACCCTGTCGCTGACAGCATGATCCAGCGACAGGGATACATTCCGCACAATGTGCTGGTGAAGGGCAGGGACGCCGGTCCTGGCAAAGTAATGGCGGCTGGGGACACGCCATCTGGGTTGGGCCTGCTCCAACATCTGCCTAAATGGATTGCTATCCACCAGATTGTAAGGCAGCAGATGTTGGGCGATAACCCTGCCAGGAGCCCATTGAGTGAACGCACGCGATGGTCCCTGGGGCGTAGGGCGCGGTGCGTTCAAAAGCATCTGCAATAGATGGCTGGCGCCGGACGGCAGAGGAGGGTGCAGTGGAGGCAGAGGTATGGCTGCCGGTACCAGTACCTCTATTAGAGGAGCGGGGAGTGGGAATGAGTTGGTGGAACGGGTTGGGGTGGCTGCAGTACAGTGGCAGGAGCTGCTGTCTCCTGCACACTGCTGGTGGCGCTGCTGCTTTGACCACCCCGCATCTGTTCCCACTCCCGCCAGTGGTTGACTCGGATGTGCTGGTTGAGGGCCGTGGTACCCAGCCGAGCCATAGATCTCCCTCTCCTCACCCTGGCATTGCACAGCTTACAAATGCCAACTGTGACATCATCTGCTGCCAGGGTGAAGTAAGCCCAAACAGGCGACTTCCGCACCGACCTCCTGTCAGATGGAGTGGTGCTGGCTTGCGCCTGTTCGGGCTCGGTGCGCACAGGTGGAGCTGGCTGCTGCTGCCTACTCCTGCTGCCATTACCAGTGGAGCCCCTGACACTGGGCTCCCTGGTGACCTGGCGCACCATTTGCCTCGGGTGCCTACCTTCATCGGTGCTGCTGTCACCTGACAAAGGAGGTGGCACCCATTCGGGTCACCCTCCTCTTCACCCCTGATATGTCAGACCCAAGGCCAACCTGTGGTGGACTGACGGGAACAGCTGACATGGAGCCCCTGACCGGGCTCCGCTGTCCCCTTGCTGGGGCCTGGGTCTGAATAGGTACAGGGGTTGTGTGGCTAACACCACCTGCACCAGTTGGAAAGGATTTCATAGGGGGATTTATAGGTCCCTCCTCCTCCTCATCCCCAATCCCTTCCAACAGGTCCTGCCCATCCTCAGGGCTGAACAGTATTTCCGCCTCCTGCATTGCCTCCCCCAAGATGTCCCTCTCAGTCTCAAAGTCTTCAAACATGAGAGGGGACAATTCTTGGGAGCTGGGGGTTGGTTCTACAGGAGGCGGTGTGCTGCAGTTGCTGGCAGCTTCGGCAGAGGACTCCGTCGCACTTGAATCGGCCACAAGAGCCAAGACAGCCTCTGCATCCTGGGAAGTAATGGGCCGGCTGCCACTTATGAAAAAGTCACGGATCAGGCGGACACCCCTGCCACCTGCGCCTGCCTGTCCGTGGCTTGATGAGCGGCCCTGTGCTGGGAGTGGTCCAGCGCGGGAACCAACTCCCCTGTTACCCCGACCACGCCCACGACTGCCTGAACGGCCCGGTAAACTCATGCTGCTGGGGATTAGGGGAAAACTTTATTGGGGTGGGGACGATGGGTGAAAAATGAAAGGACGAAAACTGTAACACACGACACTAAACACGTAAAGCTATCAAACCTAAGACTAAACTAACAGACACAGAGACAAAAAAACTTTTTTTTTTTTAACGGAGGACTGACAAAACTACACTAAACACAAAAAACGTAAAACTTTAAAACTTTTTTTTTTTTTTACCTAAGACAGACACTAACTGACACAGAGACTAAAAAACGTTGTTTTCTTAACGGACGACTAACAAAACTACACTAAATGCCAAACACTTAAAACGTACACTCTTTTTTAACCTAACACAAACAGTAACTGACACACAGAGACTACAAGATGGGTTTTTTTTTTATGTAAGACAGAAAAAACTACACTACACACGTAAACCTATAAACTTTTTTTTGTAGTTTTTATTGTTTTTAAACCTAAGACGGACACTGACACACAGACAAAAAAAATAAAAAATTTTAACGGAGGACAGACAGAACTAGACTAAACAAAGAACATATAAAACTTCAATTTTTTTTTTTCTTAAACTAAACACAGACACTAACTTAAGACTAAAACACTTTTTAAAATTAACAAATAATGGAAAAAAAACTAAAAAATAATACACTAACTTGACAGACAAAACAGACAGATAGACCCTACACTATACTATATCAGTAACTAACCTAAACTACACGCTGCCCTGAAAAATTCTAAACTTTACTATTCCCTAACTGTAGCCCTAATACCTAACCTAAACTATCAAGCACTATCTATCTATCTATCTATCTATCTATCTATCTAGCTACACTACCTCCTAACTCAATGCCCTACACTTAACCCTGCACTGAACCCTATCTGCTACACTAGGCCCTAACACTAACTATATTTTTCTCCTAACTCTACTAAACTATCTCAAATTATTTCGACCCTATCAGCTATAAAACTAAACTACACTATTCCCTAATCACTACCTGAAACTAACTAACTAGAATATTATAAATTAAATCGAGATTATATAAAACGCACAGCAGACAAAATAGCACAGCTCCAAGCTCCAACAAATCCAACACCACAAAATGGCTGCTGGGTGATGTCGTCACTTATATAGTGAAGGGGTAGTCTAGTTTCCTATTGGTTGCTAGGGATGTTGCTAAGTTGTGACATAGCCTTCTCATTGGCTATTCAAGCTAGGAGAAGGGAGGGAAAATGATAATGATGAGTCACCTCATACATTGTAGAGAAAAAATTAATAAAAAATATTCGCATGGAGAATATATCACTATATTCTACATATTCGAAACTTCTAACAAACAAAACCTGTATGAAAATAGCTTGATGCCCCTACGCAGTTACAAAAATGCAAATATTGCATTCTAAATGACTCTAATTACTGAATACTGATGTATAATTTTCCTCTTTACTGTATTTTATGTCATGCGAAAATTCGGCAATTACATGTGCGCGTGAATCGGATCGCATAAGGGCAGTATACTATTAGGTTGGCTTGTTGGGTCGAATATAGAGAAGATAGCGAATATACTGCTATATTTGCAATATTCGTCTATTCGAGTAGACCAAGATAACCCATTGAATGAACACAATATCATACTCTCTAATGCTGTGCGATTCACTCGCATATGTAATTGCCGATTTTTGGCACTACACAAACTATCTTACATACAGAGGACAATTATAAATCAGTAATGAGAATTGGTACTGTGATGTATAATCTGCCTCTTCTTGTAGTAAACTGTATTTTACATCATGCGAAAAATCGGCAATCACCTATGCGCGTGAATCGCACCGCATAAGGGCAGTATTATATTGGGTTTATTCAATGGGTTGTCTTGGTTGGTCTACTCGAATAGACGAATATTGCGAATATAGCACTACATTCGCTATTTTCTTTATCTTCGTCTATTCGACCCAGCAAGCCAACCTAATAATATACTGGCATTATGCGATCCGATTCACGCGCATATGCAATTGTCGATTTTTTTTCGCATGACTTAAAATACAGTTTCCTACATAAAGAGGCAAATTATACATCACAGTAACAATTCTCATTACTGATTTATAATTGTCCTTTGTATGTACGATAGTTTATGTCATGCGAAAAATTGGCAATTACATATGCGCGTGAATCGCACCGCATAAGGGAAATATACTATTAGGTTCATTTCATGGGTTGTCTTGGTCGTCTAGGTCTCACTCATAAGATCTAAGTTGAATTCCCATTGCGAGTAATATAACCTGTAATACTCGCATAGCGAATTCAACTTTGAGCTGGGTTCCTAAAGGTTGGCAATGGCTTGCTAGAATATTACGATTATAACGAATTCACGAATATAGCACTATATTCACAATCTTCGTTATATTCCAGCAAGTAGCAAGTTCAACCAACCATTAGGAGATCAGCTCAAAGTTTAATTCGCGATGCGAGTATATTTTCGCATCGCGAATTAAACTTTGAGTTGAGCTCCTAACGGTTGCATTGCTACAACTGACGAAGATTGAGGCTATAGCACTATATTCTCAATCATCTTCTAGCAACAACCATGAGGAACCCAGATCTAAGTTTAATTCGCGATGCGAACATATACTCGCATTGAGAATTAACGTCAGAGTTGGGTTGATGGATTCCCATTTACAATGAAAACATGATTCCTTCCTGCTTAACTTCCTTGTGGCCCAATGACTCATTGGCCCACAAGAAGGAAGCAGGGACAAGTCCTGTTTTCACTTTTCAGATATTGGAAAATGGCGAATATTCGAATTAGCGAATATATAGCATCATATTCTAAATATTCACGAATTATCGAAGTTGCGATATTCGCGATAAAAATTCGCAATTCGAATATTCGCGCTCAACACTAATAACCTGTAATACTCGCATTGCGAATTCAACTTAGAGCTGGGTTACTAAAGGTTGGCTTGCTAGAATATTACGATTATAACGAATTCACGAATATAGCACTATATTCACAATCTTCATTATATTCCAGCAAGTAGCTAGCAAGTTCAACCAACCATTAGGAGCTCAGCTCAAAGTTTAATTTGCGATGCGAACATATACTCACATCGCGAATTCAACTTTGAGCTGGGTGCCTAACGGTTGCATTGCTATAATTGACGAAGATTGAGGATATAGCGCTATATTCTCAATCTTTATATTCTAGCAACAACCATTAGGAACCCAGCTCTAAGTTTAATTCGCGATGCGAACATATACTCGCATTGAGAATTAAAGTTAGAGTTGGGTTGATGGATTCTCATTGAAAATGAAAACATGATTCCCTCCTGCTTAATGACTCATTGACCCACAAGAAAGAAGCAGGGACAATTCATGTTTTCGCCTTTCAGTTATTAAAAATGGCGAATATTCGAAATAGCGAATATATATCATTATATTCTAAATATTTGCGAATTATCGAAGTTGCGATATTCGCGATAAAAATTCGCAACTCGAATATTTGTGCTCAACACTAATTATCACACATGTGATCTCTCAGAAGACACCTTGACGTTAGATATCTCTAACAGAGCAATGCATAAGTATCGAGCAATCCTATCGCATGATCAGTCACGTGATCAATCATGTGATTGCTCGTGCCATCCCAACATCCATTGTGATAGAAGTAATAAATGACAAAGGAAAAGAAGCGTGAAACAATGAAAACCCAAGTGAGGTATTGGTGTACATGCCGTGAGAGTGAAAAACCCACAAAAGTGTATGGTAAAATATTTACCATTAACTGAAAATTAAAACATGTGAGTTAAGCTATAATTAATGTATGTAATATTAACCCCTTAAGGATGCATGACATACCGGTACGTCATGGTTCCCAAGTCCTTAAGGACCCATGGCGTACCGTTACGTCATATCTTTAAAACGAGAGTGCGGCGCGGCGGAGGTTAAAAGGAACAGGATGTCCGCTGAAATCATTCAGCTGGGCATCCTGATTCCTGTCAAAACGCCGGAGGGGTCATGTGAACCCCCCCTATCGGCGATCGCAGCAAACCGCAGGTCAATTCAGACCTGCGGTTTGCAGCACTTTCTGCAATCTCTGATCCCCGTGGTTTATGACCGCGGGGATCAGAGACTAAATGCTCACCAAGTGCTAGATTTTACCCCCCCTGCAGCCCCCAATCAAATTGGGGATGGTTGCGGGCAGCGCGGGAAGCGGGCGGTGGATCAGGCGGGATCGCAATAGCAATCCCCCCCCTGCCTCCTCTGTAATGTTTCCCTGGTGGTCCAGTGGTTTTAGCAGAGTGTCAGCACATTGCTAAAAACTGCTAACATCTGTGCTGCAGATGTCAGCAGTTTTAACCCCTTCCATGCCGCAGCTCCCTCCCTCTCCCATCGGGGGGCTGCTGTGCCTTTGCAGCCCCCCGACAGGATGGGATCACAGAGGGAGGGAGCTCCCCTCCCTCCACATCACCCGCTACTCTGTTCTGGCAGCGGGTGATGGTTACCATGGCAGCAGGACGCTTTCAGAGGCGTCTTGCTAGCCATGGTACTGTAAGTCTAATCAGACTTCTGCTAAAGGCAAAAGTTTGGTTAGACCATGTAAAGTAAAAAAAATGCAGTACAGTACACTATATGGTGTACTGTACTGTATTAGATAGACACCAGATCCACTGGATCTACAAGAACCAAGTGGGTCTGGGTAAAAAAAAAAAAAGGAAAAAAATATCACTGAATAAAAATTAAAAAAACTAAAATACACTACACATATTAGGTATCGCCGTGTCTGTAAAAAGCCGCTTTATAAAGATATCACATGACCTAAACTCTCAAGTAAATACCGTAAAAAAATAAAATAAAATGGTGTAAAAAAGCCATTTTTTGTCACCTTACATCACAAAAAGAGTAATACCAAGCGACCAAAAAGGCGTATGCCTCTCAAAATAGTAGCAATAAAACCGTAGCTCTCAAAATAGTAGCAAAAAAATCTCATCCCACAAAAAATGAGCCCCCACATAGGACAATGGCCCAAAAAAATAAAAAAAATATGGCGCTCAGACTATGGAGACACTAAAACATTATTTATTTTTTTCTAAAATGCTGTTATTGTGTTAAAGTAAAATAAATTTTAAAAAGTATACATATTAGGTATTGCCACATCCGTAAAAACCTGCTCTATAAAAATATCACATGACCTAACCCCTCAAGTAAATACCGTAAAAAAAACGGTGTAAAAAAAGCCATTTTTTGTCCCAAAAAGTGTAATACCAAGCGATCAAAAAGTTATACGCACCCCAAAATAGTACCAATCAAACCGTCATCTCATCCCACAAAAATCATACCCTACCTCAGATAATCGCCCAAAAACTGAAAAAACTATGGCTCTCAGACTATGGAGACACTAAAACATGAATTTTTTTTGTTTCAAAAATGAAATCATTGTGTAAAACTTACATAAATAAAAAGAAATATACATATTATGTATCGCCGCATCCATAATAACTTGCTCTATAAAAATACCACATGATCTAACTTGTCAGATTAATGTTGTAAATAACAAAAAATAAAAACGGTGCCAAAACAACTATTTCTTGTTACCTTTCCTCACAAAAAGTGTAATATAGAGCAACCAAAAATCATATGTACCCTAAAATAGTACCAACAAAACTGCCACGCTATCCCATAGTTTTATAAAATGGAGTCACTTTTTTGGAGTTTCTACTCTAGGGGTGCATCAGGGGGGCTTCAAATGGGACATGGTGTCAAAAAACCAGTCCAGAAAAATCTGCCTTCCAAAAACCGTATGGCATTCCTATCCTTCTGTGCCCTGTCGTGTGCCCGTACATTT
Organism: Bufotes viridis; assembly: GCA_033119425.1. NCBI lineage: Eukaryota > Metazoa > Chordata > Amphibia > Anura > Bufonidae > Bufotes > Bufotes viridis. Next base: position 333,067,366 of record CM065590.1, on the reverse strand, counting down.
TACGAAAACATATGGGGTGTTTCTGTAAACTACAGAATCAGGGCAATAAATATTGAGTTTTGTTTGGCTGTTAACCCTTGCTTAGTAAGTGGAAAAAAATTATTAAAATGGAAAATCTGCCAAAAAAGTGACATTTTGAAATGTTATCTCTATTTTCCATTAATTCGTGTGGAACAACTAAAGGGTTAACAAAGTTTGTAAAATAAGTTTTGAATACTTTTAGGGGTGTAGTTTCTATAATGGGGTTATTTTTGGATGGTTTCTATTATGTAAGCCTCACAAAGTGACTTCAGACCTGAACTGGTCCTTAAAAAGTGTTTTTTTTTAAATTGAAGAAAAATTTTAAGATTTTCTTCTAAACGTCTAAGCCTAAGCCTTGTAACATCCGCCAAAAATAAAAATAGCATTCCCAAAATGATCTAGACATGAAGTAGACATATGGGGAATGTAAAGTAATAACTATTTTTGGAGGTATTTGGAGGTATTACTATTATAGAAATAAAGAAATTGAAAATTGCAAATTTTTCCAAATGTTTAGTAAATTTGGTATTTTTTTATGAATAAAAATGAACTTTTTGACTCCATTTTACCAGTGTCGTGAAGAATATGTGACGAAAAAACAATCTCAGAATGGCCTGCATAAGTAAAAGCGTTTAAAAGTTATCACCACATAAAGTGACACTGGTCACTGAGTCCTTAAGGGGTTAATACAAAAATGTGTAACCATAATAGCATTAGTATGAAAATATGTGTAAAAAATCCATATATATAATATATATATGTGTGTGTATATATATATATATATATATATATATATATATATATATATGATAAATATTCATATGCTCATAAAAAACCTCCATGTTGTGAATGTGCATAATCAATAAATGATGTACAATTACTATATACGTGAATAATACTAAAATAGATGTAAAAAAAGGGGATATTATAATCCCTTGAAATTTAAAAAAATGTGCATAAAAAATATATATGCACATACACATGTATGCATATGTTTCTCTAATAGAATCAGTTCTGTCCATGAAACAGTCCAAAGTCCATCCTCAAGAGAAAAGACATCCAATGATTCCATTGACTAGCCTCCAACCCATTGATGATCAGGATACCTGTAACACAAAGAAAAAGAGGTGGGGGGGGGGAGAAAAAAGGGAGGGAACAGGGAAGAAAGAGGGGGCAGTCCATTAGCTTTTCACAATGACGGATTTAAACAAATCACGCTCCTTGGTTTTTACCATGTGACCGGTGATCTCACTGGATATGTCTCCATGTTGAGTCCATTAGCTTTTCACAATGACGGATTTAAACCAATCACGTTCTTGGTTTTTACCATGTGACCAGTGAGGTCACTGGACACGCCTTCATGCTGAGTCTATTAGCTTTTCACAAGCATGGATTTAAACCAATCATGCTCCTTGGATTTTACCATGTGATCGGTGATGTCACTGGACACGCCCCCATTTCCATCTTGGATTTCATCATGTGATCTATGAAGTCATTGGACACGCCTCCAGCTCCCCGATGTTTGTGATCAGTGTTATTATGCTCACTATTTATACTGCAACTTTCCTAATGCCATGTTCTCCCTGACGAAGCCTGTTTGGCGAAACGTATTGGGCAGGTGAGGTGACACTGGGAAGGGGATCACTATCTTGTTTGACTAACTTTGTAACTTGTTGACAGTGATTGTATTTACATTTTGTAAACCCTGTGCAGTACTGCTGTTAAGTTTGCAGGCTGTGTGCTTGCTTGATCCCTGCACATTTCCCTCATTTTGGTGGTGTGCAGTTGACCAGGCATGTTCCGGCCTCCATTTAGTATTATCACATATGACTCTTTGCACTTGTATATGACTATCATTATCCCCTTCTCATGTGTTCTCCTCATATTTTTGCTACCCCACTGGTTCATGTTGACTTCCCTTGCTATATGTATTTTTTTAAGTGATATCTAATAAATTATATTTTGCTACATTGTTGGACTCATGTGCTAATTTGTTGGGTATGCACACCAATCTCTTTAGGTTTTGTTTCATGATGGAGGTGTGATCCCATTAGGTCTAATTGTAGGCTATTATACTTTTAGTTGAACTAAATAAATTAAAAGCAAATTAAAACACCCATAAAAGCGACTAAATTTTTTTTTTTTTGTACTGAAATAGGCCACTAAACGCTTTCACCTCATATCATCTCAACAGTGAAGTGCGTATATATTTTTCTTTCTGTACTGGAATAGGCCACTAAATGATTTCGCCACAAATAACTGCAGAAGTGAAATGCGTATATATTTTTCTTTCTGTACTGAAGGCCACTAAAGACTTTCACCACATATAACTGCAGAAGTGAAATGCGTATATATTTTTCTTATTGTACTAAAATAGGCCACTAAATACTTTCATGACAAATAACTGCAACAGTGAAGTGTGTACATATTTTTTTTGTACTGAAATAGACCAATAAATGCTTTAGCCACAAATAACTGTAACAGTGAAGTGCGTATATATTTTTCTTTCTGTACTGAAATTGGCCACTAAATGCTTTCTCCACAAATAACTGCAACAGTCAAATGCGTAGATATTTTTCTTTTTGTACTGAAATAGGCCACTTAATGCTTTTACCGCAAATAACTACAACAGTGAACTGTGTATATATTTTTATTTTTGTACTGAAATACGCCACTAAACACTTTCACTCACCACTTTTTGTACTGAAATTGGCCACTAAATGCTTTCAATTTATATAACTTCAGAAGTGAACTGAGAATACATTTTTCTTTTTGTACTGAAATAGGCCAGTAACACTTTTACCAAATATAACTGCAACAGTGAACTGAGTATATATTTTTATTTTTCCACAGAAATATGCCACTAAAAGCTTTCACCACATATAACTGCAGAAGTGAACTGCGTATATATTTTTCTTTTAGTACTGAAATATGTCACTAAACTCTTTTACCGCAAATAACTGCATGTATCTTTTTTTTGTACTGAAATACGTCACTAAACACTTTTACTGCAAATAACTGCAACAGTGAACTGCATATATATTTTTCTTTTTGTAATGAAATAGGCTACTAAATGCTTTTATAAATCACAGAAAAAAATGCACCAAACGGATATGACTAGCTAGTCATTGCCAATATATTCCTGTCAGGCACACATCGGAACCTCTCATGCACCACGTCACGGTCTCTCAGCATGGCAAGGGGTCCTACCACTATGCTAACTGTGGTATGAACATGGTCTGAAGGTGATGGAATTCTGCTCACAGTCAAGCTCCCACACAACCGCATCGCAGGAGAACTAATGCAATGTGAATAAAGCAAAACTGTAAGCCACACCCATAACAGACCGTGTGATGGAGGCTACCAGGTGCAAAAAAAAATGTTAAATGCCAGGTGAAGGCACATTAAATAAATATTTAACAAGATCACAGAAATATAGTGGCCAATATGGGGGAACTGCTCAGACCCCAAACACTGTAGTGTGTTTCTCATTGGGGGAGCAGTCCCACCGCATGTGGACTGCAGCAAACGACCATCCCCAGCAAAAAATGCGTACAATGGAGGATGCCGGCGCGGACCACATGCACCACAAAGGCATCCTACTTCCACTCTGCACAGGTTACAGAGCATGTCTAGAAAAATGCACCATAGAAGTCAATTAACATCTCCAGTATATTGTCTGTGGTTGATATTGCTCCTGTAAAGTATATCTTTAAAGGGGCATGATAGCTCATAGTCATGTATAGAAAATAGAATACAATTGAAAAAATAATAATACTATTTAGTATCTAGTTTTAAATGGTAAAATAAATATAGAGATGGTACATTAGAAGGAGTCAAAGGGCTGTAGATTTAACCTCCATTGTGAGTATTGTAGCATTTTAATGAAAATAATAGCATGGGTTTATGGGTAGGGATGAGCGAACCCGAACTGGATAGTGCGGGTTCGTACCGAATTTTGGGGTGTTCGGGACACAGACCCGGACCCGAACATTTTCCAAAAAGTTCGGGTTCGTTGTTCGGCGATTTCTACCCGCTTTCTGAAGGGCTGCACAGCAATCAATCAGCTAGCGTTTTACTTCTTGCCCTAAGAAGCCATCACAGCCATGCCTACTAATGGCATGGCTGTGATTGGCCAAGTGCATCATGTGACCCAGCCTCTATTTAAGCTGGAGTCACGTAGCACCGCACATCACACTGCTCTGATTAGTGTAGGGAGAGTACGCAGCTTCTGTGAGGGTGAGATTAGGCAGGAAAAAGTCCGCAAAAACACCTAATGAAGTGATCGATTTACAGCTGTGAATCATTCAACTTCTGCTAGTTAATTTATCACTGGTTTTTAGGCACAGAGCGTTTTTCTGTCACTTTTTTCTGGGGTGATCGGCGGCCATTTTGTGTCTTGTGGTGCACTAGCACCAGCTGCCACCAAGTCCATCAATATTAGTTTTTTTTTTTTGCTATATCCTACATCAGGTTTTGGCTGTGCTTATTGTCACCCCTAGAAACTCAGGATATACATTTCTATATTTTATTAAGGGGTTAAGTTCAATTGCCAAAATACCAATCCTCTAAATCTGGTGTTCCAGTCGTGGCTAGCCAAGTGTAATACTGTCTGCTGTCTGGCAAAGGATAGATTTTTTTCTGTGGTGAAATTCAATTGCCAAAATAGCAATCCCCTAAATCTGGTGTTCAAGCAGTGGCTGGCAAAGATTAATAGTGTCCGGCAAAGGATAGATAATTTTCTGGGGTGAAATTCAATTGCCAAAATAGCAATACTGTAAATCTGGTGTTCCAGCTGTGACTGGACAAGTTTCATAGTGTCCGTCATAGGATATATTTTCTGGGGTGAAATACAGTTGCAAAAATAGAAATAACGTAAATCTGGTGTTCCAGCTGTGGCTGGACAAGTTTAATAGTGTCCGGAAAAGGATATATTTTTTTCTGGGGTGAAATTCAATTGCCAAAATAGCAATACCATAAATCAGTGGTTTCAGCTGTGGCTGGCCAAGTTTAACAGTGTCCGTCACAGGATAGATTTAGTTAAATCTGGTGTCCCAGCAGTGACTGGACAATTTCCCTAGTGTCCGTCAAAGGGTATATTATTTTCTGGGGTGAAAGTCAGTAGCAAAAATAGAAATACAGCAAATCTGGTGTTCCAGTTGTTGCAGGCCTAGTTTAAATATGTCCGTAAAAGGGTATATTTTTTTCTGGGGTGAAATTTAATTACCAAAATAGCAATACCCTGAATCTGGTGTTCCAGATGTTGCAGGCCTAGTTTAAATCTGTCCGTAAAAGGGTTTATTTTTTTCTGGTGTGAAATTCAATTGCCAAAATAGCAATACCATAAATCTGGTGTTCCAGCAGTAGCTGGACAAGTTTAATAGTGTCCGGCAAAGGATATATATTTTTCTGGGGTGAAATTCACTTGCCAATATAGCAATACCCTGAATGTGGTGTTCCAGCTGTTGCAGACCAATTGTTAATCTGTCCGTAAAAGGGTAAATTACACTCAGCGTGCATCTCCAAGTATATTTCTTTCCGTAAAAGGGTATATTACAAAAAGTGTTACATTACAATTGCTTAAAGCATAATCCTGTAAATTTGCACGCACTATTGTGCATCTCATAGTGTATTTCTGTCCGTAAAAGGGTATATTACACTCAAGGTGTATATATAAGTGCTGAGAGGGTCATCCTCAATAACTTCACACACTACCGTGCATCTCCAAGTGTATTTCTGTCTGTTAAAGGGTATATTACACAAAGTATTAAAATACAATTGCTGAAGGCATAATCCTACATATTTTTTCACACGCTACTGTGCATCTCCAAGTGTAAATCTATCCATAAAAGGACACCTTTCATCCAGGGCCTAAATACTAGGCCTACAATTGATATTCAATTGATATTCCCCTAAATCAGTGGTTAATGCTGTGCCTGGATTAGTGTAATACGGTACATAAATAAATAGGCAGATAGTGTTAGGTGCCTGTAAAAAAAGGCCTATAATTTGAAATCAATACATTGGGCCAAATATTTTTTTTCTTATTGTGGTGCTTGGTGAACGGTAACAATGAGGAAAACATCTAGTAGTGGTGTTAGTGGACCCTCTGGGGTGCTGGGAGAGGACGTGGCCATTCTGCCACAGCCACACGTCATAGTGAACCAACTACCTCAGGTTCCAGTACCGGCCAGAATTTACAGCGATATTTGGTGGGGCCCAATGCCGTTCTAAGGATGGTAAGGCCTGAATAGGTACAGGCGCTAGTCAATTGGGTGGCCGACAGTGGATCCAGCACGTTCACAACATTATCTCCCATCCAGTCTTCTGCAGAAAGCGCACAGGTGGCGCCTGAAAATCAAGCCCATCGGTCTGTCACATCACCCCCATGCATATCAGGGAAACTGTCTGAGCCTCAAGTTATGCAGCAGTCTCTTATGCTGTTTGAAGACTCTGCTGGCAGGGTTTCCCAAGGGAATCCACCTAGCCCTTCCCCAGTGGTGGAAGACATAGAATGCACTGATGCACAACCTCTGATGTTTCCTGATGATGAGGACATGGGAATACCACCTCATCAGAGTCCGCATGTCTCTGATGATGACGAAACACAGGTGCCAACTGCTGCGTCTTTCTGCAGTGTGCAGACTGAACAGGAGGTCAGGAAGGAAGACTGTGTGAAAGACGATGCAGGGGACGATGAGGTCCTAGACCACACATGGAATGAAGTTCGTGCCACTGACTTTCATAGTTCAGAGGAAGAGGCAGTGGTGAGACCGAGCCAACAGCGCTCGGCTCTCCATCTCACAAACCTTGGAGAGAAAGCGTAAATTCCCACCGAGCCACCCTCAAGCCCTGGACCTGAATGCCAGCATTTCTAAACTACTGGCCTTTGAAATGTTGTCATTCAGGCTGGTGGACACAGACAGCTTCAAACAGCTGATGGTGATGGCTTTCCCAGAGTATGTTGTTCCTAGCCGCCACTACTTCTCCAAGAGAGCCGTGCCTTCCCTGCACAACCAAGTATCCGATAAAATCAAGTGTGCACTGCGCAACGCCATCTGTGGCAAGATCCACCTAACCACAGATATGTCGACCAGTAAGCATGGCTAGGGACGCTATATCTCCCTAACTGCACATTGGGTAAATGTAGTGGCAGCTGGGGCCTGGCGGAGAGTTCTTTGGCGCACGTCCTTCCGCCGCCAAGGATCGCAGGGCATCATTCTTTGCCTCCTGTAGCCTCCTACTCGGCTTCCTCCTTCTCTGCTTCCACCTGCTCATCCAGTCAGCCATACACCTTCACCACCAACTTCAGCACAGCCCGGGGTAAACGTCAGCAGGCCGTTCTGAAACTCATATGTTTGGGGGACAGGCCCCACACTGCGCAGGAGTTGTGGCGGGTTATTGAACAACAGACCAATAATTGGTTGCTGCCGGTGGGCCTCAAGCCCAATCTGGTGGTGTGCGATAATGGGCGAAATCTCGTCGCAGCTCTGGGACTAGCCGGTTTGACGCACATCCCTTGCCTGGCACATTTGCTGAATTTGGTGGTGCAGAAGTTCATTCACAATTACCCCGACATGTCAGAGCTGCTGCATAAAGTGCGGGCCATCTGTGCACGCTTCCGGCGTTCACATCCTGCCGCTGCTCGCCTGTCTGCGCTACAGCGGAACTTCGGCCTTCCCGCTCACCGCCTCATATGAGAGGTGCCCACCAGGTGGAACTCCACCTTGCACATGCTGGAGAGTCTGTGCGAGCAGTAGCAGGCCATAGTGGAGTTTCAGCTGCAGCACGCACGGGTCAGTCGCACTGCGGGACAGCACCACTTCACCACCAATGACTGGGCCTCCATGCGAGACCTGTGTGCCCTGTTGCGCTGTTTTGAGTACTCCACCAACATGGCCAGTGGCGATAACGCCGTTATCAGCGTTACAATACCACTTCTATGTCTCCTTGAGAAAACACTTAGGGAGATGATGGAAGAGGAGGTTGCCTAGGGGGAGGAGGAGGATGAGGGGTCATTTTTAGCACTTTCAGGCCAGTCTGTTAGAAGTGCCTCAGAGGGAGTTTTTTTGCAGAGGCCAGGTACAAATGTGGCCAGCCAGGGCCCACTACTGGAGGACAAGGAGGATGAGGAGGAGGTGGAGGAGGATGAGGATGAAGCAGGTTCACAGCGGGGTGGCACCCGACACAGCACAGGCCCATCACTGGTGCGGGGCTGGGGGGATACGGAGGACGATGACGATACGCCTTCCACAGAGGACAACTTGTCCTTACCTCTGGGCAGCCTGGCACACATGCGGACTACATACTGCAGTGCCTGCGCAACGACAGCAGAGTTGCCCGCATTTTAACGTGTGCGGACTACTGGGTTGCCTCCCTGCTGGATCCCCGGTACAAAGACAATGTGCCCACCTTACTTCCTGCACTGGAGCGTGATAGGAAGATGCGCGAGTACAAGAGCACGCTGGTAGAGGCGCTCCTGAGAGCACTCCCAAATGTCACAGGGGAACAAGTGGAAGCCCAAGGTGAAGGCAGAGGAGGAGCAAGAGGTTGCCAACGCAGCAGTGTCACAGCCAGCTCCTCTAAGGGCAAGGTTAGCATGGCAGAAATGTGGAAAAGTTTTGTCCCCACGCCACAGCTAACTGCACCACCACCTGATACAGAACGTGTTAGCAGGAGGCAGCATTTCACTAACATGGTTGAACAGTACGTGTGCACACCCCTTCGGCCCCATTCAACTTCTGGGTCTCCAAATTGTCCACGTGGCCAGAGCAAGCCTTTTATGCCTTGGAGGTGCTGGCCTGCCCGGCGGCCAGCGTTTTGTCTGAATGTGTATTCAGCACGGCAGGGGGCGTCATTACTGACAAACGCAGCTGCCTGTCCACTACCAACGTGGACAAGCTGACGTTCATAAAAATGAACCAGGCATGGATCCCACAGGACCTGTACATCCCTTGTGCAGATTAGACATTTATAAATACCTCCCCTTAACCATATATTCTTGGACTCCAGGGCACTTCATTCAATCCTCTTTTTTTAATTTTACCATTATATTGGGGGGCAACCCAAAGTTGAATGAACCTCTCCTCCATCTGGGTGCCAGGGGCCTAAATATCGTAAAGTTGCCTGTTCCAATGGTGGGTGACATGAAGCCTGATTCTCTGCTTAGCGACCTCTCTCCTCTATCTTGGTGCCGGGGCCTAAATATCTGAAAGTGGCCTGTTCTATTGGTGGGTGACATGAATTCTGATTCTCTGCTATGCGACCTCTCTCCTCTGTCTTCGTGCCGGGGTCTAAATATCTGAAAGTGGCCTGTTCCAGTGGTGGGTGACATGAAGCCTGATTCTCTGCTATGGGACCTTTCTCCTCTGTGTGCTGGGGCCTAAACAAGTAAAAGTGGCCTTCTCCATTGTGGGTGACATGAAGCCTGATTCTCTGCTATGGGACCTCTCTCCTCTGTCTGGGTGCTGGGGTCTAAATAACTGAAAGTGGCCTTTTCCATTGGTGGGCGACATTAAACCTGATTCTCTGCTATGGGACCTCTCATCTCTGTCTGGTTGCTGGGACCTGAATTAGTAAAAGTGGCCTTTCCATTGTTGGGTGACATGAAGCCTGATTCTCTGCTATGCCAGCTCTCTCCTCTGTCTGGCTGCTGGGGCCTAAATAACTGAAAGTGGCCTTTTCCATTGGTGGGTGACATGAAGCCTGATTCTCTGCTATGGGACCTCTCTCCTCTGTCTAGGTGCTGGGGCCTAAACAAGTAAAAGTGACCTTCTCCATTGGTGGGTGACATGAAGCCTGATTTTCTGTTATGGGACCTCTCTCCAATTGATATTGGTTAATTTTTATTTATTTTATTTTATTTTAATTCATTTCCCTATCCATATTTGTTTGCAGGAGATTTACCTACATTTTGCTGCCTTTTTCAGCCCTCTAGCCCTTTTCTGGGCTATTTTACAGCCTTTTTAGTGCCCAAAAGTTTGGGTCCCCATTGACTTCAATGGGGTTCGGGGTGAAGTTCGGGTCGAGTTCGAATAGCAAAACCCGAACATTTTCGGGAAGTTCAGCCGAACATCTTGAACCCGAACATCCAGGTGTTCGCTCAACTCTAGACAAGATAAATAAAATTATAGAATTCATCAGGTATAGAATAAAACAACAAGATAATAGTTTTGTCTCTATTCAAATATCTAGTCAGATGTGGAAGAGATGTGTAGAAATTTGAGCACATCTGCTTCAGGAAGGTATAGCTGTATAGAGTGTTTAAATTTGGGGCAATTTAATTAGAAAGTACAAATATATGGATAGACAGAGAGCTGTCTAATAATTTATTATACCTAGGACTGCAAATATGACAAGGGAGCATTCAATATGTCTAATGGCGAGAAGCTGTCAAATCTATAGTATACTAGTAGAATGACCCGGCTTTGCACTGGTGTATTAAATTTGTTTGTGTGTGGTTAAAAGATGACATTCCCTAACAGTGATCCACTAACACTGACATCCACAGAGCCCCCATAACAGTGACATCTACAGTGCCCCAAAAACAGTTACATCTACGCTACCCCCAATAACAGTGACATTCACAGAGGGCCAATTACAGTGACATTCAGACAGCCCCCATAATAGTGATATTCACAGTGCCCCCATAACAGTGATCTACAGTGTCAGTATAATAGTCAAGAAAAATGGATGAGTTGTTAAGGAAACCTGGAGTAAAACTGTGTATGTCAGTGAGGATTAGAGTAAATGAACTGTGAGCTTCTATTGGCTAATATTTCCTTTTTTAATATCTCAAGAATGGTATGTACTAGAGAGTTGAAACTTTGTGTAATACCTTAAGCAACTGATTTACCTATATGTCAAAATTGGTGAAGATTGGTCCAGCCATTTGGCCGTGCAAAAAGAACAGACAGGCAGACAACAGAAATTCATTCTTTTATACACTACTCACAAAAAGTGTGGGATAGTTGGCATTCGGGTCAAATTTATGAAAAACACGCTACAGTGATATATAATGAAAGTATGGCATTTAAGCAGAAGCATGCAATGGTGATTTCCTCATCTCAAACAATTTATTGAAACAAAAGCCACCCACAGTGGTGGGTATACCCCCACAATAATGTCATTGTCTTAATAACTTGTCATGTGGACTTGAGCATTAATTACAGCTTGACAATGACGTCTCATGCTGTTCACAAGTCGACTTATTGTCTGCTGAGGCATGGCACCCCACTCTTCTTGAAGGGCGGCCCTCAGGTCATTGAGGTTCTGGGGCACAGAGTTCTGAGCCACTACATGGCGACTCAGCTGATCCCATAGGTTTTCAATGGGTTTCAGGTCTGGAGAAAGTGCAGGTCACTCTATTTGAGGTACCCCAGTCTGCAGCAGCCATTCCCTAATGATGCAACCTCAGTTAGCCGATGCATTGTCGTCCATGAAGATGAAATTAGGCACAATGACTGGATTAATGATGTTAATTAAGTAGTATGGGCTTGTCACTGTACCATTTACAAAGTGTAGGGCAGTTCTATATTGACTAGACACACCTGCCCACACTGTAACACCAGCACCACCACCACCAAAGGTTCATCTGGTGACAACAGTGGCTGATGCATAGTGCTCTCCTTGACATCTCCAACATCGTTGGCGGCCATCATTTCTGCTCAACGGGAATCAACTTTCATCAGCTTTCATTCATGGGTATATTTTGCCTATTTCATTTAATGTTTTTGAATGTGGGATTAAAAGATATCCATAGTGTTTCCCATAACAGTGACCTCCTGAGCACCCCGCCCAGTTAATAGTGACTTCCGTGGTGGCCTGCCCCCTTAACAGTGACCTCTATAACATCCTGCCCCCTTAACAGTGACCTCCGCAGCACCCCACTCCCTTAAAGGGGTTGTCTTACTTCAGCAAATAGCATTTATTATATAGATAAATTTAATACAAAGCATTTACTAATGTATTGTTATTATCCATTTTGCCTCCTTTACTGGCTGTATTAATATTTCCATTCCATTATACACTGCTCGTTTCCATGGTTTTGACCACCTGCAATCCATCAGTGTTTGCACACTATAGGAAAAAGCTCCAGCCTGTGTGTGCTCCCATGGCCTCGGCCCCTGGAGAAACCGAAGCTTTTTCATATCATGTTGAAGCACGACCACCACTGTTGAATTGCAGGGTGGTCATAACCATGGAAACAAGAAGTGAATAATGTGATGGAAAAAATGAATCCAGCCAGCAAAAGAAGCAATATGGACAATCCCAATACATTAGTAAGTGGCTTGTATTAACTTTCTCTACATGATAAATGCTATTTGCTGAAGTGAGATTACGCCTTTAACTGTGACTTACACAGCCCCCTGACCCCTTACCAGTGACCTCCACAGCGCCCCACCCTGTTAACAGTTACCTCCACAGTGCCCCGCCCACTTACCAGTGACCTCCACAGCCCCTCAACCCCTTAGCAGTGAACTGCAAAGTGGCCCGCCCCCGTAACAGTGACTTCCGCAGCACCTTACTCCATTAACTGTAACCTCCACAACACCCCTCCCCATTTACAGTGACCTCCACAGCACCCCGCCACCTTAGTTGTGACCTCTATAGCACCCTGCCCCATTAACAGTGTCCTCCACAGCACCCCTCCCCATAAACAGTGACCTCAATAGCACCCAGCACCCTTAAAAGTGATCTTCACAGCGCTCCACCCCTTAACTGTGACCTCAACAGTGCTCGCCCCTTAACTGTAACATCCACAGCGCTCCTCCCCCTTAACAGTGACCACCGCAGTTCCCTGCCCCCTTACCAGTGACCTCTACAGTGCTCTAACCATGTGAACTCCACAGCGGCCAGCTCCCTTAAATGTGACCTCCACAGCACCTCACCCCCTTAAACGTTACCTCCATAGCGCCCCGCTACCCAAAATTTCACCCAGGCAGCCCCCCTGATGTTAGCATCGGAGCATCTCATGCTCTTTTGTTTACAATAACACACTGCCTGTGTTCTGTGACATCACTGGCTCTGATGAGTGTGCTTTAACGCTGTCCTAGCAGTTTTACAGGTTAGGGCAGTGCTAAAGCCCGCCCATCAGTGCCGGTGATGTCACCGAGCTTCATGGCAGTCCCATGTACAGCCCGGTTCATCACTGGAACCCCGGAAAATGCCTTTGCAGGGCAAAGGAGAGCATCGGAGCATTAACTGCTCAAATGCTCAAGTCAGGGGGGCTGCCTAGGTGAAAATGGAAGTAACTTCCACAATGCCCCAACCGCTTAACAGTAAACTCCACTGCAGCCCCCTCCCCCTTAAAAGTGACCTGTAACAGTAAAGAAAAATGTTATGGAAACCTGGCAAAAAACTGTGTGTATGTAGGTGAGCCAAAGACTAAAGGACCTAAGAGCTTCTATTGACTAATACAAATGTATCGGAACAAGCCGTCCCATTGAAACAAATGGGATGGCTTCTTGTAATTACACCTGCTAACTGCTGCGGATGCGACGGCGAGCAGGTAGACAATGAAGAGGAGGCAGCACTGGCCAGACCCTAGCCGATCTGATATTGATGACCTATCCTGAGAATAGGTCATCAATAAAAAATAACTTGGACATCCGTTTAAATAAAAAGTTATTATAAAATCATGTATAGCAATGAAAACTATAGCTTACCCTGAACAAAATGAGCCCTTGCACAGCTCTGTGGAAAAAAAAAATGAATATGGGGATGCAATGAAATTTTTTTTTTCTTTTTTTCTTTAAAGTAGTTGAGCAGAAATTATATAATTTCAGTATCACCCTAATTGTACTGGCCCAATTTCAAACTGCAATTTTTTTTCTTTTTCCAATACAAGTTATGGTAAATTACATTTTTTCAAAATAGGGACCGTGCACACTCTCTAATCCTTCCGTCCAATGGAGCCGTCCACTGATGACCACAGGGGTTAATAAGGTTTCCACAGAAAATCGCTTCCTCCTTTTAATCTGTGGAGCAATCAAGGTGTACTAATAATGAAGTACTGTCGCACTAAATCACAGCAGCGCATATAGGTGGTACTTACAAGCTGCTTGCGAGTAGTTCGGCATTCAAACAAACATATGGCAACTCTTCACTCTCTCATTTGTTCGGCACCTCCAGTATTGTCTGTAGGCAAAGTGCTCCTAGTCGTGGCACGGCGTTAATAATCATGCACCCAGCACCCCTGCCAATCAACTGAAGAGCTGCTTCATCTCCATTACACTGCAAGTTGTCTTGGCGGTGTAGTGCAATCACATGTACTCACTTGAATGGTGACTAGTATTCACTTGAATGGAGCAAGTACTTTTAATTACACTACGCCACCGGTACAAGGGAGATGATGTGTTGTTTAATGAAGAGAAAGAAATCCTCAAACAGCTGATTGGCAGGGGTGCAGAACCATAACCGTATGCCTCCTTTGAATGACTCTTTGAATATCTGTTTTTAGCTCATCCACCACACCCCAATAAAACTGAATAAAAATTGATAAAACTGTATCCCAAAATGTATCCCAAAGTGTCATCCTGAAAAAAATCAACTTCTCACACAGCTCTATCAAAACAAATATGAAAAAGTTATAGGTATTGGGATATGGAGATGCATAAACATTTCTTTTTTTTTTTTTTTTAAAGGTGGGTTTTATTGTGCAAAAGTAGCAACAATTCATTGTACTGATATGAGATGCCAAAATTCTGTTCTACCAACAGAAATCACTGTGTAGACCCCTGCAAATATTGCTTAAGGCCCCTTTAACACGACTGTATTTTTCCTTTGCAAAAACATTAATTTCAAGGGAAATGCAAAAAATATGGACAAGCACACCATGTGCTGTCTGCATCCATTTATCTGTTCCACAGTCCCACAAAAAAAGACAGAACATGCTCTATTCTTTTCCATTTTGGAGGCAAAAATAGGCATTGTTACAATGGGTCAGCAAAATAAACAGATGTCACATGGACGTCAGCTGTATTTTTTTACGGATCTCAAAATATATGCGGTAATGTGAATATACACTTAAACTGTAAAATCTGGATGACATGGATTTTTTACTCTGCTAAATGGAAAAAAAAAGGTGAAAACTGCAACAAACCACAAAATATGAACTTTTTGATCATATTACCAGACCTGTCACAATGGCCACATTCACACCTAACAGTGAGTTTGGTCTTCACGTAAATGTGTAGCAGCGCACTAAAATAGGCAGCCATTGCAGAAGGGTCAGCTGATCAACCGCTGCACATATTGCAAGTGCAGTTCCTGTGCTCGCACCATCCTGTGCCTTATGTTTACAGTGTTGTGTGCTAAGTGTGTAACTGCAGTATCGTAGTTGTGTAAGATTTGCCAAGAGGTTGATGTGTTTTTAATGTTATGTTGGAAATTCTATGGAGAGAAATGCTCTAGACCTTAAAGGGGTTGTCTCATCTCACCTGAGGCAAGAAGCTTTCAGAAATCCTGTACACTGCAATAGTATACTACTGCAGTCTACAGTATAAGTGAATAAAGGATCACATGCTGAAGTTCTCTAAAAGGAAAAAATATATATATTTGCCATTTATGTGGTGAACTCGTCAATGAAAAAATTTAAGTAGCTGAATTAAAAATTTTGGTCACCTGCCCCCCCCCCCCCCTAAATAAAACTGAATAAAAGTGATCATACAGTTGTGTGTATCCAGGGGTGTAGCTAACGGCTTATGGGGCCTGGTGCAAGAGTTCAGTTTGGGCCCCCCTTCCCTCAGTGCTTTGTGTGTCTTCTTATGTGGCACAAGGGTCTTTGGGCCCCCTCAGGCTCCTGGGCCCGGTAGCGACTGGTACCTCTGCACCCCCTACAGCTACACCCATGTGTGTATCCCAAAAAGTGTACCAATAAAACCTCAACTAGCCCTGCCAAAAAATTTGCCACGCAGCTCTATAAACCAAAATATAAAAAGTTATGCCTCTTACACACGAATGATACGGATTGACTCAGGATGAGTTCAGGTTCAATATATCCTAGCAACCACCAATGAAAAACGCATTGCACCTGGACTGCATCCGGATTACATCAGGATGCAATGCGTCTTTCACTGAAGCCCCATTCACTTTGATGGGGCCAGGGCTGCGTGAAAAATGCAGAATATAGAACATGCTGCTCCCGCAATGTAGAATTGATGCGTAAAATAGAGAGTTGTTTCGATACAAAAATTTTGATTTGGTTTCGATACCATAAAAAAGTATTACGATACTCGATACCATTCGATACCACGCGGAAAAAAAAAAAGTCCAAAAAAAAAGAAAATTAAAAAAATTTGCGAATTGCGCGTTTTTTTTTTTTTCCTTTTCTGTTACGACATTCACCGCATAGTTTATTTTTTATTTTTAACAGTTTGGACTTTAGATATGGCGATATGTTATATGTTTATTTATATATTTTATATGTAAAATTGTGAAAGGCGGCGATTTATACTTAATATTTTGGTGTGTATTTTTTTTTTTTTTTACCTTTTTATTTCATAATTATTTCCCCCCTTAGGGGTAGAACCTGGGATCTCTTTATCCCTTGTCCTATTCACCCTAATAGATCTCTATTAGGGTGAATAGGATCTCACACTCTCCCTGCTGCACTGTGCATAGTGCACACAGCAGCAGGGAGCCCCCATGGCAGCCAGGGCTTCAGTAGCGTCCTGGCTGCTATGGTAACAGATCGCAATGTAGGGCTCCGATCGGTTACCATGGCATCCAGGACGCCCTGGCTGCCTTGGAGAACTGCCACTGCCACCAATAGAGGGGACCCGTGGCCACTGCCACCAATGATCTAAAAACTTTAATACTGGAAGGGGGGTGGGATTTAGGGTGCCCTGCCAACTTATTGAGTTTATTATGGGGTGTGGGGTCGCACTGCAGAATTTACAAATACGTGTGATATAACTATTTATGAATGTTAATACTGTCAGCCCCTATAGAAACATGCTAAATAGAGTGAAACATGAAGAAAATTATAACAGTATTGTGTAATCTGTATATGGCTGGCGACATAATTACACAGATTAAAAATAAGTGTTCCATGCTGGTTACCTGCACAAAATGAGTTTATTAGAATATATTACTGGGCTGCATTCATTTTATTTGCTATAAGAATGCAATAGCCAACTCTTGCCATTTTGAGAAAACAAAGAATATTTTATGTTAGCATGATTTATTAAATACTTTCTCTGCAGTTTATTAAATAGACAGCAGGTCTTTTTATTCCTCAGTGCTGTAATTCTTTTTACACAGTTTGATGTTTGACCGATTACCATACCTGAAAAAAACTCATTTGACCCTGAAATATACATTGTTGAAATAAGAATATAGTGAGCTTGCCTTACGTTTATGAATTTATGCACAAAATAGCTTCATACACAGAATACAAGGTACAGTCTAATAATTTAACGATAATTATTTCAATGGTTGCTAGCATATTGCATTACACTTTTGCAGTACGCTGCTTAATTATCAATATATATGACTTTTATTTTTTGCAATAGCAGGCAGCAGAGTCTGATACACAATGTCTGATAATCATTATATATACATGTTACAGGCATAGACTGGCCCACAGAGGAACAGGTGAATCCCCGGTGGGCCCCTGAGCCAGCACAGCATCTCAGCCAGCTTATATCCATATAAAAAACTGGGTAGATTATTTAACAGACTACCCAGTTTATTATTATAGACACATTGGGTGGTTAAGGTGACTTGCAGGTAAAGAGGTAGGCCAGCCAGTATCTTTTTTCCCCATGGCCCTGTCATAATCATCTCGAGCATCTAATTTCTACCTGCTACCATGTGAACAGGTAATATTTGCATGTAGCTGTACAATGGGTCTCCAGAATTTATTTTACTGGTGGACCCTAGGCACGCAGTCCAGCACTGACATGCTATAAACTATACCTATATCCAATGTGATTTTGCAATATATATATATATATATATATATATATCTATAGTGCATAGTCAATAACATGTGGACACCCAAACATCACACTCATTGGCATTAAAGGGCTTATCCGAGTTTTTAAAACTGATGATCTATCCTCAGAATATGTCACCAGTATCTGATCAGTGGGGCTCCAACTCTCTCTAACTATGCCTGTGATGTCATGTTCATCTGTCACATGGCCTAGTAGCAGCTCAGTCAAGTGAATGGCCTGAGCTGCAATACTAAGCACAGCATGCTTTTCATATTGATCCAGAGCAAAGGCAACCCCCTTCTCAAGACTATTTTCCTCATCTTAGGGGAACAATTTCTTCCCAACTCCAAATACATGAATCAGAATAACTCCCTGGATCAAGAAATCTAATACATGTAACATAATAGGGAGATTTATCAATGTTTTTATGCCACAATAAGGATGAATAAAAGTCACAGATTATGGTGCTCACTATATTTGTGTCATTATTTGGTGGTGAGAAAAGGGGTGGGGCTTATGTATATGTGACCCATGCTTTATTATTTGAGATGACTATGGCACTAAATTGTAATAAAGTTTAACCCTGAGGGTATCAGTTGTTGGTGCCCATATAGCTTTTAGCAAAACAAGTTCTTTCTCATGTATGTGTTTTCAATGGAGGGAAAGGAAAAAGTTACTGCCAGACACCTGTGGCTTTATGCCTGGGAATAGAAAAAGGTCATGCACTAAGTGCTTGAACCTTCCCTCCCCTATCATCTGTCATGGGAAAGTTAGGAGCCCCCCATACACATTGGATTGGAATGGAATGGGATTTAGAACATTTACTTTAAAGAGTAAAAATGCTGCGATAATGATTTTTAATTGCATTGCTGCAATGTACTTTTACAGAGTGAACTTTAGGAATAACTACTATAAATGTTTTGTGAAAAAATGTACAACCACATACAGTCTATTTGCCTGATAATAGCATGCATGAATTGGTGCAATACCAATTCAGCAGCATTTTTACCATGCTGTTTTTAATTATTCTGTTAAAGTCCTCTTTCATATAGTAGCCGAGATTTAGGGCTCATGCACAGACCGTGTGCTGCCAATGGCCGTATTGCGACCCGCATACGGCAGGTCCGCAATACATGGGGTACCGGCTGTGTGCAGCCGCATCATGGATCACGGACCCATTCACTTGATGCAGTACTTTTTTGTGGTGTGGAACGTTGGATGCGGATTGCAGACACCATTCAAGTGAATAGGTCCGCGATCCGCTGCGGATGCCCCACAATCTGTGCCTGTGCATTACGGACCAGCACGGGCCCGGTCAGCACACGGTCGTGTGCATTAGCCTTTACTGTGAGGTTGAAGGTATTTTTGTATGCCATCCATTAGGTCAGTGTTCATTTTGCTACCATGTGTGCTGGGTATATTGGTCATACTTTGGGTCCATGATTTGGAATTTTAGTGATACGACTAAGGAACTGTGAGAAAACTAGTGTTATCAATAATTAGAGGCCATTTCACACATTATTGATATTTCATGGTACTGTTTTTGGATCACATTAATTATGTGGTTGATGTGCCTGCCTGCTATTATTTTATATATGCTTGTATATTTAATAATGAATGTATTATTTTTCTATATTGTTGGTGGTAGTATCAGTTAGATAGGACAGACAACCAGACAGAGAGACATTAAATGCTCTAGAGTTATCACAGTGATTCAGGTTGCAGGATAACTCACAGATATAGACTGCCTGACTAAAAGGGTTGGTCAAGAGTGTTCAGAACCTTCAGGATAAGAGAGGATTATATAAGAAAAAATAAAACTTTAGGCCCCTGTTACAGGTACCTCTGTTCCAGCTCATGTGACCACTCAGGCAATTAATGGCCTCAGTGGTCACTCATACATGAACAGCACGACACCACTGCGGCCAGTGATTGAATGAGTAGTAATGTGAATATGAGCATAATGTCATCCCTTCTGGTCTGACGGGGAGTAAAAGCCCCAGAGACTGGACCTGCTTTATTCTCTGTTTTATATGTCCTTCTAGAACTTTGAATGTTTGGAAAACTCCTGAACAATATCTTTAAGAAAATATTTTGTTGTTTTGCTTTGTTGAAGGTTTTTAAGACATTTTTGCAAATAATAATCACTCATTTCCCATTAAGCCATGACCCTTGTAGAGCGACATGCTGTAGTTTTATTCCGAACGCCTCTTGGCATGTTTGCCCTCCGGCCCTCCCCCATTATAGTGAATAGGGCCGGAGTGGACTTCCGACAGCACGGTGCACTAGTGGTAGCACGGATTCGGCAGGCTGTTCCCCCGCCGGAACAGCCTGCCAGAGAAGGCTGCCGCTAGTGTGAAAGTATACTAAAATAATGCAACATTCTTTACCAAAATGAGACAAATTGCACCACAATTGTATACAAAATCAAGGTGAAGAGTCAATGGTAAATCTAGGTCAGTGTTTTTTTTGCTTTGTCTCAAAGAGTAACCTCGTCCTATATATCAATACTACCAGTGGAGATCTGAAACATTTTATTATATAGAAAAATGCTTTTTTTCTCCACTTATGAGACTTTTCTCCTTCACTTCCCACCTCCTGCACTTATCACTCACTCTTGGTTCACTGGTAAAATCCATCTTCCCTTACGTCCTACCAGCAGAACAGATGGGGTTAACCACCCCCCGTGGACTGGCAGGACCGGCGGAATGTTTAGTGAGCCCAAGACTAATAACTCAATTTAACAATTAAGTATCTCCTTAAAAGGAGGTAGTCAACCCCCAGCCCACTGTGTTTTTTTCTGTCCTCTCGGACAGGTGGACTAGGCTTTTGTTCCCCCCTTTCTTATGGAAAGTGCGGGGAGCCTTCTTTTCGTTTGGGTAACGGCGTTGCCCTTTCCTAGGTACCTTGTCAGTTTGGCTCTAGCGGTCCTAACCCAACTTCTTCAGGTAACAATCTCCTTTCTGTTCCGCCTAGGTTGGATCATCAGCTGGCAGAAGTCGAACGTGAGCCCGTCGACTTCAGTAAGATATCTAGGCTTCATAATCGACTCCACTGGGATGTCGCTCCAGTTGACTCCAGAAAGAAGATCCCGGGTTCAGAACACGGCAAGTTCCAATCTGGACTCTCATGAAGATGTTGGGGCTCATGTCAGCGTCTGCAGAAGCAGTCCCTTGGGCTATATGGCACCTCCGCCCTCTACAGTCGGAGGTCAGCTCCAAATGGAATGGCAGCCCTGCTGGGCTAAACTCCCTGTGCTCCCTGTCTTGGCGAACTCGATATTCGCTCAGATGGTGGTGCCATCTTTTAGACGGGAAGGCTATGACCCAGCCAATCTGGGTCATATTGACTATGGATGCGTCCCAAGTAGGCTGGGACTCTCACCTAGACAACACTCCAGTTCACGGGACCTGGTTTCCTCAGGAGTGGCTTCTTTCATCCAATCTCCGCGAGATACAAGCTATCCGGCTAGCCCTCCTTCACTTAGCCCCTCAGATCCGGGGCAAAGCGGTGAAAGTCCAGTCAGACAATATGACTGCAGTACTTTACATCAACAAGCAGGGAGGCACGAGATCACTTCCCCTCCTGTCAGAGATCAGGGCGATTCTCAATTAGGCAGAGTTGTACCTTTCCCACTTATCTGCAATCCACATCCAAGGCTCCCTCAATATGATAGCGGCTGAGCCGAGGTCTTCCGTCGGTGGAGTGGTCTTTACATCCGGAGATATTCAAGCAGATAGTCCTCAAGTGGGGTATGCCAGAGGTGGATCTCATGGCAACAAGGTTCAATGCCAAGGTGGAGAGGTTTTGCTCCCTTTACAGGGAGGACAACCCCCTGGCGTTAGACGCTCTGTCAATATCCTGGAGGTTCAGGCTGGCATACATCTTCCCTCCATTTTCCATGATTCCGAGGGTATTGCTGAAAATCCGTCAGGATCAGGCCTCGGTGATAGCCATCATACTGTTTTGGCCGAAGAGATCCTGGTTTACCTAGCTCACCCAATTGAGTCAAGGACAATATTGAAGGCTCCCCCCACAGCAGACCCTGGTGTTGTGGGACACTCACCTCTGCTCAGATCTGCACAGATTCAATCTGACAGCCTGGAGGTTGATCAGTCCCTTCCCAGAATAGAAGGGCTTTCAGAGTCGGTCCTGAGAACACTGTCTCATTCTAGAGTGGACTCTACCAAGAGAGCCTACTCTCGTATTATGAGGATATTCTCATCCTATTGTACCTCAACTGAGGTGGTGTCTGCAGATCCGCCCCTCTCCACTATCCTTCAGTTCCTGCAAGATGGCCTTGATAGAGGCCTTGCCCTTCTACTCTGAAGGTTCAAGTTTCAGCCATCTCAGCTTGCCTTAACAGGCTTTTTTCTCAGGACCCGCTGATCAAACGGTTCGTTAAAGGAGCTGTAAGATTAAAGCCTACAGTACTGAGACCCATTTTTCAATGGGATTT
This sequence comes from Bufotes viridis, assembly GCA_033119425.1. Lineage (NCBI taxonomy): Eukaryota > Metazoa > Chordata > Amphibia > Anura > Bufonidae > Bufotes > Bufotes viridis. Next base: position 333,044,944 of record CM065590.1, on the reverse strand, counting down.
ATCAGTAGTTCTCAGGGGGTTAGCATCTCCCCCCTTTGAACCGTTAGAGGAGGTGGACATCAAGTTCGTCACTTGGAAGTTTGTGTTTCTCCTTGCAGTAACTTTGGCCAAGAGGGTCTCTGAGCTTCAAGCTCTCTCAGCACATGAGCCCTATACCATTTTCTTACATGACCGGGTTCTTCTTAGATTCCTTCTGTATTTTAGGCCTAAAGTTCCTTCCTTCCAGAACATCAACCAGGTGATATCCCTCCCGGTTCTGTCGACATCTACCACCTCCTCCAAGGACCTGCTAGACATCCTCTTGGCCGTCTCGAGATGTCTCCGGATCTATGTGGATAGATCAAGGAGTTCAGGAAAGATGAGAATCTGCTAATCCTGTTGCTGGTAAGTTTAAATGCTGTAAGGCATCCAAACCTTCCATCAGTCGGTGGATTGAGGAGGCTATTAAGGAATCCTTTGTTCCCAATCTCTGGACCCTCCGGGATTTGTTAAGGCCCACTCTACTAGAACTGTGGCTACTTCTTTTGCCGAGAAGAGTCTTCTGCCTCTCAACATGATTTGCAAAGCTGCCTCCTGGAGCTCTGAATCGACATTCATCTCCCATTATAGACTAGATGCCAGTCTAGATGAGTTTTTGGCCTTTGGGAAGACTATTCTTAGTTCTGCCAGGCAGGAAGGCCCTCCCTAGGGGTTTCTCCTTGCCATTTCCCCATCTGTGCTGCTGGGAGGACGTAAGGGAATCGTTAATTTCTAACGATAATTTGTTTTCCCTTAGTCCTAACAGCAGCACACAAATTTCCCACCCTAGTGAGTCTAGTTTTTTTCTTACTATAAACACAGTGGGCTGGGGGTTGACTTCCTTCTTTTAAGGAGATACTTAATTGTTAAATTGAGTAATTCGTCTTGGGCTCATTAAACATTCCGCAGGTTCTGCCAGTCCACGGGGGGTGGTTAACCCCATTTGTGCTGCTGTTAGGACTAAGGGAAAACAAATTATCGTTAGAAATCAGTGAGACAGAGCTGAAGACAGATTATCAGGCTCACTGAAGGTTCTGAGAAAACACCTAAAAGTAAAATGTTACAAACCAAAATACTGCAGATGTACTTTTTTTATAAAAAAATTTCCAATGAACAACTTGCCTCTACTTTTCAGCAACCCCCCCCCCAAAAAAAAAAAAAATAACATAAAAATACAGGTAAATATAAAATTCAAAGATCACTACAACATCGCTGAATACTTTGGGTGAAGCCAGCCTTAGAATTATTTTTTAAAGGGAGTTAACAGTTTTGACCCCTCTAAACTAGACAGCTTTACAAAGTATCAGGGTATGCAGTTAAATTACAGATGTAGTAGCTCTTAGGCCCCTTTTACACATGTGAGTTTTCCATGCGGGTGCAATGCGTGTAGTGAACGCATAGCACCCGCACTGAATCCTGACCCATTCATTTCAATGGGTCTGTGTACATAACCATTTTTTTCACGCCTCAGTTCTGCGTTGCGTGAAAAACGCAGAATGTTCTATATTCTGCGTTTTTCAAGCAGCCCTGGCCCCATAGAAGTGAATAGGGCTTCAGTTAAAAAAGGATTGCATCCAGAAGCAAGTGTGGATACAATGCGTTTTTCACTGATGGTTTCTAGGAGATGTTGTTTGTAAACCTTCAGTTTTTTTTATCACGCACGTGAAAAACGCATTAAAACGCATTGCACTCGCGTGGAAAAAACTGAACAACGGAATGCAATTGCAGACAAAACTGACTGAAGTTGCTTGCAAAATAGTGCGAGTTTCCCTGAACGCACACTGAATGCGTCCGTCATGCTTGTGTGAAAGAGGCCTTAAAGGCTATGTAAACCTTTGGGGACATTTTTTTTATATAATTTCATTTTACTCATTTTGGGCTAAAAATATTTTTTTCAGTTGGTCTTCATTAAAAATATTGAGCCATTCTAGCTGTGTTAATGGTACTTTTACATTCACTTTCTTCCAGTCATCTAAGAAACCTTATCTCTAAATTACTAAAAGGTCATAAACACTTGTTTAAGCCATATTCTTATCAGAAAGATAAGTATTGAGCTATAATGATTTTTTATAAGGTCTGAGATCAAAGATAAGGAGCCCATCAACTCCCTGCCTGACAGAGCAGAGGGAAAATACAGATCCTGCTAGTAGATAAACTGTGCAGGAAAAATAAAGACCAATTAAAAAAAATGATTTTTAGCTCAAAAAGAGTAAAATGCAATAATAATTTTAAAAAAATGCCACCAAAGGTGTACATAGTTTTTAACGCATTGTGAAAAAAAAAAAAAAAGTCATTGAAAAGCAATTAAAGGAGTAGGTTTAACACAACTAGTGTAGTTAACGCATCTAGTTAAACATATAAGTTAACTCTACTACATCTGTATATATTTTTTGATGCTCATACAATCTGCAAAACATAGAAGGTTTGCATGTTATAAATGTGTATTGCCATTTGTGACATCACACTATTTTCAAAGAATCAGTTCTATAAAATGTGTTGTATTTTGTGTTTTCTATCACTGAAGTTGCTGTGGGATAAAGCCACAGTAGTGAAACACAAACACAAGGTATTAGCCATTAGTGATGAGCGGCATAGGCAATATTCGAATTCACGATATTTTGCTAATTTTGGGCCGAATATTTGCCATAAATTCGAAAATTTAAGAATTTGTGATCTCTAGTCATTATTTATTTGATTACGAAAATCGGCAATGTAATATATAGCGATAAAAATTTGCGATTAGAATATTCGCAATCAACTTTCCTATTGGTTGCTAGGGATGTTCCTAAGTGCCAATATTCACGATAAATTTGTGATAAGTTTGCGATTCAAATATTCGCGATCAACACTATTCGTGAATACGACTATATATCACTATATTCTAAATTTTCGCGAATTCTTGTAGCGATGATATTCGCGATTAAAATTTGTGATTCGAATATTCGCGCTCAACACTATTGGCCATGTTTTATCTAAATAAGAAAAATGAATGCAGCTGTCAGGAGAATGGTGGCTCGGTTATTTTTGGAAAGGTTGAAATTGGAGGTTTGTGGAGCCACAATAGGACTAGTGTAGGTGTGTGCTGAAGTTATCAGAGCATAAGGTCTGAATATGGTCCTACACTTATAAAGGGGTTTTGCCACTTCAGCAAATAGAATTTATTAAGCAGGGAAAGTTTCCATGATTGCGACCACCATGCACTCCAGCATGGCTCTGCTTGTACTCTATAGAAAAAAGTACCAACCTACGTGAGCTCCCACGGTCCCGGCCACCAGAGAGGTTGGCATATTTCTTATAGTGTGCAAGCACGACCAACAGTGCTGGATTTGCAGGTTGGTTGTAACTATGGAAACGAGCAGTGTATAATGTTATGGAAAAATGAACCAAGTCAGCAAAGGAAGCAATATGGACAAGCACAATACATTAGTAAGTGACTTGTATTAACTTTCTCTACATCATAAATGCCATTTACTGAAGTCAGACCACCTTTTAAGACGGCCCTAGGTCAACTATCAGTGACTGAGAGTTATGTACATATGTATACACACTTAGGCCTCATACACATGAACATATTTTCGGTTTGCATTTTTTACAGATCAAATGTGGACCCATTTATTTCTATGAGGCTGCAAAAAAATGTGGACAGCACATGATTGTTATATGTGTGCTGTCCACATCCATTTATTATGTAGAGAAAGTTAATACATGGTACAAAACACCTTATCTACTTAAGTAGATGAATCCTGTACCAGATGATGCATGGGTGGTGATGTGTGTATGAATGGGAAGAAGATGGAACCATCTCACATATCTGGCATCTATATCCACACTTGCAGTCATTTTAATCTTAAAGGGGTTTTGCCACTTCAGCAAATAGCATTTATTATGCAGAGAAATTTTCCATGGGTACGACCACCCTGCAGTCCAGCAGCATGGCTGTGCTTGTACACTATTTGTTTTGATGGCATTTACAAAGTTGCAAATGCAGTGTTGGTGACTTTTTTTCCACCAGAAAACTGGCACAGGGAGATGGTAACTCTCCCTCTAGGTTCTTTTTCCCAGGCCATTAAGTAATTAGAGGAAATGTCACCAAAAATGTTATCTGTCAGTTAAAACCAGACCAGTAACACATATCCTTTTTTCTAACATTTGTGTTTTCATTTTCTGAATGCAGATTTTTTTATTCTATTTTCTGAACATGATTATGGGGGCGTCCATCTTGCATGAGCTGTTCTTGACAGCATTCACACTGCATTAAGAAATTGCTTTATGGCAGCTACATGGGCCATAGATACAATAGACAGGAGGGGACCCTATTGACTTCTATGGAAGAGTCTTCTAGGCATGCTCTGTGACCTGTGCAGAGGTCATTGTACAAGGAAGGAATAGATAAGCTCTGACAACAACCTGTTGTAAATGGTGGATCCTGTCTAATCTGTACACAGAGACAATATTACACTAGGCAAGATTAGAATGACAGATAAGCAGATAACTGCAGTAGAGTGATCTGTACAGACCAAGAAGTGGCGCCTATTATTAGGCTTAGTGGGCAGTGCAAAAACTGCAGGATTTTATGATTTTTAAGTATAGATGCGGACATGAAAAATTAACTAGCATTGTCAAAAATTCTTTAAAAAATCTGTTAAGCATAAAAACATGATTTAAAAGGACACTTTTGGAGGACACTGTTGTATATTTTAGAGAGTAAACCCCTAGGTTGCTTGGGGGATAATAAAAATTTCTCAAGCAAATTAATGTTTGACTCCTTGCCAGTGAACCCAACAAGAAGGTGTTTACATATTTGTCTAAAGGCAAAGTCATGCAGGAACATAGTAAATGATGTATTATCCCAGGACAGAGGACAAACTGAGGATCTGCGGATTGGTTTTCAGGAGAGAAGAGATTAGGATTTTCTGGAGAGGAAAGCTAACTTTGACAGGTCTTTTGCTTATATAGTCTTATCTCAAAAAATATCTAGTGGACCCTTATTGTTAAAACATAACTTTTACTTGATATATAAGATAAAATACACCACATAACCCGATAGTGAAATAAACAACTGTGCCAACATTAAAAATAGCCACCTAGTGGCAGACAATGTGACTTACAGATGTAGATTAGGGTGTAGCATATCCGGCGGGGCAGAGTGGGATGTCTGTCCCTAGTCCGCCCTAAATCGTTCTCAGCCCAGGGACAATCCCTTATGGTGGAATTTCCCTGTCCCCGTTCCTGACCTGTTTACACCCTATGCTCACCCTTATTCGGTCATGAAAAAAACGTCGGCCCCTCTTATACCATAGTGCATGATTAGTACAGGTATAAGGTGGCACAAGTGCAAATAATTCCCCGTATTGTTCCCGACGCGTTTCGCCCTTTCGGGCTCCTCAGGGGGAATATAATGCAAGTAACCATGGTATTACCATCGGAAGAAAAATTGGGGAGAAGTTGATTATAGTCCTGGTACATAGGATAAGGTAAAAATGACCTACTTGGTTGCAGTCACTAATACATTAGGCAAAGCCGTGGTGGAGCTCCATAGGTTTTGATATCCAATGATAAGTTCAAACCTAAAACAACATTGTGTTTAACATGAGTCTAAACGATGCTGAGACATCATGTAGATCTTAAGAAGCTGTCATACTCACAGATAGCAAGCTCTAACCTCCAGCCAGACTGCCTGCTGCCAAAATGTCGATGCGGCAGTGGGGCCCTCAGGAAGCCAGTGGCTCTTAAATAGCAGGCGCAGGCGTGTGTCCTCCAATTGGCAGACCCCTGCCGGGATCTGGAACACACGCCGCCACACGTGCTTCCAGGTGCTGGAGCGCACGCGTCACTTCCGGTCCGGTGACGCGCATCCGCCCTGCACATCGGCGCAATCGTGGAGTCCTCCCCCTACACTCAATCCATGGCCTCACTAACTTGTAATTTAGAACATGCCAAACAGGTATGTGAAGGTTACTATTTGTTAGTAGGATGGTGTCCTACCCTAATATTCTAGCTTTTGATACACTTAATGTAGAAGATCGCCATTGGCTCCGCCTACATTTCCATATTAACCCCTGCTTGGCCGGGGGGCCCAACATACCAGTTGTAGGCTAGGTTAATTATTGGCTCACTTTGATATTATATCAAGATTCAAAGAGATCGCAGTAACTAATTAGGTTACTGCTAAAGATAGAGAATACATTCGGACATTTTTCACATCCATGACCAGTCCGGAATCAAATACTTGTATTTTACGGAAGTGCCTGCCCAGAAAAGATTACCAGTTCATATAAAGCAGGTGTAGTTTAATCTCTCATTCAAGCCCTGAGGGGTTTGGGATTTACATCGGTAAATCCATTCCACCGCTTTTCTTAAAATTCTGTTATCCCAATCTCCCCTTCTTTGTGGGGGTGGGATTGTTTCCAGGACAGAAAATCTCAGGTTATTAGGGTCCCCTCCATGTACAGTACGAACATGATCGGCCACCGGGGTGGCCCTTTTTTATGATATCATTAATATGTTCGCCCATACGGACTCGGAGTTCACGAAAGGTCTTTCCTATGTAGTCCTTCGGGCAGGGACAATGACAAATGTATATCACTCCTTTTGTCCTACAATTGGCAAATTCCCGTACAAAGTAGACCCTCCCGGTGGCCGAGCATGTCACTGATTTAGACGTGGAAATATATCTACACATTCTGCATGCACCACATCTAAACATACCGATCGGACGATGTTCAAGCCAAGTACCTTCAGGTCTGGGTGGATTATAGTGGCTATGGACCAAGTAGTCTCTCAAGCTCCTCCCCCTCCTGTAGGTTACACTGGGGATTGGGCTTATTAGTGGAGACACGTTAGAGTCCATTTTCAGGATAGACCAATATTGATTTAAAATCTCCCGCACCTCCTTATTTTTATTATCAAAAGTGGACATAAGACGTGTAACTGATTGTTCCTTTGTCTTTTCTTTAGGTATGAGAAGTGGCTCTCTACTGGTAGTACGGGCATCCTGAAATGCCTTTTTTAGAATTAAAGTGGGATATCCCCTATCCACCAATCTTGCCTGTAATTTTCTCGCCTCCACATGGAAGTCATCCTCCTTAGTACAATTCCTGCGCGTCCGTAAATACTGACTGCTCCTCCTCAGTGGCAGGGGGTGATGACTGTTCCAGTGGAGGATTGAGTTTGTGGCAGTAGGTTTCCTAAAAATGGTGGTTACTAACTTGTCCCCTTCCTTTCTGACCTGAACATCCAAAAAGTTGATAGATTCCGCATGAATCTCTGATGTAAATTTGAGACCAATCTCGTTTATGTAGCATAGCAGTCCCCCTTTTGCTTATATAGGCTGACAGAAGACTCAAAGGTGTGACAGGAGAAGAAGTAATTGGGAAGAGTCATACAGTTCTGCCAAACATCAAATGTTCCCTTAAAAGTTACACTTTGAACACAATGTCTACCTCAGACTTTTGTTCATATATGTCACGTGCCGGAGGCCCAAGGCAGATCTCCAGGACACAGTGGCGTAGCTATAGGGGGTTCAGAGGTAGCAGTCGCTACCGGGCCCAGGAGCCTGAGGGGGCCCAAAGACCCATGCGCCTCATAAGAAGACACTGTATTATAGAAAGTGTATGCTCGTCAAGTTACACCTCTGGCTGGAGCGAAGGGTTAGGTCAAGAATCTGGTATGAGGGGGGTGACTCAATGTTTGCCTTCGGTAGCATGAAGGCTATGTACTTCCCTGCTCCTGGCCAAAAGGTACTTAGGGAAGGGGGACCCAAGCTGAAATCTTGCATTGGGGCCCATGAGCCTTTAGCTACGCCTCTGCGGGGACATCTTGCAAACAGGACACAGGCAGAAACAGACCACGGACCAACAGAGTACTTTATTACACATGTAATAAAAACACATGACAGTAAAGCAGGTTAGGCAATAGTGGTAGAACTACCACAGAACCAAGTGCACAGGCAGACCATAAGCAAAACCCAGAGAGAGGAAAGCCAGTGAGCCCTGTTCTTCACAGAGCCCCTGGTGGTGGGGTTAAATTGGGCAAGGGCTCACTGGTCGCACCTCTAGGAAGGTCCCGGTATACTTGGCTGCTAGCTGCGGAGAACCATGCTGGTGCAAGCACCAGCGGAAACACACAAAAGTACTGGAAGCCAAGCAAACACAGGACATGGAACAGACAGGACAAACGGGAACCAGCATAGAAGCAGATGCCTGGACCCCAAGCAGAATGGAAGCATGGCAGTCTCAGGCAGAGCTGCACACTGACTAGAGATCCTCCCTCCGGAGAACCCAGGGACCCACTCATGAAGGCAGGACATACACAGTACAGGAACAAAAGCAGTAAGGCACTGCCAGGCTGGACATGGTACAGACAGGATTAGAAGCAGTAGGCGCTGCCAGGCCGGACAGAGGACAGGATCAGAAACAGTTTAGCACTGCTAGGCTAAACATGGACAGAGTAGAGCAAGGCACAGAACAGGTACAGAAGATCAGACAAGGACATAACATCACCACAAACAGGTACAGAGGATCAGACAAGGCAACAACATCAACACTTAACCAAGCGACCCCACACAAAAGGGCAGTTGGCAAAAAAAAAAACTGGGTCAGTAGCAAGGGGCTACACCCAGTAAGGCACAGGACAGACAGAACCTGCTGGGTGAGCAGCAAGGTGCTACACCCAGCAAGGCAGAAGATAGACTGACCACAAGCCCTACAGCTCACAGATAGAAATAGCTGCATAATGAGGGCACCTGATAGGAACATACCGGGGAAGTTAACCCCATCAGAACCAAACAGGGAGGGGAGCCTGCACGAACAGAGAAGAGAACACACAGGCTGCAGAACAGGACATTGCCCCTGGCAACCAGCATATACAGAGTCCACCGCAGCCAGTACGTCAGAGCACAAACAACCTGTGAAACAAACAGAAATGCATCCATACTAAGGCCATGTTCACACACAAGGCCGCAGCCAGCACGCATCACAGAACCAGCATACCTGGGGATACCCACAGCCAGTACACAAAGCGCATGCAGCCAGCCTGCACGACACCAGTGACAGGAACCACAGAGATACAGACATGGAAGCCACAAACACAGGCCACAGTTCACACACTCCACTGCAGCCAGCAAGCAGTCCCAAGCAACCAGCATACACAGGTGTCAGCCTGCAGCCAGTAAGTGAGGGACCTGCAGCCAGCCTACATGGCACCAGAGACAGGAACTGCACAGAGATGCAGACACATGGGAGTACACACATACATGGGCATAGTTCACACAAGACACTGCAGCCAGCATACAGCCCCAAGCAACCAGCATACACAGGGGTCAGCCTGCAGTCAGCCAACACAGCCACAACTGTCACAGTGAACCGCACCGTGACAGTATATAAGTCTGTCATTCCTCTGGAGGCATTTTTCAATGTGAAGGTTGGAGCAGTTTCCAATTTTAAGCTCAATCAAGAGGCCTTAACTGTTAACCATACTAGACTCCTTCCTACTGCTTCCTACTTAAAAGGTCCACGCTTTTCACTTGGCTTTCTACATTAAATACATTGGGGTTAACATCCCCTGACTCAGTGATTATATGAACATAAATTCAAACCCCTCTTCAGGAAATTTTCTTCTCAGCTTTCCAACTTTAAAATTTCAAAATGTTCGGGTTAGGTAGGAAAAACATATTTAAGACTTACATTCTTTCTCAATTCTTATAAATCCTCTCAGCAGTACCAATTGTCTTGCCCAAAGGATTTTTTAAAAATTGCATTTGTAATGGTACCCAGGCAGAATTTTGTAGTTTCTCCCCTTGAAATCAGAGGTCAAAAAAACCTCCAACTGTGGAGAAATAGCTGGAGAAAAATAACCAAATTTTCACACTTGAAGAGCTCACCAGCTGGGAAACTGGGACACACACAGCATATATGACTATATGGCAACCCTGGTTCGCATTTGTTGGGTCTAATGCTTTGGTCTCCCCTTATAGTCCATTCCCCATTCACAGACCTATCTTCTTTTCATTATTTCACTTAGCACTGGTGATTGTCCTACAAAACTATCTGATCTGTGATGTCAATATTTGTTTAAGCCCATCATGTTTGTTCTTGTTGTTCAACAGGAGTAAGTTTCCTTTTACACTTGCGTTCTGAGGATCCGGCAGGCACTTCCATCCTGCCGGATCCGTCAGAACGCAAGTCGCCTGAAGCATTAGAAGACTGATCAGGATCCTGATCAGTCTTCGAAATTCTTTCAGGTTACTATGGCAGCCAGGACGCTATTAAAGTCCTGGTTGCCATAGTAGTAGTGGGGAGCGGGGATCGGTATACTTACAGTCCGTGCGGCTCCTGGGACACTCCAGAATGACGTCAGAGCGCCCCATGCGCATGGATCACGTGATCCATGCGTGTAGGGCGATCCTGACGTCACTCTGGGCGCCCGAGCCGCACGGATGGTAAGTATACTGCTCCCCACTCCCCACTACATTTTACCATGGCAACCAGGACTTTAACGTCCTGGCTGCCATGGTAACCATTGAGAAAAAGCTAAACGTCGGATCCGGCGATGCGCCGAAACGACGTTTAGCTTAAGGCCGGATCCGGATTAACGCCTTTCAATGGGCATTAATTCCGGATCCGGCCTTGCGGCAAGTGTTCTGGATTTTTGGATGGAACAAAAAGCGCAGCATTTTGCGGTATTTGCTGCGTCCAAAAAACGTTCCGGTCCTGAACTGAAGACATCCTGATGCATCCTGAACGGATTTCTCTCTATTCACAATGCATGGGGATCAGGATTTTTCCGGCATAGAGCGCCAAGGACGGAACTCTATGCCGGAAAACAAAAACGCCAGTGTGAAAGGACCCTAAACAAATTGCTTTCTGTACCATTTATACTTCATCAGGCCTGCGTGCCTACCAGACCATGATTTTATGGTACTTCTGTTTTCTTTTGAAAATTTCATAAAATTATAGAGGCAAACCAGTCTTTTTACCGGTATATAAGATCAGGCTCGGACCAGCCCACAGGGGTACAGGTGAATCTCCCGGTGGGCCCCTGAGCAAGGTGGGCCCCTAGTCTCCCACCCCCTGCACAAGTGGCACATAACACAGTAGACTTACTGCACTATATACTCATATTCCAGCTCCCCACTTTATTATTATAGACACGATCAGATAGCTGAGATGACTTCTAGCCAGTATCCTCTTTTCCCCAGGACCTAGCTTCTCAAAGTTGATGCAGGGACCCCCACATTCAATCATCTGGTAGCATCTTGTTGCTGTGTGAGCAGGTAATATTTGATTGTATCCGTACAGTGGGCCCCAAAAATAAATTTTACTGGTGAGCCCTAGGAACCCCAGTCCGACACTGTATAAGGTGACGGTAAATTCCCTGTCAAAAATGGAAAAGGAAGTGCATATTGTCCTGGGATGGGATCTGCCATTCCTAGATGAAACCATTTTCTTACACTATGAATGGCATAATATGTGCATTATGAAATCTATGTTGTCATGCACTTTCATTCTACCCATGAATCAGAAGGCTTCGGTTGAGCAGTGCTTCAGTTCCTGTTCAGACGCAATCATCTTGTTAGGAATTAGAGTTGCCAACGACTGGCTCTGAGAAGAAGGCTCTCTACCTGGTTGGTGACTTTGACTTCAGGTTACATTTTGCTGCTGACACTGATGAAATGGCATGTCTCCCTTCTATAAAATGATTCTTGCACTGTTGCTCTGAGAGTTCAGTCAAATAAAGAGGAACAGAAGCTTTCTTGATCCCGCATTTAATTTTGTAAAGTTGACAGGTCTGCATTTTGAAGAGGAAAAATCATAATGAATATGTTTTGTATAGAATAATTTGAGCCGATGGTACACCATTGTGATTTTGCTTCAAAGACCAGCTGAAATATGCATGCAGCTTCTTCTATAAAAGCTGACAGGCTTTGAATGTTGTGCATCTGTCCATTCTTCTCCTCAAGTCTTGTGTTTTTCTAATGAGTCTCTGACATTTGTGAGTGCTGTTAAATGAAGGATTTGACTGAATAGATGCATTGCAGGGAGACAAACCTAACATAAAACCCCCATTCATTTTATCAATACCACAGCACATGAGATGGCACAGGGAGATCCGAAATCTGGAAATGCATTGTCACTGTAGAGACCAAATCAGTCCCCTCCCAAAGCGACAAGGGGACTCCATAGTCGTAAAATGACATATATATTTTTAATTCTCATCATCTGCAGTATTTTGCGTGCAGATGTATATCTATGCTATGCACTGGAGACATACATAGCAGGACCTTCTTCTTGAACGTGGCGCAAGTCAGTAAATCACCAGATATTTTGGCCAGCTATGTGACATATAATATTTGTGTAGGTATATAGCCTTATTCATGGCGTCCTCTATAAATCTCCATCTCCACATATTAAAAGGGTGCGTTCTGTACATACACGCCATGTTATCCTCCATTTTGGGTACAAGGCTCTGCTGTCTATGTAACCCTCATATCTTTCAGGGTGCCTTCACACATGGCAGAACTGCCACTCAAAATCAGTTTTATTCATATGAATGGGAATTGCAGAAATCCATTTGTGTGCCACCAAAACAGCCCCATTTCAGGTGTGGACCTTGTTTCCAGAAGCACAAATTTCTGCAGCCAAATTGTGCCAGGTGCGAAGGCACCCCAGTCACTCAGATAAGAAGCTGAAAATTAGCAAAAATATACATTTTTCTATATGCCAAAGAATTTGCAGTCATATGTTTAGCCTCAGTCCTGTGGGCAACACTGAGTTTTGGAGATGAAAAACTCGGCTCTCCTACACCAGGACTAGCAGCGCCCAGTCAGTAGCAGGGTGCGGGGCTGGGAATAGCGTAGTAGTAGTAGTAGTGACGAGCTGGCAGCCCCCTCCTCAGCACTGTACCTATGTGCTGTCACATTCCAGTGATTCGTCCCTCTGTCATCATGTGTGCGGCTCCTCTCTCGCATCCTCAGCTTCTGCCTCTCACTTGTGCTCAGGACTGAGGCGCCGTCACATCGCCCCCGCTCCTCCTGTGCCAGGGATTTACCGACACGGCGGACGAGCACCGCACACAGCCCGCATCCGGAGGACTTATTACTGTGGCGGGGACCGGAAGAAGAGCGATGCTTCAGCCGGCTACCAAGGGGAGGAAGCCCACGGCAGAAGCAGGTAAGAGGCGGCAGCAGCATTGTCTGCCTGGGCTCCATCCTTGCTGACATTTCTCCAGTCTGCGCCTGCTGCAGGCTCCATTCCTCAGTAGGCTCCTGTGCCATGCCTATGGGTGCCCAGTTGCCTAGGAAGCACTGCATTATGCACCCCGGGACCTCTCTGGTTTACCCTGCTCCAGTCAGGGTTTTTATCTGATTTCTGGTGCCATCCTGTCGGGAATGCCCTAGTGATGGTATTAGATGTGCTCTTCTTGTGGGCACCATGCTGTTGGGTTACTAGGTTAATTGTGATTGCAAAATGAAGTTTCCATGTGAATTGCCGTTTAGGCAAATTGAAGTATTTTTCATTATCACTAACCAAAAAGGCTGAAGTTTGGAGGTAGACTTAGGCGTGATGCCCACTATACCCGATTGATAGATTTTTTATTTATTTATTTATTTATTTATTTTGTCTTCCTTTTTCTTTCTTTTTTTCTTGTATATTCCGGAAAGGTTGCCAAAGCTAAAATTTCCATCCCAAAAAAGGAGCAAAATGCAGGCTTTATTCTGTATGCACTGGGCATTAGTGGCAGCTGGATATACATAGTGCCATGATAAATGAGTTGACCCAGTGCAGCTCTGCTCACAAAAACTATCTTGATTGCCGGGCTTTCAAGGCACCCATTGATTTTTTTTCTCCCTGAATATCCAGCATTGTCCTCTAATCCTATCAGGCTTTCATTGCATGCAGGAAGAAGAGATGGAATTATACTCCCATGATACGAAGCACTTCCTAGACTTCGTGGAAGCAACTCACAGATGGCAGGTTACTGTATAAAGTCCAGTCTAAATCTATATGAGAAATTGATGGGCACCCCAGCTTCTCGCTGTACCTTCTTACCATCCTAGGTTAACCCAATCCCCTGTTGATGGGCCTGCCACATCAGTAGGCAACAGGGCACTTCAGCACTGAATGAGTTCATAGAAAACCTTGTTCCCCATAGATTATTAGATTATGTAGTAACGCTCTAGCCAAATGGCATCCCATATGTTCTGAAACAAAACTGTGCTTTCCATGAAATTCCCAGCCTTGGATTTTTCGACAGTCCAGGTAGAAGCTCCAGGAGGAACAGTCATGAATTGGCGGCATGAATGGAAATTGGGGGGGGGGTGATTCGCAACTAAAGCAGAATATGTTTGTGAGGTGAAGTCCTTACATTATAAGACAATCAGTTTATTAGCACTTTATGATGGGATCATGGGTACTATGATTAACTAGAATCGAATTATTAAAGTATTGTATACGATGAAATATACATCGACATTATGCAATGTTCACACACACATATATATATATATATATATATACATACACGGCTGCTTCATCATTACAGTATATACTATTTACCCGTCTAAAGGAACAGTATATAAAGTGGATGCGTGTATTTCTGGAGGATCAGCTCATGTATTTTCAGCATATAACCTCTGCTTATTACAGATGTTAGGTGGGATTAAAGCACAAGTAAAAGGCCATGTAGAGCATTTCTAAAAAGGTGCACCCCTCGTAGGCACATTTGTCACCAAGCAGCGTAGAAGCACCTGCCTGGTGTCTACGTGCAATCCTTGCTGTACTTTACCAGTAGATGTGGCTAGAGAGTAAAGAAAGCCATTGCTCTGCACACGGCCGTAGAAAGGCAACGTAGAAGCTCGCGCAGTACCTGCTGTTACCACTTACCTGAGTGGGTGATTAAGCTGAAGAATATAATAAACCTGAACAGCTCAGGACGCTGCGCACTACCTCACCTTAAATGTGCTGCTCGTTTTCTCAATTTTCTACTCATTTATCTGTTCGAATTGCAGCCTTTTAGTTAAAGCAATTGCTTAAGTAGGGTAAGTCCTTTAAAAAAAAAAAAAGTGTACGATTGGAATTGGCTATGAAAAGGGTTAATTGAAATGCAGCAGAAGCAATGGCGATTAATAATAAGCAAAGGGAAGATGTGCACTAGGAATGGCTATTAAGGGGATTTAGGCAGATGCCCACGTTAATGGGCTGATTAACATTGGAGACATATTAAAATGTACAAAGGCCTGCAGAAAGATATTACACATCACCCGGTACGAATAAGCACTCTGCCTGGATAGCGGAACTTCCAAGCTTCAGGAAAACTAGTTACATAGACAAGTTTCTAAAGTCCAAAGGGAAGGATAAAAATAGAGAAAGCGGAATGTGAATTTTGCTTGTAACCTGAAAACCAGAAGCACTTCTTGATATGAAACAGTTATGATAGGAGTCTTTGTGGTAAAATGAGAAATTCGTCCCAGAAGACTGTAATCGCACTGCATAGATGGATATTTTACTGATGCAATTTCTAGTAAGCACTGACCTCTATCTGTACAAGTATTTATTTTATAGACGCACGACACCGACTGACAGGTCTGAAGACCACAGAGGGGGATCCAGGATCTACACGTATGTCTCAATATGGCACCTATAGCAAGCAATTAGTAGCTAAACTATAGGGGATAAAATTGGCTTACCATCCAAATTCAAATATATATATATTTTTTTAAACATAAATAACATTAGATCAAAAATGCCACGGTACTGAAAATTTAAAATCTACTTTAATAGTTCTTAAACTGTTGGCAATTCATGTTATGCTCGGCTAAAACGGTTCTAAACAAACATGATGCTCTGTATATCGAGTTTTTTAATGCTAGAACTGGAACTTGCAGGATCCCGATTTCTGCCATCTAGAAGTCTATAACCTATAAATCCATTAAGCCTGATGCTGTGAGAGATTTACATGGCCCTAAATATCTAAAGCTACAGCAAATGTCTTTATACACAGTTGGAAATATTTGAACAAACCTGTGAGTTTTCCGAGAAGCAAGTGATTTCGTTTAGCAGAGGTGTTATAGAGCAACTCTTATCTCCATAGAAATGCAGCTCTTGCCATCACAGCTTTACACCATTGTAAACATACATCCTGAGAGAGCCATTGTCAGACCCTGGACCAGTCGCCGATGGCATGTGAACGTGGTATTGTGCCACCCATTTGCATCAAGGCTGTTTTCACCGTGGTTCAAACTGTGTGCAAAGCTCTACCCACCTTGGAGCTGAATTTGTGTCGGATGATATCTCATCACACTATGTCTCTCATCTATCTGGGATCAGTTACTTTTTCATATATAGATATCGAAAGACCTCATAGGACGAGAGAGGCAACGCAGCAGCTGCATGCACATATACATGTGGTGAAATCATCTTTACGGACAGAAAATGCCGACACAAATGAGCATTTCTTCTACTACATTTCTTTTGCGTCATCAGGTGAAATAAAAGATGGATGTGATTTAAGCATCCTGACGTTTATTTTCACATGCTTTGTAATTGATATGTACTGGATTGTCAGTCCGTAATTCTGATGATTTATCAGTCTACTTTACAATGTCTATAATTTTGTACCTTTATTATACAGTATATTAATTACCGCAAATTGTTCACTAGAAATAAAAGGTTAAATGTGCCATAATTAGACACATTTTTATGTAATTTCAATCCATTTAGTGAGAGTTTCAAGATTTTATGCAAATGAATATTAATTGTCAGAAATCTTGGTTTATGACTTACTTCTTTTAAATTATATATATATTTTTTTCACTTGTAGTTCAAAGGCAGAAAAAGAGAGCAATAGTTTACCAGTAATAATCTGCCACAGAGCGAATAGAATAAAATGCAGAACACCTCAAATTCTGCGAGGACTAGAGATAAAAAACAGTAGTAAAGATATGATTGCCCATCGAGAGAGAATTGTCCGTAGCATAACCTGTGAGGCGCTTATCAAATGATCAAAACAGGGGCATCTGAGGTCACCTTGTGTGGTATGGGCAGCATCAGATTGCTTCAAGCTTGGCTGTATGGTGCATGCATATGGGCAACAATGAAATGGTGTAAAAAGCTATTCCATTTCAATTAGTAATTTCTTGATAAGAGAAAAATTTACTGTTGGTGCCATTTTCTGTCTTATAAATGGTGTTTTGTATCTTAGTACTTTAGTTTACTGTGGTATTGGATTGATTACCTCTTTTTCTGTCATATATAGAGCCAGCAGAATATTTGGGCTGGTGACAATGGCGTGGCCGAGAATTGCATGAGAATAACGCAGAAGGACACAAGACTTGGGAATGCTGAATTCAAATATGATTTGTTGTGTTTGTCATTTAGATACCCCATTCATTTCTGTCAATAAGAACAAAAAGGCCCAAAAGGTCACACCCAATGTAGGTTGTTGTTTGCAAATGAGAGAATTGTGAAACAAGTGTGAGGCAGTGTGTAAATGAGGATTTCATAAATTCCACCTCAATGATAATGGGTATCAACTTGCTGAGGAAAGATCTCATTAATAATAACTGTTGTCAGGGGTCAGTCTGCCCAATTTTAGGTACACTGCTGTGCTGTAATTCAACCCCTTGAAAACGGGATATTTCTTGGTCTTAAGGACCAAAATACATGTTTTATTTTTGCCTCCTGACATTCTGGCTGTCATAGCTTTTCTAATTGTATAATATCAGATGGATGTACTCTTATGAGTGTTTTTTTTTTTTTTTTTTTTTGCAGGACTAGTTGTACTTTTGTTTGTAACCGTAATATTACTTAGATAAAAAAACAAAAACAAACAAGTATTTATATATTATCAGATCTAGAAGAGATCAGAGCATTCCAACGGCAATATTGAAATATATATATATATATATATATATATATATATACCGTATATTTCGCTTTAAAATACAAACCTGATGATAAGATGCACCTAGGTTTTTGAGGAGAAGAATAAGAAAAAAAAATATTTTGAACCAAAAGTTGTGTTTTCGGTGGGTTTTGAACTAATGGTGGTCTATGGATGATGCACTGTTATGGGGGGATCTGTGGATGAAGCACTGTTATGGGGGATCTGTGGATGACACTGTTATGGGGGATCTGTGGATGACACTGTTATGGGGGATCTGTGGATGACACTGTTATGGGGGCATCTGAGGCTGCCACTGTTATAGGGGTATCTGTGGATGACACTGCTATAGGGGTATCTGTGGATGACACTGCTATAGGGGTATCTGTGGATGACACTGCTATAGGGGTATCTGTGGATGACACTGCTATAGGGGTATCTGTGGATGACACTGCTATGGGGGTATCTGTGGATGACACTGCTATGGGGGTATCTGTGGATGACACATATATAGCATCTTTGCTATATATGTGTCATCCACAGATACACTCCCCACCCATAAGAGTGTCCCTGTGTAAATAGTGACCTTCACAGTGCCCGCCCCTTTAACAGTGACCTCCACAGTCTCTGCCCCTTTAAAAGTGACCTCCACAGTGTCTGCACCTTTCTGCCCCTTTAACAGTGACCTCCACAGTGCCGGCCCCTTTAACAGTGACCTCTGCAGTATTTGCCCCTTTAACAATGACCTCCACAGTGCCCGCCTCTTTAACAGTGACCTCCACAGTGCCCGCCTCCTTAACACTGACCTCCACAGTGCTCGCCCCCTTAACAGTGACCTCCACAGTGCCCGCCCCTTTAACAGTGACCTCCACAGTCCCTGACCCTTTAACAGTGAACTCCTCAATGCTCGCCCCTTTAACAGTGATCTCCACAGTGCCCACGCCTTTAACAGTGATCTCCACAGTGCCCGCCCCCTTAACAGTGATCACCACAGAGTCCGACTCTTTAACAATGACCTTCACAGTGCCCGCCTCTTTAACAGTGACCTCCACAGTGTCTGCCACTTTAACAGTGACCTCCCCTTTAACAGTGACCTTCACAGTGTCTGCCCCTTTAAAAGTGACCTCCATAGTGTCTGCCCCTTTAACAGTGACCTCCACAGTGCCCACCCCTTTAACAGAGACCTTCACAGTCCCCGCCCCTTTAACAATGAACTCCTCAATGCTCGCCCTTTAACAGTGACCTCCACAGTGCCCGTCCCTTTAACAGTGACCTTCATAGTGTCTGCCCCTTTTACAGTGACCTCCACAGTGTCTGCCCCTTTAAAAGTGACCTCCACAGTGCTCGCCCCCTTAACAGTGACCTCCACAGTGCTCACCCCCTTAACAGTGACCTCCACAGTGCTCGCCCCCTTAACAGTGACCTCCACAGTGTCTGCCCCTTTAACAGTGACCTCCACAGTGAACGCCCCTTTATCAGTGACCTCCACAGTTCCTGCCCCTTTAAAATTGACCTCCACAGTGCCCACCCCTAATAACAGTTACCTCCACAGTGCCCGTCCCTTTAACAGTGACCTCCACAGTGTCTGCCCTTTTAACAGTAGCCTCCACAGTGTCTGCCCCTTTAACGGTGACCTCCACAGTTTTTGCCCCTTTAACAGTGACCTCCACAGTGTCTGCCCCTTTAACAGTAACCTCCACAGTGTCTGCCCCTTTAACAGTAACCTCTACAGTGTCCGCCCCTTTAACAGTAACCTCTACAGTGTCTGCCCCTTCACCAGTGACCTCCACAGTTCCCGCCTTTTTAACAGTGACATCCACGGTGTTTGCCCCTTTAACAATGATCTCCACAGTGCCCACCCCTTTAACAGTGAGCTCCACAGTGTCCGCCCCTTTAACAGTAACCTCCACAATGTCTGCCCCTTTAACAGTGACCTCCACAGTGCCCGCCCCTTTAAGTGTGACCTCCACAGTGCCCGCCCCTTTAAGTGTGACCTCCACAGTGCTCGCCCCCTTAACAGTGACCTCCACAGTGCCCGCCCCTTTAACAGTGACCTCCACAGTCCCTGACCCTTTAACAGTGAACTCCTCAATGCTCGCCCCTTTAACAGTGATCTCCACAGTGCCCACACCTTTAACAGTGATCTCCACAGTTCCCGCCCCCTTAACAGTGATCACCACAGAGTCCGACCCTTTAACAATGACCTTCACAGTGCCCGCCTCTTTAACAGTGACCTCCACAGTGTCTGCCACTTTAACAGTGACCTCCAAAGTGACCTCCTCTTTAACAGTGACCTCCACAGTGTCTGCCACTTTAACAGTGACCTCCAAAGTGACCTCCCCTTTAACAGAGACCTTCACAGTCCCCACCCCTTTAACAATGAACTCCTCAATGCTCGCCCTTTAACAGTGACCTCCACAGTGCCCGCCGCTTTAACAGTGACCTTCATAGTGTCTGCCCCTTTTACAGTGACCTCCACAGTATCCGCCCCTTTAACAGTGACCTCCACAGTGTCTGCCCATTTAACAGTGACCTCCACAGTGTCTGCCCCTTTAAAAGTGACCTCCACAGTGCTCGCCCCCTTAACAGTGACCTCCACAGTGCTCGCCCCCTTAACAGTGACCTCCACAGTGCTCACCCCCTTAACAGTGACCTCCACAGTGCTCGCCCCCTTAACTGTGACATCCACAGTGTCTGCCCTTTAACAGTGACCTCCACAGTGAACGCCCCATTATCAGTGACCTCCACAGTTCCTGTCCCTTTAAAATTGACCTTCACAGTGCCCACCCCTATTAACAGTGACCTCCACAGTGCCAGTCCCTTTAACAGTGACCTCCACAGTGTCTGCCCTTTTAACAGTAGCCTCCACAGTGTCTGCCCCTTTAACAGTGACCTCCACAGTTTTTGCCCCTTTAACAGTGACCTCCACAGTGTCTGCCCCCTTTAACAGTAACCTCCACAGTGCCTGCCCCTTTAACAGTAACCTCTTCAGTGTCCGCCCCTTTAACAGTAACCTCTACAGTGTCTGCCCCTTTA
This sequence comes from Bufotes viridis, assembly GCA_033119425.1. Lineage (NCBI taxonomy): Eukaryota > Metazoa > Chordata > Amphibia > Anura > Bufonidae > Bufotes > Bufotes viridis. The sequence continues at coordinate 333,024,010 of CM065590.1, read as the reverse complement.
CCAGTGACCTCCACAGTTCCCGCCTTTTTAACAGTGACATCCACGGTGTTTTCCCCTTTAACAATGATCTCCATAGTGGCCGCCCCTTTAAGTGTGACCTCCACAGTGTCCGCCCCTTTAACAGTAACCTCCACAATGTCTGCCCCTTTAACAGTGACCTCCACAGTGCCCGCCCCTTTAAGTGTGACCTCCACAGTGCCCGCCCCTTTAAGTGTGACCTCCACAGTGCCCGTCCCTTTAACAGTGACTTCCACAGTGCCTGCCCCTTTAATAGTGACCTCCACAGTGTCTGCCCCTTTAAAAGTGACCTCCACAGTGTCTGCCCCTTTAAAAGTGACCTCCACAGTGTCCGCCCCTTTAACAGTGAGCTCCACAGTGCCCGCCCCTTTAACAGTGAGCTCCACAGTGTCTGCACCTTTCTGCCCCTTTAACAGTGACCTCCACAGTGCCGGCCCCTTTAACAGTGACCTCCGTAGTATTTGCCCCTTTAACAATGACCTCCACAGTGCCCGCCTCTTTAACAGTGACCTCCACAGTGTCTGTCCCTTTAACAGTGACCTCCACAGTGTCTGCCCCTTTAACAGTGACCTCCACAGTGAACGCCACTTTATCAGTGACCTCCACATTTCCTGCCCCTTTAACAGTGACCTCCAGAGTGCCCGCCCCTTTAACAGTGACCTCCAGAGTGCCCGCCTCTTTAACAGTGACCTCCACAGTGCCCGTCCGTTTTAACAGTGACCTCCACAGTGCCTGCCCATTTAACAGTGATCTCCACAGTGTCTGTCCCTTCTTTAACAATGACCTCCCCAGTGCGCGCCCCTTTAACAGTGACCTCCACAGTGTCTGCCCCTTTAACAGTAACCTCCACAGTGTCTGCCCCTTTAACAGTAACCTCCACAGTGTCTGCCCCTTTAACAGTGACCTCCACTGTGCCCGCCTATTTAGCAGTGACCTCCACAGTGTCTGTCCCTTTAACAGTGACCTCTACAGTGCCCGCCTTTTTAACAGTGACCTCCACAGTGCCTGCTCCTTTAACCCCTTAAGGACTCAGGGTTTGCGCTCCCGGCCTTGCAAGAGCTATAACTTTTAAATTTTTCCGTTCACATGGCCAAATGAGGGCTTTATTTTTGCAGGACAAGTTGTAGTTTCCATCGCCACCATTTAATATTGCATACAATATAGTGCGAAGCGGGAAAAAAATTCCAAATGGGGGAAATTGCAAAAAAAAAGCAATTCCACCACAGTTTTGCAGGTTTTTAAAATATGATGTTTGATGTGCGATAAAACGGACCATTTAGTTTTATTCTACTGGTCAGTACGAATCCGGCGATACCAAATATGTATAGTTTTTCTTGCATTTTGATAATGAAAAAAAAATCTAAAGTGGGAAATTTTTTGTCGCCATATTTTGACCCCTATAACTTTTTTGAATTTAAGTGTATGGCGTTGTATGGGGGCTTATTTTTTGCGGGGAGATCTGAACTTTTAGTTGATATCATTATGGGGTGTGTAGGACTTTTTGATCACTTTTTATTTAATTTTTTTTGAGGAAATGAAGTGTCCAAAAATAGCGAATCGGCTATCTGGCCGATTTTTTCTGTTTTTCTGTTTAACGAATGGGGAATATATTTTTATATTCTTATACTACGGGCGTTTTCGCACATTGCGACACCCATGATGTATATATTATTTTTTTTATAATTTTGGGGAAAGGGGGGGGTGATTGTAATTTTTTGCTTTTTTTTATTTATTTTTATTTTTATTTTTTAACACTTTTATATAGGTCCCATAGGGACCTATATAAATCAGTCATCTGATTGCTTCTATCATAAACTCCAATACATTGTATTGGTGTTTATGAGGATTTTACAACTTTCCTATGTAGCCCTACTGCTAACAAGAGCTGCATAGGAAATAGTAAGTAGTAGCCTCAAATCATTCATTGAATTCGAGGCTATTACATCCAGCGCTGCGATTCCCCCGATCACCACTAGGGGAGCCGGAGCACTGCCAAAGTTTTTACTTTCGGTTTTAGCACGCGCAGATGCTGTGGTCAGGATTGACCACGGCATCTGCAGGGTTAAATCATTGCGATCGGCATCGCTGCCGACCGCGATCATTAGCCGCGGGGGTCAGCTACATGAAACAGCCGGACCCCGCAGCGGGCAGGAGCGGGCGCCATCCTTAGGGACCGGACCCATGACGTACCCATACCCGTACCCAATAGTGCCCGCTCCTTTCACAGTGACTTCCACAGTAAATGCCCCTTTAACAGTGACCTCCACAGTTCCTGCCCCTTTAACAATGACCTCCACAGTGCCCGCCCCTTTATCAGTGACCTCCACAGTACCCACCCCTTTAACTGTGACGTCCACAGTGAACGACCCTTTAACAGTGACCTCCACAGTGCTCGCCCCTTAACAGTGACATCCACAGTGCCTGCCCATTTAACAGTGAACTCTACAATGCTCGCCCCTTTAACAGTGTTCTCCACAGTGCCCACCCCTTTAACAGTGATCTCCACAGTGCCCACTCCCTTAACAGTGACCTCCACACTGCCCGCCCCTTTAACAGTGACCTTCACAGTGCCTGTCCCTTTAACAGTAACCTCCACAGTGCCCGCCTCTTTAACAGTGACCTCCACAGTGTCTGCCCCTCTAACAATGATCTCCACAGTGCCCGCCCTTTTAACAGTCACCTCCACAGTGCCCGCCCCCTTAACAGTGACCTCCTCGGTGTCTGCCCCTTTAACAGTGATCTCCACAGTTCCTACCCCTTTACCAGTGGCCTCCACAGTTCCCGCCCCTTTAACTGTGACCTCTATGTTGCCACCCCTTTATCAATGACCTCCACAGTACCCACCCCTATAACCGTGACTTCCACAGTGAACGACCCTTTAACAGTGACTTCCACAGTGCTTGCCCCCCTAACAGTGATCTCCACAGTGCCCGCCCCTTTAACAGTGAACTCTACAATGCTCGCCCCTTTAACAGTGACCTCCAGTGACTGCCCCTTTAACAGTGACCTCCACAGTGCCCGCCTCTTTATCAGTGACCTTCACAGTGTCTGCCCCTTTAATAGTGACCTCCACAGTGTCTGCCCCTTTAACAGTCACCTCCACAGTGTCTGGCCCCTTAACAGTGACCTCCACAGTGTCCGCCCCTTTAACAGTGACCTCCACAGTGCCTGCCCCTTTAACAGTGACCTCAATAGTGCCCGCTCCTTTCACAGTGACCTCCACGGTGAACGCCCCTTTAACAGTGATCTCCACAGTTCCTGCCCCTTTGACAGTGACCTCCACAGTGCCCACCCCTTTAACAGTGACCTATGTTGCCACCCCTTTATCAGTGAGCTCCACAGTACCCACCCCTATAACGATGACTTCCACAGTGAACGACCCTTTAACAGTGACCTCCACAGTGCCCACTCCCTTAACAGTAACCTCCACAGTGCCCTTACCTTTAACAGTGACCTCCACAGTGCCTGACCTCCATAGTGGACTCTGCCCCCTTAACAGTGACCTCCACAGTGCCCGCCCCTTTAATAGTGAACTCTACAATGCTTGCCCCTTTAACAGTGTTCTCCACAGTGCCCACCCCTTTAACAGTGACTTCCACAGTGCCAACCCCTTTAACAGTGACCTCCACAGTGCCTGATCTCCATAGTGGACTCTGCCCCCTTAACAGTGACCTCTACAGTTCCCGCCCCTTTAACAGTGAACTCCACAATGCTCGCCCCTTTAACAGTGTTCTCCACAGTGCCCACCCCTTTAACAGTGATCTCCACAGTGCCCACTCCCTTAACAGTGACCTTCACAGTGCCTGTCCCTTTAACAGTGACCTCCACAGTGTCTGACACTTTAACAGTGACCGAACACAGTGCCTGACCTCCATAGTGGACTCTGCCCCCTTAACAGTGACCTCCACAGTGCCTGCCCCTTTAACAGTGACCTTGACAGTGCCTACCCCTTTAACAGTGACCTCCACAGTGCCTGACTTCCATAGTGGACTCTGCCCCCTTAACAGTGACCTCCACAGTGCCTGCCCCTTTAACAGTAACCTACACAGTGCCCGCCCCTTTATTAGTGACCTCCACAGTGCCCACCCCCTTAACAGTGACCTCCAGTGTCTGCCCCTTTAACAGTGACCTCCACAATGCCCGCTCCTTTAACAGTGATCTCCACAGTGTCTGCCCCTTTAACAGTGACCTCCACAGTGCATGCCCCCTTAACAGTGAACTCCACAGTACCTGCCCCTTTAATAGTGACAAACACAGTGTCTGCCACTTTAACAGTAACAGCAGCTGTCCTTTCAATAGTGGACCCTGCCCCCTTAAGGGCTCATTAACACGGCCGTAAGTGGGCTGTTCCGTGCATTGGGGACCGCAAATTGCAACCTCTGTATGGCCGCCGGGATGAATCCAGACCCATCATTTGTCCGTTCTGCAAAAAGATAGAGTAAGTTCTATCTTTATGCGGAACGGAAGTACGGAACAGAACCCCACGGAAGTATTCCATAGTGCTTCTGTAGTGTTCCGTTCCGTGATTCCGTTCCGCATCTCCAGATTTGCGGACCCATTGAAGTGAATGGGTCCACATCCGTTATGCGGAATGCACACGGAACGGTGCCCTTGTATTGCGGATTCGCAAATGCTGTCTGCAATATAGCAACGGGCAGCACACAGCGCCCTGCCCCTTTAAAGCTGACCTGCAGCAGTGAAGAAAAATGGCTGGGTTGTTATGGAAACCTGGTGTAAAACTATGTGTTTGTGGAGACGAAGGACCTGCGAGCTTCTATTGGCTGATAAGGGACATGTAACTGTGTGTATGGCAGTTGACCTGCAGGCTTCTATTGGCTAATGTAGGTCATGTGATGTGCCACATTTGCATTTTTGGGGGGAATATCTCAGGTACGGTACGTTCTAGAGAGCTGTGACCCCCACAAGATTTCTTTCCAGGTAGCAAGAGATGTGTATACCAAGTTTTGTTGAAATTGACGGTTGCATTTTTGAATGATCGCGGAACATACACACATATATACATAACATAAATAAATAAATATATATTGTGGGGAGTCGCTCTGGTAGATAGCGGTGCAGGTGCAGTACCGAGGCAAAACAAGGAGTCCAGAATGTGCAATAAACAGTGTTTTATTCACACTGACACAAAAATAAACGACAAACAGTCTCTTGGTGGTAATTCATGCACATCAGAAATAAGGAGGCAAAACAAAACAGGAGCACAGGTTCAGTCACCTGGGAGGTTTAGGTGCAGGTTCGCACCAGGCTGTCGGCCCAGCCGCAGGAGAATCCACCTTCAGGGTGCCAGGAACAACAACACCTCCTTGCTGAGCTCTTTCCTCTAAGTCAGAGAACTCCACAGCCCTGTTTGCAGCTCCAGGACAATCACCACCCAGCTGCTAAGGAGGCTGCCTTTTTAAAGGCCCGGATAAAGTCCGGCCTGGACCGTGGGGAGTAGGCACCCACCCAGCTCTTTGCCTACTCCCAGTAAGAGCCGGCCCGGATTAGCTTTGCAGCCAAACTAGGTAACAAAGTCAAACAGCACTAGCTGCTGCAGACACATAAAACCCGGCTCTCACCTCACCGAGGCCAGGAACCTCGGTGACACGTACCTGCCATCGACTATGATACCTTGCACCCTCTTACAATATATATATATATATATATATATATATATACTTCCACAGTGCCAACCCCTTTAACAGTGACCTCCATAGTGGACTCTGCCCCCTTAACACAGTGCCTAATGGTGGTGGTCCGAGCCTAATCAATTAAGTGACACCCTGCCACCCAACTGGTCTGTGGTGTGCCTTGGCCTTACCAGGTCAGCATGCCTAAAAGGGGGCATACTCGGAATGTCATGAATGATGATTGAATGAATATGTGGGGAATGGGTGGGTGGGGACGTCCGTGACCTGCCGACGTGCTTCCCCTGTGAGCTGTGCCGATTATGAAGGTACTGGCTCCTCCCACAAATCCAGGCTTAGCCTTCAGCCAGCCTTCAAACATATATATATATATATATATATATATATATATACACACATATAATTTAATAGGTTCATAGTACTAGTTTAATTGTAATACCAAAAATAAGGCTGTTGTCAAGCATGAAGCATCACATGTTTATGGACATTAGAAAATAAATCAACGGTTTTCCAGTATTGTGGTTGGAGTGCCGTGATCTCTTCTAGAATTTATCCTTTTGAGCTGTGCAGCAGTGTCTGGATTGTAGGCACCATTTTTGCACTTTGTTAGCTCCAGTGCTGCTGCTACTTCTTTTTATAGATATCTGACATGTCTGTCTTAGTAAATAATTGTATTGTACATGAAATAACTATGTGGCAGCTTCTTTTTTAAAACTCTGAATTGTGCTACTCCTCTGTTATTCCTCCCAGAAATGTATAGATAAACTTAGTGTTGGGTGCTACCAGTTGGGTTTTGTTTCTCCACACTCTCACAGTCTAGTCAGTGCTGTCAGTGCCACTGTGCATACATATACCTCTTTGACAAGTAGACTGGTATTGCCCAGTCGTCAGTTTATTCAAACATTTCCAGGAGGAATAACATAAGAGGAATTATGAGAAAAAGTGCTCTAGCATTGAATTTTTTAGGTTAAATCTAAAAATAGTTGCCCATATTTACTATTATGGAGGCCAGTTATTGGATGCAGTGATGACCTGTGTGAACAGAACGTCACCTCTGCAACCAGAAAAACAAAGAGCATCAGTGAGGACCAGAGTGCTGTGCAGGAAGAAGCAGAGGACAAAATGAGGGAGTATACATTAATTATAAAGGGGTTACAACCTGGAAGCTCTGCAGTGTGAGTTAGGCCTGTTTCACACTGCCATTTTTAGATCCAGCAGGCTGTTCTGGCACTGAACAGCCTGCCTGATCTCTCTACACTCTGACATTGCTGGAAGCTACCACATTCTGTGGGGTTCTGTTCCATACTTCCATTCCCGGCAGCCGTACGGAGGTTGCCCGTGCATTGGGGACCGCAAATTGCGCTCCCCAATGCACAGAACGGCTGTGTGAATGAGCCCTTATAGGAAAAAAGTTCTAGGTCACCGATCTATCACTGGTTTCGCAGTTTATTCTGTAATAATAGCCTATGCTGAACCACTATGTAGGCTGAAACCTTTTTTGTTAAAGTGCTTTTTTAAGGCAGTTTCAGTAGATTAGTGGGGTCAAAACCCATATTGTAGCAGGTTGAAAAGTGATTTGGATGAGAGCAGGGAGGACAGTTTGTAAGCCGTGTACCGTGTGGGCTCCCCAGGATACAGCAAAGTCTCAGTCGAGGAAAGCGACACAGACACCAGCTTTTGCAAACAAACAAAAAAATTATTTACTGGAACACAGCAATATAACCTACAGCTCTAAAATACAGTTAGCATGAAATAAAGTTACATACACTCAGTTAGATATCTATTGTCTGCCACTTACAATGCTGTCTTGACACCTTTTTCTGGGAGGTCATTATCACCTATTGACGCCAATTAGGACTATGGAATAAACACCTTTGACCCCATGCTGGGTATAATGACCTAATTACCAGATGTTGATTCAGTTACATATTTATTCCCAGAGAATTCTTGTAAAAGTCACTCAGAATTGAGAAAGCTTGTTGGAAGAACGAGTGAAACGCTTTCAAGAAATCTACCGCAAGTCCAGTTGCCTTGATTTATTCTTTAGAGATACAACTTTAAAGGGTTATTCCTATCTTGTCTGATAGGTGCGGATCTCACTGCTGGTACCCGCACCTATATCAAGAATGGAGTGGGGAGAGCTGTGGCTGGAGGACCCCAGATTTCCCGGGGTCCGTCCACCACCAAGCGCAGCTCCCTGCCTCTCCCATAGAAGTGAATGGGAGTGCACTGAGCATGCATGGCCCATGCTCCCATTCGTTTCTATGGGACCGACGGAAATAGCCGAGCCAGCGTTCGGCTATATTCTCCGGCCCCAAAGAAAATGAATGGAGGGCGGCTGCGCATGCGCAGTGCGCCCTCAACTTTCGGGGCTCCGTTCTCGATATAGGTGCGGGTCCCAGCGGCGGCACTTATCAGACAATGGGAGTGAGATGGGACAACCCCTTTAACTGTTTAGTCCTTGTAATTAATGATCCACAATATGTAAAGCCTTCCACACACATAGATCCTAACTATCTAGCTAATTGCAGGTCTAAACTGAGTCTCTGATACTTCAGGCGCCACTCTTACAATGTGATACGTGCACGATTTTACTGACTCGGGTCTTGTTCTGTATCCGATGATTTCTTTAACTGAACAGCAACAAGTCTCTTCAGCAGCCATGAGGTCCTGCGGGCTAGGCAGCGCTCCGTTCCTCAACTCCTAACAGCCTTTCTGGAAAACAATCCTTTTTCTTCCGGACAGGATCTGTCTTGGATGGTGATCAGCTTCACTCAGCTGAAATTTTGGACGTTTCAGGACACCCTGAAGCCTGGATGTGACCGGATTATGTTTCAAACCCAGTCCTGTTCCTCTCAAGATGGAGGCAGCTCCACCAGCTTTCTGGTTCTTCTCCAGACTGTCCAGCACCACCTCCTATGAATATTCAAATGCTTGCAGTGTGTTAGCTGTGTGGGGAAACAGCGGCCTCTAGTGGTTAAAGAGCAGAATGACAGCGCTGATAAATCAAAATGCAGATGCACAGTATTCAGACAATGGTGACTGTTTATCAACTTCACAAGTTCACATTGGACATGTTATTGAAGTACACAGAGGAATAGTCAGGTAATGGCATATTGGAATAATAGTGTGCTCTCTGCATTTTAGCGCCACTCTTGAAGATTTGTGAGCGGTGAGCTGCCGACAAGGCCACAAATAGACACTTTCATAAATGCTGACTACTGGTTTGACAGAAAGTATGTGAAAGTCTTTGTAAATATAGGAGATAACCTTCTTAATGGAAATGTATTTTCCTCTCTGCTTCACCATTGCATATTTTAAGTAGAAATTATCACTCCATTATATTTTTCGCCTGTTTTGTTTGGGAGAAATGTGCCATTGCTATAATTTCGCCTTCAAAAAGAGAACATTACATGCTCTTGTATAAATGAGAGGCAATAATAGTTTTCAAATTGTCACTGACATCCATTTTAAATATTCTTGTTTACTTATGCATTTAATTCTGATGATCTTCATTATCGAGTACTTTGGTACTGATTGTGGTATATGTAAACAGGTTTTGTCAGGTAAATCGGCAGCCTACCATATTTGTGGATGTAATAGCCACATTCTATTATAGTAGATTTTAAAAGGGTTCTCCAGTCCCGTAATAACATTATTTCTGACCAGAGTATCCCAGAAGCTGCATATTTGTTCCTCTGTTTTTGATGTCAGGACTTTTCTTTCCCTGCATCCTGGAAGGTGGTTTACGTGCCTTACTTCCTGCTTTTATTAGCTTTTTTTAACGAAATCCAGCAGGGCTTGCACCGGCTGTGTTCATTCCGCATCATGGATGCGGACCCATTCACTTGAATGGGTCCGCAAATCCGGAGATGCGATGCGGAACAGAAGCACGGAACAGAACCCCACGGAAGCACGTGGGGTTCCGTTCATTGCTTCCGTTCCTCAAAAATATAGAACTTGTTCTATCTTTTTGTGGAACGAACGGATCGCGGACCCCATTCAAGTGAATGGGTCCACGATCCGTAATGCGGCTGCCCCACAGTCGGTTCCCGTAGATTGCGGACTGCAATTTGTGGTCCACAGCACGGGCCCGCCCAGCACACGGTCGTGTGCAAGAGGCCTTACTGACATAGAAAGGGGAGGTATAGGGTTCATGAATGCTGCAGAGGGAACAGTGTGTTAAATGTTAAAGGGCAAAACAAGCGCAGTGTTGTCAGAAAACCGAGCAGCAACATGAGGAAAAAGATAGTTCTGCATAGAAACATTTGGCCCAGATGAAACGGTGTAGAAATCTGCGGAAGGTACGTGCTGCATGTACAACAGGTATATAGACCAAAAATATGCAATATTTGGAGTACTCTGTGCAGATTTAAAAAAAAAAAAAACTGTAATTATGGGACTGAAAAAACCCTTTGACAAATTCTGTCCGACACTGCAGAGTAAAATCAGAACAGAAATTGATATGCAGTACAGACTTTAAATCTGCAACATGTCAATTTCTATGGATTTTCACAACATATTTCACTCTCTGTAATAGATCTGCCATGGATTTCACCTTATACCTTATAACCGCAACATATTTTTGTCATCCATTTTATGCTACATGTGAGCTTAGCCTAAAAATGAAGTGTTTTTTAAATTTCATTGAGTTGCAGAAATTTCTTGCAATACGTAAATTGGGTTCACAACACATAGCTCTCCAAGGAACAGCGCTGATATATACACTGACATTCTTAACACCACCATTGCAAACCTCTCTTAGTCTAGCTCTATGCATAATGGGTTTGCTTTAAAGGGGTGGACCACTCCTTTAAAGCAAACCCATTATGCATAGAGCTAGACTAAGAGAGGTTTGCAATGGTGGTGTTAAGAATGTCATGTATATATCAGCGCTGTTCCTGAGAGCTATGTGTCGTGAACCCATGTCGTATCATGGCTGTAGTGGTGGGAAAGAGCGGAGTGTCAGTACTGGAAGAGGTGAGGGATGACTAGGTGAGTATATGTTATATGACAAATTCTGACTTGGCTGACTTCCTTTTAGTAATGCGGACCGCATTACTAAAAGGAAGTCAGCCAAGTCAGAATTTGTCATATGACATATACTCACCTAGTCATCCCTCACCTCTTCCAGTACTGACACTCCGCTCTTTCCCACCACTACAGCCATGACATTTTCTTGACTGCAGCAGTGCCGTATACCCCAGACACTGCTGCAGTCAATCACTGGTCTCTGTAGTATGCAGCACATGACTGCTGAGGCCAGTGATTGGATGTAGCGATCATATTCATCATATGGGGAATTTATTTCCTTATCCGAGCAAACACATCCCATGAAACAGATATATATTTTTTATTATGTTATCATGAATGCAAGCTTGGCAGACCATATCTTGGTGTGGCCAGTGTAACTAAGGGCCCATATGTATCTCAAAGAAGATGGCCAATAGACATAATATATGGTCTCTTCAAAGGGGTAACCTTTTGCAGGCTTCACTGAATGTGTCTGAGGGCTGATGGAGGTATTATGGCACATGGGATGTAATATGGAATAGCAGGGACATTGTGTGCTTTTGTACAGTGTATGGGCTATCTTTTTGCGGAATGAAGGTACGGAACAGAACCCCACAGAAGCACTCCATAGTGCTTCCGTAGTGTTCCGTTCCGTGATTCCATTCTGCACCATTCCGGATTTGTGGACCCATTCTGCTTTTGTTATGCTGGTGGGTACAGTGAATATGTTGTTGCTTGCCCTGGTCCCAATGATCTTTGCTTCTGATTCACATTGTTATCTTTTTTTGTATTATCGAGTCATTGGTGCCTGGTATTAACAAATGCCAGGCAAATAGGCAAAACCTACCTATGCATGTTCAGTATACATAGACAATTGACATAATGACGGTGTCAACAATACACAGGTAATTGAATAAAACAGGTAATGAATTCTCAGACACCTTTCTTTTCACATTCCTTTTTCTTTAGACAAAAACATGATTTGATCCTAAAGGGAGGTGAATTCATGTGCAGCAGATTTGTGGAAGAAAGGTCTCTTTCATCTCAATGAAATGTGTGATCCAGATCCATACACATTAGGCTGTCGTTGGCTGAATCAATGGTCACCAGTCTAAAGCTACATTCGTATGACCTGAAAAATGGCTGTTGACAGCTGTTTTCAGAACAATGACAGACTATGGGTATATTCACACGTCCGTTTATGTAATGTACCGTGAATATTTTTCTTAAAAAAATTGTAACATAGTAACATAGTTTATAAGGCTGAAAAAAGACATCTGTTCATCCAGTTCAGCCTGTTATCCTGCCGGTTGATCTAGAGGAAGTTAAAAAACTGGGAGGTAGAAGGCAATTTTCATCACTTTAGGGGAAAAAATTCCTTCCCGACTCCAATCAGGTAATCAGAATAACTCCCTGGATCAACGACCCCTCTCTAGTAGCTGTACCCTGTAATATTATTACACTCTAGAAGTACATCCAGTCCGAACTTGAACTATTTTAGTGAACTCACCATCACCACCTCAGAGAGTTCCGTAGTTTCACTGCTCTTACCGCAAAGAATCCTCTTCTATGTTTGTGTGCAAACCTTCTTTCCTCCAGACGCAGAGGATGTCCCCTCGTCATAGTCACAGTCCTGGGGATAAATAGATGATGAAAGAGATCTCTGTACTGACCCCTGATATATTTATGCATAGTTATTAGATCTCCCCTCAGTCATCTTTTTTCTAAAGTGAATAACCCTAATTTTGATAATCTTTCAGGGTACTGTAGTTGCCCCATTTCAGTTATTACTTTAGTTGCCCTCCTCTGAACCCTCTCCAGCTCTGCTATGTCTGCCTTGTTCACAGGAGCCCAGAACTGTACACAGTACTCCATGTGTGGTCTGACTAGTGATTTGTAAAGTGATAGGACTATGTTCTCATCACGGGCGTCTATGACCCTTTTGATGCAACCCATTATCTTATTGGCCTTGGCAGCAGCTGCCTGACACTGGTTTTTACAGCTTAGTTTGCGGTTCACCAAGATTGCTAGGTCCTTTTCCATGTCAGTGTTACCCAGATGTTTTACCATTTAGAATGTACTGGCGACTTGAATTATTCCTTCCCATGTACATAACCTTACATTTGTCAGTGTTAAACCTCATCTGCCACTTCTCTGCCAAAGCCTCCAATCTATCCAGATCCCTCTGTATTAGTATACTGATCTTTTCTGTGTTAATTACTTTACACAGTTTAGTGTCATCTGCAAAAATGGATATTTTACTATGCAAGCCTTCTACAAGATCATTAATAAATATATTGAAGACAATAGGGCCCAATACTGACCCCTGAGGTACTCCACTAGTTACAGTGACCCAATCTGAGTGTGTACCGTTAATAACCACCGTCTGTTTTCTATTACCAAGCCAGTTACTTACCCACATACAGACATTTTCCCCTAGTCCAAGCATCCTCATTTTATATACTAACCTTTCATGCGGTACAGTGGCAAATGCTTTGAAAAAGTTCAGATATACAACATCCATTGATTCGCAGGGGTTAAGTCTAGAACTTACCTCCTCATAGAAACTGATTAAATTAGTTTGACATGACCAATCCCTCATGAAGCCATGCTGATATGGCGTTATTTGTTTATTTTCATTGAGGTACTCCAAGATAACACTTCTTAGAAAACTTTCAAACTGTTTACCCATGACAGATGTTAAACTTACCGGCCTATAGGTTCTGCTTTTGGACCCTTTTTGAATATTGGCACCACTTTTGCTATTGGCCAATCCTATGGAACACTCCCTGTCATTATAAAGTCCTTAAATATCAGAAATAAGAGTTTGGCTCTTGACATTACTTAATTCTCTTAGGATACGGGGGTTTATGCCATCTGGTCCTGTCAATTTGTCTATTTTAAAACGCTGCTGTACTGTACTCTTCCTGGGTCAGACAGGGCACTTTTAAAGGGGAATTTACTTTTACCTTCTGCATTTTATCTGACAGTTTATTTTCTTCATTGAATACAGTGGAGAAAGAAATATTAATAATAAATAGTAAAACATATCCTAGGGAGTTTCTGTCTGCAACTCCCTAGGACATGTTTTCAAGGCTCGACAGCCCCCACACAATTAAAGGGGACTGCTTTTAATGGTTGTTTTTCAGAAAGCATCAGTGATAAAACAACCATGAAAAACTGAGAGTTTGAATATTTTTTCCATTTGTGATTGTAGACTAATATGTATGAGTACCTCCAAGCTCTATCCCAGCAGATGGTGTTGGGTAAGAGAAGGATTGGGTGTTAAATTTCATAAGAGACAACCATCTCCAAAGGTGTCTGTATGCAGTTTTCCCTTCTCTCCCTAACTGAAAAGACACGCAGCTTCGGCCAAACAGAGTGTGCATGTGTATGGGGGAGTTGGGAGATGTAGGTGTCACCTAGATGAGTTGACAGCTATTGAAGGTGTACGAGGTGTACCAAAACTGCATCCCAGTAACTAGCTTTCAGGCCTCACAATATTAATGTTCCTAAGTAACTTATGTTTAAAAAATGCATGGGATTTCTGCCAATGTAATGTCAGATGACAGCATTCAACCTTTTAATTGGTTTCCTGGGTTTCATCCTCCAGCTGTAGAGTGCAGCAGTCTGACCATGTTGTGTAAATAGACTTGGGAGACAGCCCTGTGGAGACCCATCAGATCCTGTAGCTATCCACTGAGAAAGGGTTCAGTGCCCACCAATCAGGAAGTACAGTGGGCCACATCAGGGAGGGATGGAGGAGCAAAATCTTAAGGAGTCATTTATTGATGTAAATTTATACATGCTGATTTGGTCCCTAAGGGTATAGAGAAGTCTTGAGACAACCCCTTTACCTTTGTCGCTGGATCCTGATTTTCTGTAACTAGTTTTCCTATGTAGTTATTGGTGTTCTTATTTACTCTCTTTTTGAAGCTGTTGCAAAGGATCCACTTGTCTTTTCCCTAATGCTACTAGTCTATACCATGAGAATCTGCATTGCGCAGGTAATGGACTGTGTCAACATAACGTATTAAAACACAGTATCTCTAGGTAATAATAAATGTTAGGAATCTCCCTCCTGACTCGCTATGCTTTATATTGCTAGAAATGTTGTCTATCATCACAAAACACATTCTTGTTTTCTAGTTTGTTATAAGGAATTTAATATTTCAATTACTTACCAGCTGAGTAAGCGTATAATGCACACAGCTGCATGTAGGTAGCAATACGCTATCTGTGACATACCTTTTTACTCCTGTTGTGCAGTGTACAGAGGAGAGGTCTTAAGCCACTGAAAGCTATATCACCAAATCGCCAAGACATACGGCTAGCGTCTGCATTGTGTGAAGCTTTTACAGCTCTGAATATTGATGCCAATCATTTGTGTCGAGCAAGCAGGGCATGAGTAGCTAAGCTGTTCTACCCTGTAGAGCTTGCAATCTCGATCTTATTCCCATTTCAAAAGGCAGATGCCTCCACATGAGATGTAATTTATGTAAAGGTGTGCAAAGCTATGAACCTCTCTTAAGGCCCCATTCACACGTCCGTAGTGTGTTGCGGATCCGCAACACACCTTGCCGCCAGCCCCATAGAGATGCCTATACTTATCTGCAATTACGGGCAAGAATAGGACATGCTCTATATTATTGTGGAGCCGCCGGCCGGAAGATCTGCGGCGTGCTCCTCAAATGCGGTTACGGAGAGCACAGTGTGGCAGCCCCCATAATCATGTTCAGGAAATAGAATAAAAAAATCTTCAATCAAAAAATAAAAACAGATTAGGAAAAAAATGTGTTGCTATATTAAACTCTGGAATGCTGGGTCACAATTATACAAATTTAATAAATTCAATAATCATATAAAATAATCATATAAAATCAGGATTATTCCACATAAAATAACAGATGAAATGAAATTAAGAAATAAAATAAAATATAAAATATAAATGTATATCAGCCCAGACCGGTTGAGTAAAATATGATATGACGGGCTGGTAGGAGAATCGACTAGGGCCGATTAGGCATGGGTGTTTGAAAGTGTTCGATTGAAGTTGAACAGGTTAAGAGTGTTTAAGTCAGAGATGTTACCATCAGGGTTTGACACCTATATATTAGTCAGTGCAGGTAGTATCAGCGTTAGTGGCGTCCCACCGTACTAATGATGTCCTCCTCCTACCGTTAGATGATCGCCGTTCCAACTCTTAGACTGCCTTCTGACCCGTCTTACTGCACTCGCTGGTATCGCGCTCGTGCAGTCGGGCTCTCAGCCGACTTTACCTTGACGTCTCCTGCATGCGTGCTCAGCAGTCTCCCAGTGATTTTAACGTGGTTGAGACTTGGAGTCACGTTCAGATTGGCCAATCTTCCAGTTCTTGCAATTTCGTGTCACAGAGGTTGGTAAAATGTCCCATACGCGTTGAAGTCTTTTGTATAACCGACTTCTTCCTCAGTGGTAACCACTGAGGAAGAAGTCGGTTATACAAAAGACTTCGAAACGCGTATGGGGACATTTTACCAACCTCTGTGACACGAAAATTGCAAGAACTGGAAGATTGGCCAATCTGAAACGTGACTCCAAGTCTCAACCACGTTAAAATCACTGGGAGACTGCTGAGCACGCACACGAGGAGACGTCAAGGTAAATTGAAGCCGGCTGGAGAGCCCGACTGCACGAGGCGCGATACCAAGCGAAGTGCAGTAAAGACGGGTCAGAAGGCAGTCTAAGAGTTGGAACGAAGCGATCATCTAACGGTAGGAGGAGGACATCATTAGTACGGTGGGACGCCACTAACGCTTTGATACTTACCTGCACTGACTAATATATAAGGTGTCAAACCCTGATGGTAACATCTCTGACTTAAACACTCTTAACCTGTTCAACTTCAATCGAACACTTTCAAAACACCCATGCCTTAATCGGCCCCTAGTCGACTCTCTCCTACCAGCCCGTCATATCATATTTTACTCAACCGGTCTGGGCTGATATACATTTATATTTTATATTTTATTTTATTTCTTAATTTCATTTCATCTGTTATTTTATGTGGAATAATCCTGATTTTATATGATTATTTTATATGATTATTGAATTTATTAAATTTGTATAATTGTGACCCAGCATTCCAGAGTTTGAGTGCCATATCCTCCTATTTAGATGTACTTTTTCCTTTTCGATACATAGGAGCTTGTATCAATTGATATAGAGCACCATTTTAGTCCAATTTACACATCGGTGGAGCCACCTATTCACTATTGAAAAAGTGTTGCTATATTAACTGGCAGATAAAAATTTTGGTGACACATTTCCTTTAACACATTGAAATCTATGGCAGCAGTCAACTATGTTCATCTAATAAGAACTATTACAGTGATTGCTTTGTCATTTGCAGTTGTTCCTTGCAATCCAAATGTTGTTTCCTACTTAGTAATTTCTGTTTGGTATTTTATTTTTTTTTATCCTTTCTCAATTAACAAAAGCCAAGGGCGCCCATAAATCAAATTACGATGCATTACTACTTCCATGTGCTTATATAAAATCAGCCATCCCCTCTTATTTTTGTTCATTTACAATCTAGAATACAAAGCACTCCCACATGTATACAGAGGTAGTTGTAGCCTTCCCACAAATGCAATATGTATTTTATGACTGTTTTTATGGTCTCTAATTTATTCTGGAGGCTACAGCTGAAAATGCACTTTTTCATTGCACATTGTTGGCATACGTGAACTCCAGTCATTCCCTAAGTGAGCTGAATATTCTTTCTACGTTCTCTTGACACGTATGTATGTATCCTCACAACAGGGCTTAATTAAAGATTGCCACTTGGTTGCAGTGCAGAAAAAAAGGGGAAAAAAAATCCCGTAGTTGTAAATAAAATAGCTGTTCCTGCACATTTAGTTCCCAGTGTAATCTAATCACAAAGTGCTGTTAAATAAGTCCTCACACCAAAAACGATTGTAATGCCATGCTGCATATTTATCTGGGCCTTGTGCATAGGAATTCTGACAGGCCTGAATGCTGGCCATTTCTATAGGGACACTGAAGCCTCCAGATGGAATACTGTGATGATACAATGGCTGAGCAACAGTGTTATATTGGTTTAACATGCAGAAGCTTGCATCACACAATATAACCTGATGAAATCATATGTAAGAGCAGGCTGTCCTGCTTGCTTGTGGATCCTATGTAAGGGAAGTACCTGATGTACTGCAGATGTTTCACTGTATTATTGACACTAGAATATATGAAGGCTCACTGCATACCAGCCTTTGCCTGTGTTTTTCATAGGGGGGTTGTCCATATATGAGACAATTTATTCCATGTTTTACCCTGTGCTGGCTACTGCTGTGTTTGCCTGTAATGTGTAAGATGCTCTATAATATCACATGCAAGAGAATTATTAACATTTTAACACCCAGAATAAGTGTGGATAATGTATACCTATGAAGAGTATGTGCGAGGACCAGGAGGATAAAGCCTTTGCTCCTCCACCAATGGATAATCAGATACACTTCCCTCTGTGTAGGAGCCCTTACATGGTTTATATCTGCTACCAGTCTTATTTTATGACATCTTAAAATGGATAAAACTATGCAGCAATGGCAGCATTTTAAATTCTTTCCTTCAAGTGAATGTGTTTGTGTAAGAGCTTAATCACTTGTTTTGTAGATACCACTGAAGTGCTGCTGTTATTCTTCCTACTTAACCCCTTAAGGCCTAATTCACACGTCCGCAAAATGGATCCGCATCCCATCCACAATTTTGCAGAAGGGTTGCAGACCCATTCATTTCAAAGGGGCAGGAATGGATGTGGACAGCACACTATGTGATGTCCGCATCCGTGTTTCCGCATCCTCGTTTCCGCAAAAAAATAGAACATGTCCTATTCTTGTCCGGAATTGCGGACAAGAAAAGGTATTCTCTATATAGTGCCAGCAATGTGAGGTCCGCAAAATGCGGAATGCACATTGCAGCCGTCCGTGTTTTGCGGATCCGTGTTTCCGTGTTTCCGCAAAACACACAACGGACGTGTGAATTAGCTCTAAGGACTCAGCCCTATTTCACCTTAAGGACCCCGCCATTTTTTGCAAATCTGACCAGTGCCACTTTATGTGGTGATAACTTTTAAACGCTTTTACTTATCCAGGCCATTCTGAGACAGTTTTTCGTCACATATTGTACTTCATGACAGTGGTAAAAAATGGAGTAAAAAAATTTCATTTTTATTTATAAAAAAATACCAAATTTACCAAAAATTGTAAAAAAATTGCAATTTTCCAAGTTTCAATTTCTCTACTTCTATAATACATAGTAATACCGCCAAAATAAGTTATTGATTTACATTCCCCATATGTCTACTTCATGTATCAATCATTTTTGGAATGCTATTTCATTTTTTGGGGACGTTACAAGGCTTAGAAGTTTAGAAGCAAATCTTGAAATTTTTCAGAAATTTTCAAAAACCCACTTTTTTGGGATCCGTTCAGGTCTTAGGTCACGTTGTGATGCTTACA
This sequence comes from Bufotes viridis, assembly GCA_033119425.1. Lineage (NCBI taxonomy): Eukaryota > Metazoa > Chordata > Amphibia > Anura > Bufonidae > Bufotes > Bufotes viridis. Next base: position 333,004,815 of record CM065590.1, on the reverse strand, counting down.
TAATAAAAACACCCCAAAATGACCCCATTCTAGAAACTACACCCCTCAAGGTATTCAAAACTGATTTTAAAAACATTGTTTACCCTTTAAGTTTTCCACAAGAGTTAATGGCAAATGGAGATAAAATTTCAGAATTTCAGAGTTTGGAAAATTTTCCATTTTAATTTAATTTTTTTCCAGTAACAAAGCAAAGGTTAACAGCCAAACAAAACTCAATATTTATTGCCCTTAATCTGTAGTTTGCAGAAACACCCCATATGTGGTCGTAAACTACTGTATGGTCAAACGGCAGGGCATAGAAGGAAGGGAACGCGATATAGTTTTTGGAAGGTGGATTTTGCTGGACTGGTTTTTTGACACCATGTCCCATTCGAAGCCCCCAGATGCACCCCTAGAGTAGAAACTCCATAAAAGTGATTCCATATAAGAAACTACACCCCTCAAGGTATTCAAAACCGATTTTACAAACTTTGTTAACCCTGCAGGTGTTCCACAAGAGTTATTGGCAAATGTAGATGAAATTTCTAAATTTCTATTTTTTGTTACCTTGCCTCAAAAAAAGTGTAATATAGAGCAAAAATCATATTTCCCCTAAAATAGAACAAACAAAACTGCCACCTTATCCCGTAGTTTCCAAAATGGGGTAACTTTTTTGAAGTTTCTACTGTAGGGGTGCATCAGGGGGGCTTCAAATAGAACATAGTGTCAAAAAAACAGTCCAGTAAAATCTGCCCTCCAAAAACCATATGGCGTTCACTTCCTTCTATACCCTGCCGTTTGGCCATACAGCAGTTTACGACCACATATGGGGTGTTTCTGAAAATTACAGAATAAGGGTAATAAATATTGAGTTTTCTTTGGCTTTTAACTCTTGCTTTGTTACTGGAAAAATGGATTAAAATGGAAAATTTGCAAAAAAATAGCTCTTTTGGGACCGTTTTTATTCTTTGTTATTTGCATAGATCTGACAGGTTAGATCGAGTGCTATTTCTATAGAGCAGGTTGTTACGGACGCGACAATACCAAATATGACTACTTTTTCGGGGTTTTTTTGTTTCAGATTTTCATAACAAAGCATTTTTGAAAAAAAGATTTTTTTAGTGTCTCCACATTCTAAAAGCAATATTTTTTTTTATTTTTTGGGTGACTGTCTTACGTAGGGGCTCATTTTTTGCAGGATGAGATGACGGTTTGATTGGCACTATCTTGGGGTGCATATGACATTTTGGTCGTTTGCTATTACACTTTTTGTGATGTAAGGTGACAAAAATGGCTTTTGATACGGTATTTATATTATTTTTTTTGCTGTGTTCACCTGAGGGGTTAGATCATGTGTTGGTTTTATATATCAGGTTGTTACGGACGCAGCTATATGTAATATGTATACTTTTTTTTTTTTTTAAGTTTTACACAATAATATCATTTTTGAAACAAAATAAAATCATGTTTTACTGAGAGCCATATAGCCATATTTTTTTTATTTTTTTGGGCTATTGTCCTATGTGGGGTATCATTTTTTGCGGGTTGAGATGGCTGTTTGTTTGGCACTATTTTTGAGTGCATATAACTTTTTGATCGCTTGCTATTACAGTTTTTGTAATGTGAGGTGACAAAAATGTTTTTTTTTACATTGAACAAGCACCGATGCCAGCCATTTCTATCAGAGTGTCAGCAATGTGCTGACACTCTGATAGATCCACTATACCGCCAACGATGTTACCGCCTCCTGCCGACCACAATATGATTGGGGGCTGCAGGGGGACTGAAAATTTAACACTTCGGGGGCATTTAGTCTCTGATCCCCACGGTCACAGACCGCGGGGATCAGAGATCGCACAAAGCGCTGCAAACCGCAGGTCTGAATTGACCTGCGGTTTGCATCGATTGCCGATATGGGGTGGTCACAGGACCCCCCTAGGCATTTGAACATGGTTCCTGCTGCACGATTGCAGCAGGAACCATGTTTCTAGCAAGATTTTTTTTTTTTTTTAAGACGCGATTTAATTTAGGACGTATGGGTACGTCCTGTATCCTTAAGGACTCGGACATTAGGACGTACCCATACGTCCTGTGTCCTTAAGAGTTTAAAGGGCATCTGTCAGCAGATTTGTACCTATGAAACTGGCGGACCTGTTACATGTGCGCTGGGTAGCTGAAGGCATCTATGTTGGTCCCATATTCATATGTTCCTGCATTGCTGAGAAAAATTAGGTTTTAATATGTGCAAATGAGTCTCTAGGAGCAACAGGGTTGTTGCCATTACACCTAGAGGCTCAGCTCTCTCTGCAACTGCCAAACCCTCTTCAGTTTGATTGAAAGGGCCAGGCAGGTGTGATGACGTTTTTACTGCCTGGCCCTGTCAAAGTATAGGGGGCTCAGCAGTTGCAGACAGAGCAGAACTGAGCTGGAGCTTGACTGCAACATGGATGTGAACATAGCCTTAGCTAGATTCAGTTCATGTTTTCAAATGTCTCCAGTTATTCTACAAGAAAAGGGGATACAGTCAGTGAATATATCACATATAGAGTGTTCCTCAGTGTGCCTTATTTAATATGCTTCATATTATAATTTTCATACTGAATGTCTCATATAGTATAAACCTCACATTGCATGTGCCTAATACTCATATTTGCAAACTGTGCGAGAAAGTCTGAGAGACTCCAGGAAGAACTAACATGTCTCAGATACCAAACATATTCACCTCTATTTATTTATGCCAATATCCTGACATCAAGTGGAAGGAAGAGAAGGAACATGGAGATGTGTGTGTAAAGGTCTATAATCTGTAGGGAGGGAGTCTGGTTTGAGATCTTGTGAGAAATGGTTTGGGGCCTGTACACAGGGGAAGTCTGGCTTTGGCTATGTCTAAAGGGGAGATCTGTTATGTGGTCTGTATCCAGTTTAGGGTCTGCTGAAGTAAGTCATATTTACTACAGTTAGAGGAGTGCGCCCTATATAAATGGGAGTGGCAGAAGGAAAACTTTGTGTGGTGTGTAACATGTTCAATGTCTTTTCCCCCTCTTCTAAGTTTAACACATGACAAAATGTCACCAATGTCAAACACCTCCAGTGGACTTTATTTACTTACAATAGAGTCCACCATAGGTCTAAATGTGGTGTCTAGAATACTTAGTAAAAAGACAACATAGAGTACCATCATAGACAAGATTGTCTGCTGTGGACAATGGCTGAAGTGATCACTTAGTTCAGTTTTGAATGAGTCACAACAGCTTGAAAGTGCAGGCCAATATTTGACCATACGTGGTCTGGAGAAGTACATCCACTGGGAAGTCGCCACTGGGAGTTGAGAAACCACTTCTTGGTATATAGAATCATCCATGATTATAAGGAAGAAAATCTAGAACCAATCGCCTCCAATTGAAGAGCAACAATTCTTTTTATATCTTCAATAGTAACTTCTTGTTTCAGCAACATTGTGGAAGTACCGAAGATTACTTCCATTCTGTTGGTGAGTGGTACTGCAATACAGAAAATAAAGCAGTATAAGGCCCCTTTCACACGAGTTTTCCGCGCGGGTGAAATGCATGATGTGAACGCATTGCACCCGCACTGAATCTTGATCCATTCATTTCAATGGGTCTGTGTACATAAGCGTTATTTTCACGCATCACTTGTGCGAAACTTGCGTGAAAATCGCAGCATGTTCCATATTATGCGTTTTTCACGCAGCACTAACCCCATAGAAGTGAATGGGGCTGCGTGAAAAACGCATTGCATCCGCAAGCAAGTGCGGGTGCGTTGCGTTTTTCACTGATGGTTGCTAGGAGAGGTTGTTTGTAAACCTTCAGTTTTTTATCACGCGCGTGAAAAACGCATCAAAACGCATTGCACCCGCGTGGAAAAAATTGAACAACTGAACGCAATCACAGGCAAAACTGAATGGCTTTGCCTGTGAAATCGTACAGTTTTCACTGAACGCATACGCAACGCATCCGGACCTAATCTGGACACGCTCTTGTGAAAGAGGCCTAAAGCATCCATAGTTAAAACTGCGCTGGAGTTGGCCTTGCAGGCTGAATTTGGCATATAGTCCACGCCAAAAATCGGGCGGACGGCTGTGCAGAAATTAACTCATGGCCTCCCATTGAAAATATGAGAATCAGTCTCCACATAGCCAGGTGGGTTTGTGTCTAGGGACCTGCACCAAATTCAGCCTTAGAATAAATCTGTCTGAATGACCCCTTATCGTACAGTTACAATTTATGAGGGAATACACAGCGATAACAAGGAGCGGCAGCAATGTCTGATACATGACACCATTGCTTCAGATTTGAACAACATGACATGACGCTCTGCCAATTCATTGTTACATTGTCTGGAAAACCAAGCAACACAGTCACCCATTGTAAGGAAGGGATTCTGAGGAGTTTGCTCCTCTTTAGAAAGTGCAGATGAATTTGCTGTGTATATTTTTTGCCTAATTAGAGTTGAGATGAGCTTATACATGCATATCAGAGCCTAGTCAAAAACAACTGGCATTTTAATGACTCCAATATGTTTCTAATTAATATAAGCGAAACCTCAGCATAGAATAAGTAAGGAATGTATGTTCTCCGCTTTCATACAGCTAGAAAAAATTGTATTAATCTGAAGATGACACAGACTGGCCACATTGGCTTTTAATGGGTGTGCAGATGTGCAAATTGTTGCATTGATCTAAACATTATAGATATATTTTAAAAAACTACTGAACGCTAAAACAATGAAAAATTTGGTTATTGAAGGAAGTTGTGCCTTATGCTAATCTCAGCCACAGAAATTTGTAATTATCTACTGCATGTCTGCAATTGCACACATGTATCAAGAGAGCAGTATTAACCCCTTAAGGACCGAGCTATTTTTCACCTTAAGGACCAGACTGATTTTTGCAAATCTGACATGTGTCACTTTATGTGGTGATAAACGCTTTTACTTATCCAGGCCAATCTGAGAATGTTTTCTTGTCACAGTGTACATCATGACAGTGATAAAATCGAGTAAAAAAAAATTAAATTTTTATTTATAAACAAAACAAACAAAAATTTAGAAAAATCAGCAAATTTCAATTTCTCTACTTTTATAATAGATAGTAATACCTCCAAAATAAGTTATTACTTTACATTCCCGATATGTCTACTTCATGTTTGGATCATTTTGTGAACGCCATTTTATTTTTGGGGACTTTTTTAGAAGGCTTGGAAGTCTAAAAGCAAATCTTAAAATTTTTCTGAAAATTCCCCCTTTTTAAGGACCAGTTCAGGTCTGAAGCCACTTTGTGAGGCTTACATAATAGAAACCACCAAAAATAACCCCATTTTAGAAACTAAACCCCCTCAAGGTATTTAAAACTGATTTTACAAACGTTGGTAACCCTTTAGGTGATCCACAAGAATTCATGGAAAATGGAGAGGAAATTTCAGAATTTCACTTTTTTGGTAGCTTTTCCATTTTAGTCATTTTTTTTTCTGCTAACAAAGCAAGGGTTAACAGCCAAACAAAACTAAATATTTATTGCCCTGATTCTGTAGTTTGCAGGTCATAAACTGCTGTATCGCCACACGGCAGGGCGCAGAAGGAAAGGAGTGCCATATGGTTTTTGGAAGGCGGATTTTGCTGGACTGGTTTTTTGACACCATGTCCCATTTTAAGCCCCCTGATGCACCCCTAGAATAGAAGATCCAAACAAGTGAACCCTTTTAATTAACTACAACCCCCAAGGTATTCAAAACTGATTTTACAAACTTTGTTAACCTTTTAGGTGTTCCACAAGAGTTAATTGCAAATGGAGATGAAATTTCAGAATTTCTATTTTTTGGCAAATTTTCCATTTAAATCCATTTTTTCCCATTAACAAAGCAAGGGTTAATAAACAAAGAAAACTCAATATGTATTGGCCAGATTCTGTAATTTACAGAAACACTCCATATGTTGTCGTAAACAGCTGTATGGGCACACGACAGGTCGCAGAAGGAAAGGAACTCCATATGCCTTTTGGAAGGCAGATTTTGCTGGACTGGTTTTTTTACACCATGTCCCATTTGAAGCCCCCCAATGCACCCCTAGAGTAAAAACTCCAAAGTAGTGACCCCATTTTAGAAACTACACCCCCAAGGTATTTGAAACTGATTTTACAAACTGTGTTAACATTTTAGGTTTTCCACAAGAGTTAATGGCAAATGTAGATGAAATTTCAGAATTTCAATTTTTGGTCAAATTTTCCATTTTAATCCATTTTTTCCATTAACAAAGCAAGGGTTAACAGCCAAACAAAACTCTATATTTATTTCCCTGATTCTGTAGTTTACAGAAACACCCCATATGTGGTCATAAACTGCTGTACGGGTACATGGCAGGGCGCAGAAGAAAAGGAACGCCATATGGTTTTTGGAAGACCGATTTTGCTGGACTGTTTTTTTGACATCATGTCCCATTTGAAGCCCCCCTGAAGCACCCCTAGAGTAGAAACTCCAAAAAAGTGACCCCATTTTGGAAACTACAGGATAAGGTGGCCGTTATTTTGGTACTATTTTAGGGTACATATGATTTTTCGTTGCTCTATATTACACTTTTTGTGAGGCAAGGTAACAAAAAATAGTTATTTTGGCACCATTTTTACAGGTTAAATCATGTGCTATTTTTATAGAGCAGGTTGTTATGGACGTGACAATACCAAATATGACAACTTTTTTTTTTCAGTTTTACATAATAAAGCATTTTTGAAAAAAATTATTTTTTTAGCATCTCCACATTATGAAAGAGCAACTGTCTTATGTCGGGGCTCATTTTTTTTTCCGTATGAGATGGTTTGATTGGTACTATTTTAGGGTGATTATGACTTTTTGTGATGTAAGGTGACAAAATTGGCTTTTTCAACACAGAGCAGGTTCATAAAGACACGTCGATACCTAATATGTATACTTTTTTACATTCATTTAAGTTTTACACAATAATATAATTTTTGAAACAAAGAAAAAAAAAATTTGTTTCTCAGAGAGCCATCGTTTTTTTGTTTTTTTTTCTGGGCGATTGTCATTTTTTGCAAGATGAGGTGACGGTTAGATTGGTACTATTTTGGGGGGCATACACCTTTTCGATCGCTTGGTATTGCACTTTTAGTGATCTAAGGTGTCAAAAAATAAATTTTTTAGGACGGTTTTTATTTTATTTTTTTGACTGTGTTCACCTGAGGGGTTATTTATTTAAGTTTTACACAATAATCATCATTTTTGAAACAAAAAAAAATCTTGTGTAGTGTGTCCATATTCTGAGAGTCATATTTTTTTTAATTTTTTGGGTGATTGTCTAAGGTAGGGTATTTTTTGCGGGATGAGATGACGGTTTGATTGGCACTATGTTGGGGCGCATATGACTTTTTGACTGCTTGCTATTACTCTTTCTGAGAAAAATCATGTTTTAGACTGAGAGCCATAGTTTATTTTTATTTTTTGGGCGATTGTCTTATGTAGGGGCTCATTTTTTGCGGGATGAGCTGACGATTAGGTTGGTACTATTCTGGGGGGCATAAACCTTTTTGATCACTTGGTGTTGCACTTTTAGTGATGTAAGGTGACAAAAATGGCTTTTTTGGCAGTTTTTTTTTTATGGTGTTTATCGGACGGATTGGGTCATGTCATATTTTTATAGAGACAGTTGTTACGGACATGGCGATACCAAATATGTGTGTTTTTTCTTTTTTTTCTTTTTTTTATAATAAAATAAAGGAAAGGGGCATTTTTTTCTTTTTTTTACTTGAAACTTTATTTTATTTATTGAAAACACTTTTTTTAACTATTTTTTTTTAAACTTTATTTCTGTCCCACTCTGGGACTTCAACTTTTGGATTTTCCTGCGACTGTCGTGTCGCAGTCGCAGCATGTCGCATGTTGCAATGCGACACCATAGACTACCATTATAAAAATTGTCGCGCAACATTAATGCAACAAAATGTTGCGTGACAAATGTTGTCGTGTAGACCTAGCCTAAATCTGCTCAGTTCCTCCTGCTCTATAACTTGGTGCCTGCAGCTCAGACACCATGTTCAACGTGACAGGTTCCCTTTCACTTCTCAGCACCAAGCCTGTGACGTTTTCTATAATAAATGCCTTCATGTCAAGGTACATTTTTCAATAATTGTATGAATGATTTACTTACCTATTGAATATGTAAGGGTACGTTGATGCATGCTGTGTGACACTTGAATGCCTTTTGAAGCTTCAGATTAGACACACTTGGTTTTGCAAAATAATGTTCTATAATTTCTGTAAAAACAATCCTAACATAGCAAGATATTAATGGAAAATAGTGTATTAAAAAGCCAGTTTAAAAAATGGTATAAATACAACTGATGAGAATTTGTCAAATTGAGAAAGAATACTGAATCTTAAGTAAGACCTTATTAAACTGTTAAATATGGATTGCTTTTACCCTAATGGCCTCTGAATTCTATTACCATCCCATTAGGCAATGTGAGATATTAGCAATTCTGTTGTTGTTTCCAGTGGGCAGTGATTATAATAAAAAGAGCAGAGGTTAATGTAATTCATCTGCTTTAATACTTGTAACTCAAAATCCCTTTTCTGTAGTCACTGGATCTTGTAACGCTGTTTTCTATCAGTTGGACCAGACTCTAGGGGGTAGTTGAAAAGATATAAAGAGCCTAAGATTCTATGTGCTTTTTCAGCATAAATGACAAAATGTTATTGACATAATGTCAAATAAACGCTATTTGACATTTTACAACAGATTACATAAAATGGCAAATTGATGGCACTAGTACTTACAAGTGATTGCCAACCATGTTTCCTTAAAACCTGTTCATGTGTTGCCCAGAGTATAACGCCAATAAAACCTGTCAGTGTTCAGGTGCATCCACACTACACAGAGTCTAAAGTATTTACCGACATTTACTTCCAGCAGTCGCCTACTCATTACACAATGTACTTACAATAGCATACCAGAGTATACTAGGACAACATATGCCAAATAGACACTGTGCAATGAATGGGGGCCAGTATATATTTCACTTATACCCTGGGAGCTTTCCTGGAGCTTATATGCCAAATGTACACAGCAAATGCTTTATGAATGCTCCCTTAAAGAAGAGATGACAAATTAATTTCAACCTGCTTAAAGGGTCATCAGAAAATGACCTATTGTTTAAATCCCATTTTTATGTTTAACAAAATAATTTTTGATTATGTTATTTTTAATTTTCCATGTCAGCATCTTTATTTAAACAAAAACCATAAAATCCTTTGATTTTCACACTGGCCACTATGTATAATAATTGGCGCTACCTCTTGGTTTGTACAGATTACTTTACTGCAATTAACTCATTCTAGTCCTGCCTATCATTATATAACCTCTGTGTATAGACAAGACAGGATCCACCATTCACAATAGATGATTGTCTAATCTTATCTATTCCTTCCTTGTACAATGACCTCTGCACAGGAAGACTCTCCCATAGAAGTCAGTAAGGTCCCCTCCTGACCAGTGTCTATGGACCATGGGGCCTTAAAGCAATTTTTTCTAATGCTGTGTAAATTATGTTAAGAATGGCTAAGGCAAGATGGCTGCCCCTATATTCATGTTCAGAAAATAAAAACAGATTAGATAATAGGGATATGTGCTACTATCTAATTTTAAGTGACAGATACAATTTTTGGTGAAACATTTCCTTTAAGGATGCTTGGCAAAGGAGTCATCACATCGAAACCAGAAGTGCAAGGCAACAACTATAAAATACTTTACTTGCTCGTGTACCCACAAGCTTCTTTGCTATCACATACATATATTCATCACTTATATTGGAGTCATCTGTGGAGTCATCTGTGCACATGATCTCCCAAGCTGTAAAAACTGTAGTCTACAATCCATACTTTAAAAAAATGTATACAGTTAAAGCACTTTTCTTTACAAAGTACAAATTTAAACACTTTTGTTTCCTCAATATTGTTAAGAATTTATTTTAACTCTACAGCAATCAAATACTTTTATTGTTTAGTACTAGAAATTATAGAAATATTTAAGCATTTTTAGTTATGTGTTTAGTCATGTAAGCAAATTTATTTTTCTTTACACGAACAGTTAGGGAAAAATAAAAGTATAAACAGGTGCTCAACTTTCTTCTATGTTGAAGTCTTGAGGAATCTGATGAGACACAATTTGAAAAGAAATTGGCAGATATTCCTATTTCCATGGCAATCTCCAGTTTTATTGACATCCTTTTGAGCATTGTTTTGTATACCCTCAATGCACACAGAATTATAGTAACTGGTAATCCTACTACGGTAAGATATGATACCAATGAAAAATAGCCACAGGAGGAGCTTGTGATTTTCATAGGGGAAATATGGTCAGAGGTTTTCTGGAAATAATGTAATTTTTTACCTTACCGTGGCTTAATATGAAATGTTTTGTGGTTTATTAGAGCTCTGCATGTAGCAAGTTTCAACACTGACTTTTCAAATGTCCATTATGTCATAAAATTACAGCAATTCTTGATAAAATCACATATGGTTTTGCTGCATGGTTCTCAACATTATGACCAGTATGTGTATATTTCATGTAGTTCTTGATTCAGTTTTTTTTAACCCAAAGCCAGGAATGGATACAAACGAAAGTAAAATTATTAGGCTGCATCCAGATATGGTGGATTTGCTGCACATTTGCTGCAGTTTTGCAGTGCAAAATTAAAAAGAGAGTTAGACACAAAGGAAACAGAAGATAAAGAAGCTTAAGGCCACGTTCACATCTGTGTTGTAAACTCCGGCACTCTGATGTGGTCACTGTATCCAGCATATATGCTGACTTTTTTGTCGTATATGCCAGAAAGTGGCTGAAGCCACACCGCATCCCATTATAGTAAATGGGAATCCGGCGGTGCATGGTGGAACAGACTGCCGGAGTTAACAGCGCAGATGGGAACTCAACCTTAAAGGATTGTCCTGGTAATACAGTATTTAATTAGTGGGGATTTGACTGCTTGCATACCTCACCAATCAACTGAAAAAAGAGTACAACAGCCAGTTGGACTAAACTACAATTCCGGCACTGCCACAGATAAATGTTTGATGCTGTACCATGGTAAACAGTTGGCTAGGAGCCATAGAGACAGGAGGTAAACCTCCACTGATCATCTTTTCATGGCCTATCCTAAGGATAGACCATTAATATTGTATTCTTGAAATCCCCTTTAAATAAGTGAGGAAGTTCTCTGCTATCACCTTGCAAAAATAAATCCCATGCATTAAGATGGAGGAACTTTTTGAGTATGTATATCACACCTAATTTCAGTAGAAGTCTGCCATCTGCTTGCAGATTGTTCATTGTATATAATGTTTAATATGCCCTGATATGACCTCACTCTGTAAAATGTAATTGTCACATTAATTGAGTAAAACTCGACTTGGCTGCATCTTCAGGCTTCATTAAAATCTTTGAATTTGATTGGTTTGCCATGGTGGAATATGTTAAAGCTGTATCAAAACTTGATGTCAAATAAACTTGCTAGGAATGCAAAAGGTTGTTCGTAATTACGTGGGAAAAGGATCACAATAACAAGATAATTACAGAGCATTTACCTAGTCTCTTTTTACAGCATCTTAAAATATGCAACACACTAATTGTGCATGTCATTCATCAAGATACTGATTAGTTTGTTCTAATTATCATAATGAGTGGTAAACATCAACTTAAAAAAAATAAATAGATCTTAGCATGTAAAGGCAGGGTGAAAATTGTACAAGATAAGAGAGATTGGGTGACTGACTATCAGGAATTTGTGCTCTAATCAATATGGTTCACCCAAACATAAAAAGGGAATACAATTTAAATAGATGATTGGCACTCGATCTCCGGAATCACATTGGGACGTAGGGATTAAAAACATAAACTTTATTCTAAATTGTCCATCCAAGGAACAGCCGATTACAATATGATAGAAACGCACACTAAAATATAAAATATAAATATAAAAATAAAAATAAAAAAAGCAATATTTAAAAATATATACAATTGTATAAAAAAAATACAGGTTGTAAAGAACTTATAGTGCATCTGGCTGTGCACTATATAGTATGAATGAAGATGATCCAGTATGTAGTGGGAATAGTCCCCAAGTAATAGGATATATATCCTTCAAATAGTTCATTGACAACAAAACAGCAATCAATTGACGCGACAATGTCAGTCCTTGTGACCCTTCATTTGTTCATATACTGAGGTAAGTATATATTGTGGGGTATATGATAGTAAATATTAGTTATCCAACACTCCCTTCATTTCTTTTCAATGTTTGAGACCTGTAAAATGTCCATGCTGGTGCAGTAAATGCATATGTGTGTAACGGCAATTTTCCCTTTCTCATGCACTTTGGTATAGAACCCGCTGACTTGCCGTTAGTTGCTGAGGGATCAAGACCTCGTTCCGGCCGTGGCGACCCACGTGATGCTCGGCATAGAGCGATCTTACCACAGGTATGATGTCTGTTCGGTTGCGTGCATTAGGGGGTAATGGAATCAGCTGTATGCCATAGTAGTTGCAGTTCGCACATCACAAAAAATTTCTAACTCAGTTCTCTCCTACCTAAAGGCTTAAATTCTAATTCTAAGGCAGAATTAGAAGTGTTTGGATTTTTGTAAGCTTTGGGTGGGTGCCTCTCGCTGACAGGGGACCGGGGCAGTACCTATGCATGTCACCTCGGTCCCCCTTGGCGGGAGGCTCCTACCCATCCTCTCCGCAGAATTTTATCTGTTGGTTACAATTTTATTTATTTGGTATATTTTTATATGTGGATCATAAAAGGGTCAAAAAAATGTGGTATCCCTTGGCAATAACTATATAGGGGATATTAGAGCGCTCCACAACTTCCCCAGCCGAAGGCAATAGATGATTTAACCTGCAAGCACTTTGTGATGTGCGAACTGCAACTACTACAGCATCCTGCTGATTCCATTACCCCCTAGTGCACGCAATTGAACAAACATCATACCTGAGGTAAGATCGCTCTATGCCGAGCGACACGTGGGACGCCACGGCCGGAACGAGATCTCGATCCCTCAGCAACTAACCGTAAGTCAGCGGGTTCTATACCCAATTGCAGGGAAAAGGGGAAAATTGCCGTTATACACATATGAATGATCGCAGTTACAGCACCAGCAGGGACATTTTACAGGTCTCAAACATTGAATAGAGATGAAGGAATTCTCAGATAACTAATATTTACTATCATATACCCCACAATATATACTTATCTCAGTATATGAACAAATGAAGGGTTACAAGGATGGACATTGTCATGTTAATTGATTGCTGTTTTGTTGTCAAGGGACTATTTGAAGGATATATATCCTATTACTTGGGGACTATTCCCACTATATACTGGATCATCTTCATTTATACCATATAATGCACAGCCAGACCCACTATGAGTTCTATACAACCTGTATTTTTTATACAATTTTATATATTTTTATATATTGCTTTTTTATTTTTATATTTATGTTTATATTTTATATTTTAGCGTGTGTTTCTATCATATTGTAATCAGCTGTTCCTTGGGTGGACAATTTAGAATAAAGTTTATATTCTTAATCCCTATGTCCCAATGTGATTCCGGAGATCGAGTGCCAATCATCTATTTACATTGAAAATTGTACAAGCATGTTTTTATGTGATGTTTTTTTTTTTAAGCACTGTGATATACATGTACATAATGGAATGCATTGTTTTAAACAGCATTTTCAAGATAAAACTTGTACTTTTCCTTTTAATAGACCATCATTATGAAATCAGCGAGGGTCCAACTCTTGGCACACCTACCAATCAGGTGTTTTACATGGCATTGGCATTTAAGTCATTGTTGAGGACACATGCCTTAGGCCTCATGCACAATGCTGTTGTGCGGCCGTTCCGTGCATTGGGGACCGCAAATTTGCAACGTCCGTGCATGGGTCTGTGATCCGTCCGAACATGTTCTATTTTTTGCGGTGTGAAGGCACTGACAGAAACTCCACGGAAGCACTCCGTAGTGCTTCCTTGGGGTTCCGTGCCTCCGCTCCGCACCGCAGATCCGGATTGCAGACCCATTCAAGTGAATGAGTCCGTATCAAGTGAATGAGTCCACATCTGTGATGCGGGGAGCATGCGGCTGGTGTCCACGTATTGCGGACCCACTGTTTGCGGGCCGCAATACAGCCATGGCTGGGCAACGGCCGTGTGTATGAAGCCTTAAGGTGGATTTACATGTCCCAATATTTGGCAGATTAGCGGGGAACGAATGTTCCTGGAAACGCTCATTCACGAACATCTGCCCGTGTACATATGCCACAGATCACCTGATGAACAAGCTTATTTATTTAAAATTTTGTTACTGCAGGTACATAAATGATCATTTCTGGGTAGTAGATCGTGTGGTTTAAACAGCGATTTACTGCCCAAAGATCCCTCGTTCTCATTATTGTTACTTTCTTCTTCACTGAACAAGCAGACAACTATCAGGAAGGAACGCTTTCTTCCTGACAATCATCTGTTCCTCATGTAAACCCGTCTTTACACCAGCACTTTGGGTCTCTTCATTCTTTGAACCAGTGAGTGCCCCATAGGTCAGATGCTCACCAATCATAAATTAAGGGCATATCATAGTTTATGACTTTATAAGATAAGAATACACTGTACACTGAGTACAGCTTTAAGAGGTTAATTTCATACATTTAGGTAATCAGAATATGTGCATACTATCAGCATGTGCAGTTTATAGTAGCTACTGTACAGTTTATAATGCAAAAACGGTGTTTCCCCTAGGTATATGAGGGTAATTTTTTGCTCCATATTATCATACACTCAATATTACAGTACCAAAAATAATTAGCAAAAATTTAACAGAGAAAGCAATTTTATTACACACATTCAGAAAGCTTTGACGTGTGTAAGTAGCCCTGCTTTCCATGAATCAGCTGCTGAATATACTATAAGCACAGTTTGCTCCCATTTATTTCTATGGGGATTCTGAAAATGCCATTTTCAGCTGGCCAATAGGAATGCTTGGTGGTGACCGGACCCAGCACTGCCGGCCACCACTTTGCCGGCTTCGTTTTCTACTGCGTTTACGACATAGGTGCGGGTCCCAGACAATGTGGGCATGTCCTAGCAATATGCTCCAATTGTCTGAAATAGGAATACCCGCTTAAGCTGTATGTTTGTCTTGTTGGATGGTGAACCTCCATTCAAAACTAATTTTTTTCAGACTGAAACAGATTTTCCTCAAGAATTAAATTTGGATTGAGACAAGGTTTTTAATAACTCCTGACCAGCATAACACTGATTACACTGTAGAAGTTTTGTATACTTGATTCATTGTATGATTTTGAAGTATAACTTATTGTATGTATTTTATATGTATAAGGTCTCATTCACACTTGTTTGCAGATCAGAGAAGGACCCATTCTTTTCTATGGAGCTGTAAAAAAAAAAAGAAAATGTAGCCATGCTGCAAATTATAGAACATGCCCTGTTCTTGTTTGTTTTGCAGACAAAAATAGGCATTTTGACAATAGAGCCCGCAAAAAGTGTGGGATGCACACGGCCAGTATTGCATATCTGCAGTTTGCGGACCGTAAAACAGACACGGCCATGTGAATGTAGCTTTATGTGTTGATGTGTGATAATGTTTTGAAACTCAGCCCTCAGAGTTTGATTGGCCCCTTTGCCACTTTCTTTTGTTTTATATGCGTTTGTATGTTCAATTTCATTGTCTTGTTGATCTGTAAACTGTAAAAACCCATAAATCTTCAGAATTGTACTTTTTTCCAATTCCACACCATTTGGAAATTTTTAAAACTTTCCACTACTTATATGTAATATTAAAAAGTGCCATTAAAAAGTAAAACTTGTCCGACAAAAAAAAAAAAAAGTCCTGCTGTCTGAACAAAATAAAAAAGTTATGGCTCTGGGAAGACAGGGAGTAAAAAATAAAGATGGAAAATCGTCTGACCAGGAAGGGGTTACAAAGTTCCAAGTTGCAATCTCACTCCTGTAGAAAGGTAGTTTAAAAAAAATGGAGTATCATTTCTAGGTGTTACAGTTAAAGATGCGCCAAGTTTAAAGGGGTTGTCTCACTTCAGTAAGTTGCATTTATCATGTAGAGAAAGTTAATACAAGCCACTTACTAATGTATTGTGATTGTCCATGTTGCTTCCTTTGCTGGCTGGATTCATTTTTCCATCACTTTGTATACTATTCATTTCCATGGTTACAGACCAACCTATAATCCATCACTGGTGGTCGTGCTTGCACACTATAGGAAAAAGCATCAGCCTCTCTGGTGGCCGGGATCATAGGAGCACACACAGGCTAGTGCAAGCATGACCACCACCGATGGATTGCAAGGTTGTCTGTAACCATGGAAACAAGCAGTGTTAATAACTATGGGTAATAACTAGGGATGAGTACCACTTGGAACCAACTTGGAAACATTTTTTACAGTAGAAATTGATTTATGAAGTTATTGTGCAAAGTCTCGAGAGACTTCGTGAAGTAATAACTTCGGCTCATAGGAGCCAATACATTCTAATACTATAAGGATACTCGCGCCGTACAGTATTTAATGGAAGTATTATGCGAATTGACTTCAGATGTTTCATCCAAAGTCGATTCGCTTATCCCTAGTAATAACCAACACATTAGTTAGTGGCTTGTATTAACTTTCTCTACATGATAAATGCCACTTACTGATATGAGACAGCCCTTTAACAATATGAACTGCTGGATACATTTTGTAAAACTTTTGTAAATGCAAACTCACAGCAACACTTCATAAGGTCCCCTTATGATTAATTCCCCTCAAAGTTTGAAGCCATTTTACTGCTTGTCACCAATGTGTTACATTGGGTTTGATGTCACTTTGTCATCACCAAAAACACAGAACTGGTGCAATATCTGAATAGTAACCAGTCCTGACTTTGACTAAAGATCACTGATGGAAATTACTGATTAAACACTGATTTGTGTGAATTGGGGCATAGATCTGTGAGTGTTGGTGCGTAATGTGGTTATTCATTCCAATTTATTTTTTTAATTTAGTTGCATTACAAATTTCTATTTGTCTTTCAAATAGACAGTGTAGTTGTAGGATAAATTAGATGTATTACTGAAATGGTTAAAAAGAATTTGTCATTTTGCTTTTGGCCATTATGGTACTTAGAGAATTTTATCTCTTTGTTTCATACAGCCATTCCAGATAACAAAAACCTTGATCAGAAAACGCAATTAATCACTCTCTGGATAAATGTGCAGTAGCATTGTATCACAACTTCCATAAAAAAAGGCTAAAGATAAGCATCATTATGTATCGTGCTACATCACAGTGAATCAGTGATGTTCCCTAGCTATAGAAGGTAATCGCTGCACAATATATCACAATCTATCATAACAGCAGCACTAGGAATACAGGCCATTTCTGCACACTGATTGGCTGAGAGGGTTAAGATCCTTGAAATGAAGTCACGGTTGGGTGCCCGTGTGAAAGACGTTCATATTGCAGGCTTTCATACGGTAAACACAAGTTTAATCTCCTGCATACTATGTGTCAGCACTGAAGGGCTTATCTTCATAAGATTGTTAATACAAGCCTTGATTGGGTATTTAATCTGTGCATATCAGTAAACAATAAATCATCTACTTTATTAGAATGGGAGCATTTGTCATGTTCCTTCATTGGTGGGTATCGTAATTACTCATTATTAGATCTCTTTCTCCTTTTTTCTGATGAAAGTGTGTGACCTCATAATATGCTAATGAAATTAACCAGAGTGGGATTCTAACTCTTTAAATCTTTACAGGATTTTAACTTTTTAACTCTTGGCAGGCTTTGCAATTAAAGAAAAAAACATACTATATTATGTTATTTGGTATTTTACCATGTATTGATTTTAGATGTATTGGTCTAAATATTATATCATGATATTACCGTCATATAGGAGCAGTCAGAATGAAATCTGGCAAGTGCATCCCAGCTGTGCTAATGAGCTAAGAGGTCAAGAAATGTGTTGAGAGATATGATTCTGGCCGAATAATTTAAACCCAAATCAAAATTGCTCCTATTTCCCTGACTCCATAAAGTGGAATTTGATTTGAATGTCAGGAAATATTTGATTCGCTGCGAAGCCAAATTTCCTCGTGCTTTGTGATAACCAATTGATTTTCAGGGAATGGCAGTAAAACATTTTAAAAAAATCATACTTACCTCATCCATTTGAGCGCAAACAACCGGCCTCCGCTATCTTTATTAAAGATCTCTCATGAAATCCCGCTAACGTATGATGTCACCAAGTTGGCCGGCTTGATGACGTAATCATTGGCCCCGCAAGATTTTGCGCTAGAATTTCAAGATGGTGGCGGCTGGCTCTTCATGATCAAATGAATGAGGGTAAGCATGATTTTAAGTTTTATATTTCTTACACTGTAATATCAATGTCAGAAGCCGCGATCAGCTATGAACGAGGCATCTGAGGTACAATGACGGTGAGAGGCGCAATCACTGCTCCCTGTCATTGCACCAACTACTTACAAAGAAATGTGCTTCTTGACAACATAATTCGTCACGAAGCAATTTTTTTTGTAAAATTCAACAAAGCGGCATTTTTGTGAAAGTCTAGTGAAAGTCTTGATGTTTCTTGGGCAATTAAAAAACAGGTATCAAAATATTTTGTAGTAGCAATTTTGGAGGGATTTTAGCACAATGGCAAGATTTATCATTTCCCTTGCGCCAGAAAAGTGGCTTAAAAAAGTCGCAAATTGTATGTTTGGGACTTTTTAAATGGGACTTTCTGGAAAAAAAAAGTCACAAGTGCCTCTTTTTACGCCACCCTCACCCAAAAAGGGGCGTGGAAAGGGAGGGAAAGAGCATGGCCAACAGCACAGACAAATGTTTCTTCCTTTACACCAGTTTTCTGGTGCAAATAAAGCCTGAAATGCATAACAGCTCTGAGCTGCCATAGATTTCTGTTTGGGTGCATGGACTGCAGGAAGATGCGCCAAATTTATGATGAGGCCTAAAAAATGCCTAAAAATGTTGGAAAAAAATTTCAGAAAAAAATGCACCAAAAACTACAAAACACCAGATAAAAAAATGCATGTGACTAAGGACTCTTTCATTGACGCCCGGATAAGATGCGAGTGCGTTGCGGAAAAATGCGAAATTTTTCTGCGTGAGTGCAAACTGTTTTAATGCGATTTGCACGTGCGTGAGAAAAATTGGCATGTTTGGTATCCAGACCCGAACCCGGACTTCATCACTGAAGTTCGGGTTTGGGTTAGATATCAATTTTATTATTTTCCCTTATAACATGGTTATAAGGGAAAATAATAGCATTCTTTAATACAGAATGCTTAGTAAAAGGACAATTGAGGGTTAAAAAAAAAATAAAATCACTCACCTTCTCCAATTGTTCGCATAGGTGCTGGTCTCCTGTTCTCTCTTCAGCTGTGGGTAAAGAACCTGTGGTGATGTCACTGAACTCATCACATGGTCCATCACATGATCCATCACCATGGTGATGGACCATGTGATGAGCTTAGTGACATCACCACAGGTCCTTTACCCACAGCTGAAGAGAGAACAGGAGACCGACACCTACCCGAACAATTGGAGGAGGTGAGTTAATTTTTTTTTATTTTTAACCCTCAATTGTCCTTTTACTTAGCATTCTGTATCAAAGAATGTTATTATTTTCCCTTATAACCATGTTATACGGGAAAAGAATAAAATCGACATAACACCTAAGCCAAACCCGAACTTGAGTGATGAAGTCCGGGTTCGGGTCTGGCTACCAAACAAGCCGATTTTTCTCACGAGCATGCAAAACGCATTAAAACAGTTTGCAGTTTGCGCATTTTTCCGCAACGCATTCGCATCTTATCCGGGCGTCAAGCTTGATGCCCGTGTGAAAGAGGCCTAAAGGTGCCTACACCCACAGCAGAATTTGTTGCAGAAAATTTCTGTGACTGAAAATCGGTTCCATTTATCTATATCAAGTACTTGCCACCAAAATCAGATTTTTCTGCAAAAAAAAAATAATCTGCAGCATTTGAAGGCACCCTAATACTCCATTTGCTTTGGTTGAGAAAGACTATATATACACACCGTAAAAAAAGTCAGTTAAAAATAGCAAAACAGTCCATTTTAGATGGACAGGTCCTTCACTGATGCTTTTCTGAGAAGCAAATGTTCAGAACAGTTCCCTTCAAGTGTATGGGGGCCGTCGATCTGTGAAAACGCACAAGACAGAACATGTTCTATCTTTTTTACATCCATAATTCACTGACCATTAAAAAAGATGGCTGTGTGAATAACGAGGAGCAGACTGGGAATGTAAAGTGGCCCTAGAAAAATATCCTAAAAGTGGCCCCATGTTGTAGAGTCTAAATTGAAAGAAGTTGGGGCTACACATGTAGGCAGGGATAAATGAAATAAAATACCTCCCCAGCAGGATCAAATACCGGAGAGCAGCACTAAATATTGCTAAATCAGGCAATTATTGTGACTGATCTAAACATTTACATTCAGCAATCACCTCTACTGCATTGGGACAAGCGATCACTAGAGTAATTGCTTGTCCCGATAGTAAAATAGTAACATAGTACATAGAAAATAATTCCTGGGCAGCAGATTGCTGCATGTACTGGCCAATCTGCAATGATTTTTATGATCAAAATTAGAGATTAAACCTTCCTGGGACTGAGAAGGTATTTGTTAACAAATACATGGTACAAACACTCATAGATCTGAAATAGGATTGAAAAAGAAATGCATAATGGAACTAATTAACTAATACTGTCTAAAAGTAAGATTGCATGTATTCAGACAGTCTTAAAGGGGTTTTTACTAGGGCTGTATCAAGATGACCTCTGGCAACGCAGCCTAGAGCGTGACTAGGATAGGTTGCCTTCACTTTATCTGGGGGGTTAAAGGGAGGGCCTCATTTTACAGTGTTCCAGCACAAGTGCTGAAGTCACTTCACAGTGGTGAGATGTGCTGTGAGGCTTCTTAACCTTACAACATATCTCATGTACGATTGGACCGTTGTTACCTTTTGTACAATACATAGTAATTATTCAATCCTCTGTCATGACTGAGCAGCCTGATAGGAATGGGGAGGAGTGAGACAATTGGTTTTAGTCACATTCTAGGATGGGTTGCTGGAGACCATCTTGACACATTCCTAGAGAACCCCTTTAAAGTGCTGCAGATTTATCATAGTGGCTGATGCTGGAGAATTTATCTATTATGTATTTAAACTGTTTTGTCTATGTTTACTCCACCTATAAGTTGGCTTACTTTTACTTTAAACATGTTCCAAAAATGTCGTGCTTTTTTTTGCACATTTAAGACACATCCATTCTCCACTAAGCTACTCCTCCTTGATGGTTAGAATAGTATTTGGAAACACTTAATAAATTAAGTGCCCCAAAAAACTGTTACATTTTAAATTCATGCCCGATATGGTTCCTGTTAAAGTATAGTATAAGTTCTTGTTCAAACAACAGCGTTTTGGTGCAGTTTTTGATGTACCAAAACTGAACTTTGTGAACGAGAAAAAAAGGACATTATACTGAAGTGTAATGTGATACATTCTGCCACCTTTATAACTCACATTACAGCTCAGTCATTTTCCGTTAGACAAATATGGCTCTTTTTTATTCTACAATTATGCATTGTTGAGTGTTATTTAATTTCTCTCAAGAGTGTGGAATCCGTTAGTATGATTTTCTCCAGATGTTGCCACCTGCTATTGATGTAGCTTTCCAAATATTGACAATCTTCATTTTTTTAAAAAGTCAATCCTCCTTCCAACTGCCAGTTTTCTGCCTGACCTGATCAGCTGCAGCAAAACAGGAAGAGCATCCATGAACAGCTTCAATTTGTGTATGTCAGTCCCCTGGAGTGTTTAGTCACCATGCTGTCCAACTATCTGTATTTTATTGATGTTGGCAAAAGGAAAATTGAATTGATGCTAACTGGGATATCCTAAAGGGTTAAAATATGTAATTTCAAATCAAGGTGAACAAAAGTCTCTAGCATCAAGTAAAAAAAGCAAAATAATGTTGTGGGACAGGATTAATGATAATATTTTGTTTCCCCACAATTCTAAATACGCAGACTAAGAACCCTCAGGGCCCCTGGGCAAAATAAATCAAGGGCCCCCTTCCAGGCCCCACCCATGTTCTGCCTCCAGTCACACCCATGTTCCACCTCCAGCCACGCCCACATCCCACCTCAAGAGAGTGTGTTAGAAAGAATCCCCTCCAGGCCCCATTAGAGACTACAATGGAGTCTAATGGGTCCTGGAAGGGGGTCTCTCCAACACTATGTTTCCTATTCACAATATAACAACAAAACATAGCTGATACCTAGGCCAAGTTGGCTCCTACCTTAATTACGGTTGGTGGCTGGCAGGCTGTAGCTTGCTGGCTACTGTTGGTAGGCTGTGGCTTGCTGATTGGCAGGCTGTGGGCTTGCTGGCTGGATGGCTGTGGGCTCGCTGTCTATGGCTTGCTGGTTGGCAGGCTGTGGGTTTGCTGGCTATAGGCCTGTGGCTGGATGGCTGTGGGCCTGGGGGTGGCTGGCTCTGGGCCTGGCTGGCTCTGGGACTGGCTTATGCTTGGCTGGCTCTGGGGCTGGCTGGCTTTGCGGCTTGCTCTGGGGCTGGCTGGCTCTGGGCCTGTAAAAAAAAAAATATAGAGGGTTAATCCAAGACTTTCCTGAACAAAATTCAGGGGAGGTCAGAGAGTAACAGGTAGGGTGGATATTTTAGAGATTGTTCTGAGTGAGGACAGCTATAATAAAGCAATGGAAGTCTAGAGAGGCTGCCGATGGTGGTTACATATGTGCGGACGACTGCTACATAGGTGATAGTCAGATAAAAGAAAAAGGCAAAAAAAGGTAACCACACTGGTGGCGCCAGTCTATCTATAAGAAATATTATCCGTATTCAGGCTATTAGGTCTGCCCGTATGGACTACTCAATGTTTTTATACGTATATCAGTATATAGTCATGTAATATAGAATAAAAACGTGGTTAGACACAAGGACCAATATACCTGTAGGTACCATGACCATAGAAGCATGTAGAGGTCAGTGTGGTCCCCCTTAAGTCTTTGGGGTGCCTGTGACCAACAGTTGGCCCACAGTAGACAAGGTAATTAAAAGAAACTTAAAAAGGAACACCACTTCACCAGGGAGGAGTTTTGTGGAATGAAGCTCATGACACCCACAAAACTTCCTCCCTTGCCTTGGTCGCTTGTAGAATCTTTGGAAGAAACAACAGTCCCGCCGGACCCCATAGCCTGCTTGATGTATGTTGCGTACAGAAAATTATTGCACCCGCGGACACGTCTGATGTCTCTGAGCCTCAGAGACATCGGACTTGTAAAATAATTTTCTGTACTGGGCAGTGGCCGCCGGGCCCCCTTCCCGACCGGGCCCTCGGATCACGTCCAAAGTTTCCGACCGCTCAATCCGCCCCTGTAAATACGCTAAGCTTAATAATAAATTTTAAAAATTTCTCAAGCCTTTTATATCCAGGTAATACAAGCAACTTTGAGCAAAGAGAGTACTGACATCTACAGAGATAAAAATGTACCATGGGTTTATCCTAAATCGTAAAAATATTAGGAAGCTGGGACATATGCATGTTTTTATTTTTTGTGTTCCTAGTAGCAATGATTACATTGTCGTGGTTATTCAGACTATCAGACTATATATTATAGCTGGTTAAAGTCTTTATCAAGTGACACAAATGTTGTCCTCTTGTAACCCCTATTATCTATTCTCTAAATGAGGGACGGTTTAATAAATTGTATTTATTGTACACGTTTTATCCATTCTCTGTGTTCCCTGTTTTAATTCTTTTTTCACGTACGTGTGAAACTGAATATTTACAAGCAACATCTCCTAGCAACCGTCAGTGAAAAACGCATTGCATCATAGTAATATAGTAACATAGTACATAAGGCCAAAAAAAGACATCTGTTCATCCAGTTCGGCCTGTCATCCTGCTAGTTGATCCAGAGGAAGGCAAAAAAAAACAAGATCATTAATAAATATATTGAAAAGAATAGGGCCCAGTACTGACCCCTGAGGTACCCCACTAGTGACAGTGACCCAATCTGAATGTGTACCATTAATAACCACCCTCTGTTTTCTATCACTCAGCCAGTTACTTACCCACTTACAGATATTTTCTCCCAGTCCGAGCATCCTCATTTTAAATACTAACCTTTTATGTGGTACAGTGTCAAATGCTTTGGAGAAGTCCAGATATACGACATCCATTGATTCGCCACTATCAAGTCTGGAACTTACCTCCTCATAGAAACTGATTAAATTCATTTGGCATGACCGATCCCTCATGAAGCCATGCTAATTCCCTTAGGATATGGGGGTGTATGCCATCTGGTCTTGGTGATTTGTCTATTTTAATCGTTTTAAGTCGCTGCTGTACTTCTTCTTGGGTCAGACAATACACTTTTAATGGGGGATTTTTTTACATTCAGCATTTCATCTGACAGTTTATTTTCCTCCGTGAATACATTGGAGAAAAAAATATTTAACAGCTTTGCTTTCTCCTCATCACTCTCTGCAACTCCCCCCTCATTACTCTTTAAAGGGCTGTCACTTTCAGATTTAAACTTTTTAACATTTATATAATTGAAGAACATTTTAGGGTTAGTTTTACTCTCTTTGGCAATTAATCTCTCGGTCTCTAGTTTGGCCGATTTTATTTGTTTTTCACATGTTCTAGTTTTTCCTTAGTTTTTAAGTGCTTCCTCGCTACCCTCCTGTTTTAGTGATTTATATGCTTTCTTTTTGTCATTTATTGCTTTCTTTACATTTTTATTTATCCACATTGGTTTCTTTTTGTTCCTTAACCTTTTATTCCCTTAAGGTATGTACCTCTCACAATGAGATTTTAGGATGCTTTTAAAGATATCCCATTTTGTGGCTGTATTTTTGTTTTTGAGGACTTTGTCCCAGTTAGTTAAGCCTATGGCCTCGCTTAGTTGGCTAAATATAGCTTTTTTTTATTTTTGGTATTTTTGTTCCTCCCTGTAAAAATGGTCTTTTGAATGATAATTGGAAAGTTATTACTTTATGGTCACTATTTCCCAGGTGTCCCCCAACCTGCACATCTGTTGTTCTGTCAGATCTATTGGTTAATACTAAGTCCAGTATGGCCATCCCTCTAGTCGGGTCCTGAACCAGTTGGGAAAGGTAATTGTATTTGGTTATTGCCAAGAACCTGTTTCCTTTATGCGATGTACAGCTTTCAGTTTCCCAGTCTATACGGAATACCTTGGGGTGTCTTCTTTCTAAAATGGGGTCACATGTGGGGTATTTATACTGCCCTGGCATTTTAGGGGCCCCTAATGCGTGAGAAGTAGTTTGGAATCCAAATGCGTAAAAATGCCCTATGAAATCCTAAAGGTACTCATTAGAATTTGGGTCCCATTGCGCATCTTGGCTGCAAAAAAGTGTCACTCATGTGGTATCGGCGTACTCAGGAGAAGTAGGGCAATGTGTTTTGGGGCGTATTTTTACATATACCCATGCTGGGTGTGAGAAATATCTCTGTAAATGACAACATTTTCTTTTTTTTAATACAAAGTTGTCAATTTGCAAAGATATTTCTCTCACCCAGCATGGGTATATGTAAAAATACACCCCAAAACACATTGCCCTACTTCTTCTGAGTACGTCGATACAACATGTGTGCCACTTATTTGCAGCCTAGGTGCGTAAAGGGGCGTAAAGTCCAATGAGTACCTTTAGGCTTTACAGGGTTGTTCACAATTTAGCCCCGCCCAAAATGCCAGAACAGTAAACACACCCCACAAATGACCCTATTTCGGGAAAGTAGACACCCCAAAGTATTTACTGAGGGGCATAGCGAGTCCATGGGAGATTTTATTTTATTTTTCCAGAAGTTAGCAGAAATGGAAACTTTATTATTTTTATTTTTTTCCTCAGAAAGTGTCATTTTCCGCTAACTTGTGAAAAAAAATGAAATGATACATGAACTCACCATGTCCCTCCGTGGCATACTTTGGGGTGTCTTCTTTCTAAAATGGTGTCATTTGGGGGGTATTTATACTATCCTGGCATTCTAGCACCTGAAGAATCATGACAGGTGCTCAGAAAGTCAGAGCTGCTTCAAAATGCAGAAATTCACTTTTTTGCACCATAGTTTGTAAATGCTATAACTTTTACCCAAACCAATAAATATACACTTATTGCATTTTTTTTCCCCGGTAATTTTTTATTAATATCAAAAAAAGGTAAAACATTAGCAACAATAAAATACCACCAAATGAAAGCTCTATTAGTGAGACGAAAAGGAGGTAAAATTCATTTGGGTGGTAAGTTGTATGACCGAGTAATAAACCGTGAAAGTAGTGTAGTGCAGAATTGTAAAAAGTGGTCTGATCATTAAGGGTGTTTAAGCTAGGGGGGCTGAGGTGGTTAAGTCCCCCATAATAACCACCTCATTATGATTTGTAGCCTTGTAGATTAACGACCCAGTCATAGCTATCATCCAGCCATGTCTCAGTTATTCCCACTGTGTCATAGTCCTCCTCATTCATCACTAATTCCAGTTCCCCAGTTTTGTTAGTCAGGATTCTGGTGAGAAAACTCACTCGTGTGAAAGGGGCCTTACATTCTGACTTTAAGGCTACTTTCACACTGGCGCTTTTGCTGGATCCGTCAGGGTCCAGCAAAAATGCTTCCATTACTGATAATGCAACCATCCGTATCTGTTATGAACAGATCCGGTTGTATTATCTTTAACATTAACATTGCCAAGATGATATTGCCATCATTAACTCCATTGAAAGTCAATGGGGGACAGATCAGTTTTCTATTGTGGCAGATTGTGGCAGAGAAAACAGATCCTTCCCCATTGACTTGCTTTGGGGTTATGCCAGATCCGTCTTGCTCCGCATCCCAGGACGGAAAGCAGAAGACAACACGTTGCAGTTTGTGCTCTGATCTGGGAACGCAACTAAACAGAACGGAATGCATTTTGGAGAATTCCATTTTGTTCAGTTCAGTTTTGTGCCCATTGACAATGAATGTAGACAAAACTGAAGCGTTTTTTTTTCCTGTATTAAGCCCCTATGACGGAACTCAATACCGGAAAACTTAAAATGACCCAATGTTTAAATCAAGTTTTCTAAAGAATTTTTGGTGATGTTATTTTTAATTTTCCATGTCACTATATTAAAAAAATCCAATTTTCACAATGGTCAATTTGGCAGGCGATTGTTAGGAAGAAAGCGTTCCTTCCCAACAAGCCCCCATGCAGCATTCCCCTGCAAATTAATGGGAGGAGCGATTGCTAATGCCATCACTTGTAATTATACAGACTTGTTTGCCTGCAGCAGAGCATGTCTATAGAGCACAATCTGCTGCTGGCAAATGACGATTTAGGTGCCTACAAAAACGATCCAATTGCCTGATGAACCAGAACTTCACTTGTTCATGGGGTAATCAGTGGCAATTATATGACAATTACGTGACCAAATAGCTGAGGTCCAATTCAGATTATATTTACGGTACTTAATATTCACCAAACAATTCAAAATTCACTTAAATGCACCGCTTCCTATTAAAACATAACTTTTAATGTATGTCTGTTAAAATAAATGGGCCTTTAATAAAATATTATCTCTGTTTACCACACATTCCACAATGGGATATAATGATAAAAAAAGCCACAGGATAGCAATAACAGAGGACACAATTGCTGGGTCTTTGACCCTATTGTACCCTGCCACTACTTCCTCCAGGCTTTCTAAATGTCCCTGTAGCTTTCCCTCTCTAGGAGGACAGTAGCTGCCCAGCTTCGCCTGACAGTGTGATTGGAGAGGAAAAATTGTGAAATCAGCTACCAACCAAGTCCCAAAATAACGCGTTTCCTCGGTACTCAACCGATTCATCAGGGGACCAATATCTGAAATGTCGGAGCCAGGATACAATACATACCACCTGGCTACAATCACCAATATTCAAAATCTCACCAATTTACAAGACCTCAATGCCAGGGAACAAATATACAGTATCCGTCCATTTTATATGCCAAAAACAGGTGCCCGCACCACGGCCACTTTTTGTTAGAACTGGCGTGAGCAGGGAAAAGTTGCAGATCATGGCGCAAATAACCTTTTCACTACAATCTGCACCATAAATACACCTAATATACGTGTATCTCTGGATAGGCCCCCTACAGGAACACTGCCACCTACAGGCCTCCAAACAAATATACTTGTGGAAGGCCTGGTTGCCCTGCACAGGCTCCCGCCTATAACAGCCAATGAGCAGCTTGCCCAATCTTAACTCAGGGAAACTGTTTGGACCCTGGGAGGACAGTCCTCTTGGAAACCCCACCTCAGATATCATGGGCACAATTGACCACTGCATCTGAGGGGTTAAATGTCTGTTGTGTAAAAACTCAGGCACCCAGTGGCTATGGCTCCTGCCCCAGTGAGGAGCGAGTGCCCTCTTTAAAGAAACATATGCCACACGTTTATGGTGCATGCTGTCAAAATTCTTGTAATGGATCTCAAATGAGAAATTAAGTGACTTTGCATATTGTCTAAATAAAAAATCTGTGGGCATCAGATTGTTAGGGTCGGGTGAGGGACAGCGCCCTGCAGGTGAAGAGCTTGTGATGACTGAATTGATTTGTAAGAACTGGTCTATTCAGTTCTAGTTACCTGTAAGGAATCAGAATTATTGTCATATTTTATATCTAGTAGGGATGTCCCGATACCAGTATCGGTATCGGGACCGATACTGGCATTTTCACGAGTACTTGTACTCGTGAAAATGCCGCCGATACCGCTGCCGATACCAGAAGTTCCGGTCTGGCAGCTTAAACCTAACCTGCCCAGTCCCCCTCAGGTCAGGCGCTCAGTCCCTCCATGCTCCTCCTGCCCTGCCTGCCTTCTTCATTCATAAAAGTGGGCCGAGCGAGCAGGCGGGACATGAGGCGCATGGAGGAACTGAGAGCTCAAGCTGCCCGATTCCTCCAAGCACCTCACGTCCCTCCTGCGCGCTCCGCCCACTTTATGAATGTAGAAGGCGCGCTGGGCAGGAGGAGCATGGAGGGACTGAGCGCCTGACCGGAGGGAGACCGCATCAATAGTTAGTAATTAAGGCCACATTAATAAAGATTAAGTTTAGGTCAATAGTGTATGGGGATCTCTGGATGACACTATGGGGGATCTCTGGATGACACTGTGGGGATCTCTGGATGACACTGTGGGGATCTCTGAATGACACTGTGGGGATCTCTGGATGACACTGTGGGGATCTCTGGATGACACTGTGGGGATCTCTGGATGACACTGTGGGGATCTCTGGATGACACTGTGGGGATCTCTGGATGACACTGTGGGGATCTCTGTATGACACTATGGGGGATCTCTGGATGACACTATGGGGGATCTCTGGATGACACTATGGGGGTCTGTGGATGACACTAATGGGGGATCTGTGGATGACACGTATATAGCATAATATGCTATATATGTGTCATCCACATAGCCCCCTGACATTGTCATTCAGAGATCCCCCACAGTGTCATCCAGAGATCCCCACAGTGTCATCCAGAGATCCCCACAGTGTCATCCAGAGATCCCCACAGTGTCATCCAGAGATCCCCACAGTGTTATCCAGAGATCCCCACAGTGTCATCCAGAGATCCCCACAGTGTCATCCAGAGATCCCCACAGTGTCATCCAGAGATCCCCCACAGTGTCATCCAGAGATCCCCCCATAGTGTCATCCAGAGATCCCCCATAGTGTCATCCAGAGATCCCCCCATAGTGTCATCCAGAGATCCCCCATAGTGTCATCCAGAGATCCCCCATTAGTGTCATCCAGAGATCCCCCATTAGTGTCATCCAGAGATCCCCCCATTAGTGTCATCCAGAGATCCCCCCATTAGTGTCATCCAGAGATCCCCCATTAGTGTCATCCAGAGATCCCCCATTAGTGTCATCCAGAGATCCCCCATTAGTGTCATTCAGAGATCCCCCCATTAGTGTCATCCACAGATTCCCCCATTAGTGTCATCCACAGATCCCCCCATAACAGCGTCATCCACAGATCCCCCATAACAGCGTCATCCACAGATCCCCCCATAACAGTGTCATCCACAGCGCCCCCATAACAGTGTCATCCACAGCGGCCCCATAACAGTGTCATCCACAGATCCCCATAACAGCGTCATCCACAGATCCCCATAACAGCGTCACCCACAGATCCCCCATAACAGCGTCATCCACAGATCCCCCATAACAGCGTCATCCACAGATCCCCCATAACAGTGTCATCCACAGCGCCCCCATAACAGTGTCATCCACAGATCCCCATAACAGCGTCATCCACAGATCCCCCATAACAGGGTCATCCACAGATCCCCCCATAACAGTGTCATCCACAGCGCCCCCATAACAGTGTCATCCACAGATCCCCATAACAGCGTCATCCACAGATCCCCCATAACAGCGTCATCCACAGATCCCCCATAACAGTGTCATCCACAGCGCCCCCATAACAGTGTCATCCACAGATCCCCATAACAGCGTCATCCACAGCGCCCCCATAACAGTGTCATCCACAGATCCCCATAACAGCGTCATCCACAGATCCCCCATAACAGGGTCACCCACAGATTCCCCCATAACAGGGTCACCCACAGATTCCCCCATAACAGCGTCACCCACAGATTCCCCCATAACAGTGTCATCCACAGATCCCCCATAACAGCGTCATCCACAGATCCCCCATAACAGATCCCCCTGGAGGCACATTGGTTGGAAAACACTATTATATTCCCATTTATCAATTTATTAACACTTGTACAAAGGAAAAGAAAAGCCGTTGTCCATAGCAACCAAATTCCAGCTTTAATTTTTTTCATTGCTATCGGCAACTGCGCCGCTATTTATACGAGGTATCGGTAATTGGTATCGGCGAGTACTTAAATAAAAGTATCGGTACTCGTACTCGGTCTTAAAAAAATGGTATCGGGACATCCCTAATATCTAGTGGTCAGTATGCAAACTGCACAATTTTAGGATTCTTTTAATATAACTAGTGACAATAGTGACAAAAAAGTTTAAAAAAGCACCAAAATGTGTAAAAAAAATTATATATGTTTACCATAAAAGAGGGATTTAAGCAATAGGTAATTTTCCTAAAAGAGATATTTCATTTAAATGTATGGTATATATTTTCCCCACAGAGAGCCATGGGAACATTAAAGAATATTTTTGTTTGGAAAACCTGCACATAAGTTAGATATATAATATAAAACTAAAATGTGAATATAAGTCTGAGATACTGATAAATTAGCAATTTCAAATCAGCATCAGAGTTAAGCAAGCCCTCAAAATTGTGTGTATTCATGACATAAAATGAGAAAGATGTTTTATACAATCTGGTTGACACAAATGTAGCTTCTAGCTGCTTGGGTAAAATGCTGCTTGAAACCAAACAATGCAGCTTTGAAACAAATATGCAAGGTTTGACAACCTACTGATAACTCAATAAAACAGCACTCCACATGTGACCTTTTAAAAAGTGGCTCAATCACTGTGTATATGTGGCATTAGATTGTAGGTAAAGAAAAAATAGACCTAATTGTGGCAATAAGCAACTGTTTGCTGTACTACTTGATTCCACTAACATCACTGCTGAGTTTAAGCAGTGTTGACCAGGTTTACTGCTGAGGTCGATTTATTCCCCATATGCTAAGCTATTGTACGTTGCTTTAAGCCTTGGGCAATTGCATATCTTTCAAGATTGATTCATATTTCACATATTATTTTGAAGATGGCAATAAGAGCAACATTCATTTGAAAAGTAGGCTACTTATATTACCAGACACCATGGGCATGTCATTGGAGAGCTCTTCTGCACCTGCCAAAATGACCTTGGTTAGTGGAGAGATGATAGAACGTTTTCTACGCTGTGTCTGACAGCAGTGTTACTGTAGCACGTTTGACAAATCGCTCACAATAAATTGGGGGTTACTTTTGGCAGAGCTGGCGTCCCTATCCATCAGTCCTGATTACGACACAAACGTCAGATACGGCACAGAAGGCATTTGTCAGGGAAAGTAAAAAGCAGTTGTTAGAAGGAGTTCTACCTGTCATTCTAATAAACTAAAGTCTGCTGCATTGTCTTGGAGCAAACAGATTCACAAATATAAAATGCAGCCAGCAATGTTTGTTCATTACTAATGATGTTACTACTCATGGTTAAGAGAGGGTATATTAGGGAAGATTTTATTTACCAACCTTGTGCTACATCCATGGTTACTTAATCAGTTCATTTTGTGAATTATCTAGCGAACACTGCAGCTCATTACGGTACGCAATATTTCTCCAGGGTGTTCTTTGATTTCTGGAAAGCTGAAATAGCTATAGGTTTTCTCCAGAATGTTCAAGTGAATCTAAAATAACCCTGGTAGCTGTTTTAATTCCACTTAATACCACTTCAGATGTGATACCTATTGCGATTAACTTTGGTTCAGGTGTAAATTTTGTTCAGGAAAACCCCAGGTTGTGATGGGGGAGAGGGTGATGGCTGCAGCAATATTTAATTGGCCTAATAAAGATATTTAAATTACTATTATGTGTTCTCATTTTTGTAGTTGTAATGAATGTTGTGTTGCAGCCTAATATTTTCTTCAATAAAGAAAGTTGTAATAATTTGACAATTAAGTTCCATTGTTCTTGTTAAATGTCAGGGACTGTAAAAGAAAATGAATGCTGGTTGACAAGACAGCCATGAAATCATATATTTGTTCTTAAGTATCTTAAACAAATTGGAGCCAGCATGACAGTTGGTGAAGTAGTGTTTTTAGTGATGGAAGTGACAGATGCCACCAGAGGGAGGAAAAAACAACCCTCGGTTCATTTTTGTTTAGTGTGTTTATGAAATGGTGAACCACGCTTGAGTTGGCATCTCCTGACTTCTCATTACCTTGGGTTCTCTTCTGTGCACACAATCATTTTTGTGCTACTTTTTAAAAGCAATTTCTGTCTACATCAAACCAAAACTGCTCTGTCGTCATTTGTTTTATCTGCATCCCTGGGGTGAGAACGACTCAAAAAATGATATATACTGTAACTCTTTAGGTTATGTTAAACCTTCCCACTAACAGGGCAGCAGAAAATCATAATGGATTAAAAATGTAATGTGATACTTCTAAGAAATGTTTATACACTTCCAATTTCCTAATGTATTAAGTCAACATTGCTCAAAATGGAGTTTCACTTTAAAGTTGTATGGCAGCATGCATTTTTGAGAGATTTTTTATTAAAACACAAGATTTTGTTGAAAAACTTGCAACATGTCTAATGAAAAACTGAAAATCTAAGAACACCATAGAGATTAAATGTCATTAGGCTGGTCTTCATTGAAGAGGAACATCTATAGATCTATTATTGCAAGGCCACATTTAGCAGCACTGAAAACTGGCACCAGTTTTACAGTAAATCAGCACATTTTTCCATTTAATTGTTAATGGTTTGTATCTAAACAGCAGTTTGGCAACACCCACGGACCCGGGTGACCATTAACAATGAGTGTCAAAACTGTGCTAATTTGCAGTAAAACCATATATCAGCAACATTTTCAATTGTATCTTGGCTGCTTCATGTGGCTGTACCCTTAGATTTCATATTTCAACAGTGCTTATGAGTGCAACTCTACAGACTTTTCCTACAACTCAGTCCCACTCCACTGACTGGATAAGAAGCATTACATGGTTACTACTCCAGTACTTGTATTGTACTTGGCCAGTCAACTGAAAGGAGTATGCTGATTAGTATAGATGAGCAAATTATTCAAAAATTTAATTTGGCTGTTTCACTGAATTTTATAAAAAAATTGCTTTGTGACAAATTACTTTGTTACAAAGTGCATTTCTTTGTAAGTAGTGGGTGCAATGACAGGGATTGGTGATTATGCCACTACCCGTCATTGTACCCCTCAGATGCCATGTTCATACATGATCGCTACATCTAATATAAATAATAAAATAATTTTAATAATAAAAAAAATCATACCTCATCCATTTGCTCACAACAGGCATGGGATTTCTTGCAAGAATTTCAAGCAAGATGGGGGGCGGCTGGCCCGTCACAAGCAAATGGATGAGGTAAGTATGTTTTTTTTTTTTGTTTTGTTTTTTACACTATTTCAGGTAAAATCAGTTCACTACTATGAAGCTTAATGAAATTTGGCTTCACAGTGAATCAAATTTATCCTGAAATTAGGATGGAAGTCTACTTCGTGAACTTTGATTCGCTCAACACTCCTGATTAGCATACAGTGTTCAGCTTTGAATGGTTGTTCCCTAGTGGGACTAAAAAAATGCTATACAATTGTATAAATGTACAAAAGAACTGTCATAGAAATACTTTGGGATTCTCCTCAACTGTAGAAACTTGTACTATGAATAAAAAATATTTTATTTTTGTGTCCTTTTTATTTTTATTTAGTTTCCCAATTGTATTCTACATTTGTAGAATTTGAACATTAACTTCTAAGTATTCCAAAATGGTGCAGAAAAAAGAAAAAAAAAAGAAAAAAAAATGATAGCTGGTGAAATGCAATGAGACAAAAAAATAAATAAATAAAAACCCAGCACATTCCACAGAGGACATGTCAGCACTTTCAACTGTTTGTCATGTTCCTCAAACTTTAATTAGCATTTTTACCAATTTGTGCTAGCCTTTGCTCTATAGGCATCAATGGGCACCCATGACCCTATTCCAATTCACCGGTTGTCCTTCCTTTCACGACTTATGGGATTTACTAATCATAGCATACTTGGAAGACGCCAGAAGACCTATCATTTTGGAGGTGCTCTGAGTTGTCTAACCATCACAATTTATTCCGTGTGATCCTCACACTTATCTATCTTTCCTGCATCTAACACATTAATGTCAAAAACTGACTGTTTACTTGCTGCCTAATGTATCCCAACCTGTTACTAGTTGCTCTTGTAACAAAATAATAAATGTTCACTTCACCTGTGAGTCGTTTTAATGCTATGGTGGATTGCAGTATGTAGTTTTTATATTAAAATGATTGTGAGCACCACCATCGCTTAAAACAGCTGATCAGCGAGGGTGCCAAGAGTCAGACCACCACTGATCTGATATTGATAACCTATCCTGAGGGTAGGTCATCAATATTGGAATACCGAACAGCCTTTTTATCGTTAGAATACAAAAAATACATGTGTATTGGCAGTAGCAATAACACATGCTGCTTTCCTCTTAGCAAAACTACTACTAGTATGGTTCCTAAACCAGGTCCAGTCAGAAACTGTGCTCTGCATTTTTATCTTTACTACTGCAGAACACCATTTTTAGCTGTCTTGGCTATTGTAACTAAACAGTGGCAGATTTGATTTGACTATGTTAGAGTGTTTCTTTTTTACCCAGATAAACAGTTGTTTGAGAGTAATGAACCATTGTTTTCTTCTGGTTGTTAGAATTTAAAATGTCTGTGGAGCAATTTATTGTATGGGCCTAACCAAAAATCATAGACTTAGCACATTTACTGGGCCATTAGGCAACTACAATTTACAGAAGTGAAACTGTCCATTAGCATAATCACAGGAGTGCAGAAAGCTTGTTGTGATCTGAGTCTGTTTTATTTTATATCCTTTATATACAATATGTTCCCATTGTAGATATTTTAATATATTAATATTAATTAATATTAATATATATTAATATATTAATATATCTGATTCTATTAGTTATTAAAAATATATGTTATAGTAAAACATATAAATCCATGTCTAGAATTGACATCACTTTTGGCAGTCCTGAGTTATTAAATAAAATTAAGAAAATGCGATATGAGGCACATTGTGTTTCTGATCATGCACCTATCTTTGTAATGCTAGACTGGTCACTTAGACTAATTGCCTATCGACACTTTAAATTAAATCCTTATTGGTTGTTGATATTGGAGGATAGCGCCAAAGAGATTGGTAAATTTTGGGAAAATAACGTAAACTTGGCTCATATACATATGATATGGGATGCAATGAAAGCTTTTTTGCGAGGTCTATATTTCAGCAAAATTGATTATCATAAAAAATCCAAATTTAAATATCAGCAAAAACTCAAAGAGAATATTTGCCGACTTGAGTCTGATATTGCGCACGTTAATAACTTAGACACCCAAAGACACCTTGTAAATGCCCAGATCGAATATAAAAATGATCTATTTAAAAAAACACAACATAAAACGCTCTTTGCTGGGCAACAGAGGTTCCATGAGTCTGGGAAATCTGGCAGACTTTTATCGTTATTGACCCGAAATCAGAGAACAACAACTAGGATCAATGCCATTCTAACGAGAGCGGGGTGTATTACACATGATTTAGGATTAATTATATCTGAATTTTTTGATTACTTCTCCACTTTATATAAATCTGAAGTCCTCGCCGAGAAAGACACTATAGAGCGATTATTAGACAAAATTTAGATCCCTTCACTAGAGGAGCATGATATTGAATGGTTAAACCGCCCCATCGGAATTGATGAGTTACAATCTACACTACTGACAATAAAGGGAAACTCAGCAACTGCGGGATATGGTTTCCCTTTCGAACCATACAGGAAACATGGCGCAGTTTTGCTTCATTATTTATTGGAAGTTATTAATGTATCCTTTAGCGCAGGGAATCTTCCACCATCCCTCCAAGAGGCCACTATTGTGTTAATTTAAATACAATTAGAGCCAGCACTCTTAATCTGGATATATAGACACAATTTATTAAATTTATATCATAAATTTATATCATAAAAAAGTTTTTTAAAAATTTTTAAAATAAAAAGGTGAAATGAAAAATAAAAAAGAAGCCCTAAGGTTTGCAGTACAGGTGTCTTGCTATTGTCAATCTTCTTATGTGTTGTAAGAAAATTAAATTAGGTGTTTTTCTCTTACAGTACTATTCACACAATGTATTTACAAGGTGCGTTTTTGTGAGAAGGTCCCGTTTGTAAGGGGTCTTTCTTCTCCAGCATACAATAAGTGGTTCTAGAAATAATGTCCAGAGTCCTGGTTTTCTCCTCTGTTTGTTTGCCAACCTATTTTTAATTGCAGGTTTAATAGCAGATTTAATAGATGTGGTCGCGTTTTACCATAAATTATGTCCAACTCCGCAGTTTGTCATTTACAGTCTTTATCACCTCCTATCACCTTCTGCTCAAGTTTGTTTCAGAGACCTTCGCCCATCTAATACATACATTTACTTTATGTTTCGTATTGTAACTCACTGTTTGTTGCTGAGGGGTCCGCAAGTGCTCGCCGGCCGTGGTGTCCCACGTGGTAACCGGCGCGAGCGAGCCCTCCTCAGTATGCGATGCGGTTGAGGGGGCCGGTCTCCTGCAATGTCTTTGGAGGTGAGAGGTATCCGCGGCAGAGTATAGGTATGTGCGCGATATTTCTTCTGTTCGTTATGCGGTCAGAGGGCCGGTCTTCAGCGGCATATGGAGATGATGATGGTTAATTCCACCGCAAAGCGAGTACACAGCGAATTCTGAAAAACAGGGCGTCTTTCTTTCTCTTGTTGGCTCCGGAGCTTCTATGTCAAGAGGCACTTATACATCCATACGCGTTTCGGGACTTTACTTTGTCCCTTCCTCAGTGGTAAAAGACTATTGTGTTAATACCTAAAGACAAAGATCCTCAATTGATAACCTCATACAGACCCATTTCACTATTAAACATTGATTACAAGAATTTTGTAAAACTTTTGGCCAATAGACTTAAAGTGGTCGTACATAAACTAATTCATCCAAACCAGACGGGATTCATCCCCAAAAGAAACATTTTTGATAATCTCCGTAGAACCTTTCTCAATGTTCCTCTGGGGGGGAGGGGGGACCACTCCATCCTGTCACTGGTTGCCGCAAAGGTGTTCAACAGGGTGGAGTAGCCTTTCCTTTGGAGTGTTTTGGAGCGCATGGGACTGGGAGAATATTTCTCCAAGTGGGTTCAAATTTTATATAATAACCCCAAGTCTAAAATCAACATAAGTGGAATGACCCCCCCGTCATTTGCGATATCCCGAGGAACCTGTCAAGGATGCCCCCTCTCCCCATTGCTATTTGCTATATTTTTGAAGCCGATTGCCTGTATGATTAGAGAGGATAGAGAGATAGTTGGCTTTGGAGGAGAGGGGGACAAAGATATAATCAGTTTATATGTGGACGACGTGTTCCTATTTCTCAAGTCTGGATATAGGATCCTCCCCAGGCTTATGGATATCATAAATGATTATTGTTCGGTATCAGGGTATGAGATTAACTGGGGGAAATCAAAATTCCTCCCATTATATTGTGTGGTCCCAAGGAGTTTGAACACCGGGGTTCAGGTATTATTGCCATCAGAAACTTTGAACTACCTCGGTATCCAAATTGGGTCACATTTAGAGAACTATGGGAAACTTAATATTCTTCCTATGATCCACAAGGTTAAAAGCAAAGTTCGAACTTGGCAAAAGCTCCCAATATCCCAAATCAACCGAATTGCTTTAATTAAAATGTCTCTTCTTCCAATTATCTTATACATACTAACTCCATGTCCAATATAGATTAAAGATTCATATTTTAAACTGTTAGAGAGCCTATTCAACTAATTAATATGGGGCCGGAAAAGGGTAAGAATTAAATTACATTTATTGGTCCATAATATAGAAGAAGGAGGGATGTCCATTCCATATTTTAAAGGGTATTATATAGCTTTGCAACACACATGGTGTATCAGGAACAGGACCAGTCAGTATATTAAGCTGTTGTTCAAAAGGTATAAAGGTCCCAGGGATGATTTATTTCATATTTTGGAATTAGATATTAAAGAAAAAGACTTGCAATATAATATACCAAAATATTAATAAATCTTCTAAATCTCGCTCATATATTTGGACATTGCTTAAAATTATACATCGTCTATATTACACTCCACGTCTATTATACAAGATCTATAAAGATAGAGAAGATTGATGCCCTAAGTGTCAATCTGCAAATGCGGGATATATTCATATGTTATGGGACTGCCTAGTAGTCAAGGAAATATGGCTTAAGATATTTTAGCAATTAGGTAGTTGCTCTTCGCTGGAATATGTCCCAACAATAGTCAAAACTATTTTTAGTATCTTTCCAGGAAGATACTGAGCATGCATTATGGCTTAGAGGGATTGCTGTTGCAAAGATGGCCATTGTGAAATATTGGGGATCACACAAAAACCCCTCTTATATGGAATGGAAAGACCATATTGATAAAGTATGTATATATGAGGGCATGTCATCTAATTATGACGATAAATGAGACAGGATATGGCACAATTGGGCTTGAATTAGTAAGACACCAGCAGCAACGGGATAGGTAAAGGGGTTGGATTATAAGGGTATTTGTTCTTCATGTATTTTTTTTAAAGTAAATATAATACATTGTAATAAGTTTTGTACAAAGAAAAAAAAAAAGATAAAAAAAGGTAGTGAACAAGGACAAAAGGTTCTTTTTGAATTGCTACTGTGACCTGGGTGCTAACAAAGGGATATGAGACATGTGTCTCTCTAAATTGCAGAGGGTGGATAATGTCTAAGGCACAATCTTAATTCATATTTGGAATGATAAACCAAGACATTCAGAATCAAGAGACTCAGGAGCTTCTCCAGTTGGAAGTTTTGGAAGTTTCGGCCTTAGACAACCTGAAAATCAAATTCTTCATATTTCGTAGGCATGTTTAATGTCCCTAGATTTCTAAAAATGGAATTCGAAATCTGCTGGTCATATCATCTTTTTAGGAGACATCTACCAAAAGTTATGGCACAATCTAAAATAATCATATAGCTGATGACTTTTGTGCATATCATTAACCAGTCTCTAGTTACATGACTAAGGGGAGAGCTAAGTGGGCTGGGGCTGGATCCCTTAAAGATGTCTTATGAACTTACAAACATGGTCAGATCCCAGTAATACACCTTGCTTGTCGGATTGGTCAACTTTCGTCTGTTCTCCCAGTGTGGATCTCTCACCGTTTTAATTGGTATGCTAGTCATTATCTTATCCCTATTTTATTTCTGTACTGTTTGCATATCTGTATGTCTTTTTGGCATCTTTTTGTAACCTGTTAGCACTGTACCTTTTGTATATTAAATTGTATATTTAATAATTTATTTGTTAATGCTCTGAACATACCCACACCCTCTAAGTACTGCCTTGCTGTGTTACCATTGAAGGCCAGTGTGCCAGAGGTTTGCCTGTCTATTGCTAGAAAACAGTGTTCCTGTGAGTGTTATATGTCTGTAACTGGGGTGTCCCATCAGGAGTATGGACAGCTGGTGGCAGTGTGGACGTGTTTGGGGCTACTTAACTCCTTGGTAGTCTACTGCGTTAGGTGAGTGATAAAGCAAAGTACCCCCTTACAATCGCATTCAAGGTCATGGGATTCAACGAATGCCAGAATGCCCCCTCATGACCTGTGGATGTGTAAATGCCAATCGTGACAACTGTTACACTGCAGTGCTTTATCTGCCTGGAGGTTGGTGATTGGCTTATTGGCCTATCCAAATCCAAGGAGTCACCATGACATAACCTTAAAGGGGAGCCACTCCAATTTGCAGGTACTTAGTTATCAGCATTGTGGTGTAGTCAGCTTCTGTTCTCTTTTTTTTTTTTTACATTTCTGCAATTTCTGTTTCTGATTTTGGACTTTCTGGTCCCATGCCCGTTACTGACCCAAAACTGAAATTGTTCTCTGCTTTGCTGGCTGCTAGGCTTCTTCCATATCCTGCTCGGTCTCATCCTCCATACAGCCGCTCCATTCATTTCATTTCTATGGGAATTCCGGAGATAGGGTAACACTGTACTGGGCTATCTCTGGAACTCCCATAGAAATGAATGGAGCAGCCATGTGCAGGTCCAACAGGCCACTCTGTTAATTTCAGGAGGCTGCATGGGGAAGGGGCATCCGTTCTTGTGATCTGTAGAGATCCCAGCGGTAAGATCCTCCCCGATCTAATAGTTATGTAGCCAGAATTCTCTTTTTATGCTGCAATTACAAGACTTGTAAATGATAACAGCAGGTTTACTACTTGTCTTTGAAAAAGCTAGTTTGAAAAAGACTCATTGTAGTTGAAACGTTGCTTTGTTTTTGGTGCTAATAAATTCACAAATGGACTGAAGATCAAGAGTCCTGCGGATTTTTCTAAGTTTTGGATCATTGAGGGGTCCCTTAGGCTGGGACTTGACATCGCGAGCACCGCCGCCGGATAATGGACTGGAAAGTGGTCAGTAAGTGGTGCTGTCCTTACCTATGATTGTATGACTTAGTTTAAAAACACAGGTCAAATTGCCCCTTGAACTTTTTGCCATTTTATTAAGAATTGTTTATTGTTCTCTGTAGCTATTGTAGGTTATAACCCTCATATTGTCATTGTTCTTCAGTGTTGTCCACCAAATCTGATGCCAAGTTTTTCTAGTTAATCTTCCCTTGTGCTTCTATTACTTTACTTGATTGACATTTTTACTGCCTTC
This sequence comes from Bufotes viridis, assembly GCA_033119425.1. Lineage (NCBI taxonomy): Eukaryota > Metazoa > Chordata > Amphibia > Anura > Bufonidae > Bufotes > Bufotes viridis. The sequence continues at coordinate 332,963,167 of CM065590.1, read as the reverse complement.
TTTCTGGGTATCCATCATCTAAAACTTTGCTCTTTCTGACCTTATTACATTCCCAGTATGAGCTGCTATCACAAGGATTGGCCTGTCTTTCAAGGTTCCTCCTAAATGCAAGGTAGCATCAGTTGAAAGCTGTTTAGATGGTTTTCTCAGACTTGTCATGTCATAGCACCATCATTAAGACCTCATTAAGACCTGCAAAATACAAATACCTTTCGAGTGTATTCCCTATTTTTCTCACGTCCTTCAATAGAAAGGTCCTTTCTTCTCCACCATACAGACACAAAGGACCTGCTCTATAATTTGAACGGACACATGAATAGGTCAGTTTGCTGTCTGCAAAAAAATGCAGATAGCACACTGAAGAAAAATGTGGTCTTGTACATAGTCAAGAAGCATCATTACACCACTGCCTTATTTGTGCTTTTCTTAGTGATTGCTATTCCCTTTATTTGTGAGTCTGTAGCTAAGGGTGCTTTCGCACTGGCAGCGTGGCTGTCCGGAAGGCCGTTCCGGCGGGTGAACAGCCTGCCAGATCCGCCATGCCGCAAGTACCCGTGCACTACCGTGCTGCTGCTCCGTCCCAATTGACTATAATGGGGCAGGAGGCGGAGCTACAGAGCAGCACAGCAGAGATCACCGGACTAAAAAGTCGGACCTGCAGTACTTTGGTCCGGCGATCTCCGGCCCGCCGGAACAGCCTGCCGGATGGCTGTGCTGCTGGTGTGAAGGTACCCTAAGGCTCATTTAGAGGGGTTGTGTCACGAAAAATATTATTCATTTTCAAACCAGCACCTGGATCTGAACACTTTTGTTATTGCATGTAATTAAAAATTTAGTATAGCCGCTGAGTTATTCACTGAAATCTATCTGTATAGTGCCACCTGCTAGTTGTACTTTTTTCCTTATTTCTCTGTCCACCTCACTGAGGTGGACGCACATGCTCAGTTCCATCCCTCACCTGTGACCAGCCCTATCTTCTGATAGAAGCTGTGACAGTTACAAGGAGAGCAGGACACGTCCCCTGAGCTTTCAGCCTGAAATAAATCGAGCAGACCCAATTAGATCAACAAATGGGAGATCTTTGGATCCATTTGAGGTACAGGGCTGGTTATAGCTTTCTTAGATTGTCATGTACAATATGATGTACAATTTGAATTTTTTACATCAATCATGGGGTGACCACTTTCATTTCTAGGAGCATTTGTCCTTGTTTTTATTGTGCATTTCCCACATATGCAGATAGCAATGCTCTAAAAATATTAGCGCCAGGCACTTATTCTTTATAAGCCAACATGTTTATTTCTAGGTTTTATGTCTTCATCTGTTCCCTCATATCAGCCAGAACAATATCTAACTTAAAGCTAAATAAAGTTAATAAACCCTTTAAAAAAATATATATATATATTTATTAAACGGGTTTTCTCACTTCAGCAAGTTGCATTTATCATGTAGATAAAGGTAATACAAGGCACTTAGCAATGTATTGTTATTATGCATATTGCTTCCTTTGCTTATTTTTCCATCACTTGGTTACGACCATGGTTACGACCCCCCTGCAATCCAGAATTGGTGGCCGTGCTTGCACACTACAGAAAAAAATACTGTCCTCCCTGGTGGCCTGGTCCATAGGTACACACATAGGCTGGCACTTTTTCCTATAGTGTAAACGGTGGTCATAACCATGAAAACGAGAAGTGTTCAATGTGATTGAAAAATTATCGTCGCCAGCAAAGTAAGCAATCTGGATAATAACAATACATTAGTAAGTAGCTTGCATTAACTTTCTCTACATGATAAGTTAATACATTTCCATCAGTGATTGTGAGCCAAAACAAGGTGCGGGTCAAAAAGACAGAACAGGTGCAAATCTTTCCATTAGACCTTATCTCTGTGTAGGCTTCACTACTGGTTTTGGCTGACAATAACTGATGGAAATAACTGACCAAAAAACTGAACAGTGAACTTGGCCATAGCTAGGGTAACTGGGTAGCAACTGTATTTTAATATTTTCATTGGTTTCCAGTTACAGAAAGGGTCCATTCACATGACCGTATCCATTTTTGCAGACTGCATTTTCCAGATCAGAACATCCTTCCCTATGATAGAAATGCCTACTCTTGTGCACAAAAACTGAAAACAATAGGCCAGCACATGGTGTGTTATCCGCATCTTTTGCAGCCCCATTGAATGAGTCTGCGTTCAATCTGCAAAATTGTGGAACGGACAGAAAAATACGGTCCTGTCAATGGTAGCTTCAGCTCCAGCCACATGAGTAATATTAACATCACAAACACAAAAATAAATTACAAAACCTTTAAAAAAAAGCCACAGGCGTTAGACTTGTCTTATCTGCAGTACTCAATTAAGTATATCTGTCTTCAAGTAGGCAACAAGATTAGGGTAAGGAGGACTAATTCAAACCAAAAAGCCCCCTAATTTGTGCAATACGCCCAAAAAAGTTGTATGCAAGTTGCAATAAATTACTCTGTACTTATCAAATGTTAACATATAGTAACTTTGTGTCCAATATTTCTGCCACTATAAGCTACTATAGACATCTAATGAAGTGGGATGACATTTTTTTAAAGTGTCCATCTAGAATGATCATCAATCATGGAAAATCATAGAGGCATGTTCCACAGTTATAGTTATAGTCGTAGCCAAAAGGACAAGAACTTATAATCGCAATTACCTACCTTTATTGTTTCAAAATAGTAGCCAGTGCCGTAACAGAGTAGGCAAGCATCTAGGGTGCAACCATCGTAGCAGGCATCCATGGGCACAATTGTATTTAAAAAGTTTAATAAATACAGGGATTCAGTGCACATTGCAATTTTGTTTTGCATTTGTTTCTGTAAACCATGACAGAACCTGCAACAAAACCTGTGATGTATACAAGAACCTGGTATAAATCAGGACCAGCAGAAAGTCTTGCACAGCTAGGTCCTAAAACTGAGGACAGAACAACAATGGTTAACAGAAGAAGTGAGAATATGAGATGTGTGCCTAGAATGTATAGGGCTCTGTATTTAAATGGTCTATTTTGGGTTTTTTATTAGCTTAGAAAGTCTAGTCTTAGGTCTGTGATATGTATTAATTTAATTTAGAGGGTCTGTATTTATTTAGGGAGCTGGACCCTTGTATTTGTTTAGGGGCTCTGATCTATGGTTAGTGTTTAGAGTGTCCAGTTATCATTGGTAATCAGTACCAGTTTAATGGACTGGACTGGACTAGTTTCTGTGTCAGTTTAGAGAGTATTGCCTGGGGTGTGTTTAAATTTGTTTAGGGTATCTGGTTTCAGTTTGTGTAACTTTAACCCTAAGTTCACACCTGAGCGTTTTACAGCGCGTTCAAACGCGCTGTAAAATGCTCAACACATGAAAACCAATGCTTTCCTATGGCCCTGGTTCTCACTTGAGCATTTTACAGCGCGTTTGAACGCGCTGTAAAACGCCCGACGCATAAACAAGTACTTGAGCTTTTTTTGGAGCGTTTGTCGCACGTTTTGTGATTGACACCACAGTAGTCAATCACAAGAACGCGCGTACGAATGCGCGTTTCCTATTTGCAAAAACACGCTGAAATACGCGCGACAAAAACGCGCGTCAAACGCGCGTTTTTAGAACGCTCAGGTCTGAACCCAGGGTAAGTGCTCTGGGGTTTGTATTTTGAGAGTTAAAATTTTTATCTTGTCAGCCCAATCCCATCTGCTCTGAGTACAATAAGGGTACGTTCACACAACGACATTTGTCGTGCGACAATAAGTCGCGCGACAAATAGAGCACAACTACACTGCAACATTTGTCGCGCAAAGTTTTGTTGCATTAATGTCGCTCGACAATTTTTAAAATGACAAATATCGTCGTGTGAACGTACCCTAAAAATTCTTTACACAAATCCTTTGTTCCTGCTTATAAATCTCATATACAACCCAACGGATGAGGTGTATTATTTTCTGGCATTATAGCGATCATGTAGATTATGCAAAGTACACATATTTGTTATCTTATTTTCCATTTTCACCTGTATTAAATGTAAAAAATGAAAAAAAATATACTGGATCCATTAAAGCCCTAGAAAAAACAACAACGCTATCTATAAAATTAAGCACTTCGTATCCGGGCCATTTGCCCCTTCCTGACCAGGACTAATTTTGCAAATCTAACATGTGTCACTTTATGTGGCAATAACTTTGGAACGCTTTTACTTAGACTGTTTTCTAAAAATCTGGTACTTCATGACAGTGGTAAATTTGAGTAATAAATATTTAAATTTTTCTTTATAAAAAAATTTACCAAAAATTTAGAAAAATTCGCACTTTTCTAAATTTCTATTTATCTGCTTTTAAAACAGATAGTGATACCACCTAAAATAGTTATTACCTTACATTCCCCATATGTTTACTTCATGTTTGGATCATTTTGTGAATGTAATTTTATTTTCTGGGGACGTTAGAAGGCTTAGAAGTTTAGAAGCAAATCTTTATATTTTTCAGAAAATTTCCAAAACCCACTTTTTAAGGACCAGTTCAGGTCTGGTCACTTTGTCAGGCTTACATACAATAGAAACCACCCCATTTTAGACATTACACTCCTCAAAGTATTCAAAACTGATTTTTCAAATGTTGTTAACCCTTTAGGTGTTCCACAAGAGTTAATTTTTTTTGGCATATTTTCCCCCCAATGCACCCCTAGAGTATAAACTCCAAAAAAGTGACCCATTTTGGAAAATACACCCCTCAAGGTATTCAAAACTGATTTTACAAACTTTGGTAACCCTTTAGGTGTTCCACAAGAGTTAATGGAAAATAATTTTTTTTGCAAATTTTCCATTTTAATCAATTTCAGTAACAAAGCAAGGGTTAACAGCCAAACAAAACTCAACATATATTGCCCTTATTCCGTAGTTTACAGAAACCCCCATATGTGGTCGTAAACTGCTGTACTGGCACACGGCAGGGTGCAGAAGGAAAGGAGGTTTTTGGAAGGCAAATTTTGCTGGACTGGTTTTTTGACACCATTTCACATTTGAAGACCCCTGAAGCACCCCTAGAGTAAAAACTCAAAAAAATTGACCCATTTTGGAAACTACAGGATAGGATAGCAGTTTTGGTGGTACTATTTTAGGGTACATATGATTTTTGGTTGCTCTATATTACACTTTTTGTGAGGCAAGGTAACAAACAATAGCTGTTTTGGCACTGTTTCTATTTTTTGTTATTTACAATGTTCATCTGACAGGTTAGATTATGTTGTAGTTTTATAGAGCTGGTTGTTACGGACGTGACAATACCAAATATGACTACTTTGTTTGGTTGTTTGTTTCAGGTTTACATAATAAAGCATTTTTGAAAAAAAAAAATTTTTTTGTGTCTCAACATTCTTAAAGCCATAGTTATATTTTATTTTTTCGGTATGAGATGACTGTTTGATTGGTACTATATTAGGGTGCATATGACTTTTTGATCGCTTGGTATTACACTTTTTGTGATGTAAGGTGACAAAAAATTGCTTTTTTTAACACACTTTTTTTTACGGTGTTCAGCTGAGGGGTTGGGTAATGTGATATTGCAGACGCGGCGATATCTAATATCTAAATTGTATTTACATAAGTTTTACACAATAACAGCACAATATCAACACAATATCATTTTTGAAACAAAAAAAAATCATGTTTTAGTGTTTCCATAGTCTGAGAGTCATATATTTTTTTATTTTTTGGGTGATTGTCTTAGGTGGGGTCTCATTTTTTGCGGGATGAGATGACTGTTTGATTTTGGGGTGCATATGACTTTTTGATTGGTTGCTATTGCACTTTTTGTAATGTAAGGTGACAAAAAAGGCTTTTTTTGGCACTGTTTTTATTTTATTTTTTACGGTGTTCATCTGAGGGGTTGGGTCATGTGATATTTTTATAGAGCGCTAGTTGTTACTGACGCGGCAATACATAATATGTCTGCTTTTATTTATTTCACTGATGTTTTAATGTCTCCATATTCTGAGAGCTATAGTTTTTTTTCCGGTGGTGGATTGTGCTACTACCAGGTTTTTCCACTCTACAGCAGAAGCAATGATGTTGATTGAGGCAATGATTTTGGATATATTGACTTTGGGGCCTTAATTCTCCTCTTACTGTTCTTCACTACTTTGGAGATTGTACATAATAATATACTATGTGGCCCTCACAGGAGCCTAGTAAATTCACCCCTCTGTAAGTTTCAGCACACGTGGCTGTATTATGTACTGTATTTAGTTTAGGCTCTAGATTTGCACAAGTTAGTAATCTTAGTGTCAGTGGTTTAAGAGGGCTGTGTTTGTTTTCTGTTTTTCTTCTACAGGTTTGGTATATATACTGTATAACTGGTGTCTGCGCAGCCATTCTTCTGCATCTCTGCAGTGTTCTATCATTCTGGGTGGTCTTCTGACCAGGGTCAGTTGTTCCTGGCCATTATGATGGCGGATATGAAGGCATTAGCTGCTGTAGAGCAGGAGAAGCTGAGCAGATTAATTTATATATTTTTGGAAAAGCATTCTGCAAAAGAATTTATACATTAAATCATTTTTTTTCTGACCTCAGTTGTACAAAGAGATCATCTTATCAGTGACTGATAGCATTCTCTCTGTAAGTTTGTATGCATAGATAGTCAGTCACCATTAACAGCCAAATATTCTGTCATGATTCACATTATTTGCTTTTAGTCAGTAAAATTATGGACTTTTTTTATTACAATATATTTTGTTTATTTGTCATGGTGAACAGCAATCATTTGTGGCTTGTCTCAGTTCAGTCCTACATGATTGTATACACACACTATCACACACACACACTAGAAGCATCATCCACAATTAGTATAAAAAGTATAATTTGTCCATTCTGTGTTTACCCAAATTATCTTGACTGAAATTGCATGCAAATTGTATTCTGCCACAGTTTATAAAGGTGTAATTTAATTTTACCTTTTAGCATACCAACCTTTATTATGTAACTAAACAAAAACTCTAAGTAATTGTCGTATAATTAATGCACTTATCTGTTTCTAATGGTAAGAAAAACCTTTTGATATTCAATGGCCTGTCGAGAATAGATTGAAAAGATTTGTCCTTTTTCCCTAGTAATGCAGAAAAGCTATTAAACTGAGAGGTCATAGGGGATCATGCACAAGAGAAATGTTGCATCTATATCATTGTATTTACCTGCATTTTGCAACAAAAGAAAAATTGGTGCCTGTGCCTTTCGTCTCCAGTGTTTTTGTAGTCAGTTCTCTTATGTGAAGCTACAATAACTTTTCCAGTACTTAAGGGAAAAGCAAATGACTAGTTTGAATGGCTTGACTAGCAATACAAAGTACGAGTGCACCAAAAAGAGAAATCACTATGCTTTTTTTTAACTCTTTCAAGACCAAGGCGTTTAAATGCCTGAATCCCCACACCAAAAATGTACTTGTTGGATTGCACATTATAAGGATGAATGTTTTCTCTTTAACCACCAATATAAACATCCTATGGGTGGATGTTTAACGCTAAATGGACTTTCTGGAACGTCCATTCAGAGATCGCAACTGCACGCTAATTGTGCAGCTGCAGAGCGGGTTGCCCGCTGTCAGTGACAGCAGGGCAACCCAGAGAGAAGGCAGGGACAGTTCCCAGGTGTCCCTGCCTTCTAGATCGCTTCATATACAGCGCTCAGGGCCGAGAGAGTGCAGGAGCTGTCAGGTCTTTTACAGACCTCGATCAGCCCTGCACTGAGGCTGTACAGCACTGCATTCTGCTGTACAGCCTCTCTGGGGGCTGTATTTCTTCTGTAACTGGGGCTACTATGTCAGAAAAGTCAAATGTCCCCCAGAGGTCTTGTATGACATTATAGGGGACACAAAATGTAAAATAAAAAATAAAACAATAAAAAAAAGTGTTTTATAAAGAAATAAAAAAAGGTTTCACATGTAAAAAAAAATTTCCCCAATTAAGTAATAAAAAAAAAAAAAAAAATTAAGATAGAAAAAATAAATAAAATGTCCCCCAGAGGCCTTGTATGACATTATGGGGGACACAAAATGTAAAATAAAAAATAAAACAATAAAAAAAGTGTTTTATAAAGAAATAAAAAAAGGTTTCACATGTAAAAGAAAAATTCCCCAATTAAGTAATAAAAAAAAAAAAAAATGAAGATAGAAAAAATAAATAAAATAGACATATTTGGTATTGCTGTGTCAGGGATAGCCGGCTCTATAAATATATCACATGATCCACCCTGTCCGATAATCACCATAAAATATGAAAACTGTGTAAAAAAAGCCATTTTTGTCACCTTTCATCACAAAAAGTGCAACACCAAGTGATCAAAAAGGCTTATGTCCCACAAAATGATACAAATAAAGCAGTCACCTCATTCCTCAAAAAATGAAAGTGCAGCTCTATATAGCTGTAGGGAGAGGACAGTATATTAACAAGCAGCTAACTTGTTTTGAGTTTTGTTTTCTAAACATGAAAGTATGACTCTAAATTAAAAAATGCAGGAATTCTTTATTATTTGTATTTATACATTTAACTAGCTTACTTGAGAACAGCTGAGAAATATGCATGCTGCATGTGCATATTCTCTAACTGGCTGGAAGAAACATTTAGAACATCTATTGTTATTATATTTATCTTTCTGTAATTGCAAACTCCCCTATTATAGACAGAGTTATTTTGATGGCCATTGTATTCTGTAGTGAATAGTGATCTTTCTGCTGCCTTTCTTCATAAAGGTTTGCATTGAGTGGCGGACATTTCATGTTTAAATGTAATACTTTTTCCTCTGGAAAATTGCTCAGTATACCATTTTCTTTATAAAAGTGTGAAATAAAGAAAATCTGCTTCTACACATAAAAAGTGTGAAGCACCGCTCCAGCAAAGGGTCACATTTTTAACAGATTCTGCTGGAGTACTGCTTTACACTATTTCTTGCCTTGTATTCGGATTCAGGAAGGTACAGCTCGGGACTCAAAGGAGCTGAGCACCCTCCACTGGGGAAGTTCTTTTTCATAATGATGCCCCATTTAACTACTTTTTGTTGCTTGTAAAAATATATTTTGGACCAATTGTTAATTTGATCTGTGAAGTAAGGGACACAAAAAAGTATGTTAAAATTTGGTTACAGCAGGCAAATTTTAGCAGATGCCATTATAAATATCTAACCATCCATTTCCAGTACTGCTAAAATCAGCTGTGTGCTCCCATTCCTGCCAAACAGCAGACCTTTCTGTATTGTTGAAAAAACCTGCCTTTTTGTTCAGCTTGATCAAGCAATCACAAACTATCTAAACAATAAAAAGTCTGTGCAATTAACTCATCCTTCTGGTTTTGCTTCCCGAAGGTATCCCTCTTAACAAACACAGGCAAACCTTAACTGCTCGCTAGCGGTGTTACTATTTTAGCTAATTAGAGAATGTCTTCATCTATTATTAGAATCTTACAATAAAGAATCTGACTACATTGCTGGTACAAGAAGAAATACAAGCAGCTTATAAGACTGCATAGTATGCACTTCTAAAATTGTTCATTAAAATTATCCTAAATCAATTATCTGATTTTACAATCCCGCCATGCACTCAAAACCAAGTTTAAGATCATAAAACAAAGCAGCGAGGACCAAAATAAATGTTTTTATTTTAATAAGATTAAAAATATATTAAAGAGAGTTTGTCAGGGGTCTTTTCAATTGTAATTGCCTAGGCCCCTAAGAGGTACTGGTCAATGTCTCCTCCCCTGTCTTTCTGTAAGCCAGCCCTGCATCCTTCCTACGTCAGTGTCTCTGCTCCTGAAAGTGGGTTATTGTAGGGCTCCTTCCTGGGCCTGGTAATATTGATGGCCTATCCTCATCCATCAATATCAGATCAGGGGAGGTCAAACACCCCTGATCATTTGTTTGAGAGTAGCTCCATTGTCTAAAAATCCCAGAGAACCACTTTAACTACATTGATATACGTTTTTAACTACAATTATATATTGTATTTGACTCAATGTATTGCTTTTTCTAAGCTAGATAAAATTATAAAATGAAAACTATGTGTTATAAATGTTTAATATGTGAGTATTTATATGATATGTAGATTACTTGAAAATGTACAGCATACAAACATATATTGACACATTTGTTTCTTTGTTAATAGGGATCTCTTTGTTAGTTTAATTTATATATTATGGAAAAAATGTGTTTTACTATACTGTAGGGAAATAATCAGTTCCTGTGAAAATAGATTTCAACCTGAGACTGGTTTAAGTTACTGGTTTTGAACAGTCCCCCCTATGACTATTTAGATGATTCCATATAGTCCAACCAGAATATGTATGCTAAGCAAAATTTATAACTTTAATTGCCCTTAGAAATGACTAAACTGCTTCTTTATTCAGTTATGAAATGTGCACTGCTCAGCTCTGTCAGTATACAACACAAAACAGGCATAGAAAATGATGAATGAGTCGGGCCTCTTGGACCATCCCATTCCCTGCCCATGCCACTCCCCCTTTTTTAGACCTTGCATGAGCGGCGAAAAGTCACAGATTGCACCGCAAATAACCTAACATAGTAGATTAATCTGTAATCTCCCTTAATCTGTACATCCTTGAGAAAAGAAGGGAAGATAGAGACTTTATGGAAACCTTTGAAAATGTAAAAAAATAATAAACACAAGAACAAGGGGGCACAATGTAAAACTAGTTGGGAGGAAGATCAGGACCAATGTCAGGAAATACTATTACGCTGAAAGAGTCGTTGAGACTTGGATCAAACTTCCACCAGTAAGCAAATTTTAAATTGCCTGGGATAAATATATGCCTATTCCAAGATCAATAAGACATACTATAAGAACAGACTACAGGGACCTAATGAACTTTTTTGCTGTCACTCTTCTATGTTTATATCTTCTATGTGAAAGAGAAAGTTTTCCTTTACACCTCTTCATTATGGGGTCCTAAAGAGTATGCAGAGGTAAACTGTACACCTCTCCATCAAACTGTTGGCAAACAATATAGAAATATTCCAGTGGACTTTCAGAGGTTATTTTCTGAATACACCATTGTGCGGTATTTCCTGTAAATGTTTGTCATGACTATCAGTACAGCACAAGCCTTTGTGGTACTTACTAATGTGTCAAGAAAAATAGTCCAGTCCACGCAAAATTCCCTTTTATAACCAAGCTTTAAATCAGATTCTCAGTATATCAGCACATATCATATTACTGCTATTAGTACTTGAGCCACTCATCTCCACAGTAATATCATTTTTTTCTACTTTTAATGCTAAGCAAGGATCCTTAAAATGTAATAAATCATGTACAACAATAAATATCCTTTCAGTGGGCTATAGTTCCGCTGTAAAATGATTTCTGCTGCAATATTTAACAAGGCAGAATTTTTTTGTTTTTAAGGCATCATATTAAATGATCCTGATGATTCATTTTAAACCAATGCATAATATCTGTTTAATCCATTGCAATGAAAATAAATCCTACATACTTTTAATCTCAAAAGACAACCAAAAAGGTCAATATCTATTGATTTATCTATATTATAAAAATCAATGTCTGTCCTCTATAGGCATAAAACCATTGGACACCAGATTTGACACCTAGGTACCCATCGAGTCTCTCTGATGGTTTTCATAAAGGTCTCATCTCTCTCGTATCATTCTTGAGATATTCACCAAAAAATGCAAATATAGCACCATCACATGACCCGTATTAGCCAGTAGAAGCTTGCAAGTTCTTCACCGATATTCTAACTGACATAGACATGGACACATGGCCCTTATTACCTAATAGAAGCTTGCAGGTCCTTCAGTCTTCACCTCACTGACATACAGTATTACACCAGGTTTCCATAAGAACTGTTATGGTGAGGGGGCGCTGTGGGGGTCACTTTAAAGGGCATGGAGAAATCAAATAGGCAGCATCTCCCATTACTTCATCCTTATTGAAGACTTCATAGCATACCAAAATTTTTCAACGTTTCGGCCATGCAACAGCCTTTGTCAAGCATAAAAGACATATAATATACATGCATATAAATAATAAAATCATGGTCCACCCCTTGCCCTCTATTCCAATCAGGCTTCTCCCTAAGCACACCCACAAGTTCCTCTACCTATCAGAGTACAAATCCCATCATTGTGTTCATTAAAACTTCACCTGCAATTGGCGTCCATAGCTGCTGTCACCACGTGTTCTCCCATGGTTCGTGTCCTCATATTACTACTGCGCATGTCCCCACACCAGCGGCTCCATTCTGGTATGTGCACGATCGTCAGACGTGAGATCTCGCGAGGGTTGACGTCAGCGACCAGCTGATCGCAGCATCACAGAAATCTTGCGCTGCTCGTCAGCGCAATCCCAGGACTGAGCATCGCGTTGTCAAGGGGATCCCACGGCAACAATATGACAAGATTGCATACCATCCAATTATATGCACAGGTCAAAATGACAGGACAATAACAGTGACAGGACCCTGACGTCACATGACCGGGACATCCCTCATAGTAAAAAGGTGACCAAGTCATGTAATTCAGGTCTGGCAATAGCACCATCATTATAAACATCATATGGGCCATATTACATACTATCATATAGCCACATATAAAGATCTAACGTGCTAGTGGGTAACACAGGATAAATCCAAGTGACCAAATGATAGTCACTAATGTGGGTGGAACCAGAAAACACATAAAAGCATATATTTTATAGAACACTGATGTGGAACAAGCACCGTCATTAATCTATGCTGGCTACATTGAATTCAGTGTTCAGCCCATAGGGCTGCAGTGATCTCACAGTGTGGATCCATTTTAATTCTTTCCTCCTAAATAGTTTATTTTTATTACCACCCCTCCTCAGTGGCCCTACAGAGTCTATAACATGAAAACGGAGCTGATTAGTTTTAAGCAAATATATTTGCTGCATTTGTGGGAGGGGAGGCGGATCACAAGGCTAGTTACATGCACCTGCGGGCCTAGGCTGGCTGATTGCTAGGCTATTTACAGGCTCCTGTGGGCCCAGGCTGACGCCGGTTCAGCTGATTTCACCCACCCACCCACACCATCTTACAGTAATTTCATATTAGGGTGGCCCCCTTTAGGCTGCCCTACCGCAGCAGTTATGGCATAATTCTACTGCTTGTTGTAGATAGGGTTAGATAGGTTAGGTACACCTTTCGGATAGCCGATCCGACCACAAATAGAGTGTCCGCAGTCAATGATGTGGATGGGGCACTGTGGAAGTCACTGTTAAGGGGATGGGGTGCTGTGGAGGTCACTGTTAAGGGGGCAGGACACTGTGGAGGCAGTTGACAATAAAATAGGCAAGGATATATAGGTCTACTAGCAATTTTCCATTTAAAAAAGGGCATTGATTGGCCTCCTGGACATTCTTGGAACAATCCAATAAACACAAAAACAGACAGACTAACACCTCATGCTTAGGCCTTGCGAGGTACTTTTTCTAGTTGAATATATTATTTGGTCATTTAAATATAGGATTGTGTAGGAATTTAGTATTACGTAAAATAGTCAATACAATGGGAGCTGCCTGCAAGTTGATCTCCACCCTTAGAGAGCAAACTGAATGATCTGTAGCAGAATTATAGTCTGAAATATTTGCAATTATGTTCATATTTAGGGAAAGTAATGCACTGGTCTATGTAAAGGATAGTCTTTGGTCAGTCATGGAGAAAAAAAAGGTTCTTGCAAATAGTCTCCTACCAAAACAGTTACAATATAATGTGCTGTAACTACATACAACAAACCAGGAATATGTATGCTAGAGCCCTTCAAAAGATTTTCAAAAGAACAACTCCTTGTGATCTATACATTTCTGGCGGTGAAGACATATTTATATAATTCTGGTGTACCCTTTCTACCAGATATAATATGTAGGTTTTATAGAGCGGACAAAACCCAGAGCTATAAATCTGGATATCAGTGAAAAAAATTGGACAAATTATAGAATACTGTCATAAAAATATAATTTTAGAGAGCAACGTGGAAAATTAGCATTGAATCTTCAATTTAATGACTGTGCTGGCAGATGTTAAAAGAATGACTTCAGCTTGAGTTGTGTGAAAAAAAATCACAGCTTTCTTTATAGGCTTTTGTAGTAAAATCAGTCACTGTTTACCACATAGTAAAGACATGTACCCTGTTTAATATCTCACATATTTATACTGTTCCAAAAGCTGAAAAGCAGTCATATATAATAAAGCAATAGGAACACATACATATTAAAGTTGGATTCATGGCAAGAATACTCAGTATTTCCATGACAACAGTTGCTATGCTATGTCTAATTGCAAAGGTTTTATTTTAATTACACATATTTTTTTTTTCCATAAAGAAAACGTAAAAGGGAATTTGTAAGGAAATACCAGGAGAGACAAAAAAACAGTTCTTTGTTCTCTTAAAAAGTATAGCTGGTCCCTTGATGCCCTGGCATTTTAGTGTTGATCACCATATAAGAAGATTTTATCTTTTAAATATGAATCTGTGGGTTGTATTATAATACAAAAAAGTACATTTACCATTTTGTGTCCCTTTTTGGTTATATACAGAGAAAAATGTTTATCCATAGTGGGCTTCACATGTGAACTTTGTATGTTGTCCTTTTTTACAGTACAAACCTTAAAAAAAATCACATAACAGATAAAGAAATGAGATGCCATTAATTCTTATTACAAAACAATATTTGTGCTATGCTGTTTTCTGAGCACTAAATCATCAGTCCTGCTTGGGAAAGCCTCTGGTGTGTGGACTCATACAAACAGGAACTGGGGAGGGAGTGGGATAGGGAAAAAAAAAGGAAATAAAGTCTACATGTATACTCAGATGCTAGTTGCATAGCCCAGCTGGTCATTTCTTTAACACCTTCAATGGGTTTTATCTTAAAACGTTGTTTACTTTGTTATGTTTTTTAAACTTTTATGTTCTATTAACCCCTTCCCAACCAGCGCCATAATAGTACGTTGCCGCGGGAAGTGACTGGGCGGGTGCAGGAGCAGCGCCCATCCAATCAGCTGCAGGGGACCGGCTGTTCGCATTAGCAGGACCCCTGCTGTATGCGCCGGCGCATTAACTTTCACTATGCTGCGGTCAGCGCTGACCGCGGCATGCGCAGTGTGTGTGTAAGAAGGGAGCTCCCTCCCCTTCCCCTTCGGGTCCCCGCGCTGCTGTGACGGGGAGCCGATGGCAGGGAAGGTAGCCAATGCCTTCCACAGGTATCGGGGCTGTCTTCCATGTAAGCCAGTGAGATCCAGCCCCCTGTCATGACCCCCAATGCAAGTCAATGGGGACGGATCCGTTTTCTCTGGCACAATCTGTCACAATAGAAAACTGATGCGTCCTCTATTGACTTTCAATGGAGTTCAAAATGGATCCGTTTTGGCAATGTTAAAAAATTGTTAAAGTTAATACAAGCAGATCCGTTCAAACAGATGCATGCGATTGTATTATCTGTAACTGAAGCGTTTCTTTCCGGCATAGAGCCCCGACAATGGATCTTCCAAACACAAGTGTGAAAGGGCCCTTAGAAATTTCAATCTCAAATTTCTTTATATCATTGAGTATGTAAGTGTGTTTACATAAATAGCTGTCAGTCACTGGGAGGTCTTAAAGGGCTTGTAACACCTTGTAGCCTTGTAACACCTCCCACATGTACAGCTATCAGAGACTGACAGCTATTTTGGTATACAGACTTACATGATGCTATTAATCACTGATAAGATGGCCTCATGTACAACTGATGTCATAAAAAGCAAACACAAAAAATAATTAGGTAAAGACAATTGTGCCATACTCACTATAGAAAATGTACTAATGCTGATGCTACTTTATAAATGTGGGATTCTTGGAAAATACATTTTGTACAAAATTATTTGTGCCTCTCGGCCATTGTCAAGGCACCATTGTATTTACTTGATTATTTGTGTTTGATGAGTGCTGTTGCATTGTGTTTGTTTTTGCTTTTGCTCTTTCGGCCATGGAGACGTGTACCTGCGCACTGGGACGTGCTGACTAACACCCATTTTTTTCTGTGATATCAGAAAAAGTATAGGTTTAAATGTATACATTATACGTTTTACTGAACTGTTTTCCCACAAAACTATGTATCAAAATACTCAGCTTCTCCTGATCTATAACATGCTGCCTGTAGATGATACTGCAATTTGTGGTGACAGGTCCTCTTTAAACCATAATGTGTTTGACCTAGAATAAAAAAAACCTCTGCAGAATAGGGCTGGGGTTTGTAGCTTGCTCATATGCTCAAATTTCGACTATATTCCCAATGCCTTCTTTTTTCTTGAATATATAGGACCCAGCTTTGCACAGGTATATTTCATCTATTTCATGTAATATTTGTGTGTGTCGTTAAAAGATATTGACAGTATCCGCTATAACAGTGACATCTATGGTATCCCGACCCTTTAACAGTGACCTCCACAGCGGCCCTCCCACTTAACAGTAACATCCACAGCAATCACCCCTTTAACAGTGACCTCCATAGCGGCCTCCCCTTTATTAGTGACCTCCACAGTACCCTGTCTCGTTAAAAGTGATTTCTGCAATAACTCGCCCCCTTAACAGTGACCTCCACAGAGTTCTGTTCCCTTAAAATGTGACCTCCACAACACCCCTCCCCTTAACAGTGACCTCTACAGCTCCCCGCCAACTTAACACTGACCTCTATAGCGGACCGTCCCCTTAACTGTGACCTTCACCGTCTTTAACAGTGACCTCCACAGCATCTCGCCCCTTAACAGTGACCTCCACAGCAGCCCGCCCCTTTGACAGTGACCTTTACAGCACCCCTCCTCCTTAACAGTAACCTCCACAGCAGCCCACCCCTTTAACAGTGACCTCCATAGTGGCCACCCCTTTATTAGTGACCTCCACAGTACCCCATCTCCTTAACAGTGATTTTAACAACACCCTGTACCTTTAACAGTGGCCTCTACAGCAATCTGCCCCTTAACACTGACCTGCATAGCGGACCATCCCCTTAACTGTGACCTCCACAGCAGCCTGCCCCCAGGGTGGCTAGAGGTCCCGTTTTAGGCCTGACAGTCCAGCTTTCAGACTCCTTGTCCTCCGTCCGGCGCAGGGCATGGACGGACACAGGGATGTCTTTTTGAACAGCTCACTCTAAGACAGCAGCACTGTTCTGTCTGAGGGGTTAATTGCCGCGGATCGCAGCGCCCGGTCACAGGCAGGTGCCAGTAATGAGCTTCTTCTGCCTGCATCTGTATAGTAAAAGACACTCCTCATTGGTGGCCAGTGCACCCCCCCCCTCTCCCCAGTATTAGACATTGGCCAATGTCCCCCCCTTTCCCCATTATTAAATACATTGGTGGCCAGTGCGCCCCCCCATTCCTCCCTCCCCCCAGTAATAAAAGCATTGGTGGCAGTGGCCACACGGTCCCCTCACCTCCTCCTCATTGGTGGCAGTGGCAGTGATCGGAGCCCAAGCACTGTAATGCTGGGGCTCCGATCGGTTACCATGGCAACCAAGACGCTACTGAAGTCCTAGCTGCCATAGTCTGCTCCCTGCTGCTGTGTGCACAGAGCACAGGGCAGCAGGGAGAGGGTTAAGTCCTATTTACCCTAATAGAGCTCTATCAGGGTGAATAGGATGAGAAGATCCCAGGTTCTAGCCCCTAAGGGGGAAATAGTTAATAAATAAACTATAAAAAAAAAAAAGTTAAAAAAGTACACCAAAATATTAAGTATAAATCACCCCCGTTCCCAAATAAAATATATAAACAATAAATAAAATATTACATATCACTACGTCTCAAGTCCAAACTATTAAAAAAATCCTCTTAAGCGGTGAACGCCCATAAAAGAAAAAAAAAGAAAAGAAAAACTGCACAATTCGCCATTTTATTTTAGTCGCCTTGTCCTCCCAAAAAATAGGATCGGACTGTTGTATTATTAGCCGGACGTTCAATAAAATGAGGAATGCACGCAGCTTTTTTTGGCCTTTTTTTTTTTTGCGTGGTATCGAATGGTATCGAGTATCGCAATACTTTTTTATGGTATCGATACCGAATCAAAATTTTGGTACCGAAACAACTCTATTCTATTCAGGAACGGTACGTGCTAGAGAGCTGAGACCTGGTCTAAAACCTTCCCGTACACCTGATGTACCTGTGTGCCAAATTTCATGATTGTAAATGTGACAGTGCGAATTTCTTTAGTAGACATACTTACACACATACACTCAGCTTTATATATTAGATTCACATTTTCCAGTTGTGTTTGTTTTTTGTTTGTTTTTGAGAAGCAAAATTTAAATGTAATTATCTGGATCCATGTTATTGGGCTTGAGCCCATTCTTGCCAATAACAGTTAAGTGATGAAAAATCCGTTTTTTATACATTATCATTGACACATGCAAGGCTATGTTTTTTTTTTTTTGGGTGTTGTTTTTTTCAGGAGAGAAAACATATGCTTACCAAGAATCTCACTCAGTAAGGTTTTATGCAGCCAATATGTGCCAAGGGTTTCTAACAATCAGTCTGTGCTGCTTTGTGTCACTTGGCCGCCATACAGTTTTATTAATCGATCCCTTTATGATCTCCAGCAGTTTAAAATTCTCAGAACAGGGAGCAGAATTGATGGAAAAGAAAGTATCAAGTGCTGCTATTTTCAGCAGTTTGTTTGCTGTCCAACTGCTGAATCTTACCATAGTAAAGGCTAAAGGCAAGTCATGATTATTTAGATTGTTTAGGGAAAAGTGCCATTGACAATCTCGGTACCAAATTTCATTGTTCAATCAAATATTCTCTCCTGCAGAGAGCATGGTGAAGGAAAAGTAACATTAGTTGTAGAAGTAGTAGCATTTGTTAGTAGGAGCAAGGTGCTGTGTCATATGCAGGCAGTGAAAGAGACAAGGACTGATCTCTGTGGAGGAGGAAGACTTCTGATACAGTGTCAGCAGCTGGACTAAGCTACATTAGGAGTCTAGCGATCTGAATGTTCCATTTACATTTGGCTGAATATTAATCATACTTTTGTTTCATTTACGGTATATTATGTACTTTGTCTTTTAACCGCTTCAGCCCCCCTAGCTTAAGCACCCTTAATGACCAGGCCACTTTTTACAATTCCGCACTACACTACTTTCACCGTTTATTGCTCCGTCATACAACTTACCACCCAAATGAATTTTACCTCCTTTTCTTCTCACTAATAGAGCTTTCATTTGGTGGTATTTCATTGCTGCTGACATTTTTACTTTTTTTGCTATTAATCAAAAATTACCGAAATTTTTGAAAAAAAATGACATTTTTCACTTTCTGTTGTAAATTTTTTTTAAAAAAACTACATTTCTATATAAATTTTTCTCTAAATTTATTGTTCTACATGTCTTTGATAAAAAAAAGTCCAATAAGTGTATATTTATTGGTTTGGGTAAAAGTTATAGCGTTTACAAACTATGGTGCAAAAAGTGAATTTCGGCATTTTGAAGCAGCTCTGACTTTCTGAGCGCCTGTCATGTTTCTTCAGGTGCTAGAATGTCAGGATAGTATAAATACCCCCAAATCACACCATTTTAGAAAGAAGACACCCCAAAGTATTCATGGAGGGGCATGGTGAGTTCATGTATCATTTCATTTTTTCACAAGTTAGCGGAAAATGACACTTTCTGAGAAAAAAAAAAAAAGTTTCAATTTCTGATAACTTCTGGCAAAAAAAAAAATCTCAGACGGACTCACTATGCCCCTCAGTGAATACCTTGGGGTGTCTACTTTCCGAAATGGGGTCATTTGTGGGGTGTGTTTACTGTTCTGGCATTTTGGGCGGGGCTAAATTGTGAGCCGCCATGTAAAACCTAAAGGTACTCGTTGGATTTGGGCCCTTGTGCACCCAGGCTGCAAAAAGTGTCACTCATGTGGTATCGCCGTACTCAGGAGAAGTAGGGCAATGTGTTTTGTGGTGTATTTTTACATATACCCATGTTGGGTGAGAGAAATATCTCTGTAAATTGTCAACTTTGTATAAAAATTTTTAAAAGTTGTCGTTTACAGAGATATTTTTCACACAAAGTATGGGTATATATAAAAATACACCCTAAAACATTGCCTACTTCTCCTGAGTACGGCGATACCACATGTGTGCCACTTTTTGCAGCCTGTGCAAAGGCTCTAAAACCAATGAGTACCTTTAGGATTCACAGGGCATTTTTACGCATTTGGATTCCAGACTTCTTCTCACGCTTTAGGGGCCTCTAAAATGCCAGGACAGTATAAATACCCCACATGTGACCCCATTTTGGAAAGAAGACACCCCAAGGTATTCCGTGAGGGGTATGGTGAGTTCATGTAAAATTTTATTTTTGTCACAAGTTAGTGGAATATGAGACTTTGTAAAAAAAAATAAAAAATTTCCGCTGACTTGTGCCAAAAAATAAAAATTCTGTGGACTCACCATGCCCCTCACGGAATACCTTGGGGTGTCTTCTTTCCAAAATGGGGTCACATGTGGGGTATTTATACTCACCTGGCATTTTAGTGGCCCCTAAAGTGTGAGAATCCAAATGCATAAAAATGGCCTGTGAAATCCTTAAGGTACTCATTGGTTTTAGGGCCCCTTTGCGCACCCAGGCTGCAAAAAAGTGTCACTCATGTGGTATCGCCGTACTCAGGAGAAGTAGGGCAATGTGTTTTGGGGTGTATTTTTACATATACCCATGCTGCGTGTGAGAAATATCGCTGTAAACGACAACTTTTTTAATTTTTTTATTCAAAGTTGTCAATTTACAGAGATATTTCTCTCACCCAGTATGGGTATATGTAAAATACACCCTAAAACACATTGCCCTACTTCTCCTGAGTACGGCGATACCATGTGTGACCCTTTTGCAGCCAAGATGCGCAAAGGGCTCAAATTCCAATGAGTACCTTTTAGGAGGGCATTTTTACGCATTTTTCTTCTCACGCTTTAGGGCCCCTAAAATGCCAGGGCAGTAGAAATACCCCACATGTGACCCCATTTTGAAAGAAGACACCCCAAGGTATTCCATGAGGGGCATGGCGAGTTCATAGAAGATTTTTTTGGCACAAGTTAGTGGAAATTGATTTTTATTGTTTTTTCTCACAAAGTCTCCCTTTCCGCTAACTTTTGACAAAAAGTTTAATTTTTCATGGACTCATTATGCCCTCAGCGAATACCTTTGGGTGTCTTCTTTCCAAAATGGGGTCACATGTGGGTATTTATACTGCCCTGGCATTTTAGGGCCCTAAAGCGTGAGAAGAAAATGCGTAAAATGCCCTCCTAAAAGGTACTCGTTGGATTTGGGCCCTTTGCGCATCTTGGCTGCAAAAAGTGTCACACATGTGCATCGCCGTACTCAGGAGAAGTAGGCGATGTGTTTTGGGGTGTATTTTACATATACCCATGCTGGGTGAGAGAAATATCTCTGTAAATTGACAACTTTGAATAAAATTTTTTAAAAAGTTGTCGTTTACAGCGATATTTCTCACACCCAGCATGGGTATATGTAAAAAATACACCCCAAAACACATTGCCCTACTTCTCCTGAGTACGGCGATACCACATGAGTGACACTTTTTTGCAGCCAAGATGCGCAAAGGGGCCCTAAAACCAATGAGTACCTTTAGGATTTCAAAGGCCATTTTTACACATTTGGATTCTCACGCTTTAGGACCCCTAAAATGCCAGGGCAGTATAAATACCCCACATGTGACCCCATTGTGGAAAGAAGACACCCCAAGGCATTCTGTGAGGGGCATGGCGAGTTCACAGAAAAAAAAAAATTTGGCACAAGTTAGCGGAAATAGATTTTTTTTTTTTTTTACAGTCTCATATTCCACTAACTTGTGACAAAAAATAAAATTTTGCATGAACTCACCATACCCCTCACGGAATACCTTGGGGTGTCTTCTTTCTAAAATGGGGTCACATGTGGGGTTTTTGTACTGCCCTGGCATTTGAGGGTCTCCGCAATCATTACACGTATGGCCAGCATTAGGAGTTTCTGCGATTCTCCGTATATTGAGCATACGGGTAATGAGATTTTTTTCCGCTCAGCCTCTGCGCTGAAAAAAATAAATGAACGGCACTGATTTTTTCATTCGCATCGGTCAATGTGGATGAAAAAATCTCTGCCAAAATCAGTGACTGCGGTGCGGTGGGCTGGGCGCTAGCTGCCTAACAAGTAGCTAACTAACTGGCGGTGATAAGGGACCCTTATGCCCCATTCACACGTCCGAAATTCTGTTTGCGGAACGGAATTGCGGACCCATTCATTTCTATGGGGACAGACTTTGTCCCGCTCGGATCCGGAATTACGGATCCGCGCTCCGGGTCTGCACTTCCGTTCCACAAAAATATAGAACATGTCCTATTCTTGTCCGCACTGCGGACAAGAAAAAGCATTTTCTATATAGTTCTGGCAATGTGCGGATCTGCAAAATGCGGAAAGCACATTGCCGGTGTCCGTGTTTTGAGGATCTGCGGATCGGATCCGCGGATCGGATCCGCGGATCCGTGAATCCACGGATCCGTGAATCCACGGATCCGCAAAACACATATGGACGCCTGAATGGAGCCTTACAAGGGGTGTGATCAATGACAGGGGGTGATCAGGGGTCTAGATGGGGTGATCAAGGGGTTAATAGGTGAGGGGGTGGGGGGTTAGTGTAGTGTTTGGTGCAACTTTATTGTAGTTACCTGGTCCTCTGGTGGTCGATCCCAGCAAATGGGACCACCAGAGGACCAGGTAGCAGGTATACCAGACGCTGTTCACAAAACAGCGTCTGGTATACATGTTTGATGCGATTTATATCGCATCTACAGCCTGCCAGCGATTGATCATCGCTGGCAGGCTGTAGTTTAACTCTCGAGACGCGCGCCACGCGCGCGTGCGTTCACAGGAACTCACGGGTCTCGCGAGAGGACGCGCCGATGCGTCCACTCAGAAGATCCCGGCCGCCCGCAGGACGCAATCCTGCGTACGGCGGTCCGGGACTGGTTAATGAACAAAGGGGGATTATACAGTTAAATAAAGGGAATCTCTGCTTCTGTGAAGCTTCAGGATGTACCTTTAAATCTTCTATAGCAGCAGTGTAAACTGCAGGGTGGATTAGTTACTAGAGATGACCGAACACCTGGATGTTCGGGTTCGAGAAGTTCGGCCGAACTTCCCGAAAATGTTCGGGTTCGGGATCCGAACTCGACCCGAACTTTATCCGGAACCCGAACCCCATTGAAGTCAATGGGGTCCCGAACTTTTGGGCACTATAAAGGCTGTAAAATAGTCCAGGAAAGGGCTAGAGGGCTGCAAAAGGCAGCAAAATATAGGTAAATGCCCTGCAAACAAATGTGGATAGTGAAATTAATTAAAATAAAATAAATAAGAGGTCCTATAGCAGAGAATAATGCGTCATATCACCCACCACTGGAGAAGGCCACTCAGTTATTTCGGCCCCAGCACCCAGACAGAGGAGAGAGGTCCCACAGCAAGGAATATGGCGTCATATCACCCACCACTGGAGAAGTCGACTTTCAGTTATTTCTGCCCAGCACCCAGACCGAGGAGAGAGGTCCCACAGCAAGGAATCATGCGTCATTTTACCCACCACTAGAGAAGGCCACTTTCAGTTATTTAGGCCCCAGCACCCAGACAGAGGAGAGAGGTCCCACAGCAAGGAATAAGGCGTCATATCACCCACCACTGGAGAAGGCCACTTTCAGTTATTTCGTCCCCAGCACCCAGACAGAGGAGAGAGGTCCCACAGCAAGGAATCATGCGTCATATCACCCACCACTGGAGAAGGCCACTTTCAGTTATTTCGGCCCAGCACCCAGACAGAGGAGAGGTTCATTCAACTTTGGGTTGCACCGCAAGATCATGGTAAAGTTAAAAAAATGAGGATTCAATAAAGAAGTGCCCCGGAGTACAAGAATAAATGGTTGAGGGGGAGTCAGTATAAATGTCTATTCTGCACAAGGGAGGCACAGGTCCTGTGGGATCCATGCCTTGTTCATTTGTTCCCCTGTGACATTTGGGAATGCTCTCAGGAGCATGTCTACCAGCGTGCGCTTGTACTCGCGCATCTTCCTATCACACTCCAGTGCAGTAAGTAAGGTGGGCACATTGTCTTTGTACCGGGGATCCAGCAGGGTGGCAACCCAGTAGTCCGCACACATTAAAATGTGGGCAACTATGCTGTCGTTGTGCAGGCACTGCAGCATGTAGTCGCTCATGTGTGCCAGGCTCCCCAGAGGTAAGGACAAGCTGTCCTCTGTGGGAGGCGTATCATCATCGTCCTCCGTATCCACCCAGCCACGCACCAGTGATGGGCCTGAGCTGTGTCGGGTGCCACCCCACTGTGAACCTGCTTCATCCTCCTCCACCTCCTCCAATAGTGGGCCCTGGCTGGCCACATTTGTACCTGCCCTCTGCTGTTGCAAAAAACCTCCCTCTGAGCCACTTCTAACAGACTGGCCTGAAAGTGCTAAAAATGACCCCTCATCCTCCTCCTCCTGGGCCACCTCCTCTTCCATCATCGCCCTAAGCGTTTTCTCAAGGAGACATAGAAGTGGTATTGTAACGCTGATAACGGTGTCATCGCCACTGGCCATGTTGGTGGAGTACTCGAAACAGCGCAACAGGGCACATAGGTCTCGCATGGAGGCCCAATCATTGGTGGTGAAGTGGTGGTGTTCCGCAGTGTGACTGACGCGTGTGTGCTGCAGCTGAAACTCCACTATGGCCTGCTGCTGCTCGCACAGTCTCTCCAGCATGTGCAAGGTGGAGTTCCACCTGGTGGGCACGTCGCATATGAGGCTGTGAGCGGAAAGGCCGAAGTTCTGCTGTAGCGCAGACAGGCGAGCAGCGGCAGGATGTGAACGCTGGAAGCGCGCACAGACGGCCCTCACTTTATGCAGCAGCTCTGACATGTCGGGGTAGGTGTGAATGAACTTCTGCACCACCAAATTCAGCACATGCGCCAGGCAAGGGATGTGCATCAAACCGGCTAGTCCCAGAGCTGCGACGAGATTTCGCCCATTATCGCACACCACCAGGCCGGGCTTGAGGCCCTCCGGCAGCAACCACTGGTCGGTCTGTTGTTCAATACATCGCCACAACTCCTGCGCGGTGTGGGGCCTGTCCCCCAAACATATGAGTTTCAGAATGGCCTGCTGACGTTTACCCCGGGCTGTGCTGAAGTTGGTGGTGAAGGTGTGTGGCTGACTGGATGAGCTGGTGGAAGCAGAGGAGGAGGAAGCCGAGTAGGAGGAGGAGGCTACAGGAGGCAAAGAATTTATAACTGCCTCCCCCTCAACCATGTATTCTTGTACTCCGGGAACTTCTTTATTGAATCCTCATTTTTTTAAATCTCGTCGCGATCCTTGGCGGCGGAAGGACGTGCGCCAAGGAACTCTCCACCTGGGGCCCAGCCGCCACTACATTTACCCAGTGTGCAGTTAGGGAGATATAGCGTCCCTGGCCGTGCTTATTAGTCCACGTATCTGTGGTTAGGTGGACCTTGCCACAGATGGCGTTGCGCAGTGCACACTTGATTTTATCGGATACTTGGTTGTGCAGGGAAGGCACGGCTGTCTTGGAGAAGTAGTGGCGGCTGGGAACAACATACTGTGGGACAGCCATGGACATCAGCTGTTTGAAGCTGTCTGTGTCCACCAGCCTGAATGACAGCATTTCAAAGGCCAGTAGTTTAGAAATGCTGGCATTCAGGCCCAGGGCTCGAGGGTGGCTAGGTGGGAATTTACGCTTTCTCACCAAGGTTTGTGAGCTGGAGAGCTGAACGCTGCCGTGTGACATGGTGGAGATGTTTGGTGACGCTTGTGGTGGTGTCGGTGGCACATCCTCTGTTTGGTGGGCGGCAGGTGCCAACATTCCTCCCGAGGCGGAGGAAGAGGCCTAGGCAGCAGCAGAAGAGGGAGCAGGGGGAGCCAGAGTGAGTTCCTTGCTTTTATGGTGTTTACTCCACTGCAGTTCATGCTGTGCATGTTGATGCCTGGTCATGCAGGTTGTGCTAAGGTTCAGAACGTTATCGCTTCAGGATCTGATGGCACAGCGTGCAAACCACTCGAGTCTTGTCGTCAGCACATTGTTTAAAGAAGTGCCATGCCAGGGAACCCCTTGAAGCTGCCTTTGGGGTGCTCGGTTCCTGGTGGCGTTGGCCAGTAGCACCCGAACTCTCTTGGCGGCGGCTGGTCTGCTTTTGCCCCCTGCTCCCTCTTTTGCTACGCTGTTGGCTCGGTCTCACCACTGCCTCTTCCTCTGAACTATGAAAGTCTGTGGCACGACCTTCAATCCATGTGGGGTCTAGGACCTCATCGTCCCCTGCATCGTCTTCCACACAGTCTTCCTCCCTGACCTCCTGTTCGGTCTGCACACTGCAGAACGACGCAGCAGTTGGCACCTGTGTTTTGTCATCATCAGAGACGTGCAGACTCCGATGAGGTGGTATTCCCATGTCCTCATCATCAGGAAACATCAGTGGTTGTGCATCAGTGCATTCTATGTCTTCCACCACTGGGGAAGGGCTAGGTGGATTCCCTTGGGAAACCCTGCCAGCAGAGTCTTCAAACAGCATAAGAGACTGCTGCATAACTTGAGGCTCAGACAGTTTCCCTGATATGCATGGGGGTGATGTGACAGACTGATGGGCTTGGTTTTAAGGTGCCAACTGTTCGCTTTCTGCGGAAGACTGGTTGGGAGATAATGTTGTGAACGTGCTGCATCCACTGTCGGCCACCCAATTGACTGTACCTGCTCATAGTGTCTGTACCTGCTCAGGCCTTACCATCCTTAGAATGGCATTGGGCCCCACCAAATATCGCTGTAAATTCTGGCGGGTACTGGAACCTGAGTTAGTTGGTTCACTAGGACGTGTGGCTGGGGCAGAATGGCCACGTCCTCTCCCAGCACCAGAGGGTACACTAACACCACCACGACCGCGTCCCTTACTAGATGTTTTCCTCATTGTTACCGGTCACCAAGCACCACAATAAGAAAAAAAATATTTGGCCCAATGTATTGATTTCAAATTCAGGCCTTTTTTTACAGGCACCTAACACTATCTGCCTATTTATTTATGTAGCGTATTACACTAGGCACAGCAGGCACAGCAGTAACCACTGTACATCCAGGCACAGCAGTAACCACTGATTTAGGGGAATATCTCTTTTAGGGCTAGTATTTAGGCCCTGGATGAAAGGTATCCCTTTATGGACAGATTTACACTTGGCTTGCAACAGCTCGAACACCAGATTCAGGGTATTGCTATTTTGGCAATTGAATTTCACCCCAGAACAAAATATATGTTTTTGCGGACACTATGAAACTTGGCCAGCCACAGCTGAAACCACTGATTTATGGTATTGCTATTTTGGCTATTGAATTTCACCCCAGAACAAAATATATGTTTTTGCGGACACTATGAAACTTGGCCAGCCACAGCTGAAACCACTGATTTATAGTATTGCTATTTTGGCAATTGAATTTCACCCCAGAACAAAATATATAATTTGCAGGACACTATGAAACTTGGCCAGCCACAGCTGAAACCACTGATTTATGGTATTGCTATTTTGGCAATTGAATTTCACCCCAGAACAAAATATATGTTTTTGCGGACACTATGAAACTTGGCCAGCCACAACTGAAACCACTGATTTATGGAATTGCTATTTTGGCAATTGAATTTCACCCCAGAACAAAATATATGTTTTTGCGGACACAATGAAACTTGGCCAGCCACAGCTGAAACCACTGATTTATGGTATTGCTATTTTGGCAATTGAATTTCACCCCAGAACAAAATATGTTTTTGCGGACACTATGAAACTTGGCCTGCAACAGCTGGGACACCAGATTCAGGGTATTGCTATTTTGGCAATTGAATTTCACCCCAGAACAAAATATATGTTTTTGCGGACACTATGAATCTTGGCCAGCCACAGCTGAAACCACTGATTTATGGTATTGCTATATTGGCAATTGAATTTCACCCCAGAACAAAATATATGTTTTTGCGGACACTATGAAACTTGGCCAGCCACAGCAGAAACCACTAATTTATGGTATTGCTATTTTGGCAATTGAATTTCACCCCAGAACAAAATATATGTTTTTGCGGACACTATGAAACTTGGCCTGCAACAGCTGGGACACCAGATTCAGGGTATTGCTATTTTGGCAATTGAATTTCACCCCACAACAAAATATATGTTTTTGCGGACACTATGAATCTTGGCCAGCCACAGCTGAAACCACTGATTTATTGTATTGCTATTTTGGCAATTGAATTTCACCCCAGAACAAAATATATGTTTTTGCGGACACTATGAAACTTGGCCTGCAACAGCTGGGACACCAGATTCAGGGTATTGCTATTTTGGCAATTGAATTTCACCCCAGAACAAAATATATCTTTTGCAGGACTCAATGAAACTTGGCCAGCCACAGCTCAAACGACTGATTTATGGTATTGCTATTTTGGCAATTGAATTTCACCACAGAAAATAATCTATCCTTTGCCAGACAGCAGACATTATTATACTTGGCTAGCCAACGCTGGAACACCAGATTTAAGGGATTGGTATTTGGGCAATTGTATTTAACCCCTTAATAAAATATGGACATTGCTATCCTGAGTTTCTAGGGGTGACAATTAGCACAGCCAAGTCCCTGATGTAGGATATAGCAAAAAAAAACTAGTATTGATGGACTTGGCGGCAGCTTGTTCTGTTGCACCACAAGTCACAAAATGGCCGCCGATCACCCCAGAAAATAAGTGACAGAAAAACGCTTTGTGCAGCCTAAAAACCAGTGAGCAACTAACTAGCAAAAGTTCAATCATTCACAGCTGTAGATCGATCAGTTCATTAGGTGCTGTTGCTGACTTTTCCCTGCCTAATCTCGCCCTCACAGAA
Source organism: Bufotes viridis (assembly GCA_033119425.1). Classification (NCBI taxonomy): domain Eukaryota; kingdom Metazoa; phylum Chordata; class Amphibia; order Anura; family Bufonidae; genus Bufotes; species Bufotes viridis. The sequence goes on along the minus strand of CM065590.1, from coordinate 332,934,214 downwards.
GCTGCGTCCTCTCCCTACACTAATCAGAGCAGTGTGACGTGCGGCGCTACGTGACTCCAGCTTAAATAGAGGCTGGGTCACATGCTGCACTTGGCCAATCACAGCCATGCCATTAGTAGGCATGGCTGTGATGGGCTCTTAGGGCAAGAAGTAAAACGCTAGCTGATTGGCTGCTGTGCAGCCCTTCAGAAAGCGGGAAGTAATCGCCGAACAACGAACCCGAACCCAAACTTTTTTGAAAATGTTCAGGTTCGGGTCTGTGTCCCGGAAACCCCAAAATTCGGTACGAACTGAACTATGCTCGAACTGTTCGCTAAACACTAGTTTAGAGCTTAAGAACCAATTAATTTTTTTTTAAATTTAACTTGTAACATTCCAAAAGCCATGGCTTTTTTTTTTTTTTTCAAATTTCTCTGTCTCTCTCAGCCATAGCTTTACGGGGATACTTTTTTACTAAGCTAATTAAACATATTGTTAATAAACAAAAAAGTTTCTACACTTACATAGCTAATGTGGATATTAGTGTTGAGTCACCATGCTCGGCCAAACACCAGTTCTGCTCGTGCATCACTATACTCAGCCGAACACTGCGTGTGCTTGAGCGCAATGCTTGATTTATTGTATTTAAATCTAATTTTGCCTCTATTTCAATGCAGAAGATCGCTGTACAGTGAGGGAATCCCTCAGTGTGAGTCTGCGGCTTAGGAGTACCTTGCTCTTACTCCATATATAGCTATGTCCACCCGAGTGTATTTAAATCTTATTTAGCCTGTATTTCAAAAAAGTTTCTGCTGGGATTCGAACTCATGACCTTCTGCATTAGAGGCAAGGCACTGTATAGCCAGTTACTAAATAAAAAAAATAAAATAAAAATAAATTAAAATATGAGACTTCTACTGTAGAGGATTACTTACTACTAGTAAGTATTACTATACAATAGAAGTCTCTTTTTTTTTGAAGCGACAGGCTATGCAGCTATATAATGTAGTGGTTAAAATTCTGGGCTGTGACACAGAAGCTGTGAGTTCAAATCGTATCACAAGTGTTTTTTTTTTAGAAATAGGGGCTACACTTATTATATATATATATATATATATATATATATAAAACAGGAAAATAAGGCAGCACTCCATGCGTAAAAATAATATCTTTCCTTTATTCACCCATGTGGGCATATTGTTTTTTGTAATTACACATTTATTTTGTGCCATACATTTTTTACAATTACTAAAAAAAATATAAAATATATAAATCTAATTTAACCTCTATTTCTGAAAAAGCTTGTGATGGGATTTGATCTCACAGCTTCTGCATGACAGCCCAGAACTTTAACCACTACACTGCATAGCCAGTAGCTAAACAAAAAAAAATGAGGCTTCTACTGTAGTAAATATTCCTCTACAGTAGAAGTCTCATTTTTTTTTTTTTTAAGCAACTGGCTACTCAGCTATTATAGCTGAGTGATTAAGTACCTTGCCTCTAATGCAGAAGGTTGTAAGTTCGAATCCCAGCAGAAATCTTTCTGAAATGCAGGCTAAATTATATTTAAGTACACTGGGTGTCCCCAAGCACTGACTCCATTATTGGACATAGCTATACATGGAGTCAGAGCAAGGACTCCTAAGTCGAACTAGAGACCACTCTTCAGTGCAGGGGGTGCTTGGTTTAATGCTCGGGTTCTCCCATTGATTTCCATTGTGCTTGGGTGCTTGGTAGAGCACCCAAGCATCGTAAGGTGTTCTACTCGAGCAACCTAGCACACAAGCACTTTGGTGCTCGATCAACACTAGTGGATATAAGAGTAGGGAAAAGTGTATATATGGTATATACTATATATAATCTAGAAACACTATATAGATTTTTTTTAAATAATGGTATCTTTTGTATTATTACTAGCTGTTTTTGTCAATTTGTCTCCTCTTTTATCTGGTTGATAGGGAAGCGGAGGAGGCTGAGACATATGCAGTCCCTGACAAAAGTCTTGTCACTTCTCTATTTTGTAGAAACTCCTGCTATTAAACTGACTTTTAATTAATCAATTGGTGTTAGAAATAGCTCATATGAAAAGCTAAAGCCCTCCCAAATGATGTTTAATGCACTGAAATAAATTAGTTTCACTGAAAAAAGATTTATCATTCAATCAAGACAGAAAGGTCAAATTTTGACAAGACAAAAGTTTTGTCGCCTATACAGAAATTGAACAACTTTACTGCAAATCCAAAAATATGTCAGCAAATTAAGTAGTGGTGCTGTAAGATCCAAATTTAATATCTTGTATGACTTCCATGAGCTTGAAGGACAGCATCCATGCGGTTTGGCAAGGATTCATACAATTTATTGATGAAGTCATCAGGAATAGCAAAGAAAACAGTCTTTCATGCCTCCCAGAGTTCATCAATATTCTTTGGTTTCATCTTCCATGCTTCCTTTTTCATCCTACCCCACATATGCTCAATGATGTTCATGTCTGGTGACTGGGCTGGCCAATCCTGGAGCATCTTAATCTTCTTTACCTTAAGGAACTTTGATGTGGAGATGGAAGTATGCTATGGAGCACCATCCTGCTACAAAATTTGGCCTTTTTTATGTTTGGGAATATAAGAGGTAGCTAAGATTTCTTGGTATTTTAGACTATTGATGTTGCCTTCCACCCTGCAGTTCCTTCGCACACCCCCATACTGGATGTAACCCCAGACCATGATTTTGCCTCCACCAAGCTTCACTGTTTTCTGGGTAATTCCAGTAGGTCTCCTCCAATATTTGCGGTGACTGTGGTATAATTGAACAGAAGATTCATCTGAAAAATCCACCTTCTGCCACTTTTCCAGCGTCCATCCTTTTAGCATGCTGTGGGCCTTGGCAAATGCCACACGGTTTTTCAATTGTCTTTTGTTTAATGCTGGCTTATGGGCACTGATTCAACCATGGAGGCCATTTCGAGACAGAATTCAACAAACTGTTCTGGTTGACACTGCGACTTCGGGTGACCAGGTCTCCTGGAGATCTGCTGCAGTGGAAAATGTGCTGGCCTTGGATTTTCGAGCCAACAAATGGTCCTCTTGAGCAGTTGTCTTGTGGGGTCTGCCTGACCTGGGCTTGTCCAAAAGGTCTCCAGTCTCTTCAAATCTTTTTTTTATCCTTTGAACTTGACGCTGAGACACATTGAAGGTGTCTGCCACATTAGCAGTGGATCTGGTCTTCAGCCTCTTGATAATCAACACTTTAGTCTCAGGGTGAATCTTAGGCATGATTGCAGAGGTCTAGTTGCAGTTGATGTGAAGGTATAGTGTACTGGGGTTCTTTTTATACACACCTGAGACCTAATTGATCCATTATTAGTCACAGGTGAAGCTCATATGACAAAGCGACAACACTTATGTCTTGGCAAAAATTGACTCAATGGGCTTTACCAGCCTGTGAATATTAGAATACTTTTTGTCAGTTTTGTTTTGCACTGAAACATTATTACAAAAGCTGTTGGGATTAAAATGACCCATTTCTTGTAACAATATCTTGATTAGAAATATATTTTAGCGGCACTTCAGGTCAATTTGTACACAAGAGACAAGACTTTTGTCAGGGACTGTAGGGCAGCACCAGAAGTCTGTTTTCAAATCAAATTTAGAAATCACCATTATTGCCGTTGTATGTCATCCATCTGAGGCATCTGCTTAACATATATGCCATGTATATGTAATGTATATATAACGTATATCTCATGTGTCATATGTTAAATATGGGACAAAAATGTGATTTGAACACAGCGTTAGTATTGTGGAAAATTGTAGGGGAAGTATCACCTATCCACTGCACAGATACCTGTTAGATTTGTGGGTGTATGACTGCTTGACAGTCCACAGATAAGTTGTCAGAAGCGGCAAGTGCTGTGGCCTCTTCAGTCTGTGACATCACATTCAATGCAATGTACGGTGCTGTGCCTGGTGTATAATGAAGAGGCTGCATAACTTTTCCAGCTTTTATGGTGTCTTCAAACAGCTGATCAGTGGGAGTGCCTTGAGTCAGATCCCCCTTATCTGAAATTGATGACCTACTGTAAAAATGGCCATCAATATTTAAATTCCAGAAGATTCCTTTTAGAAGAAGGAAGCTTCAGCACCGCAATTTCTTCTTTATTGTAGCATATCCACAAAGGTGCAGTAAAAATATAGGGAACTAGAACTTGCTTACACATATCAGATTATAAACATCCTTAATCATAGCCAGATCCCTTTTATAATATTTGGGAGGTTGCCTCAAATTGTAATGTGACAGATTAATAAAGATGCATTTTGTACATATTCATTTTTCACATTTTTATTTATGATATATCAATTATAGCCACACTTTCTCCAAATAAAAAAGAAAACCTGATGCTGCAGCATTATTACCAGAGAGACTGGAGCTGATCATACTGTATAAAGCAATACATGAGTTGTAAAATATGCTTATCTATCAGGTTTTTGCCTGTTATGAATGGATTGTGAGGTAATTTGTGTCTAGTGGTTTTACCAATGCAGCCATTGAAATGACTGTAATGTTGTAGATGTTTCTGACAAGGTCCATTTGGAAGATCAATTAAAAGTGGTTTATGGTGCTTGAAAAAGAACTGGTAAATCAACATAAATGTTCAGAGAGAAGTGTGCGTTTCCAAAAACAATAAAGCAAAGATTAATAACAGATTAGTTAGCAATAAATTAAGCAGCAAAAGACTTAACAGACTTTCATATGCCATAGCATGCCCAAGTAATAACGTTTAAATAATGTATTTTGGCTTCCTTTTGAGGGTATGGAGTTAATGTTTAAAAGGATTGATAAGCAGATAGGCTTTTTTTAAAAAAACTCTCGTGCAATGCCCTGCATTTGTGTCCAATTTAATGTCGATATTTCAATTCAGCCTGATTTCTTGCAGCAGTTTTTGTTATTTATATGTGTAGATCTGCTTCATGGCAACACATTTAAAACACAGGATTACTGCAGTGTTTATCTATCTAAAAAAGCAGGAACCATTGTAAAACCAAGAACTATTGTAAAAAAAAAAAAATCCAAAATATTGTTTTGGTTTTCTCATATTCTCAGTAGTGTCAGTGTAAAGACCAACCTTAAATTTGAAGCTATGCTGTTGATGTATTCAACCATTGTATCAGTAATTTATGCATGAGCAGCTCCACAGCAACTTCCCTCTCCTGTAAGTGACGGCTGTAACAGTCTCCTGGTTGGACACTACATCTGTCAAGTAGTCATTCACAATAGAGGGGAGGGTTTGTGGAGCTGATCATACAATGAATCTGAAGAAATGAACTCTGTGGGCCTGCCCCGGGTGCACTACTGATGCACTTTTGAGTCTGGCGCCTGTGACATTCAAAGTTCATTTTTATACTTACACCCTGTTAAAACCATTAGAAAATGTGGTGTTAAACAGGCAGGATATGCTCAAACCCACATGCGGTTGTGCATATATATAGGGGAGCATATCCTGCACTTGTAGTCCGTTGCTTATGGCAATCAACAGCAAAAAAATGCATACAATGGAAGATGCCAGCAACGGACTACAAGTACCACAATAAACATCCTACATAAGGTAACAATTACAATTATTTACACCCTGTTCCAAATTATTATGTAAATTCTATTTAAGTGTCACAAAGATTAAATATTTTGTTTTTCAGTTTAACTCATGGATGGCATTGTGTCTCAGGGCTCTTTTGATCACTGAAAACAATCTCGGACACCTGGGATAATTAGATTGCCAGGTGGGCCTAACTTAAGGAAAAACTACTAAATGAGGGTGTTCCACGTTAATAAGCAGAGCACCATTTTCAAACAATATAGGGAAGAAAAAGGATCTCTCTACTGCCAAAAAGAGTGAAATAGTTCAATGCCCTGGACAAGGTATGAAAACATGAGATATTTCACGAAAACTTAAGCGTGATCATCGCACTATTAAGAGATTTGCGGCTGATTCAGAGCACAGACGGGTTTGTGCAGATACAGGCACATTGAGGAAGATTTCTGCCAGATCCATGCATCGGATCAAGAGAGCAGCTGCTAAAATACTATTACATAGCAGCAAACAGATATTTGAATCTGCTGGTGCCTCTGGAGTCCCCTGGACATCAAGGTCTAGAGTCCTCCAGAGTCTTGCAACTGTGCATAAACCTTCTATTCGGCCACCACTAACCAATGCTCACAAGCAGAAACGGCTTGGGGAGAAAAATACATGAAGACTAATTTTTAAACAGTCCTGTTCACTGATGAGTGCCATACAACCTTGGATGGTCCAGATGGATGGAGTAGTGCATGGTTGGTGGAGGGCCACCCTGTTCCAACAAGGCTGCGACATCAGCAAGGCGGTGGTGGAGTGATGTTTTGGGCCAGAATCATGGGAAGAGAGCTGGTTGGCCCCTTTAGGGTCCCTGAAGGTGTAAAGATGACCTCTGCAAAGTATGTGGAGTTTCTGACTGACCAGTTTTTTCCCTGGTACAGAAGGAAGAACTATGCTTTCTGTAATAAAACCATCTTCTTGCATGACAATGCACCATCTCATGCTGCAAATAATACCTCTGCATCAATGGCTGCTATGGGGATAAAAGGAGAGAAAGTCATGGTGTGGCCTCCATCCTCCCCTGACCTCAATCCTATTGAGAACCTTTGGAGCACCCTCAAGCAAAAGATCTATGAGGGTGGGAGGCAGTTTACATCCAAACATCAGCTCTGGGAGGCTATTCTGACATCTTGAAAAACAAATTCAAGCTGAAACTGTCCAAAAACTCACAAGTTCAATGGATGCAAGACTTGTGAAGCTGCTATCAAATAAGGAGTCCTATGTTAAAATGTAACATGACCTGTTAAAATTTTTAAAAAGTTAAAATGTTGTTAAAAGTTTGATTGAAATAGCTTTTGATTTCAGTAAATATGCAACAAACACAACAAATTACAATTTTCAGTTCTTTGCAACCTATAAAGTGTTTTGAAACTTACTTTGCGTAATAATTTGGAAAATACTGTTATCATTAGGAGGTTTGTTCAATAAAATTTGAATTGTACTCTTAATAGTTGATAACATGAGAATTATGCTGACTGTTATTTACATGAATTATTTAGGTAAATGATAAAAATATCCTAGTGATATGCATATTAATTTGGATCAGGGTGTAAAGGGGTTGTCTTATCATAGAAAATGGGGGCATATCACTAGGATATGCCCCCATTGTCTTAAAGGGTGCGGGTCCCACCACTGGGACCCGCACCTATATAGAGAACGGAGCCCCGCAAGGTGGTGGCTGAAGGACTCTGGTCTGGCCACTCCCAAGCCGGCTCCCCACAGAAGTGAATTGGAGCGTACGGCACATGTGCGGCCCCCGCTCTTATTCATTTCTATGGGGCTGGCGGAAATCGCCGAGCCAGTGCTTGGCTATTTTCGCCAACCCCATAGAAAATGAATGGAGGATGGCTGTGCATGTGCAGTGCATCCTCCTTCACTTGCGGGGCTCCATTCTCGATATAGGTGCGGGTCCACATCTATAAGACAATGGGGGCATATCCTAGTGATATGCCCCCATTGTCCATAATGAGACAACCCCTTAAAGTGATTAAAAGCAGGGGCAGTATTATTTATTACCTCCTGTTAACTGCCCCTTTTCGATGTCTGTGATCAGTTTTGCAATAACAAAACTGCTAGCAGACTCCTTTTAAAAGGGCTCTCCAATTTGGACAACCTTCTTGTTAAAAGAACAGTGAGTTCTTTGCACAATAAAATGATCACAAGGTGTCCTTTTTCTGGCACCTCTAGTAATAAGCTGTTATCTGTGGGGAAGTATTTGGTTTTCCAGCAGCATTCCTGTAGTGAAGCATTACAAGGTAGCTATTCAAATCAATGGGTTGCCTGTGTAATGCAGGACAGATATTACAGATTAAGAGATGTTCTTTGTAACTGCTGTCCACTTTGGCCAAGAGATGAGGATATTTAACCCTTTCTACCCTGGGCCAGTTTTCACCTTCCTTCCCAGGCCATTTTTTGCAAATTTGACATGTGTCACTTTATGTAGTAATAACTTAAAAACGCTTTTACTTATCCAGGCCGTTAAGAGACTGTTTTCTCGTCACATATTGTACTTCATGACAGTGGTAAAATTGAGTCAAAAATTTTCATTTCTATTTATAACAAAATACCAAATTTAAAAAAAAGTTGGAAAAGTTAGCAAATTTCCAAATTTTAATTTCTCTACTTTTATAATAGATAGTAATACCTCCAAAAATAGTTATTACCTTACATTCCCCATATGTCTACTTCATCTTTAGATAATTTTGAAAAGGACATTTTATTTTTTGGGGACTTTAGAAGGCTTAGAAGTTTAGAAGCAAATCTTAAAATTTTTAAAACATTTCCACAACCCAATTTTTTCAGGACCAGTTCAGTTATGAAGTTACTTTTTGGGGCTTACGAATTAGAAACCACCCATAAATCAACCCATTTTAGAAACTACACCCCTCAAGCTACTGTTTTAGGTGCCCCACGAGAATTAAAGGAAAATGTCAATGAAATTTCAAAATTTTAAATTGTAATCTCTTTTTTCTGCAACACATCAAGGGTTAACAGCCAAACAAAACTCAAAATCTATTACCCAAAATCTGGAGTTTACAGAAACACCCCATGTGTGCTCAAAAACTGATGCATGGGCGCACAGCATGCTTCAGAGTGGAAAAAGCACCATATGGCTTTTGGAGAGCGGATTTAGCTGGAATGGTAATTAGGAGCTATGTCGTATATGAAGACACCCTGAGGTGGCCCTACAGTGGCAACCCCCAAAAAGTGACCACATTTCAGAAACTACACCCCTCAAGGAATTTTGTTACTCATTTCCCCCCGAATGTGCCAACACCCCATATGTGCTCAAAAAAGGATGTATGGGCGCATAGCAGGCTTCAGAGTGGAAGGAGCACCATATGGCTTTTGGAGAGCTGATTTAGCTGGAATTGGTAAATGGGAGCTATGTCGCATATGAAGACACTCTGAGGCGACCCTACAGTGTAAACCCCCAAAACGTGACCCCATTCTGGAAACTACACCCCTCAAGGAATATTTCAAGGTGTGTAGTGAGCACTTTGACCCATCAGGCGTTTGACAGAATTAGGAAACGCTTGGCTGTGAAAATGAAAAATGTATTTTTTTTTCCAGAAAAAGTTGCTTTACACCCACATTTTTCACTTTCACAAGGGGTAACAGGACAAAATGCACCCCGAATTTTGTTACCCATTTCCCCCTGAATACAACACCCCATTTGTGCTAAAAAAAATGATGTATGTGTGCACAGCAGGGCTCTATATGAATATAAATTTTGCTGACCTGAATTGGCAGACAATGATTTTAGGTGCCATGCCACATTTAAAAAATTCCTGAGGTCCCCAGAAATTAAAAACCCAAAGAAGTGACCCCTTTTTGGAAAGTGCATCCCTGTACGAACATTTTAAGGTGTGGAAAGGGCACTTTTGATCTAACAGCTGTTTCACAGAAATGTATATGTAGTGGTTGGTGAAAGGTGTATATTTAAGCAATGCAGACAAAATTTGAGATATCAGGTGGTAAAACTACAGGGTACATCATGGATGAAATTAAATTAATACTCCATGGATGAGTGATAGATTTTAAATCAGTCCTTCATGCATAGGCCAGGTTTTTCAGGGCAGGTTTCGCAGTGGTAAATGGTGTCCTTCCTAATACCCCTTTTTTGGGTCCTTCCCTTTCTTGCTGTCTGGGGGACTTCAGCTGGGAAATGTTGTCCTGGTACAACATGGCCACTGGGACATACAGAAGTACTGGGACCCTCTTCTGCTTGGTTTGGAACAATTATGGCTTTGATCACTACTTCTTGAAAGTGAAGAAATGTTCCTGTGTGTCCGCTAGACTTAAATAGCACGTATGCATTGTACATTGCCGTCTGTACAATGTGTACGGACAGCTTTTTGTACCACACATTCATCTCTCTTGTCCTTCTACTTAACCACCAACATGTTATCATGGAGGAGAGCCCTGCTTTCACCCTTTCTCAGTGGTTGCCCTATCAGAGATCTAGGGAGGCCTCTCTGATTTTTACATACTGTGATGCAAGCCACAGTACCTCTGGCAGTTACAGACTTGAATAGGGGTATGCTGGAATAATAATTATCCACATAGAGGTGGTAACCCTTATCCAGCAGTGGGTGCAGTAAGTCCCACACTAGTTTCCCACTAACTCCTAGGACGGGGGGCATTATGGAGGTTCAATCTGGGAGTCTTTCCCTTCATATTCACAAAACCTATAGGTGTACCCAGAGTTACTCTCACAGAGTTTATACATTTTTATGCCATACCTTGCTCGCATGTCGGGCGGGTACTGGCGGAATCTTGCCCTCCCTTTGAAAAGTAATAGGGATTTGTCTATGCGTACATTTTGTTCTGGGTTGTACACTTCAGCAAACTTGGTGCTGAAGCGGTCAAGGAGGGGCCGAATTTTAAAAAGCCGATCAAATGTTGGTCATTTTGGGCTGGACACTGTGCATTATCATTATAATGCAAAAAATTTTGAATTGACTCAAATCTATTCCGGGCCATGCAATTACTGAATATTGGAGTGTGGTACAAAGTATCCACACTCCAATACTGTCTAATTTCAGTTTTTTTAACAAGCCCCATATGCAGCACAAGCCCCCAGAAGATGTTTATTTCTGCTGTTGTAACTAGGGTCCAACCAAGGGGCCTTGCGTATGGCGATGTGGGGTTCTGGGTAACAAACTGCTGGGCATATACATTTTTTGGCCCACAATAAAATTTACTAAATTTTCACTGAAAAAGATTTTGAAAAAATCTATTTCCAAGAAGCCCATGCAGTCAAATAGGATTCCAGAGTTTCCCACAAACTCTGGAATTTGGGGCTAATAATCATCAGGGGGTGGGATCCATGTGGGCTCATTCTGGGGGGCAGCCTCAGTTGTTGTTCTGGGGCGTCTTCTAGAGGGTCTCTCATCAGTGGATGATGATGATGATGAGGGGGTAGAGGAAAGTGGCATCCTCTTCTCCCTCACTGGCTGAGTAACTGACTCAGTATCGGAGGCAAGCGTGGTGTATGCCTCTTCAGCTGAGTATTCTCGTTGGGATGGATGGGCTATTTTTATTTTATAGAGGTGTGACCAGTGAAATTTGGAAACCTTTATTTCGTGTGAGGGGTGTGTATGATGTGTTTTCACATGTGAAGGGACTTGTAATAAATTTAGAAGAAAAGTTGTAAAAAAAAAGTTTTTTTCTGCACAAAAAAGTATTTTCTGCACAAAGAAAGTCTTCTTCACAGAAAAGTCTTTGCTGCACAAAAAAGTCTTTTTTGCACACAAAAGAACTTGCAGTGCAAACTGAGCAGACACAATCAGTAATGGACACTACTGATCGGTGCTCAGTGGCTGCAAAATGCACATACGCAGATGGTGCGTTCGTGCAAAATTCGAAACTGACACTAACTGAAATCTATATATATATATATATATATATATATATATATAACTAACTGCCACAAACTGCAGGTCTTTTTTTCACACACAAAAAAAACCCCTCTAAAGTCTGTAGATATAAATGAGCACACTACTGATCAGTGCTCTGCAGCATGCACGCACACAGGTCGTGGTGCGTGCAAAAACTGTACTATAAAAATTCAGTACAGTGCTCTGCAAAATGTACACACACAAATTATGCGTTCATGCAAAAACCTAAACTGACACTAACTGAAATTTATAAATATACACCGCCAGTCCCAAAAAAAAAATCGCCACCCTGGATTTAACTAAGCAAATAGGTATGAGCCTTCTTTTGGATAATTACTGCATGGGCGATTAAACAACCATGTCGAAAGATACATCTTGTGGTCGTGGAAAAGATGTTAGTCTTTTTGAGAAGGGTCAAATCATTGGCATGCATCAAGCAGAGAAAACATCTAAGGAGATTGCAGAAACTACTAAAATTTGGTTCAGAACTGTCCAACACATTATTAAAAACTGGAAGGATAGTGGTCCCCTATCGTATTCAAGGAAGAAATGTGGCCGGAAAAAAATCCTGAATGATCGTGATGGGTCACTTAAACGTTTGGAGAAATCAAATCAAAGAAAAACAACAATAGAACTCAGGGCTATGTTTAATAGTGAAAGTAAGAGCATTTCCACACGCACAAAGGGTACTCAAGTGATTGGGACTCAACAGCTGTGTGGCCGAAAGAAAACCACTAATCAATGAGGCAAACCAGAAAAAAAGGCTTCAATTTGCTAGGGAGCATAAACATTGGACTCTAGAGCAATGGAAGAAGGTCATGTGGTCTGATGAGTCCAAATTTACCCTGTTCCAGAATTCCAAATTGTAAAAGAGTGGTTCAGGGAGCATGAGACATAATTTTCACACATGGATTGGCCACCATAGAGTTCAGACCTTTGGGATGTGCTGGAGAAGGGACAGGGACGGAGGGTGGTTTAGGGATCTAGAACAGCTGCAAATGAAAAAAAAATCAGTGCAGCAATTCCAGATGTTCTTCTTTTCTTCTTACTATTGTTTTTTTTTAGCAGAAAAATGGTTAAAATCGCAGTGGTGGTGAACCACAAGTCCCAGCAAGCCAACAGCAGCACAGAAAGGCAGAGTACCTCTCTTAATGCAGTCGTCAGCTAGAATGCCTGCATGCAGGGAAGTTCAGCTTCTTTTTCTGCTGCTATAGTGCTGCCATTTGCTGGAGCGTTGTTCCAGCCAATAGCAGCATTGGCAGGGCACCCAAAACACTGGAGTCCCCTGCCTGACCTCTGAGGAGACAGGTGCTGACTAGTTCAGCACCGGTCACCTCCACATGACCCCCCCCCCAACTACAGCTCCGTATCGTAGCTGGAGCTGCTATGCGCCGGTCTATGGAATCCGGCCAATAGCAGCGATTGGAGCTGCGGCCCTTAGTTAACATGGCTGCCTGCTCGGCAGAGCAGCCCCAAGCGATGATGCCCAGGGGCTGGGTGCTTTGTGCACCGTAATAGTACGGCACTGGTCGGCAAGTCATGTCCCGCTGCGCCGTACTATTACAGAGCTGTTCGGTAAGGGGTTAACAGCTGACCCCAATCTCATCGGTCTGAAAATGGTATTCCAAAATAGACTCCTTCGTAATAGTTCACTTCTGAAGCTCATATTTAACAATGCATTCTTTGTATGAAACTTAAAAAAATACATTTACATTTGAAACACAAACAACAATATTATAAAACTATAGTAATCAGTGGGAAGGGGAAAACCAGCATCATAGAGAGATAGTTGGTTAATTATTTATATAGCTCGGACATTCATAGTGCTTATCATTAATTAATAATATTTGTATAGGGTTCTTACCACTAAGAGCACAGGATATAATTTAGTGTGCAATATAACAGAAGACAAAAGAGAAAGAACTGTAATTGGCCAACATTAATGGGTGACATCATAAATGCAAAGAGCCTACATGAAATCTGCTTTGTAAGCATGAGATTATTGATTGACCCATGTGTTATGAGACATACAGATATGAACATCTGTGGACTGGCAGAATGTTAATTATGCTTCATATATTGTAATTGGGTATAAAGAGCTAGCTACATTTTGTTTTCCTGTTTCCTACTTGTTTTTTGTTAGAAGTGACCGTGGTGACTAAATGATCTTCGAGGTGCACCCTGATATAATAAGTTCAGCAGCTATAAGTGGAAACCAAATATTACATGGATTCCGTTGAAATCAGAGGGCTATCTGTGTAATACAGAGACATGACAGGTCCCCTAGAGCAGTGTTTCCCAACCAGTGTGCCTCCAGCTGTTGCAAAACTACAACTCCCAGCATATCCGGACAGCCTTTGGCTGTTCAGGCATGCTGGGAGTTGTAGTTTTGCAACAGTTGGAGGCACACTGGTTGGGAAACACTGCCCTAGAGCAGGAATAAGTGCCCTGTATTATACCCTTGTGCCCTATAAGTTCATTTTGAGTTTCACAAATATGGGGGGAATTCCCCCCACACCAGTTCTCTGCTGAAAAAAAAATCACAAACCTCATGTTGAAATGAGCGATGAGCGAATCAAAGCTGACAAAGTGGAATTTGTTTAGAATTTCAGGAAAAATTTGATTTGCAACAAATGCGAATTTCCTGGTAACGAATCACAATTTTCCTAAAATGCCAGCTACAGGTGTGAGGACTGAGGACATGGGGCAAGGAACTCTGGGAAGGCGGGATCACCCAGATTGACATGCCTGCATGCAGCCAATCATCAGCCAGCCCTGTGATGTCACAGCCCTATAAATAAGGCAGCCATCTTCAGTCAGATATTTTCCAGAGTTCAGAGTGCAGGGACAAACATGTGAAGATGCTAGGGACAGCAAGTGGAAAAGCGATTGTGGAAAATACAGAAAAAAATATTTATAAGTGCAGGGAAAGGATAGGGATGAATCATTTCACAGTATCTTAGTGCAGGGGAGACGTCAGAAGGCGCTAGGGACATTGATAGGAAAGTGATTTACAAGTGCAGGGAAAGATTATTTGGGGATCCAAATAGTCATTAAACAGCTCTGTCATGCCAGCTTTTTATTATTGGGCTGCAAGTGTTATGTTGAAAAGTCTTTAGTGCCTTATATCTTAGTGTATTATTCAGTACTACAAGAAAAATATATTCTCATTTCACTTCTGTAGTTATTTCTGTTGTAAGCATATATGGGCATATTTCAGTACAACAAGAAAAATATGTACGCACTGCACTGTTGCAGTAATTTCTGGTGAAAGCATATAAGGTCGTATTTCAGTAAAAAAAAGAAAAAATATATATGCACTGCACTGTTGCAGTTATTTCTGGTGAAAGCGTATAGGGGCGTATTTCAGTGCAACAAGAAAAATATATATGCACTGCACTGTTGCAGTTATATCTGGTGAAAGCGTATAGGGGCGTATTTCAGTACTACAAGAAAAATATATTCTCTGGTCACTTCTGCAGTTATTTCTGTTGAAAACATAAAGGGGCGCATTTCAGTACTATAAAAAAAATATATACACATTTCACTCTTTTATAGTTTTCTGTTGAAAGCGTATGGTAGCCTATTTCAGTCCAACAAGAAAAATATATTCTCAGTTCACTCTTGCAGTTATATCTGGTAAAGCCTTTATTGGCGTATTGCAGTAGAAAAAGAAATATACATTCGCCATTCACTGCTGCACTTATATCTTGAAAATCCTTTATTGACGTATATCAGTAGAAAAATAAAAATATATTCAGCGTTCAATTTTGCAGTTATATGTGGTAAAGCCTTTAGTGGCGTATTTGAGTAGAAAAACAAAGATATATTCAGTGTTCAGCGTTGCACTTATATGTGGGAAAGTCCTTTTTGCGGTATGGACCGAATGACGTTGTAGTGAAATTTTTTATTTACGTTTCACACACTGCGCGCTTACGTGACGACATCCATAAGAACGACGCACCTATACAGGTGAATGCACTATACACTAACTCTGCATAAAAATGCAAACTAATGCACACCAGCCCGCATCTATCTGGGGAATTGCTTACTGGGCACTACAGGGACTTTTCTGCAGCACAAAAACCGTGTGAGGACCGCGTCTCGCTCTTCCAGCGCAGACCTACTTCCTATACTACGTCCCGTTCACTTCATATCACTCCGCCTCAGACACTGTGTTTTTTTAAACTGACAGCCTATAACCCTCTGTTGGAAAGCCTTAAGTGGCATATATACGTGGAAAAAGAAAAATATACTCGCCATTCACTGTTCCAGTTATATGTGGAAAAACCTTTTGTGACATATTTTGATCGAAAAACAATTTTATTCAGCATTCAGCGCTGTAGTAATATGTGGTAAAATATTTTGGGACTTATTTCAGTGGAAAAAGAAATTACATTCGGCGTTCAGCGCTGCAGTTATATGTGGTAAAATATTTTGTCAATAATTTTGGTGGAAAAACAAATTTCATTCAGCGTTCAGCGCTGCAGTTATATGCGTTAATATCTTTTGGGACTTATTTTGGTGGGGAAATTTTTTTTTTTTATCATTCAGTGCTATAGTAATATGCGGTAAAATCTTTTGGGACTTATTTCGGTGGAAAAACAAATTTTATTCAGCGTTAAGCGCTGCACTTATATGTGATAAAATCTTGTGTGAAGTATTTCAGTGGAAAAACTAATTTCATTCAGCATTCAGCGCTGCAGTTAGATGCGGTAAAATCTCACTAATGTCTCCATGATAAATCTGCAGCGTGGGGGCTCTGTGTGGCTTCTGTACACTTTCAAAATAATCTTTCAGCGGGGCAAATAGATGCTGGATGACTGGGACGCTCCATGTCCTTCCCAGGAGCTGCTGTCGGGAGCAGCGGTTCATTTCTGAGATGTCCATATAGTGCAGGTGGAATCGGAAGACCCTCTCAATCTCCATGCTCCGATACATGTGGTAAAATCTTTATTGACATATTTCGGTGAAAAAAATAATTTTATTCAGCGTTCAGTGCTGTAGTAATATGCAGAAAAATCTTTTGGGACTTATTTCAGTGGAAACACATTTTATTCAGCGTTCAACGCTTCAGTTATATGTGCTAAAACCTTTAGTGACGTATTTCGGTAGAAAAACAATATATATTCAGCGTTCACTGGTGCAGATATATGTGGCAAAACCTTTAGTGACGTATTTCGGTTGAAACACAAATTTTATTCAGCGTTCAGCACTGCAGTTATATGTGGTAAAATCTTTTGGGACTTATTTTGGTCGAAAAACAAAATTTATTCAGCGTTCAGCGCTGCAGTGATATGTGGTAAAATCTTTATTGACGTATCGAAAAATGAATTTTATTCATTGTGCTACTCGGTGGCTTCCTCATACTGAGGCCATCTCCAGACTCTGGCATTTTGCGGCTCTGTGGTCTCCTCATGCTGCTGCCACCTCCAGACTCTGTTATTGTGAAACTCGGTGGCCTACTCATGCTGCTGCCACCTACACACTCTGTCATTGTGCCACTTGGTGGTTTCCTCATGCTGCCACCACCTGCAGACTCGGTCATTGTGCCACTCGGTGGCCTCCTCATACTGCCGCCACCTCCAGACTCTGCCATTGTGCCACTCTGTGGTCTCCTCACGTTGCTGCCACCTCCAGACTCTGTCATTGTGCCACTCTGTGGCCTACTCATGCTGCGGCCACCTCCAGACTCTGTCATTGTGCAGCTCTGTGGTCTCCTCATGCTGCCGACACCTGCAGACTCGGTCATTGTGTCACTCAGTGGCCTCATCATACTGCTGCCACCTCCAAACTCTGTCATTGTGCCGCTCTGTGGTCTCCTCATGCTGCCGCCACCTGCATACTCGGTCATTGTGCCACTCAGTGGCCTCCTCATACTGCCGCCACCTCCAGACTCTGTCATTGTGCCACTCTGTGGTCTCCTCATGCTGCTGCCACCTCTAGACTCTGTCATTGTGCTGCTGTGTGGTCTCCTCATTCTGCTGCCACTTCTAGATTCGGTCATTGTGCCACTCTCTGGCCTACTCATGCTGCTGCCACCTCCAGACTCGGTCATTGTGCCGCTCTGTAGTTTCTTCATGCTGTTGCCACCTCCAGACTCTGTCATCGTGCTGCTCTGTGGTCTCCTCATGCTGCTGCCACCTCCAGACTCGGTCATTGTGCCACTCTCTGCCCTACTCATGCTGCTGCCACCTCCAGAATCTTTCATTGTGCCGCTCTGTGGTCTCCTCATGCTGCTGCCACCTGAAGACTCGGTCATTGTGCCACTCGGTGGCCTCCTCATACTGCTGCCACCTCCAGACTCTGTCATTGTGCCGCTCTGTGGTCTCCTCATGCTGCTTCCACCTCCAGATTTTGTCATTGTGCCGCTCTGTGGTCTCCTCATGCTGCTGCCACCTACAGATTCGGTCATTGTGCCACTCAGTGGCCTCCTCATGCTGCCGCCACCTCCAGACTCTGTCATTGTACCGCTCTGTGGTCTCCTCATGCTGCTGCCACCTCCAGATTTTGTCATTGTGCCACTCTCTGGCCTACTCATGCTGCTGCCACCTCCAGACTCTGTCAGGGTGCTGCTCTGTGGTCTCCTCATGCTGCTGCCACCTACAGATTCGGTCATTGTGCCACTCAGTGGCCTCCTCATGCTGCTTCCACCTCACCACTATGTCATAGGTCCACTCTGTGGACTTATCATGCTTTTTCCACCCTCCCCACTTCATGACTGATTCACTATTTTGGCTTTTGGCCTGGCTGACATCATCATTTATTTGACACTTCTTCTGATTTATCAGAAGGAAGGAAAAATGAGACACACAACGGATCCTGTCTGTGTAGAAGCTTTAAGGCCTGTATGGTCCCATCAGAATTGCCTTATGATTTGGCAGCCAAAAGCAGGAGTGGGTAGAAAACACAGAAGACATGCAAATATTCCATTCACGTGTCATCTCTGTTTTAGATCCACTCCTGTTTTTTTTTTGCCTTTAGCAATACTGCTGGATTATTGAGCAAATGCTGATGTGAAGGCAGATGCTCCACAGACAGGATCCGTTTTTTTCGGGGTAATTGTTTTGACACATCAGAGAATGGGGAAAGTTAATCAGTGATGTCAACACAAACTTAATGCTTACACCATCTCCACTCTGTTGGGGGACTCTACTTGCATAAGCGTTTAATAGAACAGGTTCGGTAGACATCTATGTGAAATCAGCTGACGAGGGTGTAACAGGAGTGCACTTCTTCTTGACGCTAACATCTACCTGTAAGGGTGAGTTGATACTTGAGTTATTTGGTCAGTTTTTGCCCCGTGACTGCCCAAATAAGTGAAGTATGCAGTGATTCAAACAGCGACCCCTGTCATTTGCATGTCATACTGACTCACAGTATTATTTCACTACCACAGCAGACTCCCTATGCGTGTTACTGCAAGACACAGTGTTCTACCACCAATAAAGGCTGTCTGTAGCCCGGAAATAGCAGTTTTTTAATGCGATTCGCCGCAAATAAATTCGGATCGAAGCAAATTTTTCCAAAAAATTCGGCAAACCGGCCTAATAGAATTTTTGTAAAATTCGCTTATCTCTATTTGCAACTTATTAAATGCCATTGACCATAAATTTAAAGGGAGTCTTTCACCTATTCTGAGCGTTTTAGACTGCTCAGATCAGGTTACAGACTCTTTGCCCCTCATTACTATATTACCTCCTCCAGCCGAGCGGCAGAACAATGGCGGGACCGATGTCTTTAGTTGGCCGGCGCATGCACACTGCTCTGCCTATTATGGGCAGAGGAACAGCTCTTCAGATTGCGCATGCACCAGCCAACTAAAGAGATCCGTCCCGCAGTTGTTGTGTCACTCGGCTGGAGGAGGTAATAGGACAGAGGGCGGGCCAGAGGACAGAAAGAGGCGTTTTTTTCTGGGCACATCGCCCAGTAACGCCACCCCTGGGCACCTTCAGCGGCTCATTTACATACCGTTTAAAAGTCTCTTTTTTATCATCTGGACCATGGATGAATAAAAGAAAGGTATTCTAGTAATGAGGGGCAAAGAGTCTGTAACCTGATCTGAGCGGTCTAAAACGCTCAGATTAGGTTAAAGACTCCCTTTAAGCGCAAGGTCTGGTCTGTCCTCAGGGGTGGACTGGGAACTTAACCCTTTCATGACCAGGGGTCATTGATGTTCCCATGTTCAGGTCAAAATTTACAGTTCTGGTATGCACTTTTTAAAATAATAATATATTTACAAGTGCTTTGCATGTCATAACTGTTTTGACTTTATTTTTTCCACACATAGCGTATTTGTTTTCTTGACTAATTTAATAAATTACTGTTTTTTTTTTATTATTTTGAGCAGAGAAATAGCGAAAAAAGTAGTTTTTTAACTTTTTTTGTTCATTTGGCCACTACACTCCCTTGATTAGTAGTACAAATGCAAATATTGATACCAAAATATATTACCTTACTGATCTGGACGTATAGAATATCTGAATTGTGTATGTTGCCCACTCCCAGGGCACTTTATGGCATACCTTTCAGCTTTAGGCC
Source organism: Bufotes viridis (assembly GCA_033119425.1). Lineage (NCBI taxonomy): Eukaryota > Metazoa > Chordata > Amphibia > Anura > Bufonidae > Bufotes > Bufotes viridis. The sequence continues at coordinate 332,914,168 of CM065590.1, read as the reverse complement.
TCATGCACACGACCGTTGTTGTGGTCCGCGTCCAAGCCGCATATTTTGCGGCTCAGGCGCGGACCCATTCACTTCAATGGAGCCGCAAAAGATGCAGACAGCACTCCGTGTGCTGTCCACATCCGTTGCTCCGTTCTGTGCCCCCGCAAAATAAATAGAGCATGTCCTATTCTTGTCCGTTTTGCGGACAAGAATAGGCATTTCTACAATGGGCCGCGTTCCATTCTGCAAATTGCGGAACGGAACGCGGAGCAGCTTCCGTATTTTGTGGATCTGCGGTTTGCGGCCCGCAAAACACCAATGGTCCTGTGCATGAGGCCTTAAAGTGTCATTTTTCCTATAGGCCATTAGATAGCAGCATGTTGTCTTTGCAGTGGCCCTATGCAGCCAAAACATTAAAAATCACCTAAAAGGGACACTACTTAGTAAACTAGACATCCTAAAGTATTCAACGAGGGGGTATATTGTAAAATTGCTATTTTGTATTTTTTCCACTTTTTGTTGGAAGATGGAACAAAAAAATAAAGCGGCATTTTTTCACTTTGCTGCTAATTTAGCCCAAATTGCTGCAAACATGCTGCAAGCTATCAAGAAAAAACACTCCTGCAAAAAAAGACACCCCAATTGTGTACGTCGCCCACTCCCAATGCATTTTATGGTGCCCAGAAGTAAACATAAAAAACTGCATTTTTTCACTATGCTGCTGATTTAGCTCAAACTACAATAAATAAATAAATCCTACTACAGCCCTATTTGTACCAAAATACAAAAAGGGAACAAATATTATACATATTTTTCTTCAGCAAGAAAAGTGCCTGTGTATGATACACTTTAAAACAGTTTTCAATACACAGTTGTGACCGAGAGGGGCAGTCAGGGAATAAGTATTTTGTGTCTCGTCTGATGCCTTGTTTTATGCAGACAGAGCACCTCCTTTGTGGATGTCTTTGGTTTAGTGTTGGGAGTACAGTATAGCTGCAATAAAGTGCCTTTCAACCAATCTCTTTATTTCTTCTGCCTCCAGTGGTAGGGTGGGGCCTCTAATGGGGTACATTAATTTCTCAATAATTTCAAAAGAAATGTTTGTGTTCCCCCAGACTTTTTGTACAGCACAAAGGAGTTGTACATTGCCATCTGTAGCAAATAGATGGATAACTTTTTATACAAGACATAGGACTTGCGCATTACCACATATGGTTTAAGTACCTTATCAGACAGGTCAGTGCCCCGCATGTATTTATTGTAATCTTGTTTACAAGTTGGTTTTTGTTTATCGGTGGTTGACCCGTTTTCTCTTACTGGCTCTGTGGCTTCTATGTGAATTTTACTTAGCATAAGTACATCTTTTCTGTCCTTGTAGCTTAGTGCCAGCAGGTTGCCACTACGAAGGGCAGCAGATTGTCCTCTTTGTAGGTTTTTTGCCAGCAGGGATTGTGGAAAACCTCTGCAATTTCTCCTGAACGTGCCACATGCTCCTGTATTTGCTTCTTGCAGGCTCTAGAAAGGGGGAATGGTTGTGTAGAAATTGTCTATAAATAATTTGCACCCCTTTTGTAACAGTGGACCCATTAGTTCCCAGACAACTTTTGCATTTGTTCCTAAACCAGTTGGGCATCCTTGGGGGTTTAGTTCGCTGTCCCTCCCTTGGTACACTCAAAATGCAGTAGTGTAACCTGTTGTGATTTCACACAATTTGTAAAGTTTTATGCCATATCTGGCCCACTTGGATGGAAGGAATTGCTTGAAATGTAAACTTCCTTTAAATTTAACCGCTTACCGACCGCCTCACGCAGGATTGCGTCCTGCGGGCGGTCGGTCTGTTCCTCCTTGACGCGCCCGCGCGTCATCTCGCGAGAGGCGAGATTTCCTGTGAACGCGCGCGCGCACGTGCGCGCGTTCACAGGATCACGTCGGGGACAAGGTAAGCTACAGCCTGCCAGCGCTGATCGTGCGCTGGCAGGCTGTAGAAGTTAAAATGGCATATCAGACGCTGTTTTGTTAACAGCGCCTGATATGCTTGCTGATCGTTCCTTTGGTGGTCCCATTTGCTTGGGACCACCAAAGAAACTTTTATAAGTGCACCAAAACACCACACAGACCCCCCACCCATCCACCCCACCCCCCACTGATTAACCCCTGATTAACCCCCGATCACCCCATGTCACCCCCTGTCACCCCCTGACACTAATTACCCCACTGTAAGGTTCATTCAGACGTCCAGTATGTGTTTTGCGGATCCATGGATCCACGGATCCGCAAAACACGGACACCAGCAATGTGCTTTCCGCATTTTGCGGATCCGCACATTGCCAGAACTATATAGAAAATGCCTTTTCTTGTCCGCACTGCGGACAAGAATAGGACATGCTCTATCTTTTGCGGAGCTGCGGCCGGATGCTTGGGGGCCGAAACCCGGAAGTTTGCGGCCGCAGCTCCGCAAATGCTGATGCGGCGAGCGCATAGTGTGCTCTCCGCATCACCGCCAGCCCCATTCACACTGAATGGGTCCGCATCTATTCCGCAGAATTGCGGAATAGATGCGGACATTTTTGCGGACGTGTGAATGGGGCCTTACTACTTTTTTTTGCACATTTTTTGGCAGAGATTTATTCATCCACATTGATCGATGTGAATGAGGAAATCTGTGCCGCTTTTGTTTTTTTTTGCACATTTTTGGGCAGAGATTTTTTCATCCACATTGATTGATGCGAATGAAGAAATCTGTGCCGTTCATTTTTTTTCTTTTCAGTGCAGAGGCTGAACGGGAAAAAATCTCATTACCCGTCTGCTCAATATAAGGAGAATCGCAGAAACTCCTAATGCTGGCCATACGTGTAATGATTGCGGAGACCCTCAAATGCCAGGGCAGTACAAACACCTCACATGTGACCCCATTTTAGAGAGAAGACACCCCAAGGTATTCCGTGAGGGGTATGGCGAGTTCATGCAAAATTTTATTTTTGTCACAAGTTAGTGAAATATGAGACTGTAAAAAAAAAAAAAAAATCAATTTCCGCTAACTTGTGCCAAATTTTTTTTTCTGTGAACTCGCCATGCCCCTCACGGATTACCTTGGGGTGTCTTCTTTCCACAATGGGGTCACATGTGGGGTATTTCTACTGCCCTGGCATTTTAGGGGTCCTAAAGCATGAGAATCCAAATGCGTAAAAATGCCCTGTGAAATCCTAAAGGTACTCATTGGTTTTAGGGCCCTTTGCGCATCTTGGCTGCAAAAGTGTCACACATGTGGTGTCGCCGTACTCAGGAGAAGTAGGGCAATGTGTTTTGGGGTGTATTTTTATATATACCCATGCTGGGTGTGAGAAATATCTCTGTAAACGACAACTTTTTACATTTTTTTATTCAAAGTTGTCAGTTTACAGAGATATTTCTCACACAAAGTATGGGTATATGTAAAATACACCCCAAAACACATTGCCCTACTTCTCCTGAGTACGGCGATACCACATGTGTGCCACTTTTTGCAGCCAAGATGCGCAAAGGGGCCCTAAAACCAATGAGTACCTTTTAGGAGGGCATTTTACGCATTTTTCTTCTCACGCTTTAGGGCCCCTAAATGCCAGGGCAGTATAAATACCCCACATGTGACCCCATTTTGGAAAGAAGACACCCCAAGGTATTCGCTGAGGGGCATAGTGAGTCCATGAACAATTTAACTTTTTGTCAAAAGTTAGCAGAAAGGTAGACTTTATGAGAAAAACAATAAAAATCAATTTCCGCTAACTTGTGCCAAAAAAATCTTCTATGAACTCGCCATGCCCTCACAGAATACCTTGGGGTGTCTTCTTTCCAAAATGGGGTCACATGTGGGGTATTTATACTGCCCTGGCATTTTAGGGGCCCTAAAGCGTGAGAAGAAAATGCGTAAAAATGCCCTCCTAAAAGGTACTCATTGGTTTTAGGGCCCCTTTGCGCATCTTGGCTGCAAAAAGTGGCACACATGTGGTATCGCCGTACTCAGGAGAAGTAGGGCAATGTGTTTTGGGTGTATTTTTGCATATACCCATACTTTGTGTGAGAAATATCTCTGTAAATTGACAACTTTGAATAAAAAATGTAAAAAGTTGTCGTTTACAGCAATATTTCTCACACGCAGCATGGGTATATGTAAAAATACACCCCAAAACACATTGCCCTACTTCTCCTGAGTTCGGCGATACCACATGAGTGGCACTTTTTGCAGCCAAGGTGCACAAAGGGGCCCTAAAACCAATGAGTACCTTTAGGATTTCACAGGCCATTTTACGCATTTGGATTCTCACGCTTTAGGGGCCCCTAAAATGCCAGGGCAGTATAAATACCCCACATGTGACCCCATTTTGGAAAGAAGACACCCCAAGGTATTCCGTGAGGAGCATGGCGAGTTCACAGAATTTTTATTTTTGGCACAAGTTAGCGGAAATTGATATATATATTTTTTTATTTTGTTTTTTTACAAAGTCTCATATTCCACTAACTTGTGACAAAAATAAAATTTTACATGAACTCGCCATGCCCTCACGGAATACCTTGGGGTGTCTTCTTTCCAAAATGGGGTCACATGTGGGGTATTTATACTGTCCTGGCATTTTAGGGGCCCCTAAAGCGTGAGAAGAAGTCTGGAATCCAAATGCGTAAAAATGCCCTGTGAAATTCTAAAGGTACTCATTGGTTTTAGGGCCTTTGCGCACTCAGCCTGCAAAAGTGTCACACATGTGGTATCCCGTACTCAGGAGAAGTAGGGCAATGTGTTTGGGGTGTATTTTTATATATACCCATACTGTGTGTGAAAATATCTCTGTAAACGACAACTTTTAAAAAATTTTATACAAAGTTGTCAGTTTACAGAGATATTTCTCTCACCCAACATGGGTATATGTAAAATACACCCCAAAACACATTGCCCTACTTCTCCTGAGTACGGCGATACCACATAAGTGACACTTTTTGCAGCCTGGGTGCGCAAAGGGGCCCAAATTCCAACGAGTACCTTTAGGTTTTACATGGCGGCTCACAATTTAGCTCCCGCCCAAAATGCCAGAACAGTACAAACACCCCACAAATGACCCCATTTTGAAAGTAGACACCCCAAGGTATTCACTGAGGGGCATAGTGAGTCCGTCTGAGATTTCTTTTTTTTTGCCAGAAGTTAGCAGAAATTGAAACTTTTTTTTTTTTTTTTTTCTCAGAAAGTGTCATTTTCCGCTAACTTGTGAAAAAAATGAAATGATACATGAACTCACCATGCCCCTCCGCGAATACTTTGGGGTGTCTTCTTTCTAAAATGGTGTGATTTGGGGGTATTTATACTATCCTGACATTCTAGCACCTGAAGAAACATGACAGGGGCTCAGAAAGTCAGAGCTGCTTCAAAATGCAGAAATTCACTTTTTGCACCATAGTTTGTAAACGCTATAACTTTTACCCAAACCAATAAATATACACTTATTGGACTTTTTTTATCAAAGACATGTAGAACAATAAATTTAGAGAAAAATTTATATAGAAATGTAGTTTTTTTGAAAAATTTTACAACAGAAAGTGAAAATGTCATTTTTTGCAAAAATTTCGTTAAATTTGTATTAATGGCAAAAAGTAAAAATGTCAGCAACAATGAAATACCACCAAATGAAAGCTCTATTAGTGAGAAGAAAAGGAGGTAAAATTCATTTGGGTGGTAAGTTGCATGACGGAGCAATAAACGGTGAAAGTAGTGTAGTGCGGAATTGTAAAAAGTGGCCTGGTCATTAAGGGTGTTTAAGCTAGGGGGGCTGAAGTGGTTAACAAGTGACTCATCAACTGATACATTTTCAGAGGGGGTATAAACAGTTAAACATTTTTCAGACAGATAATTTACAAGTGGGCTTATTTTATAAAACCGGTCGTAATCCGGAGAAGAATTTGGGGGGCAATGACTGTTGTCATTGAAATGGCAGAATTTGAGGAGTATTTCATATCGGTATCTGGGCTTAGCAGTTGCAAAACTTGGGGTGCTATGGATGGGACTTGCCTCCCAATAAGACCATATTGTAGTTTTTTTTTTTTACGATACCCATTACAAATGTTAAGGCCAAAATTTTTTTCATTTCATCCACATTTGTGGTTGTCCATTTTCTAGGCCGGGCATAGTAAGAGGAGTGTTTTTTTTAAAATATATTGAGCACCATATAAATTTGTGTCTTTTACAAAAAGCTCAAAAAGGTTGTCTGGTACAAACAACTGAAAAAACTGTAGTGGGTCAAATCCAGTTACATCCAGTGTAATACCCGGTACAGCATTAAATTCTGGGACAAACGGGATACCTGTACTTGGGGGTTGACAATTCAGAGAGGCAATTTGAGGGAGCGTTTCAAGCAGTTGTGCCTCTCTGCTGGAAGTTGGTATATCTCTTCTGGTGCTAGGCGTTTCAGGACTTGGTGCACTTGTAGTTGCTACGTCTCTGCTGGTGTTAGGCGTGTCAGAATTTTGTGTTTTGGTCGTTCTGCACCTCTTTTATAATCGTCCAGCGTGCACACTACTGTCAGAGCTCTCTGTGTCGCTTTCATCAAAACCACAGAAACTAACATCACTATCAGCGTTATCAGACAACTCCGTGTCTAAACACAACAGTTTGTAAGCCTCATCAGCAGTGTACAGTTTCTGAGACATATTTCTGAAAACATTTTTTAAAAATAACTATCAGCGAACACACTATTATTTATTCTCCACTCAACTATATTAGGACGGATTAAAACAGAAAGTGTTCCGTTTGGTTTCCGTTATACCAATTCCATTATTTTCCATTATAACCATGTTATACGGAAATCTCTTTCTCTGAGTAGGCATCACTACTGGTTTTGGCTCACAATAACTGATGGAAATCACTGATCAACTAACTGAAGTGTGAACTCAACCTTACAGTTCTGGAATGTATTGTATACAGTAACACTGACAGCATTATGCAAGGGTTACACTGCATCATAAGTCAATATAATGCTATGCGACCATCAGTGCTGGAAGGTCAGGGTGCTCTCGCTGACACACGCTGAGAGACTAATGCGTAGAGCTTGCTTATGTAAAAGGGGCCTTAGGGCTCATGCACACAAACTTATTTTTTGTCTGTGTCCATTCCATTTTTTTTGGTGGCCCTTATGCAGAACCATTCACTTCAATGGGGCCGCAAAAAACAGAAATGACTGTGTGCATTCCGCAAAAAAATAAAAATAGAACACATGTCCTGTTCTTGTCTGTTTTGTGGACAAGAACAGACATTGTTACAATGGATCCGCAAAAAAAATTAATGCAACACAGGTGTCACATAGGTGTAAATTTTTTTGTGGATCCTTGTTTTGCAGACCGCAAAATTCATACGGTCACTGGCAAGAGCCCCTAACGGTATCATTAAAACAATATATATGGTAGATTATATAAGAAAAAGAAACCACAGCACATCTAACTTCAGTAAAGAAAGTAGTGTCCTTTATTCACCAGCTGGGTGAATAAAGGACACTTCTCTTTTCACTGAAATTGTATATAGTGCGGCTTTTTTTCTTCTCTAAAGCATCATTCATTAAAGCACCATTCATTCCACGCACGTGTGCAGGATGCCGTCCGTGTTTCATGGATCATTAGAAAGAAAAAACTGACACACGGAACTAACAGGGATCCTTCACGGATGCATCACCGACCACATTTTCACGGATTTGAGCACTGACACGGATGTGTGAATGAGGCCTAACTGGCACATAGTTGATCCCACCTAAACTGCTGTCACTCTGTCTATTACCACATAGACAGTGCTGCTTTGACTGCAATAGTATATATAACTTTTTTCCATACCTGCCTAATCAAGTTAGTAAAAAAATATATATACAGATATACACATATGTATATATAGAAGTCAAAAATAGGCAGCACTCCAGGATAAATCAAATAAAAAATGTGGTTTATTCACCCATGTGGTCAGGCAATGTTTCGGCTCTTAGAGCCGAAACGTCGCCGGACCACGTGGGTGAATACACCACATTTTTTATTTGATTTATCCTGGAGTGCTGCCTATTTTTTGACTTCTATTATTACGGACTGGCTGTTCCTGTGGGCATGCACCCATCTTCCTTACTGAGCAGTGCTGCCTATTTTTGACAATTATATGTATACAGTATATATATATATAATATATATATATATATATATATATATATCCAAAATTAGGGCAGCACTCTCAGTGTAGGAACAAATGGTGTGCTGTATAAAAGAGAAAAAAAGCAGCATCACATCCAAATGAAGTAAAAAAAATATGGCGTCCTTTATTCACCCAAGTAGCGATGTTTCAGTCCTCCTGCTGGGACTAAGCAGATTATGCTAAAGTAAGAGCACTGAAACATCACTAAAGGGCACCACTTTTTTCAATTTACCTGGATGTGACGCTGCTTTTTTTTCAGAAATATAGATATAGATATATAATATATATTATACCCTTATAGAAATCTTTCCATTTTTTCTTTTTTTTCCCCTACCTGACTAATCTGGTTGGGGCAAATGAGATTATATTGGAGATGATATTTATATATCTATATACTATGTATATAGATATATAGAGAAGTGTTTCACTGTGTCTTCTTCACTCCTCCTTCACTGGATCGCGCTATGAAGTGAAGGAGGAGGAGGCTGAAATAAGGACTGGGAGCGCTGGGTCATGTAAACATATGACCACGATTGATAGACAATCGTGGTGGTCAACAGATATTATTCTGCCCAGAAACCGATGCTATAGGCTTGGTTATCCCTGGGCAGAAGAAGGAAGCCGGGTACATCACAGGGATGTATCTTCTACACTCTCTTCTTCACTGGATCGCGATGTGAAGGCGGAGAAGGGAGGAGGAGGCTGAAACAAGGAAGGGGAGCCCTGGATCATGTAAGCATATGACCACCACAATTGGACATCAGATACTATTCTGCCCAGAAACCGATGATATAGGTTCAGTTATCTCTGGGTAGAAGAAGGAAGCTGGGTACATCGCGGGGAAGCGCTGCAGAGAGCAGTGAAACGGGGCTCCCTCTCTTCCAGGCTGCCGATATTTATACACATGTTAGCTGCACGGGGCATGTGTAGCTAGCACATATATAGCCGTATGGCAGTCGGGAAGGAGTTAAAGGGGTATTCCCATCTCAGACAATGGGGGCAGCTCGCTAGGATATGCCCCCATTGTCTGATAGATATGGGTCCCACCTACAACAAGAACGAAGTGGGGAGCGCTGTGGCTGGAGGACCTCGGATTTCCCGGGGTCCGTCCACCACCAAGCATTGCTCCCATTGCGGCCCATGCTCCCATTCATTTCTATGGGGTAGACGGAAATAGCTGAGCCACTGCTCGGCTATTTTTGGCGGCTCCATAGAAATGAATGGAGGGCGGCTGCGCATGCGCAGTGCGCCCTCCGTTCATTTATCCGCTCTGTTTTCATTGTAGGTGCGGGTCCCAGCGGTGGGACCCGCACCTACAATGAGAACTAAGCGGGGGCACTGTGGCTGGAGGACTTCGGATTTCCCGGGGTCCATCTACTATCAAGCGTAGCTCCCCGCTGCTCCCATAGAAGTGAATGGAAATGCACAGTGCTTGCGTGGCCCATGCTCCCATTCATTTCTATGGGGCAGACGGAAATAGCCGAGCCAGTGCTCGGCTATTTTCGGCGGCCCCATAGAAATGAATTGAGAGCGGCTGCGCATGTGCAGTGCGCCCTCGGTTCATTTCCCCGCTCCGTTCTCATTGTAGGTGCAGGTCCCAGCGGTGGGATATGCCCCCATTGTCTGAGATGGATAAGCCCCATTGGCCCTGGAAAAAATACTAAAAGTGGCTCAGTTTTGTAGTCAGGTACAAATTGATGCAATACCATATTGTGGCACATTATACCACCCCAACAGAGCCATATACTACAGTCCATCACAAAATGCTGCCCACAGCACAAAATACATCCCCAAAAACTTTCACTGGTCAGCTTTGAGAAGGGCCAAGGAGGCCCCCTGGGCAGTGGCCCACCAGGAAATTTCCCTGTAAGATCTATGGCCAATTCACCCCTGCGATTTCCCAAGAAGGGTGGGTGGTAAAGTGGGTAGGGAGCTAGGCCGGCGAGCCCTGCATATTTTTCTTCTTTTACTCCAGTGTTCTGCTGTAAAAGAAGGCAGAAATCTACGCCAGCTCTTAGCCAGCATAGATTTCATATGAGACGCACAAACTGACAGAAAATGTGCCAAATTCATGATGAGTCTCTACATATATTTTTATATTTACATAGTATTTTTATTTTACCAAGAATTGGATTTGATTCCCATAAGAGAGGTTTACTGTTCTGCTCTTTTTTCATTCTAAATCGTCGCTAGAATGTATCCCTTATTCTGTATGAGTATCTAAAATAAATTGAATGGTGCTTACTCATGAGTGACATTTATAGCCTATCAATTTATTGTCTCCAACAGACTGTAATTCTCCATTAAATCTATGGAAATACAGAAGCAGTCCAGTGAGTCGACAGTTGTGTCTTGGCATTACATAGTCTTAAATGCATTAAAGGCAGAGCTTATTAAGAGCTAATTTGCATCCCTTTCCTCCCAGAATTCCAGAGGAGCATGTATGGCCTGTAAGTCTCCTCACGCTGATTAAGCTGCTCTCTCCCTAAGGAGTGATGTTACCCCCCTAACATGGGCGTAAGAAGCCCCAAAAATCTGGGGGGGACAGCACTTATGGGGCCCCTGTGTCCCCGCCCACCCTCAAGCCACACCCACAGCCCCACCCATATATCGCACCCATACCTTAAATTCAGTGACGTCTCCTTTGAAGTAGATCTTCTCTTTCCTCATCTTCTCCTTTCAGACCAGACCACCATTTTTCTGCCTTTTTTCGTCTCTGCAGTTTAACGAGAAAAAAAAATCTTAGTTTACTACTTTTCCATCATCCTCCCATCTTTCAGACAAAACATCCCACTACCTCAAATACTGTGCCGCTGTGGTTCCCAATAGTGCCCCCAATAATAAGTGCCTCTCCCCCCATCATCATGTGCCAGTAACAACTGCCAAACCTCCCCATGTGCCAGTACCAAGTTCAAGTGCCAAACCTCCCATGTGCCAGTATCAAGTTCAAGTGCCAACCCCCCATGTGCCAGCATCAAGGGCCAACCCCCCCCCCCCCTCATTTGCCAGTAGCAAGTGACAACCACCCCCCATGTGCCAGTATCAAGTGCCAAAATCTTTTCCCCCCAGTATCAAAATCTCTTCTACCCCCGTATTAAGTGCCAAAATCTCTTCCTATTGCCGGCAGCCTATCAGAGGAGCAGGGAAGGGAGACGCCTCTCCCTCTCCTACTTCGCAGCACAGCCATCTGTATCGCTGTCCTGAGGACGGCGATACAGATGACTATGGAGATGAACGTTTCCACAACGGAAGCGTTCATCTCCCTGTGCCCCGCCAACCCGCACACATTGCCCTGCTGCCGCTGGGGGGGATTTTTGCATACCTGTCCCCCCGCATTATTTCCTGGGGGGGTCCATCTCCCCCGTCCCCCCTGCTTCCTACGCCCCTGCCCCCTAACCCGGACAGGCCTCTCACCCAGTTAAGCCAGTACTCTCTGCTCTACACTGATGAGGGGCAATCACCCCGAAACAGCTGTCTGCAGATGAGGTGCTGGCTTATATAATATCCAAGTCATGTCTCAAGGCTTATTTAAAGCTGAACATTGACTTATAGGATAGCTGCCTTACATCTGGTGGCATTAGAGGCAGAGCTTATTAAGAGCTCATTTGCATCTCTTTCCTCCCATAGTCTTAAATGGTAATGACTTTTGTGCAAATTAGCATACCAGTAATGTCAATCTTGGAACTGATCACCATCTATGATCATCTGGGCCTGTGATATAATTGAGAAAAGACAGATTTTGTATAATTTCTCGGAAGCTTATTGAATGGACCTATAGTTAATCTAGAGAGACTGTTAGGTAAATCTAAAGGTCACCATATCAGAGAATGGGTCTGGCTGAACTGGATGAGGAAAAAAAATCATTTCTATGTATTTCAGCACTTTGAAATTAATAGTATATGTCTTCTCTCTTTCCCACTACATGAACTCATTTATTGGAAGAACATCCTTGCAGATGGTGCCGGCTTTGAAAACAGACTTTTTCATCACTTAGTAGAATAGTGTTCTGTATTCGATATTCATCAGTCCGATGTTCCCTTTAACTCTTTTGAAACAAAGGCATAGAAACTTGTTATATTAATCAGGGTCTCACCCACTATTAGTTTTCCGAGCACTTTTTTTTGCCCTAGACCAGGGATAGGCAAACTGTGTCTCTTCAGCTGTTGTAAAACTACAATTCCCACCTTGCCCTGCTGTAGGCTGATAGCTGTAAGCAATCTTTGTATGCTGGGAGTTGTAGTTTGCAACAGCTGGAGATCCGAGTTTGCCCATACCTGCCCTAGACCATCAAGTTTTTAGTTTCCTAGAATATTATTTGCATGTTTTCAAAAAGCATTTATGTGCCAAGGTACCATATGTAATAAATGCATTGAATCATATAATTTAAGTGGGTAACATTTTTGATAGTTAATGCCTATATTTGCTCTGTACTACTGCCTAGTTTATATTAAGGGACACTTTTATTGTTTTCTCAAATATTCTGTATTATTGATATGATCATAAAAATGTAAAAAACTCCCATAATCTTCCAAAATTAAGTCTGTTTTCCCACCACAGGCACTGCACAGCCGTATTCATTTGATTATTAGAAACAATTCATGTTTTGGTGCAGTGCTGTCGTTGATCTTGTTCATCCAGTTATTTCATTACAATTTTTTGTGCTCAGCAGTGCTGTGTCTGACAAAAATGAAGATATATAGTGGGCTAATTAGGATTATTGGCTGTACCTATGCTCAGTCATTGATAACATGTCCTGGCTGTGTGTCTACAATAATAAAAACCATGGAACATTCAATGGCCCACATTTATTAGGTTATGTCAGTTTAAAAATAAATAAATTACATTCTGTTTATAAAATTGTGCATTTCACTTCTTATACTGTGTTCATTTTTTTTTTATTAAATGGCACGATTTATTGGGAAGCATATGGCCTAAAACTTTTAGATTTATTAATATTAATGTCATCAAATGGCACAAATTGTGGCAAATTTAGCTAATAGTAACAATTCATTTAATTTTCATACTTTATACTTTTCATACTTTAGGATAGTGCCGTTTAATAGATTTGGTGCAATTCACTCCAGCAAACTTTTTTTTTTAAAGTGACATGTGAAAAATGTCAGTCTTTTTCGTAAATCTGCCCTTTTTCACCAGTCTTCTGCAGGCATGTTCTGGAAACCAATTAACTAGATTACCGGGTGTTGGGTTTGTGTACGCTCATCCATTTATTTTAATTTGTAGACAAACCTTCATTAGGGTTACCAGTGTCAATTGGAAGAACATCAGCTTTAACTATAATAGGCACTACAGAATTGGTGTCTCTGGAGCCAAATTGAATTCTTTCCTATATCTTTTTGAAGCAATAAAAATAAGTGTTATATGACAAAGTGTTTTCTCCCTGGATATAGCCAGTCCGTATATAATGAGTACTTTAGCCCACATATTGCATTTTTACTTTCTCTCTGTTCTTTTTATCAGCTTTCACCTTTGGGTTCATTTTGTATTCTTTGCACACTGTATCACCTATCTTATTCTCCATGGGTATTCTCCTCTGCAGAGCTCTTATCCAGTGGTCAACCTAATCTCAAAGACACAACATTTAAGAGCAGAGAGAGAAAAAGTGAAGGATCTGTGTCTTATTTTAAGCTTTCCCAAACCAAAATAAGATATTTTTGAAACTACTCAATTCTAAGATGTTGATAAGGTTGGCTGATATTTAGCCGCTTGGCTTCGTTTTATTGTACCTGACTCAGCAGAATGCTTAGAATAGTGTGCGCTCCATCACAATATAGCTAAAAATGCATGTGAAATGTATAAATACACACATGGACAGAAATTGCATGTGATGACAATTAGACATATATCAAATACCATCTAAATGACAGCTTTGAAGCCTGATCTGTTCTATGGGCACTGCCTGCCTCATTTATTGCTTTAAAGCCTAGCAACTAATACATCTACATTAAATTCTCTATTTGGGAATAACCACTGATAACTATGTATAACACATTCTCCTCTGAGTGCACCCAAACGTTTTTATTTGTTATTTTTATAAAGATGATCTGATTGGCGAAAATATAGGAAATAAAAGAATTCTTAGATTTGATTAAAAAGCAAAAAAATCTGTGTTTCTAGTTTTTTTGACATTCACTTCCTTCTTACCAGGTGTGTTTCTTTTTATTCAGTAGATTACAGCAGAGGCTATGCAGGAGTACATCCTTATATTGGAACATTGAAACTGCTGTTGCTGTAGCACTGCTCTTTAAATGACAGTATCTCACTTGTACTCACTACAGCAGGCATCCTCAAACTGCAGCCCTCCAGCTGTTGCAAAACTACAACTCCCAGCATGCCCGAACAGCCTACAGGTATAAGCCTACAGCAGGACATTGTGGAAGTTGTAGTTTTACAACAGCTGAAGGGCCGCAGTTTGAGGATGCCTGCACTACAGAGTAAACAGACAGCTATGAGAAGTGGAATTCACTAAACAGGCAGAGCATTTTACAATCATTAACTCTTTCAAAACCAGGTGATTTTTCGTTTTTTTTCATTTTAGTTTTTTACTACCAGCCTTCCCAAAGCCATAACTATTTTATTTTTCCATTCACATAGCCATATGAGAGCTTGTGAAAAGATGTATTTTCTAATGTCACCATTTTTGGTTGCGTACACTGTGGTGGGAAGCAGTAAAAAAAATTCCAAATCAGGTGGAATTATTAAACAAAAACATTCCACCACTGTTTTGTTTGTTTTTTTACTCCATTTCCTATGTGGTAAAACTTACCTGTTACTTTTATTCTCCAGGTCAGTTTTTTTCCCTTTTAATACAAAAAAAACCCCTTAATTTTTCCTTGCATTGCGATTTTCTGACCCCCGTAACTTTTTTATTGTTATGTGTATGGAGCTGTGCGAGGTCTGATTTTTTGCGGGGTGATCTGTATTTTTTATTGATACCATTTTGGGGAGCACAGGACTTATTGATCCAATTTTTGAGAGGTGAAGGGGCCAAAATAACTGCAAATCGGCCATTTTGACGTTTTTTCCGTTTTTCTCTATGGGATAAATATTTCTATATTTTATTGTGCAGGCATTTTTGTACACGGTGACGATGATGTTAATTTTTTTAATTATTTATTTTAATTTTGGGGAAAGGTGGTTATTTGAATTTTTATATTTTTATTTTATATTTTTAACAACGTGATTTTCTTTTTTTTACCATAGGGATCTATAAGAAGCAATTACTAGATTGCTTTGCTCATAGACTCCAATGCATAAGCACTAGGGTTCCTGAGAATTATATTTTGTTCCTATGGATCCCTGACACAGGAACTAATGTGCGGCAGCCCTGTACCCCGTCTGAGTACAGAGATTGCCAGACACTACATCTGGCTCCCCGATCCTCGATAGGGGGAACTGGAACACAGATGAGGTCTTTAACTTCCCAAATGCCGTGATCACATTTGACCACGGTATCTGAGGGGTTAAATGTATGCGATCAACATATCGTTATAGTCCCAGCTACCTCGTCAGCGGGCACCATTCTTAAATGCCTTACTGATGACATAAATTTACATGGGGCAGTCGGGAAGGGGTTAGGGACAGTCATGGGTGTCTGGCACTGTGCGGTGCCCACTAACTGCAGACTATAATACACAGGAACTTTACTGAAGATTTTTTTCTTGCGGCTACAAATATACATATATATATATATATATATATATATATATATATAAACGCGTGTTAATAAATACTGTTGGCAGAATTGAATAACGCCTAAATAGCATATCAATTCTTGTTATTCTGTACAGCAAAAAGAAACGTATCTGAGTACACTTTGTCAAATTATGACATGTGTCTCTTAGACAAACATTATTGCCATAGAAAGCTATAATATGTAAGCTAGTCAATAAATATAACACATATTGAACTTGCTGTCCGCATCCGTTGCTCCGTTCTGTGCCCCCACCAAAAAAATATAGCATGTCCTATTCTTGTCCGTTTTGCGAACAAGAATAGGCATTTCTACAATGGGCAGAACGAATTGCAGCGTTCCGCGGAGCAGCTTTCGTGTTTTGCAGATCCGCGGTTTGCGGACCGCAAAACACCAACGGTCGTGTGCATGAGGCCTAATGTGAATGATGTATCCTGCTAAAATGAAGTTAATGTTTTTTCTATGTGAAAAAGTTCAATCCTTTAGATACAAGACCAAACAAAATATTGGGGTAGATGTTCTGTTGCTTCAAGGATTATTAACCCCTTCCAACATGTGACGTACTATTACGTCATGGAAGTCAGTGACTTAATAGTACATCATGGTGATCGTGCAGGCACCGGAGTGGTGCACGCCCGATCACTGCAGGGGTCCGGCAGTCCCTGTAAGCCGGGCCCCTGCTGTATCCACTGGCATCACTGTTTACAGTGATGCTGGCGGATTAACCCCTTCTATGCCGCAGTCAGCGCTGACCGCGACATAGAAGGGGTTTGCTGCGGGTGAGGGAGCCCATCGAGTCCCCACGCTGCTGTGGCGGGGACCCTATGGGTGACAAGGCAGCCCGATGCTGTGCAGAGGCTGCCCAATGCCTTGCACATCATCTGGAACTACCTTCTATGCGTGCCGAGGAGATCCAGCCTCAGGCTGCGTCTCTTAGGCAATCTGTTAGTCAATTACTCTGTGTAATACACTAACAGGCAATGCATTGCAATACAAATGTATTGTAATGCATTGCAGAGGGAATCAGACCCCCAAATGTTGAAGTCCCAGAGTGGGACAGAAGTAAAGTTTTAAAAAAAAAGTAAAAAAGTTTTTAATAAGAAAAATAAAGTGTCGCATCCATAACGGCTTTATAAATATATTACATGATCCGCCCTGTCCGATAAACACCATAAAAAAGCCATTTTTGTCACCTTACATCACAAAAAGTGCAACACCAAACGCTTAAAAAAGGCGTATGTTGAACAAAATGGTACCAATAAAACTGTCACCTCATCCAGCAAAAAATGAGACCCTACCTGAGACAATTATTTAAAAAATATATATATGACTCTCAGACAATTGAGACACTAAAATATGATTTGTTTTGCTTCAAAACTGCTATTATTGTGCTAAAGTAAAATAAATTTAAAAAGTAGACATATTAGGTATTGCTGCATCCGTAACATCCTGCTCTATGAAAATATCACATGCTGTAACCACTCAGATGAACACCGTAAAAAGTATATATTTAACCGTGACAAAAAAGAAATTTTTTGTCACGTTACATCATAAAAAATGCAACACCAAGCGATCAAAAAGACGTATGCCCCCGAAAATAGTACCAATCAAACCATCACCTCATCCCACAAAAAATGAGACCCTACCTAAGACGATTGGTCAAAAAATAAAAAAGCCATGGCTCTCAGACTATGGAGACACTAAAACTTCATTTTTGGGTTTCAAAAATTATATTATTGTGTAAAACTTAAATAAATAAGAAAAAGTATACATATTATATTGCCACCTCCATAACGATCTTCTCTATAAAAATATCACATGACCTAACCCCTCAGGTGAACTCTTTAAAAATAAATAATAAAAACAACCAATTTTTTGGTCACCTTGCCCCATAAAGTGTAATAATGAATTATCAAAAAATCATATGTACCCAAAAATGGTACCAATAAAAACGGCAACTCTTCCTGCAAAAAAGCCCCTGCAAAAGACGTTCGGCAGAAAAATTAAAAAAAGGTGCATTCAGAAAATGGAGACACAAAAACCT
The DNA here is from genome assembly GCA_033119425.1 of Bufotes viridis. Taxonomy (NCBI): domain Eukaryota; kingdom Metazoa; phylum Chordata; class Amphibia; order Anura; family Bufonidae; genus Bufotes; species Bufotes viridis. The sequence continues at coordinate 332,896,252 of CM065590.1, read as the reverse complement.
ATTTTTTTTCAAAAATGCTTTATTATGTAAAACTGAAACAAACAAAGAAAGTAGACATATTTGATATCATTACATCCGTAACAACCTGCTCTATAAATAAAAAGCACATGATCTACCCTGTCAGATGAATGTTGTAAAAATAAAAACAGTGCAAAAACAGCAATTTTTTTGTTACCTTGCCTCTCAAAAAATGTAATATAGAGCAATTAAAAATCCCGGTAATGTACCCCAAAACTGGCAATGAAACTGGCACCTTATCCCCTAGTTTCCAAAATAGGGTAACTTTTTGGGAGTTTCTATTGTAAGGGTGCATCAGGGGGGCTTCAAATGGGAGATGGCATCTAAAAACCAGTCTACCAAAATCTGGCTTCCAAAAAACATATGGTGTTCCTTTCCTTCTGCTCCCTGCTGTGTGCCCTTACATTAGTAATCGCAGAATCAGGGTAATAAATATTTAGTTTTGTTTGGTTGTTAACCCTTGATATGTTAAAGAAAAAAATTGATTAAAATGGAAAATCTGCTAAAAAAGTGAAATTTAGAAATTTCATCTCCATTTTCCTTTAATTCTTGTGGAACTCCTAAAGGGTTAACAAAGTTTGTAAAATTAGTTTTGAGTAACTGTAGTTTCTGCAATGGGGTCATTTATGCGAGGTTTCTACTATGTAAGCCTCACAAAGTGACTTCAGACCTGAACTGGTCTTTAAAAAGTGGGTTTTGGAAATTTTCTTAAAAATTTTAAGAATTTCTTCTAAATTTCTAAGCCTTCTAACTTCTTAAACAAATAAAATTGCATTTACAAGATTATGCCAACATAAAGTAGACATATGGGAAATGTTAAGTAATAAATATTTTATGAGTTATCACTTTCTCTTTTAAAAGAGGAGAAATTGCAAATTTGTCTAAATATTTGGTCAATTTGGGATTTTTCATAAATAAAGATGAAATATATTGACTCAAATTTATGACATCATGAAGTATAATGTGTCACGAGAAAACATTCTCAGAATGGCTTGGATAAATAAAAGTGTTCCAAAGCTATTACGTCAGATTTGCAAAAAATTACCTGGGCAGAAGGGCGAAAACTGTCCCGGGGTAGAAGGGGTTAATCTGTCAGTTTCCTCTACTCACACTAAATACACAACTTTAAGGCCCCTTTCACACGGGCGTCATGTTTGACGCCCCGATAAGAGGCGGGTGCGTTGCGGGAAAATGCGCGATTTTCCCGCGCAAGTGCAAAGCGTTTTAATGCGTTTTGCACGCGCGTGGGAAAAATCGGCATGTTTGGTACCCAGACCCGAACCCGGACTTCATCACTGAAGTCCGGTTTCGAGTTGAGTATTCTGTAGATTTTATTATTTTCCCTTATAACATGGTTATAAGGGAAAATAATAGCATTCTCAATACAGAATGCTTAGTAAAATGTGGATGGAGGGGTTAAAAATAAAAAAAAATAACTCACCATATCCACTTGATCGCGTAGTTGCGATCTCTTCTTCATTCATTAGCTGTCGGCTAAAGGACCTGTGATGAGGTCACTGAGCTCATCACTAGAGTTGAGCGAACTTGTATTTTAAGTTCGCCGTCCAAAGTTCGGGTTCGGGTTATCGAAGCATCCTGTTATGGATTCCGCTACCACGGACAATAACGGCATTTGGAATCCATAAGGGGATTCTTCAATGAACCCGAACCTTGGACAACACTAAGGACCTGGGGTGACATCACCGTCATATGATCAGTGCAGGGGGCATGGCTCAGTACTGGATCACCTCTTATCCAATCCAGTGCTGAGCCACGCCCCCTGCACTTATCACATGACGGTGACGTCACCCCAGGTCCTTAGTGTTGTCCAAGGTTTGGGTTCATTGAAGAATCCCCTTATGGATTCCAAATGCCGTTATGGTCCGTGGTGGTGGAATCCATAACGGGATGCTTCGATAACCCGAACCCGAACTTTGGACGCCGAATTTAAAATACAAGTTCGCTCAACTGAACTCATCACATGGTCCAATCACATGGTCCATCACAGGTCCTTTAGGCGGCAGCTAATGCTTGAAGAAGAGAGAAGAGATCGGCAACTACCCGATCAAGTGGATAAGGTGAGTTAATTTTTATTATTTTAAACCCCTCCATCAACATTTTACAAAGCATTCTGTATTGAGAATGCTATTATTTTCCCTTATAACCATGTTATAAGGAAAAATAATAAAGACCGGGTCCCGTCTCTTAGCAACCTTGCGGGAAAATCGCACTGCATCCGCACTTGATTGCGGATGCTTGCGATTTTCCCGCAGCCCCATTCACTTCTATGGGGCCTGCGTTGTGTGAAAAACGCACAGTATGGAGCATGCTGCGATTTTCACGCAACGCAGAAGTGATGCGTGAAAATCACTGCTCATGTGCACAGCCCCATAGAACCTCACGCATTGCACCCGCGCGGAAATCACGCCCGTGTGAAAGGGGCCTAAGAGGCTGTGCTCTTTTTTGGTAATATTCTTGTTTTATCCTGTAGGTATTTCAAGAAACATAATGGCCTGCAGGCTGACACACTGAGCTATTTAATTGGGTGGCAGTATGTGGTTAAAAGCATTGAACACATCTAGGTAAGAAAAACGTATTGTTAATCCAAAATTCCCTATTTCTCTCTCTCTCTATTTATATAGATAGATATAGATATATGTGTATATATATGATCCTCATTATATATAGTTGGGTGTGTGCTTTAACTTTCCAGGCTTGATTGCAGTGGCAATGTGAATTTTCTTAGGTATACCCTTTAGGCATTGACATGCCTAGTGAGGCACAAATATCCACTTGTGGCTTTAGACAACAGGAAGGTCAGCATACTTGTCAGAGAGCTCTTTCAGTCTTGAATCCAAATCACACAGACAGCGTAGGTAAACATGAGTTTTTTTTGCTAAGGGCTGGCGTAGTTTGAGCACCCCTGGTATAGTGAAATTGAATTCAATTAGAGGGTTAGCAGAAGCATTGACCTTCAAAACACTGCATTTCTTAAAACTGCCACACTTTCTGTCAACAGAAATATTACAAAGGGAAATCGCTGAGCCATTGGAGAACAGGTTTTTCCAGTGCTCTCCTTAGTCATTGGTTTAAATATAATGGATTAAACAGTTTTGCATCTGCCTCTCATGGAGTAGTTGCTCATGATCACCCTTTTGTTTTGAGCTGGATAAACAGATGGTCCAGTAGAAGTGATACATTTGCCATCCAGCCGGCAGTTGCATATGGCTCCCCTCCTTGCTAGGAGGTTGATTCTTGGGTGACAGATATTTTAAGTGTTTTATTTGTTTGTACACAGTGGTATCTGAGATGCTGTATCTGAAAGTATTTGTCATTGAGCAGAGAAATCATTTTCTTTTCGGCTCCTCTGGATTTCTCTCTGAATGATGATTACTGCTGACTGACACACAACTCCCCTCTTAGTATGCCTGTTATGATCGATTCTTAATGCACAGTATAATATGCCAGCAACCTCTGCTTATCCCAGTCAAATATTCCATAATCCAGATATTTGTTTCTAACAATGCAAGTGTAATTCTCTAAAGATAAAGAAAATGAGAAAACATTAATAGTAGGGAGTTGGCTGTATATATTTGTATGCATTGGAATATTAACCACACAGTCATTGGAAGAATTAAATCCTTTCTGCAGAAAAAGACTACACTTCTACCTTTAAAAAAAAAAACGCAAATCCGCCCCATTTTCCTCCAGCAGAACTTGTAACTCTGGCAACTTATTTCAAAATCTGTTTGATGTTTGTCTCCAGTGGTTAACTGTGTGTGACTGCACGCTTTGTGAAGTCAGATGGATGGCTATCCTAGAAAGGAGCATCATTGGCTTTGATCTGTATATTCTCTCCCCGTGGGACATTTTCACCTTTTCAAGTTGGGGATCAGTTAATTATTAGAAGAAATTGGTTTGGGGACCTGAAATCATTTTGAAGGTTGGCAGAAGTTCTCTCAGTGATGCTGTATGCTCTTTGATCTGTAGAGCTGCATTTTTAGAAGATCGCAAAAAACTGCGTAACCCGTAGGTTGAAGATCTTGGTAATGTAAATGGGGTAGAGTCTGTCACAAGGCAGTACTGTTTCATCCCCTTCTCTTACATGTCATCTTTTATTACCTAGCTCATTCCCCTTGTGGTATATTTAGGTCCTGCAGCATTGCCTGACATTGCTCCTTTGCACATCGACCTTATACATTTTTTTTGCAACTTCTTATTATGGTAACATAACACAGACATGAAGGTAGAATTTGCAGGTAGTGGCATTGACTCATGAAATTTAACTGGTTACTTTTAGATACTTTGATCTTTTTCCATTATACTTAATAAGGGTCATTGCTAGAGCAGTCCCACTTGGCATCATAAATTGGATTTGTAATAAAGTAAAAGAGCCATGCTCTCTACATTTGTCATCACTGATGTCTGTCATCACTCTGGTTCAGAACATTTTTCTCTGCATGTTACCATAACTAACAATGATTAGAACAGTGTCTATATGTGTGTGGCCTGTACATAAATAATCAGTGACATGAACTTGGACTTATGACCATGTAGCTGAGATGATCCTGGAATGGAATGTTGAACAATTGTTTTAGTAAACTAAGGACTCATGCACACAACTGCGCCATGTTTTGCGGTCCGCAACTTGCGGATCTGAAAAACACAGATGCCGCCCGTGTGCAGGAACAGGTCACCCATAACAGAAATGAAAAGCGGACAAGAATAGGACATGTTCTATTTTTTTTTTTGTTGCACCACAGAACCGAGCAAAGGATGCGGATAGCACATGGAGTTTTGTCCCCATTGAAGTGAATGGGTCCATATCCAAGCCACAAAAAATGCGGCTTATATGTGGACAAAAACAAGCCCTAAGGCTCATACTATTGGACGCTCCCTCCCTTTCAGCTTTATCCTTAGTAATGTAGTTAATTATTCCTAACCGATTTGCTGTTTTTTATTTTCCTTTGGCACCAGCCTTCCATATATTCTATGGTCAAAATATGCTGAAAGAAACCCAAGTATTACCATTATTGGTAAGCTATGTTGTAGTGTTCAATGCTAAACTGGATTTTCACGTTAAGATTTTCTTCAGAGAAACTTGTAAAGCATACAATAAATACTCTATATCTCCCAATAAATTAAGTTTCTGTATTGTTAGATGGGGGGCTTACAAAACATCACATTGACAAAGAATGCCGTTTGTCCATTTATGAGCTTGTCTCACTCAATTCTGATGTATGATAACATTTAACAATTTAATAAAGCCCCAACATCATTCTAGAATGCCATCATTGTAGCTTGGTTGTCACCTTGTAAATGTACCACAATTCTGCATTTCAATACATACCTGACATTTACTTGCTCTACGTAAGAGAATGGATCTACTCCAAGCAACATTTATCTTTTTTTATTTATTTTGGAATCTCTATGGCTGGCTTTAAGAGAAGCATATGATAGTTGTTTTGTAAGACAGCTAAATAATTGACTTATTAAACATCCTGTCCCCCAAAAGTTTAAACTGGGTAGATGATATTAACAGCATGCATCACACGATCCTTCACAGCCCTTCTGCAGGCCAGAAAAAGATTTTGAGGTGCAGGAGGATGAACTTTTAGTTACTTTTCAAAGCTCTTGACTAACAGAGGGGTCTTGATATCTAAGATATGACTCACAGAATCAGGGAGTGCTTTGATCTGATGCAATTAGATCTGAGACTTTATTGGGGGTTTGCATGTCCTAACTGTGTTTCACTGTTTGTAAATCCAAGTCAACTTATTGGCAGAATTTACAGTAGCCCATTCATCTATATTGATAAACCTCTCATGCAATGTTTTTAGAGGCTGCTTTGTTAATGGTTACAGAGTCAATCACTTTTATTCTGACCAACAATAGGGACCATATAAGTTGAAAAATTGAAATGATCTTTTTGTTGTGTCAAATGATTGTTCTGGTCTTATAGAAAGAAATATATTTGTAGTTTAGCTATTTTATGAAGATGAATGAAATTTGTCACAACTGTACTCTCCATAACAAAGATGTTTTACATGCAAATAGAAATGAAAAATAGAGATTATATAAATATGCTTTGCTGTAGAAAGAAACCAATGCAGCAGACTATAACTGATTAGTGATTTTAAGCAATTTTCAAATTGCCTACAAAGCTCCAATATCTTTCTCATATCAGAACTATTTCAAGTTTAAGTCTGTTGGACTTTATTTACTTATAATTTATATTCTTTTTTTCCTCTGTTTGTTAGTGTCTCCTCTGTTTCAAACCCTTATTTATTTTCAGTCAAGGTGAAAGACTGCAGAAAGAATTTCCCTCCAGAACTGCTACATACCCAACTTTTACTCTGCCAGGCAATGTAACTTGAAGCCCCACACAAGCATACTTTACCTATAGTTTTTTCTTCTATATTTTATACAGTCCTTGTTATTGATATATTTCAATGACTTCCTATGTTGGTCATACTTTGATGAGTTTTACACCTATTACCATACAAAAAATAATTGCATAAAATCAGCATCTGTAATACACTGACAGGATGACATACTCCCTTACTTTATTAATGTGGAAAAAGGCATTGTAATTCATTGAATAGATTTTAGATGCCGAAAACAGAGAGAAAAGAGGAACTAATAGGACAGAACAGAACTAATGTCTCATTCAAGAAAGCAGCTTCAAAATATGATCTGTGGTTGAAGATACCTCAAAGTATGAGCTGCCAGCAAATCTGAATGCCAGAGGGAGAGGAAATAAACAGCACAAGAAAACAGGCTTTGCATGGTTGAATTTAATGAGCAATTAGGCAAGAAATAAGAAAATAAGGGAAATACAGTACATACTGTCAAGAAACATAACAATACTTACCTGAGCATAAATGTTCCCTTTATAATAATAAATGCTGCAGTAACGCAATCATTTTTTCTATGCTCGTTAAAGACTAAAGATTAATTTGTAAATAGGTAAGCTGTATAAATGACCTCTCTCGTTATGGCTCGCTTGGAACTATTTTATTCATGTAATAATTAAGAAACACAGTTATCTTTACATTTCACCATTCATGCAGGATTCCGAGTTACCTTTTAATTGACAATTTAAACCTGAACTGTCAAACTAGCATTACTGTTGGTGATATTTTCCTCTTTTTTACTCTCCCCAGACTGAGAGTTTTCTGTTACTTCATATTCATGTGCACACTGCTGGTCCCTATTACCATGAACAGGAAGGCTTCTGCAGTAGTTTTCTCTATATATTGTTACATATTCAGTCTTATGTCAGTGATGCTGAGTGACAGACAGGAAAACATCCATATTATAAGGGAAAAAAATGAAAGGGTCACATTGATTTGATTAATATGTTAACCAAGTTGACCTTGTTCATTTTATTTCAAGTAGTTTTTAAGAAGCTGGTAAGACTCTTTTGCATATGGTAATATGCAAGCTGAAAACTGAGTGATACTATTTGGTTCATGGTTCATGAATCTAAGGAAAATAGTGAGTGGTATGGGGATGCGTGCCTTTAGGATATGTCCTTCTGATATTACTCAATGTTAAAAGCCTAAGGCTAAGTTCGCATATATGTTAAATAAATGTGATATTTGAAAACCAAATAATTTTTTTAAAGTTATAATGCAATTTAAAACCAGAGTATGCCATGTGTCTTATGAGTTACCAGTGATTCTTTTAACTATAGAAAAAGACATTGTACAAATCGGTAGAGTGAGGTTTTTGACATGTATAGTAATTGTTGTAAAAGAGTTTCTAGAAACATTCCATTGAACTTCTTCACTACCAGAACTGCAGCCTATATTAGATGTATACCCTGGGCCATTGCCCGACTCATTGCTGAAAAAAAAAAAAAAAAGTATTCATTGATGACGTTACTTAAGTACTACTTTAGTAACATAGTAACATAGTATATAAGACCGAAAAAAGAAATTTGTCCATCCAGTTTGACCTGGACAAATCCAGAGGAAGGCAAAAAAAAAACTGTGAGGCAGAAGCCAATTTTCCCCACTTAACCTCTTTAGGATGCAGGGTGTACATGTATGCCCTTGTGTCCTGGTACTTAAGGACCCAGGGCGTACATGTACACCCTGCGAATATCCGATCACCGCTGCACACATGGCAGTGATTGGAACCCGGTGCCTGCTGAAATCAATCAGCAGGCACCTTGGCACAATGCCCAGGGGGGTCCTGTGACCCCCCCATGACGGCGATCGCAGCAAACCGCAGGTCAATTCAGACCTGCGGTTTGCTGCGCTTTCTGTAGTCTCTGATCAGAGACTAAAAAAGGCCCCAAACTCATAAATGTTAACCACCCCCTGCACCCCGCCATGTTTGTGTCCCCCCGGGCGGTGCAGGGGGGGGGAATTACGGGCGGTGCTGCGGGTGGGTGGCGTGGGAGGCAGGCGGGATCGCAATTGCGATCCCCCATCCGCCTCCTTTCAAATGCTTTCCCTGATGTCTAGTGGGTATAGCAGGGGGTCAGCACATTGACCCCCTGCTATAAACTGCTGACATCTGTGCTGCAGATGTTAGCAGTTTAACCCCTTCCATACCGCGGTCCGTATGGACCGCGGTATGGAAGGTGTTACCAGGGAGGGAGCTCCCTCCCTCTCCCATCGGGGTGCTGCCTTGCCTTTGCAGCCCCCCGACAGGATGGGATAGCAGAGGGAGGGAGCTCCCCTCCCTCCCCATCCATCACCTCCTGTTCTGTTATGGCAGCAGGTGATGGTTACCATGACAGCAGGACGCTTTTAGAAGCGTCCTGCTCTCCATGGTGCTGAAACTCTGAATAGGCTTTTGCTAAAGTAAAAAATACAGTAAGTACACTATATAGTGTACTTACTGTATTATATAGACACCAGATCCACTGGAATTACAAGAACCAAGTGGGTCTGGGTCCAAAAAAAATGTCAAAAAAGTGAAAAAATGTAAATGAATAAAAATAAAAATAAATCAAATACACTACACATATTAGGTATCGCTGCGTCCGTAAAAATCTCCTGTATAAAAATATTACATGACCTAACCCCTCATGCAAATAACGTAAAAAAAAAACAAGCAGCAGTTTACGACCACATATGGGGTGTTACTGCAAACTACAGAATCGGGGCAATAAATATTGAGTTTTGTTTGGCTGTTAACCCTTGCTTTGTTACTGGAAAAAATGGATTCAAATGGAAAATTTTCCAAAAAATCTAAATCCATTTGCCATTAACTCTTGTGGAAAACCTAAAGGGTTAATGATGTTTGTAAAATCATTTTTGAATACCTTGAGGGGTTTAGTTTCTAGAATGGGGTCATTTTTGTGTGGTTTCTATTATGTAAGTCTCACAAAGTTACTTCAGACCTGAACTCGTCCCTAAAAAGTGGGTTTTTGAAAATTTCTGAAAAATTTAAAGATTTGCTTCTAAACTTCTAAGCCTTGTAACGTCCCAAAAAAAATAAAATGGCATTCCCAAAATGATCGAAACATGAAGTGGACATATGGGGAATGTTAATCAATAACTTTTTTGGGCGGTATTAGTATGTATTATAGAAGTAGAGAAATTGAAACTTGCAAAAATTGCATGTTTTTCCAAAGTTTTGGTAAATTTGGCATTTTTTTATAAATAAAAATGAAATTTTTCGACTTCATTTCATAACAATCTCAGAATGGCCTGGATAAAAAAAGGCGTTTTAAAGTTATCACCACATAAAGTGACACTGGTCAGATTTGCAAAAAATGGCCGAGTCCTTAGGGTGAAATAGGGCTGAGTCCCCTGGTTAAGGGGAAAAAATTCCTTCTTGACTCCAATAAGGCAATCAGAATACCTCCCTGGATCAACGACCCATCTCTAGTAGCTATAGCCTGTGATATTATTACACTCCAGAAATACATCCAGACCCCTCTTGAATTCCTTTATTGTACTCACCGTCACCACCTCCTCAGGCAGAGAGTTCCATAGTCTCACTGCTCTTACCGTGAAGAATCAATTTCTATGTTTGTGTACAAACCTTCTTTTCTCCAGACGCAGCGGATGTCCCCTCGTCAGTCACAGTCCTGGGGATAAATAAATGATGTGAGAGATCTCTGTACTGACCCCTGATATATTTATACATACATATTAGATCTCCCCTCAGTCATCTTTTTTCTAAGGTGAATAACCCTAATTTTGATAACCTTTCAGGGTACTGTAGTTGCCCCATTCCAGTTATTACTTTAGTTGCCCTTCTCTTAACCCTCTCCAGCTCTGCTATGTCTGCCTTGTTCACAGGAGCCCAGAACTGTACACAGAACTCCATGTGTGGTCTGACTAGAGATTTGTAAAGTGGTAGGACTATGTTCTCATCACGGGCATCTATGCCCCTTTTGATGCAACCCAATTGCTTATTGGCCTTGGCAGTAGCTGCCTGACACTGGTTTTTGCAGCTTAGTTTGCTGTTTATTAAAATTCCTAGATCCTTTTCCATGTCAGTGTTACCGAGTGTTTTACCGTTTAGTATGTACGGGTGACTTGCATTATTCCTTCCCATGTGCATAACTTTACATTTGTCAGTGTTAAACCTCATCTGCCATTTCTCTGCCCAAGCCTCCAATCTTTCCAGATCCCTCTGTAGGAGAAAACTGTCCTCTTCAGTGTTAATTACTTTACGCAGTTTAGTGTCATCTGCAAAAATTGATATTTTACTGTGCAAGCCTTCTACAACATCATTAATAAATATATTGAAGAGAATAGGGCCCAACACTTAGTAATCAATTTTGTGTTTCATTTAAATGTAAATGTCAGCCTTTAGTGAAGCATTCTCATCAACCTTGAGGTTGCCAAGACATCCCACATGCAGCTAAGAATAGTTACTCACCTTTACATCTGAGTGTCTCCTTTACTAGTAATGAACTGCTTATTTGCAATTCATCAGGAAATATTCTGTAAGATTGCAACCACATATCCAAAGCTATGCAGGTGCCCCAAAGAATTTCTATTCAGATGGTCACATATGCTGCACCTGTGAAATATCATTTTTTTTAACCCCCTTCTCGACATCCGTTGTACATGTGCATGTCAGGTCTTTAAAGATGGTGCCCCGGAATGAAGTGAGCACCATAGCCTCCGGGTGTCTCCTGTTTCATACAGCATAATAGGTGACTAATGAGGGAAAGTGCCCTGTTCTAATAATGAGCCGGAGCCTTACTGAGGTTCCAGGCTCATTAGTAGTATATCCCAGTACAGGCCACTAGGCGGCAGCACTGAGCTGTGATATAGAGATTTCTATACAGAATAAAGGAACAGTTTGTATTATCCTGTATAAGTTGCAATCTGATGATTGGTAGTTTAGGTCCATTTGGGGACTTATTGTGCCTATTCTCCTTTATGCAACCATTTTTGGAGGGCTACTTTTTAATAGTATGAACTGATATGCCAATATATTTAAAGGAAGCAAATAAATAATCCATTTATTGACAGTCAGAAGTTGCAAGAACACTTCAGGTTGTCATTGAAGGGACTCACTCAGATCACTGTGTGCCTCTGTTAAAGGAAATATGTTATCAGAAAATGACCTATACTTTAAATCCCATTTTTATCCTTAACACATTTTTAAAGAATTGTTACTGAAGTTATTTTAAATTGTCCATGTCAATATCTATATTTAAACAAAAACCATAAAACCCTGACCACTAAGCCAAATAGTAGGCGCCACTTCTTGGTCTGTACAGATAACCATAGAATTCAATGAGGCCTCTTCCTGATCGTTGTGTCTATGGCCCATGGTGGCTGCCGGAAAGCAATTTTATGGTAAGAATAGCTCAGGCAAGATAGCCATTCCCATTAATATATTTAGGAAATAGAATAAAAAAAAAAATCTTCAACCAGAATATAAAAACATGTTAGAAAAAAAGATATGTGTTGCTGGCTGGTTTTAACTGGCAGATATAATCTCTGGTGCCATTTCCTTTAAAGGGAACCTGTCACATCCAAAACACATATTAAACCGACATCATTACCTTACAGTAGCCCCCAGTGTGTTCCTAATCATGTGTTTCATTCCTCTATCGGTTGCTGCATACTTTATAAAAACGCTGTTTTAATCTCTGTTTTTGCTATCCTCAGAGTCAGCTTGAAGTCAAGGGGGCAGTGGCCTCCTTGCTTCAAGTCAAGCTAAGCCCGTCCTTAACCGTCCTCTCTTCACTTTGAGTAACATTCTGCCTTGAGGCTGGGATTACTGAAATGTCGCGCATGTGCGGTGCTGACTGTAGGAGCCAGAGACGGGATTGAGCAGTAACAAGGAGCGCACCGCACATGCGCCAGATTTCAGCGATCCCTGCCTTAAGGCAGAATGTTACTCAAAGCGAAGAGAGGACGGGCAAGGGGCGGGCTTAACTTGACTTGAAGCAAGGAGGCCGCTGCCTTGACTTCAAGCTGACTTTAAGGATAGCAAAAACGGAGATTAAAACAGAGTTTTTATAAAGTATGCAGCAACTGATGGAGGAATGAAACACATGATTAGGAACACACTGGGGGCTACTGTAAGGTAATGATGTCGGTTTAATATGTGTTTTGGAGGTGACAGGTTCCCTTTAAGAAGATGTTAACAACATGAAAGTAATTGTATGTGATAGTGAGCATTCTGTTAGAAACCTGGTTTCTGCTTTCAAAGTATGATCATGTCCTTGGAAGTGAAGATTTCTCCTTACAATGTAACCACTCCACTTGAAAAGCTCATTGTTTATTTTAGAATAGTGTTGAACCAAAATCACATTATAAACAACTTTCAAGTTGATTCATTGGTTGCTCTGAAGAGTGCGTGATGTGCACAATGACATCTGTTAACAAACACCATCCAACTTAACATATTAATATGACATGTTAGAATTCATGCACTAGACAATTCATAATTGAAACCATTAGCCTTTATTTCTTTTCTTATTGTTGACCTTACATTGCAAGGTGTCTTCTACAAATACAGGTACTGCAGACAATGATTCCGCCTCAGTAACTGCTGATAAGACAACAGATTTCTGAGAACTATTGATAGTCGGTGAGCAGTAAAAACCTGTGTGTGCGAAAATTGACACAATATAATTGAGAACTGTGGTTATTCCCAGACAAAGTGCAGTGAGCCATACCAGCTAGTCATGTGTAGGTCATTTACATTTTGAACCCTGATAATACATAAACTGTTTTAGCTGCAGCTCTACTTTTATCTATGTGTAATATTTAACTGATTATATCTTCATTATCTAACAATTTAAGTGTGGGTCTACTTTTCAATCATGTTCAATGAATAGTATTCTTGTTTGTGGGTGAATCTTGTAACTGTGGAATGAAGAGTGACATTCATAAAGGCCAGGGCTGGACAAATAATGGGAACTCGATATCCAGTAAATCTAGAAAGTTGCTAGTGACACTTTAATGGATTGTCCAGGTCCCTGATATTGATGACCTATCTTCAAGATAGGTGATTAATATCCGATTGCTGAGGGTTCGACACCCTGCAACCCCACTGATCAGCTGTTCCCTGCAGCCTCCAAAGCTGAAACTAGCACTTGAATGGAATAGGAAACAATGCTCCATTCAAAGTGTAGTGGCTGTAATGACTTACTAGAACTCAGCTACCACACTGAAGTGAATGGTAGCTGAGCTGCAGTAACCCATCTGGCTACCCCACCTTAAACGGAGCTGTGCTTCCTGTTTTATTCAACGTGCTATTCCAGTGCCGGTGGATGCAAGGAACAGCTGATTGTGGGGGTACTAGTTGTCGCCCTTAACTATCGATATTAATGACCTATCCTGAGAATAGATCGTCAATATCAGGAGTCTAGAAAACCCCTTTAACCTTTTGTATTGTTTTTTAATGTGTGGAAGTCTCATGACCTGGTTACTAAAGTCAAAGTGACTCCTGTAATTATCTCATTTGCTTTCAAAATGTACAGTAATTTGTGTAGTGCTGATATAGGCCATGTATTTCCATTGTAATGTTTGTTATTAGTGTTAGTTATGTACCTGTAAATAAGTAGCGTATTCACGGTGTGAAGGAAATAAAGCAGTTTACTAATATTCATTTGCAATGCTTCCATAGGGTCCGGCTACATAGCGGCACAAAGCGGTATGGCTACATGGTAATGTGTTGCATGGCAAGAAACCTGCTCGACGTGATATAATGTATTAAAATGGTGTCACAATCCAACGTGCCACATTCTGTGACTGCAACATAACAGTTGCAGAAAAATCCAAATTGGATGGATTTTTTACAACTGTCGCGTGCAGTGGCAACATATATCATGTCCCATAGTAACACATAAAAGTTCATTACATGAAATGTCACAACACATATTGTCATGTAGCTGGACCTTTAGTACAGAATTGACAATACAAGCATACAATTGATGATATTTAGATGCTTCATAGTGACATCTTAATGTTTTGTTACCTAAAATGTAAACAGGCACAGTTAACTGATATTTCATCTCTCCTCCTTTCTGGTTGGCTAGTTAGTGAGCAAGTCAGGAATGGGGAGGGCTGAGCTGTCGGTGATCAGTCTTATAATCAGACACAAGCACAGAATAGGGGCAGGAGTATGTATTATAGAAATACCAGATACACTGAAACATCTGTGCACTGGGTTTTTCAACAGAAGACAGGCTGTGGATAAGCTGTGCCCGTAATCTGTACAGGAGCTGTATTCATTGTCTAGTGAGCACTGGATACGGATTCTACCTAGCAATGGCTAATTGCTGTAAGCCTAAAAGCTGTACTTCAGGAGTAGTTTTAACACAAAATTATGATGATCTGCCTAAGAAATTATATTGCCAAAGCTCCCACCTGCTTTCTGATAATACATTCCCTTTAATGAAATTTTCCTTTATTATCAAATTCCTCCTCCTGATGGCAATGAAAGCTGTTGTTTCTTGTTACATTAGCAGAAAAGTTAGCGCAAGACATGAGATTTTAAAGCGAAGCTTTGAGTTTAGCTTTAAAATGACTGCATGAAGAATCCACTTTAACATATCTTACTTGAAATCAGACAGACCATGATTTGCTTGCAATTTTTATTATAGTATGCATTATTACTTTAACCCCCTCTGTTCTGTGATGTACTATTACAGCACCAAAACAAAAAAGAGGGGCTAGCCACTTTCTGTATACAAAGAAAGAATAAAAATGATCAATGTCTTATGTAAGAATCACAACCATGTAATGCTCAAATGAGCACATACCTTTGATAGACAGCAATAACAAATACCTACAAAAAACTGCCAGACCACATGAATTAATAATTCTTTATTAACAAAAATGTATCAACATTAAAATATTAAAAACAAGTACAGGGAAAATGGCGACATCACTGGAAGAGAACACAATGGCTGCAGTTCATAATAGTCCAAAGAACAACTAGATAAAGTGCAAGTGCAAAAATTATAAAGGACAGAATCAGTTACCCATATTGTGTCTCCTCCAGGATGGCGCCAGTTTATGAACTGCTGCCACTGTGTTCTCCTCCAATGATGTTGCCATTTTCCCGGTACTTTGTTTAATATTTTAATGTGGATACATTTTTCTTAATAAAGGATATGGTTAATTCATGCGGTCTGGCAGTTTTTAGTAGGTATGTATTACAGCACCAAGCATAGGTAGTTAATGCTCTGTGCTGTGATAGTATGTCATATTGATGACACAGGCTCAGGAGCAGGACCTGCACCATCACTTGCAGGTGCCAGCTGTATTATACAGCTAGCACCAGGCTGTCACTTCCGGGATTGAAGATAACTCCGATCCCACTAGTTTAACCTCTCGGATGTAACAGTCAGTGTTGTCTGCGACATGTAAGCAATTAGGGGTACAGAGCTCCATCTGTCCTCAGATCATCATGCCATGAATGCAGACATGAGGTTCCAAATAGCATGGCAAACCCTCAGGTCTGCCATACCCTGGCGCCATTATACCCCGCCGCTGGCATGATGTAATAAACCACCTCTCAGTTTCACTATGCACTGTAATAGAGAGGTATTACATTGTTATAGTTCAAAACATTTCAGGTTCAAGTTCCCTAAAAGGGGGGCTCTTCATAGCTTTTGAAGATCCACTGCCAGATATAGGGGTTATTAAGACTGGTGTCTAAAACGCCGTTCTTAATAAATGACCCCCTTAATCTTCCTTAATAAACACACTTAGCCACCTCATGCTGTATCCTAGTCAGACCTGCTATATCTCTCTCTACTTCTAACTGCTGCAGACATATACCTCAATACTTGGCTCAGTTAACTAATCCCCACTAACCTATTTCCCTTTTGTTGCCAAGCCCCTATCATTAACTGCTGTCACTCTTCAAACCTCATACCCATTCACCTGACTTGTGCTCCTCCAGTTTCTCTATCCAGGGCATTCTGGAGATCACATTCCATTTCCTACATCCACAACCTTAATTTCCCAGAAACTTACCTTCCTTTGTCTCACTGAAACATAGCTGTGTCATGCTGGCACTCTGTGCCCGCTGCTGTCTAAAGCAGGCATGGGTGTCGCTCCTCACTCTCTTTGTGTATTAGAACCAATGCTCAGTGAACTTCCTTTCAGCACTGTAATAGTTCATCCTTTCCTCTTTATCTCTGTCTTGCTGCTGCTTAAGGTGCTGATCAGCATTCCTATTTAACTGGGCTGTGGCTCTACCTCCTCATCTGAGTTTTAAGGTTTTCTAGTGGCTAGTAACCAGCAAAGGTGTGATCTCTTGTCTGACTACCCATTTACTGTACTCTGCCTGTCTACCAATCCTTGCCACCAGCTTCAACCTTGCAACTGCTATCTGGAATATGCACATACTTAGCCTGCCCTGATTTTGGACTGTGTTCAGACTACGCCTTTTGTCTGAGTCGTTGGTGCGTTGCATCAGTGTCTTGAACCGCGTGGGTCAGCTGTCAACTACAGCAGGACTATTCCAGGAGTTAAAGGCCTGGTTGGTTCCCTGCAGTGAATTTCAGATCCCTGTATATGGGTTGAAGGGTGAATACCAGGCAACCGCGAGGACAACCCTATTAGGTTTAGCCCAAAGTCAAACTGGTTAGTTGGCACAGTGGGTCCACAACCATTGCCTGTTATAGTAAACTTAGGCCATGGACCCTGCTGACCCAAACCATGGAGGCTTCTCAAAACCATTCAAAGAAATGGCTCAGCAGTGTGTATGTCAAGAGCAATCCTGTCATTCTTGCATAATGTCAACACCCATCAGAATATCCTGACCACTATTGCAGTGGTACCGCAGCCTCCTACAGCAGTTGCAGCACCCGAGTCATCACCACAGGCTGTCTCCATGGCAAGATATGGCCCTCTTCTATCTGCTCCTCCTCAGTATAATGGAGATACCAATTAATGCTATGGGTTTATAAACTACTATACTCTTTGACATCTTTAGGTTTAGCACAAAGCCAAACTGGTTAGTTGGCACAATGGGTCCACACTCACTACCCATTACAAGCTGACACCCACTGACACAGCCTCCACTGCTGCACTCTCCTATGGAAACCTCCAATTAACCCACATTCCTTGTCCACATGGTGGTGGTGTTGGACTCCTCCTTTCAGGTAACTGCTCCTTAAACCCATCTCTACAACTTCTCTACCTCCCTTCTTTGGAGGTTCACTCAGTCTGCATCTACTCTCACTCCAGCCTCCAAATAGCCATCATCTACCATGCAGTAGTCCCAGCTACTGCCTTTTTTGACCACTTTAACTTTTACTTACCTTCTATATTTCTTCTCCTCCGACATCCTCACCATCATCATGGGAGATTTCAACATCCACTTGTCATATCAGTCAACAACCCTGGCACTCTTTTACACGTTCACTGGCACTAATTCCCTTAAACCAATGTATGCTGCAGTATCGCAGCAGTACCGCAATACCTGCTGCCACAAAAAAATCAACCAGAATCTCTATACACTGAATACCGCACACTACCTTCACTACAATCACTCCTGTTAAGCACTACTGGGAAGAGTCCACATACATATATCAACGTTATCTAACAAGATTACCTTGCCATTGACTTCTCTTCTGCGATCTCTTATTCTACTCCCTCTGCAGGGTTGATTACAGGGTGTATGTTGGGTCCGGTATCTTGTTTAAAGCTGGAGCACGCCCTGGCCAGTGGCGTTGCTCTTTGCTATTAACTTAAAAGCTCACGCTCTCGTTGAGCGATACTAGTGCTGTCACAGTTTCGAGCTACGGGTTCTTGCAAGTACCAAACTTCCAACGCGTTTCGGACAAAGCATTGTCCTTTGTCAGGGATTCAATGTGGCACTGTTCGATACCGTCCTTTTATACCTACCCTGTTAACCCTTGATGTCCCACGCCTTGTTGTTTCTCTCCATATCTATATTTTAGTCAAAGGCAAATAGTTCTATTACCATGTTCAAACCCTTTGGTGCCAATGTGTCCATATTAAAAACCAATTTTGTTTCCATTCTCGAGTTGAATAAGAGATCACAGTGTATAGAGAAACCCTGGCACTCTCACTAGAAAGAAAACTGAGACAAGCTTTCAGAGCTGCAGAATGACATTGAAAGAAAACCCTCTCTAATGATTACTTTATCACCTACAAACAAGCTGTTCTCAACTTCAAACCTGTCTACTCCACTAATATCATCTCTTTCCCACAACCCCAAATTATTGTTTATTACCTTCAACTCTCTACTCTGTTGCCTCATATTTCAAAGATAAAATTTGCAAAATCTGAGAAAGCTTCACCCAACAATCCCCTCCACACAACTACTCCGTGCACTTCCTACATCATAGAATTTACCACCATCACTGAGGAAAAACTTTCCACCATAATCTACAACTCAAACCTCACTACCTGTTCCCTTGAACCAATGCAATCCAACATAACCCATAACCTAACCACTATAGTTATCCATGCCCTTATCCACCTCTTCAACCCATCACTAACCACTGGCATCTTCCCTTCTTCTTTTAAACAAGCTACTGTCACACCTATACTCAAGAAGCCCTTTGTGGACTCATACTCCTTATCCTGCTATCTCCCCATCATACTAATCCCAGTGGCATCAAAACTTCTAGAACAACATGCCCATCTTGAAATGTCCTCCCACTCCTTATCCATCTCACTCTTTGATCCACTGTGATATAGCTTCCAACCTAATGACTCCACTAAACCACCCTAACCAAAGCTGCCAATAATCTGCTTGCTTCCAAAGCTATATGTCACTATTCTGTTCTTCTCCTTCTTGACTTATCCTCCGCATTTGTCACGGTCGATCACACTCTCTGGTTGCTAATCTTCTATTCCCTTGACATCAGAGACCTAGCCATCTCCTAGATCTCCTCATACCTCACCGACAGAACTTTCAGCGGTTCCCTTTCATACACCATCTCCTCATCACACCCTGTCTTCGTTGGTGTTCCTCAAGGCTCTGTACTGGGTCCCCTACTTTTTCCTATTTATGTATTCGGACTGGGACAGCACATAGAGTCCCATGGCTTCCATTACCACCTTTATGCTGATGACATTCAAATGTACCGCTCTGGCCTAGAGGTTACTTCCCTTCTATCTAGAATCCCGATGTGTCCATGAGCTATATCTTCATGCATCTCCTCTTTTTTAACCCCTTAAGGACTCGGTCTTTCACCTTAAGGACTTGGCCATTTTTTGAAAATCTGACCAGTGTCACTTTATGTGTGAATAACTTTAAAACACCTTTACTTACCCAGGCTGTTCTGAGTTTTTTTTATCACATATTGTACTTTATGACACTGCTAAAATTGGGTCAAAAAAGTTCATTTTTTTACATAAAAATATAAATATTACCAAAAAATTTGGAAAAATTTGCAAACTTTAAAGTTTCAGTTTCTCTACTTCTGTAATACATAGTAATACCCCCAAAAATTGTGATGACTTTACATTCCCCATATGTCTACTTCATGTTTCGATCATTTTGGGAATGCAATTTTATTTTTGGGGGATGTGAGCTTAAAAGTTTAGAAGCAAATTTTGAAATTTTTCAGAAATTTTACAAATCCCACTTTTTATGACCAGTTCAGGTCTGAAGTCACTTTGTGAGGCTTACATAATAGAAACCACCCAAAAATGACGCCTACACCCCTCAAGATATTCAAAACTGATTTTGCAAACGGCATTAACCCTTTAGGTCTTCCACAAGAGTTCATGGCAAATGGACATAAAATTTAAGAATTTTGATTTTTAGGAAAAATTTCCAATATAATCAATTTTTTCCAGGAACAAAGCGGGCCAAAGAACAAAGGGTTAACTGCCAAACAAAACTCTATATGGGGGGCCCTGATTCTGAAACACCCATATGTGGTCATAAACTACTGTTTGGCCAAACGGCAGGGCACAGAAGGAGGGGAACACCATATGGGTTTTGGAAGGTCGATTTTGTGGGACTGCTTTTTTTTACCCCATGTCCCATTTCAAGCCCCCCGTTGCTTCCCTAGAATATAAATTCCAAAAAAGCAACTCCATCTAAGAAAGTACACACCTCAAGGTATTTAAAACTGGGTTTACATACTCTGTTAACCCTTTAGGTGTTCCACAAGAGTTAACGGCAGATGGAGAAACAATTTTGGAATTTCGATTTTTTTGGGAAAATTTTCCATTTTAATCCATTTTTTCCAGTAATAAAGTAAGGGTTAACTGCCAAACAAAACTCAATATGGGTTGCCCTGATTCTGTAGTTTGCATAAACACCCCACATGTGGTCCTAAACAACTGTTTGGCCAAACGGCAGGGTGCAGAAGGAGGGGAACGCCATATGGGTTTTGGAAGGCAGATTTTGCAGGACTGTTTTTGTGTATACCATGTCCCATTTCAAGCCCCCCGTTGCACCCCTAGAAGAGAAATTCCAAAAAAGTGACTCCATCTAAGAAATTACACCCCTCAAGGTATTAAAAACTGGGTTTACAAACTTTGTTAACCCTTTAGGTGTTCCACAAGAGTTAACGGCAGATGGAGAAACAATTTTGGAATTTCAATTTTTTGGAAAATTTTCCATTTTAGCCCTTACTTTATTACTGGAAAAAATGGGTTAACAGCCAAACAAAACTCAATATGGATTGCCCTGATTCTGTAGTTTGCAGAAACACCCCATATGTGGTCGTAAACTACTATTTGGCTAAACGGCAGGACATAGAAGAAGGGGAACGCCATATGGTTTTTGGAAGGCAGATTTTGCTGGACTGGTTTATTTACACCATGTACCCTTTCAAGCCCCCTGCTGCACCCCTTTAGTAGAAACTCCATAAACGTGACCCCATCTAGGAAACTACAGGATAAGGTGGTTTTTGTTTTGAGAATATTTTAGGGTAAATATGATTTTTGGTTGCTCTATATTACACTTTTTTGACACAAGCTAACAAAAAATTTAAATTCTATAATTGTTTCTACATTTGCCATTAAGTTTTGTGGAACACCTAAAGGGGTGGAGTTTCTAGTCTAGGCTACATCAGGGGGGCTTCTAATGGGACATGGTGTAAATAAACCAGTCCATCAAAATCTGCCTTCCAGAAACTATATGGCATTCCCTTCATTCTATGCCCTGCAGTGTGGCTATATAGCCATTTACGACCACATATGGGGTGTTTCTGCAAACTACAGAATCAGAGCAATAATTTTTTAGTTTTGTTTGGCTGTTAACCCTTGCTTTATTACTGAAAAAAATGGATTCAAATGGAAAATTTGCCCAAAAATTTGTGTTTTTACACGGTTTTTATTTTATTTTTTTAACACTGTTCATCCGAGTGGTTGGGTCAAATGTTATTTTTATAGGGCAGATTCTTTCGGACGCGGCAATACCTAATATAACTACTTTATATAATTTGTTTAGATTGTACACTATATTATCATTTGAGGAACAAAAATTACATAATTTTAGTATCTCCATAGCCTGGGAGCTTCAGTTTTTTTTTTTGGTTGGGTGACTGTCTAATGTAGGGGCTCATTTTTTGCGGGATGAGATGGCGGTTTTATTGGCACTATTTGGGGGTGCATATGACTTTTTGATCGCTCGCTATTACACTTAAATTTGATGTTAGGTGACAAAAAATGGCTTTTTTTCCACTTTATTATTTTTAACGCCGTTCATCCGGGGGTTGGGTTAAATGTTATTTTTATAGGGCAGATTGGTACGGATGTGGCGATACCTAATATGTCTAATTTATATAATTTGTTTAGATTATACACTATATTATCATTTGAGGAACAAAAATCAAATAATTTTAGTATCTCCATAGCCTGGGAGCTACAGTTTTTTTTTTTGGTTGGGTGACTGTCTAATGTAGGGGCTCTTTTTTTGCAGGATGAGATGGCGGTTTTATTGGCACTATTTAGGGGTGCATATGACTTTTAAATGGCCTTTTATTACACTTTTTGGGATCCAAGGTGACAATAAAAATGGCGTTTATCGAGGGGCTAGTTTATGGGGTATTTTTATAGAGAAGATTTTTACGTACGCAGCGATGCCCAATATGTATGGCTCTCAGACTTTTGAGACACTAAGCAGGCATCCTCAAACTGCGGCTCTCCAGATGTTGTAAAACTACAATTCCCACCATGCCCTGCTGATAGCTGTAGGTTGTCTGGGCATGCTGAGAGTTGTAGTTTTACTACATCTGGAGGGCCGCAGTTTGAGGATGCCTTCACTAAAACTAATATTTTTTGGGGGAAAAAATTGTTTCCGTGTCTCAAAAGTCTGTGAGCTATATTTTTTTATGTTCTCTAGGGGACTGTTGGGGATTATAAAAATGTAGTACTCCATGGAAGTGTGATACTCCCTGAAGCAACCGATAACACAGAGGCCCGGATGATCGGGGCACGTGTCACATTGAGTGTGGTGTCCTTCCGTATCCCCCTCTTGTGAGACACTCTGCATTTTTTTGGGTTTGTCCCTTCTTTCCATTATGGGGGACCACACCTAGAAAGTGTTTGGCCAGGGACGATCTGGGCGCCTCCAATTCACGAGGTACTTCGACCTGCTCTTTCCTGGTCTGAAAAGATCAGGTCCTTGAGTACTGCCTCATAGAATTGGAGGAATGTCCCTGTGCTGTACAAGGCAAGGCAAGGCAACCTGTACCAAGTAGACCACAACTTTTGTGGCAGCACCCATGGATGGGTCTAGGGTCTTACAGCTAAGTGCTGAGGACCCCAACCACCACAGACAGTGCTGAATCTGTTGTGTGTTTTTTTTTTCCCTAACCCTAACTAACTCTCCCTCTAACTCTATCCCTTCCTAATGGTACCTCTCCCTCACTGACCCTAACCTACCTGATGGGTGCAGGAGGGTGATGGGGATCGCTGGAGCTCGTGCTGGAGCTGGTGCTGCACGATCTTCACAGCCGCAGCAGCAGGAAGAGGAGGGGAGAGAGGAGCGCCGGGAGTTTGAATCTCCCGCCTTTCTCGCTGCACCAATCATAAGTCAGCGCCGCCACCACTGTCCCCCAATGCAAGAATGGTGATTGGTGGTGTGTTGTAACACCACCGATCACCGTTCTTTTCCGGTTCATTGGGTCACCGGAGACCCGAATGGACCGGAAACGCAGCAAACCGCAGGTCTGAATTGACCTGCGGTTTTCTGCGATCGCCGATACGGGGGGGTCACATGACCCCCCCGGCATTGTGACAGGATGCCCGCTGAATGATTTACATTAACCCCCGCCGCGCCGCACTGTTGATTTAAAGATATGACGTACCGGTACATCATGGGGTTAAAACTCAACATGGAGAAAACCAAATTCATCATTTTTTCCCCAAGTCACTCAACCCCCTACCAAACATTACATTAACACCACCACAGTTTCTTCAGTCTCAAAGCCTGCAGCCTTGGGGTAACATTTGATTCTGCCCTGCCTTCCCAACCACACATTCCAAACCCTTACCTCCACCTGTGGCTTTCAACTCAAGAATAACCAAAATGCTAGTGCACGCCCTTGTTAACCTTCTGCCTGGACTACTGCAGCATCTTTCTTCAATCTGTCATCAACTCTGCTGCCCAGGTAATCTAACTCTCTCATCATTTCTCCTCTGCGCCAATCCCTTCACTGGCTCCCCAGTGAATTCAGTTCAAGATACTAATATACAGTACATCTCAGACATATGTTCCTACTATGACACCAGCCATAATCTCACATCCTCATAACACCATCTACTTTGTACTCCTCTTGTCTGTTCTTCACACAATCACCTACAAGATTTCCTTGCATTCCTCATACCCTGGAACTCACTACCCCAGCACATCAAACTCTCCCCCAACATCCAAACCATCAAAAGCAACCTAAAAAAACACTTCTTCAGGACAACCTACCACCTGCAATAAACATGCTGCCACCACTCAGGCAGGTAAGCAGCTTTTACCCCCACCTACTATGTCTTTCGCTTGTAGATTGTCAGCTCAGGGTCCTATCCCCCTCTGTACCAGTCTCTTACTAAGTATATGCACATATAGGATATGCACTTGTTTTTAGTTTTTTTTTGTTTAGTTTTTTTTTTATTAATGGTGCTTTCAAATAAATATTAATAGTCCCTGCCTCATAGGTAAGAGTCAATAAATGTATACAGTTCTATATTTTGCATATTCAAAGGTACAGACAATATATGCAGTGTGCTTATCTTCTTATATACCTCATATTAGTAACAATGAAAAAAAAAACTGATGTGTTTAGAAAGGGGATCTTATGTTACTAAATAAACTGTAATTAAAATGGACCTTATAGTGAGTACACTGGGAAAACCCATATGTTGGCATGGACAACCTGTAGCAAAAAAAAATTTCCAGTGTTGAAAATTATGTAGACATAAGGACATCTAAAAACAAACTCTTGACTTGATGGGTTGCATCAGAAGGGGCATAGATGCCCGTGATGAGAACATAGTCCAACCACTTTACAAATTACTAGTCAGACCACACATGGAGTACTGTGTACAGTTCTTGGCTGCTGTGAACAAGGCAGACATAGCAGAGCTAGAGAGGGTTCAGAATAGGGCAACTAAAGTAATAACTGGAATGGGTGGACTACAGTACCCAAAAAGATTGTCAAAATTAGGGTTATTCAGTTTAGAAAAAAGACCACTCAGAGGAGTTGGGCGTTGATCCAGGGAGTTTTTTTTGAAGTGGGGAAAATTTGGCTTCTACCTCATAGTTTTTTTTGCCTTCCTCTGGATCAACTTGCAGGATAACAGACTGAATTGGTTGGACATTACCTGCCATTGTAATCCTGCCTGATGATATTGACATATTTGCTGAAAAGTGATCTCTATAGAACAGAATGTGTCAGTCTATAGTAGAGGCTTAGTAGCCAGTGTGAAAACTCCCCCAGAAAATGACCTGGTGTTTAAATCACATTTTTATGTTTAACATATTTTTAATGATATTTTTAATTTTCTAAGTCAATATCTATATTTGAACAAAAAACATAAAATCCTGCAGTTTCACACTGCCACTAAGCCTTGGTCTGTACAGATCACTTTCCTGCAGTTACCTGCTTATCTGTCATTCTAATCCTGGCTGTAATTATATCATCTCTGTATACAGTTGTGTTCAAAATTATTCAACCCCCAATGCCTTAAATGGTGTTAGGGAATTTAGTGTACATTTGTAATTGTGTTCAGAATTAAATCTTACAAGGTCTTTTTAAAGAACCAAATGCAACTACAATGACATCAATTGTTTTTGTAATACAGTATTAAATGTTTTTTTTGTGATTTCTTCATTGACACAATTATTCAACCCCTTAACCTCTTAAGGACACAGGGCGTACAGGTACGCCCTAATGTCCGAGTCCTTAAGGACACAGGGCGTACCTGTACGCCCTGTGTTTAAACTGCTACTGCACCCGATGTGGGCGCGGTAGCAACATGGTTCCTGCTGGTGTAGATCAGCAGGAACCATGTTCTAATGCCGAGGGGGGTCATGTGACCCCCCCCATATCGGCGATCGCTGCAAACCGCAGGTCAATTCAGACCTGCGGTTTGCAGCGGTTTTAGCGATCTCTGATCCGCGGGGATCAGAGAGTTAATTGCCCCAAAGTTATGATTTTAACCCCCTGCAGCCCCCAATCTTGTTATGGCGGCGGGGGTGCAGGGGGGGTGGTTGCGGCGGCGGGAGGCGGGCAGTGCGGCAGGCGGGATCGCCCGCCTGCCTTGTAATAATTCCCTGGTGTCTAGTGGTTCTATCAGAGTGCCAGCACATTGCTGGCACTCTGATAGAAAACGGCTGGCATCTGTGCTGCAGATGCCAGCCGTTTAACCCTTTCTTACCGCGGTCCGGATGGACCGCGGTATGGAAGGTGTTAACAGGGAGGGAGCTCCTCCCTCTCCCATCGGGGGCTGCTGTGCCTATGCAGCCCCCAGGATGGGATCGCAGAGGAGGGAGCTCCCTCCTCCCCATCCATCACCCACTGCTCTCTAATGGTAGTGGGTGATGGTTACTCATGGCAGCAGGACGCTTCAGAAGCGCCCTGCTTGCCATGGTAGTAGATCTCTGGTCAGACTTCTGCTAAAGGCAGAAGTCTGACCAGACTGTGAAAGTAAAAATACAGTGCAGTACACTATATAGTGTACTGTACTGTATTATATAGACACCAGATCCACTGGATCTACAAGAACCAAGTGGGTCTGGGTCCAAAAAATGTAAAAAGTGAAAAAAGTAAAAATAAAAAACACAAATCACTAGATAAAAAGTAAAAAAAAAAAAATACACTACACATATTAGGTATCGCCGCATCCGTAAAAAACAGCTCTATAAAAATATCACATGACTGAACCCCTCAGGTGAACGCCATAAAAATAAAAAAAAAATGGTGTAAATAAGCCATTTTTGGGCACCTTACATCACTAAAAGTGTAATACAAAGCGATCAAAAAGGCATATCCTCCCAAAATAGTACCAATCTAACCGCCATCTCATCCCGCAAAAAATGAGCCCCTTCATAAAACAATTGCCCAAAAAATAAAAAAACTATGCCTCTCAGACTAAAACATAATTTTTTTTGTTTCAAAAATGCTTTTTAGTGTTAAATGTAAAAAAATGTAAAAAAAGTAGACATATTGGGTATCTCCACGTCCGTAAGAATCTGCTCTATAAAAATATCACATGACCTAACCCCTCAAGTAAACACTGTAAAAAAAAAAAAAAAAAACTTTGTCAAAAAGCCATTTTTTTGTCACCTTACATCACAAAAAGTGTAATAGCAAGCGATCAAAAAGTCATATGACCCCCTCTCAGACTATGGAGACACTAAAACATGTTTTTTTTTGTTTCAAAAAGGATATTATTGTGTAACACCAAAATAAATAAAAAAAAGTATACATATTGGGTATCGTCGCGTTCGTAACGACCTGCTCTATAAAAATATAACATGACTTAACCCCTCAGGTGAACGCTGTAAACATAAAAAATAAAAACGTTGTAAAAAAAGTAATTTTTTTGTCACCTTACATCACAAAAAGTGTAATAGCAAGTGATCAAAAAGTCATATGCACCCCAAGATAGTACCATTCAAACCGCCATCTCATCCCGCAAAAAATGAGCCCCTACATAGGACAATCGCAAAAAAAAAAAAAAAAAAAAAAACTATGGCTTTCAGAATGTGGAGACAATAAAAAAATCATTTTTGTCAAAAATGCTTTATTATGTAAAACTGAAACAAAAAACCCCCAAAAATAGTCAGATTTGGTATTGTCGCGTCAGTAACAACCTGCTCTATAGAAATAGCACACAATCTAACCTGTCAGTTCAACGATGTAAATAACAAAAAATACAAAACTGTCCCAAAACAGCTATTTTTTTGCAAATTATCCATTTTAATCCATTTTTCCAGTAACAAAGCAAGGGTTAACAGGCAAACAAAACTCAATATTTATTGCCCTGATTCTGTAGTTTGCAGAAACACCCCATATGTGGTTGTAAACTGCTGTATGGCCAAACGGCAGGGCACTGAAGGAAGGGAA
The DNA here is from genome assembly GCA_033119425.1 of Bufotes viridis. Classification (NCBI taxonomy): domain Eukaryota; kingdom Metazoa; phylum Chordata; class Amphibia; order Anura; family Bufonidae; genus Bufotes; species Bufotes viridis. Next base: position 332,868,276 of record CM065590.1, on the reverse strand, counting down.
CGCCATATGGTTTTTGGAAGGCGGATTTTGCTGGACTGTTTTTTTTGAGACCATGTCCCATTTGAAGCCCCCCTGATGCACCCCTAGAGTACAAACTCCCAAAAAGTGACCCCATATTTTGGAAACTACGGGATAAGGTGTCAGTTTTGTTTGTATTATTTTAGGATAAATATGATTTTTGGTTGCTCTATATTACACTTTTTTTGAGGCAAGGTAACAAAAAATTGAAATTCTGAAATTTCATCTCCATTTGCCAATAACTCTTGTGGAACACCTAAAGGGTTAACAAAGTTTGTAAAACTAGTTTTGAATACCTTGAGGGGTGTAGTTTCTTAGATGAAGTCACTTTTATGGAGTTTCTATTCTAGGGGTGCATCAGGGGGCTTCAAATGGGACATGGTGTCAAAAATCCAGTCCAGCAAAATCCGCCTTCCAAAACCCATATGGCGTTCCTTTCCTTCTGCGCCCTGCCGTTTGGCCATACAGTATTTTAGGACCACATATAGGGTGTTTCTGAAAACTACAGAATCGGGGCAATAAATATTGAGTTTTGTTTGGCTGTTAACCCTTGCTTTGTTACTGGAAAAATGGATTAAAATGGAAAATTTTCCAAAAATCGAAATTCAGAAATTTTATCTTTAATTTGCCATTAACTCTTGTGGAAAACCTAAAGGGTTAATGACGTTTGTAAAATCAGTTTTGAATACCTTGAGGGGTGTAGTTTCTAGAATGGGGTCATTTTTGGGTGGTTTCTATTATGTAAGCCTCGCAAAGTGACTTCAGACCTGAACTGCTCCCAAAAAAAATGGGTTTTTGAAAATTTCTGAAAAATGTCAAGATTTGCTTCTAAACTTCTAAGCCTTGTAATGTCCCCAAAAAATGAAATGGCATTCCCAAAATAATCGATACATGGTGTAGACATATGGGGAATGTAAATCAATAACTTTTTTTGGCAGTATTACTATGTATTCTAGAAGTAGAGAAATTGAAACTTGGAAAATTGCAAATTTTTCTAAATTTTTGGTAAATTTGGTATTTTTTTATAAATAAAAATGAAATTTTTCGACTTTATTTTACCACTGTCATGAAATACAATATGTGACGAAAAAACAATCTCAGAATGGCTTGGATAAGTAAAAGCGTTTTAAAGTTATCACCACATAAACTGACACTGGTCAGATTTCCAAAAAATGGCCTGGTCCTTAAGGTGAAATAGGGCCGTGTCCTTAAGGGGTTAAAGACCACCACTCTTAAGAACAGAGGTTCATTCAAGTGTTTTTGATCAGGTATTGAAAACACCTGTGGATGTCAAGGAGCAGCAATCAAGCATAATAAGCACCAATTAGGCAGATTTAAAATGACTGTAATACTCAGCTCCTTCTAGACATTTACTGGTGTGTTTACAAACATGGTGAAGTCAAGAGAATGGTCCAGGAAGACAAGAGAAGAGGTGATTTCTCTTCACAGGAAGGGCAATGGCTATAAGAAGATTGCAAAGATGTTAAACATACCAAGAGACACCATAGGAAGCATAATTCTCAAATTCAAGGCAAAGGACACTGTTGAAACGCTACCTGGTCGTGGCAGAAAGAAGATGCTGACTTTGACTGCTGTGCGCTACCTGAAGCACAAAGTGGAGAAAAGTCCCCGTGTGACTGCTGAGGAACTGAAAAAAGATTTGTCAGATGCGGGTACTGAAGTTTCAGCTCAGACAATAAGGCGCACACTGCGTAATGAAGGCCTCCATGCCAGAACTCCCAGGCGCACCCCCTTGCTGTCTCCAAAGAATAAGAAGAGTCGACTGCAGTATGCCAAAAGTCATGTGGACAAACCACAAAAGTATTCTGTGGACTGATGAAACAAAATTAGAACTCTTTGGGCCCATGGATCAACGCTATGTTTGGAGGAGGAAGAACAAGTCCTATGAAGAAAAGAATACCTTGCCTACTGTGAAGCATGGCGGGGGGTCAATCATGCTTTGGGGCTGTTTTGCTTCTACAGGTAAAGGGAAGATTCAGCATGTGCAAGGTACTATGAATTCTCTTCAGTACCAGGAGATATTGGATGAAATTGTGATGCAGTCCGTCACAAACCTGAGGCTTGGGAGACGTTGGACCTTTCAACAAGACAATGATCCCACGCATACCTCCAAGTCCACTAGAGCATGGTTGCAGATTAAAGGCTGGAACATTTTGAAGTGGCCATCGCAGTCACCAGACTTAAATCCGATTGAGAACCTCTGGTGGGACTTAAAGAAAGCAGTTGCAGCGCGCAAGCCTAAGAATGTGACTGAACTGGAGGCTTTTGCCCATGAAGAATGGGCAAAGATACCCGTAGATCGCTGCAAGACACTTGTGTCAAGCTATGCTTCACGTTTAAAAGCTGTTATAACTGGAAAAGGATGTTGTACTAAGTACTAAGATTGAATGTCACTCGGGGGTTGAATAAAACTGATAATGATGTGAGCACAGAAAAGACATTTGTGGTTATTTCATTATAAATGTTATGTTATATATTTCTGACTTACAAGTGCCTCTTTGATTTAATTGTAAACAAGATGACTGAAATGATCAAAATTAATGTCAAACTGGCCAAAACACTCAATTTCAGTGGGGGTTGAATAATTTTGAACACAACTGTAGATGAGAAAGGATCCACCATTCACAATAGGCTGTTGTCAGAGCTTATCTATTCTTTCCTTGTACAGTGACCTCTGCACAGGTCACAGAGCATGCCTAGAAAACTCTCCCATAGAAGTCAGACAAGATGGCAACCCCCATAATAATGTTCAGGAAATTGAATAAATAAATCTGCAATCAGAAAATTAAAATAGATTTAAAAGAAAGCATATGTGTTTCTGTCTGGTTCTAACTGGCAGATACTGGTAACAGATATTCACACACAGCAGATTTATTGCAAACATTTCAGTTCCATTCATCTGGAATTGTTTTGGGGAAACCACATGGATTTTTCCAAGACCGATTCTAATGGATAAAACAGTTATAGAAATTTCTGAAACAAATCTGCTGTATGTCAATTCAGGGATCTCAAAATCGGCCGCATGTATAGGCACATAGAAAAAATTTCCAAAGTAGGGGCAGCATTAATTTCAAATATGATACAATACTAAATTATTGTTAATAAAATATAGCACCACATACCACTTACATCTAGTGACATCAGCTCTGATGTAGATGTTCTGTTTCCTTATCCTCTCCATTTGGACCAGACTGCATTGACAGCTTTTTTCAGCAGTGTCTCATCTTTGCAGAGTTTGGTACACAGACCTCTTGGGTTCCTCACTTTTCCATCATCCTCCCCATCCTGGTGACCTGACATTGTCATCCTGCAGCCCCCCAATACTGTATACGCTGTGTTATCCAAAGCCCACAAGCACTATACTGGTAAAATAATGCCCCCAGTAGATCCTCATGGATTAAAATGTCCTCCTAGTACTCTAGCCTGTATTAGTGCCCAGGTAGCCTAGAGGCCTTTCCAGCATATGGCCTGAGTAGCTGGTGTCATAATGACCTGGTCACTAATGCTGGCATCCTGTTACAGGTAACTGTTACCACGTCAAACAGCTGAAGTACAGAGGGGTGGGGGTGCGGCAGATGAGCAGCAGGCTTTGTATGCAGTTGGATACATCACCACCGTCCCGCATTACCACAGAGATTGCAGTAATGTCATGGCAACCTCCTGTACCGTTTTACTGAACCATAGGCTTCAGGCCTAGTGGCCTGAGGCCTATGAGGCTGAACAGCAGGGACAGGAGCCATACAGGGCCGGTGCAAGGATTTTTGCCGCCCTAGGCAAAAGAAAAGTTTGGCCGAGCTCTGTATGGCCCGCGGGTACAGTGCTTTTGTTTCCTGTACCCGAGCGGACTGACAGGAAGTGCACACTGTGTGCGCACTTCATGTCACTCCGGGCAGGTACAGGAGACAGATGCTCCCTGTACCCGTGGCCCATACAGAGCTTGGCCACGTTACAATGAGGGAGTGACAGGAGGGAGCACTGAGTGCATGTGTAACATCTGCATTAAGGCAATGAAGTCTTGTGGAGTGGTCAACAAACCAACCTTGGTTGTTACCATCTACCGTGGCTGTCACATATCCCAATAACACTGGAGATTTAACAACGCTATACTCATATTTGTCAGTGTTGACTCTGAGGGGCACTTCTTCCATTGTCAAGTGTTGGCTGCTGATAGACATTTCTTTGTTTTAGCTGTTTTATTGTTGTGCCATACAAGCTGTTGCCCTTCTTCAGTATTTGATCAAGATCGCACTTCCTCACATCAGCAAGCTCACTGTGGTATGAGCCAAATTTCAGAGCCATACATGTACACTGTTTGTTTCTTAACCTTCCATAGCCATGATGACCCTGATGAAATGATTCCTGCACAGATATCTCGCTTGGTACACATGGTTCTTGCATGTCATGGTTTTCAGAAGTGCCCAACACACTGTCACTGTGCTCTTGAACTTGACACTGATTTGAACATGGGAATAATACCACAGGTTCACACACCTCCATTTCCACTATGCTGCTGTGGGGCTCCAGATCCCGAATGTCACAAACCTCCATTTCTACTATGCTGCTGTGGGGCTCCGGATCCCGAAAGCGTGGGTCTGAAAGGTCCAGTTTAGTCCAGCGTATATTTGCAGCTTTAAATCTCTTTCCTTTAGATGGCATGATGATATTCACACAGCTATAATTTCTTTTCATAAATGAAGCTAGTTGAAACACCTCAAAAACTCTCTACTGTATAAAACTTATTTCCAAAGCTTTAACCAGAAGCCGGCCAAACTGTCACAAATTCAAAATTAGATTTCAAATAGGGCAGAGAAGAGCGGTTAAAAACAAACTGCTCCAAATTGCTCACTTCACTGGCAGTTGTCGCTCACTTCACTGGCGGTTGCCATCTTCAAATGGCCGTAGTTTTAAAAACTATAAATCCTACAGCGAAGAATGTAAGAATCACAAGACCCAGACCTACATTTTGATGCATAGTATGTCTCTGAAGTATTAAAAATGAAGGCACAGTCGCGGTTTAGAAATTGACCTTCAAATTTGAGGTGGCTAGAGTGGAGTTTCAATGAATGTCAATGGATTTCATGAGTTGCAAACAAATGGTCATATTGTAAAAACTATCAGGACTATGGCTTAACTGTGGACATTTTTAGTGGCAGCAGAGATAGCTGAATGTTCTGATATAAGATTTGTGTAGGGGTTGAAAATGAAGGAGTGGTGGCAGTTTAGAAATAGACAGTTACAATGTGTATTTACTGCAGTCTTCATAGTGCATGAGAAACCCTTATCATATCTAATGTGGCATTATATTTGCATACAGTGGACATAAAAAGTCTACACACCCCTGTTAAAATGTCAGGTTTCTATGCTGTAAAAAAATGTGAGAAAGATAAATCATTTCAGAACTTTTTACACCTTTAATGTAACCCATAAACCACTCAATTGAAAAACAAACTGAAATATTTTAGGTGGAGGGAAGAAAAAAAAAAACAACCTAAAATAATGTGGTTGCATAAGTGTGCACACATAACTTATAACTGGGGATGTAGCTGTGTTCATAATTAAGCAATCACATTCAAAATCATGTTAAATAGGCGTCAGCATACACCTGCCATCATTTAAAGTGCCTCTGATTAACCCCAAATAATGTTCAGCTGCTCCAGTTGGTCTTTCCTGAAATTTTCTTAGTCGCATCCCACAGCAAAAGCCATCGTCCACAGAGAGCTTCCAAAGCATCAGAGGGATCTCAGTGTTCAGTTGTATCAGTCAGGAGAAGGGTACAAAAGTATTTTCAAGGCATTAGATATACCATGGAACACAGTGAAGACAGTCATCATCAAGTGGAGAAAATATGGCACAACAATGACATTACCAAGAACTGGACGTCCCTCCAAAATTGACGAAAAGACGAGAAGAAAACTGGTCTGGGAGGCTACCAAGAGGCCTACAGCAACATTAAAGGAGCTGTAGGAATATCTGGCAAGTACTGGCTGTCGGGTACATGTGACAACAATGAAACAATGTCTGGGCTATGGGGTAGAGTGGCAAGATGAAAGCCTTTCCTTACGAAGAAAAACATCCAAGCCAGGCTACATTTTGCAAAAACACATCTGAAGTCTCCCAAAAGCATGTGGGAAAATGTGTTATGGTCTGATGAAACCAAGGTTGAACTTTTTGGCCATAATTCCAAACGATATGTTTGGTGCAAAAAGAACAAGGCACATCACCAAAAAAACACTATACTCACAGTGAGGCATCGTGGTGGCAGCATCATGCTTTGGGGCTGTTTTTATTCAGCTGGAACTGGGGCCTTAGTTAAGATAGAATTATGAACAGCTCCCAATACCAGTGAATATTGGCACAAAACCTTCAGGCTTCTGCTAGAAAGCTGAACATGAAGAGGAACTTCATCTTTCAGCATGACAACGACCCAAAGCATACATCCAAATCAACAAAGGAATGGCTTCACCAGAAGAAGACTAAAGTTTTGGAATGTCCCAGCCAGAGCCCAGACCTGAATCTTATTGAAAATCTGTGGGGTGATCTGAAGAGGGCTGTGCACAGGAGATGCCCTCACAATCTGACAGATTTGGAGTCTTTTTGCAAAGAAGAGTGGGCAAATCTTGCCAAGTCAAAATGTGCCATGCTGATAGACTCATACCCAAAAAGACTGAGTGGTGCTGTAATAAAATCAAAAGGTGCTTCAACAAAGTATTAGTTTAAGGGTGTGCACACTTATGCAACCATATTATTTTATTTTAATTTTTTTTCTTCCCTCTACCTAAAAGATTTCAGTTTGTTTTTCAATTGAGTTGTATAGTTTATAGGTCCCATTAAAGATGGAAAAAGTTCTGAAATTATTTATCTTTGTCTAATTTTTTTTGCAGCACAGAAACTTGACATTTTAACAGGGATGTGCAGAATTTTTAAATCCACTCTATGTAGTGGAAGTAAATACTGACATACTGCATTTAATGATAATCCAAGTATTGTCAGGAGTAAATAACAGTTCCTGAGCATTTTAAAGTGAATGTATAGTCAGGAATTGATCTATTTACATTTTTAATTAAGACTGTTTTTCTGTTTTTAGCTTTCCATGTTAGTCTGAGTTCACACTTCAGTTATTTTATCAGTTATTTCCATCAGTTATTGTGAGCCAAAACTAGGTGCAGATCAAAAGCACAGAACAGGTGTAAATATTTCCACTATACCTTATCTCTGAGCAGGCTTTACTACTGGTTTTGGCTCACAATAACTGATGGAAATAATTGACCAAATAACTGAAGTGAACTGGGCCTTACTATAAAAAAAATTCTGTGTGTGTCTGTTTTATAATAGGCTGACACTTCCTGTCTTGTATACATCACTTCTCAGCAGTCTTCTCATTACAATAAAGATTACAGTAACATTACCAACACCTCTATTTTAAACACCAGTTTCCTATATTCATGTGGCTGCTGCAGAGTCGAATTGGGGTGCCTAGGGCTGCCATAAATATTTTCTGAGTGCCCACTATACAGCAACATGCAAATATTACCTATTCACATAGAGGCAGCAGCAGCAAGACGCTATGATGATTAATTACCAGTGTCCTTGCAGTGACTTAGCGAGGGCAGGTCCTTGGGAAAGATGCTGACTAGCCTGCATCTGTACCTAGAAGTTATCTCATACTGGATATGCCCAATCATCTCATATTGGATGTGTCCAAAATAATAGTTTGTTAAATAATCTAGTTTTTTTATAGGACGATAGGCTGGTTGAGATGCTGTATGCTGCCTATCTGTATGTAGTACAGTCTATTGTGCCATGTGCTGCTTGTGCATGGGGTGGGGGACTAGGGGCCCACCTTACTTATTCCCTTCTGGGCCAGTCCAAGCCTGGGGTGATGTAAAGCTTTTATCAGAATTGAGATTCACAGAGCTCAGGAAAGATAGTCTAGACCACCAGAGGACACAGGCAGCTATGTAAGTGCACCAATCACCATACCACCCCCCCTCCCCCCGTCACTGATTAACCCCTGATCACCCCCATGTAACCCCCCTGATCACCCCCTGTCACCCCCCCGTCACTAATCACCCCCCTGTTAGGCTCATTCAGGCGTCCGTATGTGTTTTGCGGATCCGCAAAACACTGACACCGGCAATGTGCTTTCCGCATTATGCGGATCCGCACATTGCCAGAACTATGTAGAAAATGTCTTTTCTTGTCCGCAATTGCGGACAAGAATAGGACATGCTCTATCTTTTGCGGAGCTGCCTAAACCCGGAAGTTAGCGGCCGCAGCTCCGCAAATGCTGATACGGAGAGCACATAGAGTGCTCTCCGCATCACCGCTGGCCCCATTCACACTGAATAGGTCTGCATCTATTACGCAGAATTGCGGAATAGATGCGGACATTTTTGCGGACGTGTGAACGGGTCTTACTTCGCAAGCACTCCTATGTCCTTTACCCTCTTTTTTTTTTTTTTTGCACATTTTTGCACATTGATTGATGCGAATGAAGAAATCTGTGCCATTCTTTTTTTTTTTTTGAGCCCGGAGGCTGAACGGAAAAAAAAAATCTCATTACCCGTATGCTCAATATAAGGAGAATAGCAGAAATTCCCAATGCTGGCCATACATGTAATGATTGCGGAGACCCTCAAATTCCAGGGCAGTACAAACACCTCACATGTGACCCCATTTTAGAAAGAAGACACCCCAAGGTATTCTGTGAGGGGTATGGTGAGTTTATGTAAAATTTTATTTTTTGTCACAAGTTAGTGGAATATGAGACATTGTAGGAAAAAAAAAAAAGTACATTTCCGCTAACTTGTGACCAAAAAAAAATCTTCTATGAACTCGCCATGCCCCTCACGGAATACCTTGGGGTGTCTTCTTTCCAAAATAGGGTCACATGTGGGGTATTTATACTGTCCTGGCATTTTAGGGGCCCTAAAGCGTGAGAAGTCTGGAATCCAAATGTGTAAAAATGCCCTCCTAAAATGTACTCATTGGAATTTGGGCCCCTTTGCACATCTTGGCTGCAAAAAAGTGTCACACATGTGGTATCTCCGTACCCAGGAGAAGTAGGGAAATGTGTTTTGGGGTTTATTTTTACATATACTCATGCTGGGTGAGAGAAATATTTCTGTAAATTGACAACTTTGTATAAATTTTTTTTTAAAGTTGACCGAAAGTAGACACCCCAAGGTATTCACTGAGGGGCATAGTGAGTCCGTGGGAAATTTTTTATTTTTTTGCGAGAAGTTAGCAGAAATGGAAATGTTATTATTTTTTTCCTCAGGAAGTTTCATTTTCCACTAACATGAACTCACCATGCCCCACCGTGAATACTTTGGGGTGTCTTCTTTCTAAAATGGTGTCATTTGAGGGGTATTTATACTATCCTGGCATTCTAGCACCTGAAGAAACATGACAGGTGCTCAAAAAGTCAGAGCTGCTTCAAAATGCGGAAATTTTTTGCACCATAGTTTGTAAACGCTCTAACTTTTACCCAAACCAATAAATATACACCTATTGCATTTTTTTATCAAAGACATGTAGCAGACTGATGTACCAGCCCTAAAAAGGGCTTTTTGGGGTGCTGTCAGGACGCTGTCCTTACAGCAGATGAGTCTTTGAGGACTGGAGTGGACACAGAACATTGGCCTAGCTAACGCTTTCCCTATTAATTCAGCAGAAGCAGAACTCTCCCTGCTCTAACTTAGGCCCCATTCAGACATCCGTAGTGTGTTGTGGATCCGCAAAATGCGCATCCGCTACACACCATGCCGGCACTCCCTATAGAGATGCCTATTCTTGTCCACAGGTTGCGGACAAGAATAGGACATGCTCTATCTTTTGCGGAGCCGCGGCCGAAACCCGGAAGCACATAGTGTGCTCTCCACATCACTTCCGGCCCCATTCACAATGAATGGGTCCGCATCCATTCCGCAGAATTGCGGAATGGATGCGGACAAAATTGCGGATGTGTTAATGGGGCCTAACACTGCAGCTTCAGAATGAATCTAAGATAGATGCTGTCCTTGCTTTTTGATAGGAGGTGGGAGGGTCTGGGAGGGAGGGTATGCTGATTGCTGGAATGTGTCTGCTGACTGTGAGGTACAGGGTCAAAGTTTGCTCAATGATGACGTATAGGGGGCGGACTGAACATCGCATATGCGATGTTCGCCCAGAACTGTTCACCGGCGAATAGTTCGGGACATCTCTATACAGCAGTAGTTGAAGTGTTCAGTGACATTGACATGGGCCACCAGTGTAACAGCCATCATGTTCCATACTGTATGGCTGCTGTTAACCCTACTGCCCCTACCATTACCCCTACACAGCCACACATCTAATGCCTTGCCACTACTACTACCTCTACACATATCTGCCTTGTGACTGATGCGCTGCCAAGCCAGACCCCCTGTTGATGCGACAGCATCCTTAGCAACAGGATACAATGCTCTGATTCTCTCTGTAGCTGGAGTGTGCTGTGGGAGAGTAGCAGTGGGCTGATTACACAGCTACTCTCTTACTGTGTGCTAGTGTTTCTGACTAATGGAGCACTGAATCATGGAGCTATCAGGTTCTGATCCAAGGACTCAGCACTCTATTTAAACCCATTCCTGGCCATACACCAGTGACAGTCTCTGACTCACTAGCTGTGTTCCCAGCTCCTTGCTCCTGTGATTATTAGATTGCTTGTTTCCCTGGCTTGTCTGCAGACCACTCTCTGTCTCTCATTTGATACTGCATACACTTTTCTGGTTCTGACCCTTTTATGTATGATGGTATTTTGTTTGTCTTTGCTGTTTGTCCATCTTTGCACTTATATGACGTAGAGATTGTCAGCCAGTTGCGGTATAGCTATCTAGAGCTTGCACTGCAAGTAGGTAGGGAATGAGAGCTGCGTTCTAGCCTTCGGGCTCACTGTCCTTGTCTGTCCCTACCGACAGTCATAACACCTTGTCTGTTAGGTTGCATGATGTGATGTTACTATTTATACTACTGTTACTGCTACACAGCTGCACATCTCCAGCCCTTTCCATGAGGTTCCATATCCACACTGTACTGCTGCTGCTCCCAAAAAAGGGAGAATTTTTGGTTGCTTTTTCAGAACAAGCTAATCTTTCTTTTGACACCAACATATGAGTGTATAAAAATAAGCAAGTGTTGTCCACCATCAAATCACTGCTTCTTGTGTGTCACTGTGTGTATAAACATGGGCAGGCACAATTTTTAGATGCTTGTCAAGTGCAAGCCACTGTTTCTTCTGACATTGACTTGGGTATGTGTGTAAAGAGGGGCAAGTATCTGACTTGATTAAGGCATAATTTTGGGCTGCTTGTTCAGAAAAAGACATAGCTCTTTGTACTGTGTATGTGTATAAAAATGGACAGGCAAATGTTCCCCTTAAGGCATACTTTTTATACTGCTAGCTGTTATAGATTCGATAAACCAGTTTGTGTTTAAACATCATCTGGCTCCAATAAGAGATTGTTTTTCAAAAAGCCTAAGAAATTGAAACGTGATGTTAACACCATCATCCATGTGTTTACCCATATGTATAAATGTTATAATGATATAATTTACTAATTGTGTCATTCTGATAAAGCACTTAAAAGGCAAGTGCTGAGGGTGAAAAAATTATAAGAATGTAAAAAGAGAGAAAAACAAGAGAAAGAGAAAAAGAGAGAGAGAGTCCTAGGAGATCTCAGAGTGTAATATACCAATTTTCAGGCCAGTTGGAGCACTCTTGATTCTAGTAGAAATGATTAGTACTCAAATCACATTTTTTGACTGATTCATTAGAATTGGACCTGAAACTAATTTCAAATACTTCGCTCATCTCTAGCACTAGTGAACTCTGCAAAACCAAATGGTAAACAGTATTGCCCTACAACATCAAAATAATACTGTGGACACCCTTAGGAGTACATGATCTGTTTAACATTTTAAATCTGTTGACACATTGTAGATCTGTCCCTACCATGTCAATTTTTATAGCGGGATAATAGAAATGTTCCGACCATCAAAACTTACCACACTGTAATTTTCAGTGTCACTTTTATCTCTTAAAGTAACAGTATCATAAAAGCCGTCAGATCATTTTAACCTTGCTACTTTAGTTTAAAATTCAACTTCAGATACTTAAAGCTTCCAAAGAATCACCTGAGAGCTGCTTAGGTTTGTTAGTGCAAAATTGACAATTGGAAACAAAACTAAAGATCCTGTATCAGAAAACTTTAAGTGACTCTAGTCACTTGGCCTAAAATATATAATATATATTATGTATATATGACTTTTTGTCTTTTGAGAGCAGCTACATAGGCTATAAAGGAAGGGACTTTCTAGGAATGCTCTGTGACCTATGCAGAGGTCAGGAGTGAACTGTTCCCAGCTTGGGCTATTGATGAGACGTCACTTCCACATCCCAGTACCAGGTTGGTGCTGTAGCTGGGGCCAAAACTTTTAGTTTTCGAGGGTATGTGCAAATGAGTTGGATTCAGGAATTTGAGCATAGGGTTTGGGTTTGCAATAGTGATATCTACAGTGCATTTGTAATGTCTCCAAATGACCAAATAACTCAAGTATGAACTCAGCCTTACAGGTCGATGTTAGCGCCAAGAGGAAGTGCACTCCATTTACACAGTCGTCAGCTGATTTCACATAGATGTCTACAGAACCTGTTCTAATAAACATTTATGCAAGTAGAGCCCCCCAACAGAGTGGAGAGGGTGTCAGCAGTAAATTTGTGTTGATGTCACTGATTATTTTGCCTTCCTCTTATCCGTCAGAACAAAAAAAAACAAAAAATGGATCCTGTCTATTGAGCATCTACATTCACTCAGTCAGCATTTGGTCAGTAATCCATCAGTATTGCTAATGCCAACAAAACAGGAGTGGATCAAAAACAGAGATGACAAGTGAATGAGGAGACCACAGAGTGGCCCAATGACAGAGTCTGGAGATGGTGGCAGCATCTGTAGGAGGCCACAGGCACAATGACAGTGTGGAGGTGGCAGCAGTATCAGGAGGCCATAGAGCGGCACAATGACAGTATGGAGGTGGCAGCAGCATCAGGAGGCCACAGAGTGGCACAATGACAGTGTGGAGGTGGCGGCAGCATCAGGAGACCACAGAGTGGCAAGATGACATAGTGTGGAGGTGGCAGCAGCATCAGAAGACCACAGAGTGACCAGGTGACAGAGTGGGGAGGTGGGTGGCAATACCAGTACCATCTGAAGATGGTGGGTGAAAGAAGGAGCACTTGGAATCAGATGTGTGGCATCAGGCGGGTGGCAGCATCAGAATTGTAGTTGAGGCAGGTAGCCAGAAGAAACAGGTCTCTATTGTCAAAGTGTTGGTGTGGCACCATGGATGATCTTGTCTGATGCACTAGGCATTGTTGGGTGATCCACGCCTGATTCATCTTGACAAAGGTCAGTTTCTCCACATTTTGGGTGGTCAGGCGAGTTCTTCTTGGAGTAAGTATGGCCCCCACTGCACTAAACACCTGCTCTGATGCCACACAACTGGCCAGGCAGGACAGCTTTTCCAGGGCAAACTCTGCTAGTTGCTAATACACTAATACACACCAAAAAGGGCTGTCATTTTCTCACTTCAACACACAACGGCTAATAAGCCCTTTTTTCTTTTTCCCCATTAATACACGCCAAAAATGGTTTTTAGAACATATCTTCTGAGGGCAAATATATATATTTTTTGACACTAATACATGCCAAAAAGGGCTTTGGAACATATAACTGCACCGCTGAACGGCAGATAGGCCCTTATTTTTGTCCACTTATACATGACACAACAGGCTTTAGAATATATAACTGCACCGCTGATCGGCAAATATATTTTACTTTTTTCCACTTATACATGACACAAAGGTTTTAGAATATATGACTACACTGCTGATCAGCAAATATAATTTTTCTTTTTTCCACTTATACACGCCACAAAAGGCTTTATAACATATAACTGCACCACTGAACGGCAAATATATTTTTCTTTTTTCCACTAACACACGCCACAAACGGCTTTAGAACATAAACCTGCACTGCTAACCGGCAAATATATATTTTTCTTTTTCCACTAATACACGCCACAAAAGGTATTATAACATATAACTGCACCACTCAACAGCAAATATATTTTTCTTTTTTCACTAATACACGCCACAAACGGCTTTAGGACATAAACCTGCACCGCTAACTGGCAAATATATATTTTTCTTTTTCCACTAATACACACCACAAAAGGCTTTATTATCATTCAAAACAGTGTTTCTTCAGGGAGGAACAAAAATACCAAACTTCAAAAAAGCTAAATTTTGCCAACTAAGAGAGGATATAGGCCTAACTAACTACGACAAAGTCCTCAAAAATTAAAATACAGCCACAAAATGGTATATTTTTAAATGCATCCTAAAATCGAATTATGAGAGGTACATACCTAATGGAAATAAAAGGTTAAGGAACAAGAAGAAACCAATGTGGATAAATAGAACTGTAAGGAAAGCAATAAATGACAAAAAGAAAGCACTTAAATCACTAAAACAGGAGTAGCAAGAAAGCACTGAAAAATTATAAGTAAAAAAATAGAATATATACAAAACAAATAAAAGCGCCCAAACTAGAAACCGAGAGATTAATTGCCAAAGAGAGCAAAACTAACCCTAAAATGTTCTTCAATTATATAAATGGTAAAAAGTATAAATCTGAAGGTGTTGTCCCTTTACGGAGTGATGAGGGGGGAGTTGCAGAGAGCAATGAGGAGAAAGCAAATCTATTAAATATTTTTTCTCCACTGTATTCACTGAAGAAAATAAACTGTCAGATGAAATGCAGAATGTAAAAGTAAATTCTCCATTAAAAATGCCTGTCTGACCCACGAAGAAATACAGCGGCATATTAAAAAGATTAAAATAGACAAATCGCCTGGACATGATGGCATACACCCCCATACCCTAAGAGAATTAAGTAATTTTATAGCTAGACCCTTATTTCTGATATTTAAGGAGTCTATACTGACAGAGTATTCTACAGGATTGGCGCATAGCAAATGTGGTGCCAATATTCAAAAAGGGTCCAAAAACAGAAACTATAGGAAACTATAGGCCGGTAAGTTTAACATCTGTCATGGGTAAACTATTTGAAGGTTTTCTAAGAGATGCTATCATAGAGCTCCTCAATGAAAATAAGCAAATAATGCCATATCAGCATGGCTTCATAAGGGATCGGTCATGTCAAACTAATTTAATCAGTTTCTATGAGGAGGTAAGTTCTAGACTTGACAGCGGCAAATCAATGGATGCTGTATATCTGGACTTCTCCAAAGCATTTGACACTGTACTGCATAAAAGGTTAGTATATAAAATGAGACTGCTCAGACTGGGAGAAAATGTCTGCATGTGGCTAAGTAACTGCATAGTAACATAGTAACATAGTACATAAGGTCGAAAAAAGACATCTGTCCATCCAATTCGGCCTGTCATCCTGCTAGTTGATCCAGAGGAAGGCAAAAAAAAACCTGTGAGGTAGAAGCCAATTTTCCCCACTTAAGGGGAGTAAAAAATTCCTTCCTGACTTCATTCAGGCAATTAGAAGTACTCCCTGCATCAACGACCCATCTCTAGTAGCTATAGCCTGTAATATTATTACACTCCATGACAAAGTTAGAGGAAGGTGGTCCTTAAAAATCATTTCAGGGATTTAGGTCAAAAGCTTAGGGAAAGGACCTCAAAAGTAGTACTTTCTAAAATACTGCCTGTACCACGAGCCACACAAGAAAGGCAGCGGGAGATTAGGGAAGTTAACAAGTGGCTCAAGAACTGGTGTAGGAAGGAGGGGTTCGGGTTCCTGGAGAACTGGGCCGACTTCTCTGTCGGCTACAGGCTCTATCGTAGGGACGGGCTGCACCTCAATGGGGAAGCGGCAGCTGTGTTGGGAAGAAAGATGGCTAGAAGGTTGGAGGAGTGTTTAAACTGGGGGGGGTAATTACATTATAGGAGGGGAAGATAGTTCAGATAAACACCAGGGGCGAGGTAGTGTGACTGGGGGAGGAATGGAAGGGGGGACTAGAACAGCTCAGAATGAAAGATGTAGGGTAAAAAATACACATAAACCTCTCAAATCTATGTATACTAATGCCAGAAGCCTGACTAACAAGACTGGTGAACTGGAATTAGTGATGTGTGAGGAGGACTATGACATAGTGGGAATAACTGAGACATGGCTGGATGATAGCTATGACTGGGCAGTTAATATAAAAGGTTACAATCTGTTTAGAAAGGATCGTCAAAACCGGAGAGGTGGAGGGGTCTGCCTCTATGTGAAGTCCTGTCTAAATCCGGTAATTCAAGAATACATCTCTGAGGGACATGAACATGTGGAGTCACTGTGGGTAGAAATACATGGAGCAAAAAACAATAATAAATTACTAATAGGAGTGTATTATAAACCACCTAATATACCAGAGTCCACAGAAAATCTATTACTAAACGAGATAGACGAGGCAGCAAATCATAATGAAGTCATTATTATGGGGAACTTCAACTACCCAGATATAGACTGGGAAACTGAAAGCTGTACATCCCAAAAAGGAAACAGGTTCTTGGCAATAGCCAAAGACAACCTTTCCCAACTGGTTCAGAACCCCACTAGAGGGACGGCCATACTGGACTTAGTATTAACCAATAGACCTGATAGAACAACAGATGTGCAGGTTGGGGGACACCAAGAAAAAAGTGACCATAAAGTAATAACCTTCCAATTATCCTTCAAACGAGAGTTTCTAAAGGGAGGAACAAAAATACCAAACTTCAAAAAAGCTAAATTTTGCCAACTAAGCCATAGGCCTAACTATCTGGGACAAAGTCCTCAAAAATAAAAATACAACCACAAAATGGGAGATTTTTAAAAGCATTGTAACATCTAATTGTGAGAGGTACATACCTTATAGGAATAAAAGGCTAAGGAACAATAAGAAACCAATGTGGATAAATAGAACCATAAAGATAGCAATAAATGACAAAAAGAAAGCATATAAATCACTAAAACAGGAGGGGAGCTAGGAAGCACTGATAAACTATGAGGAAAAAAATAAAATATGTAAAAAACTAATAAAAATTGCCAAACTAGAGACCAAGAGATTAATTGCCAAAGAGAGTAAAACTAACCCAAAAATGTTCTTCAATTATATAAATAATAAAAAATATAAATCTGAAGGAGTCGGCCCTCTACATAGCAATGAGGGGGGTGTTGCAGAGAGCGACGAGGATAAAGCAAAACTATTAAATATTTTTTTCTCCACTATATTCACTGAGGAAAATAAACTGTCAGATAAAATGCAAATTGTAAAAGTAAATTCCCCATTAAAAGTGCGCTGTCTGACCCAGGAAGAAGTACAGCAGTGACTTAAAAAGATTAAAATTGACAAATCGCCAGGACCGGATGGCATACATCCCCGTATCCTAAGGGAATTAAGTGATGTCATAGCCAGACCCTAATTTCTGATATTTACAGAACTCTATCCTGACAGGTAATGTTCCACAGGATTGGCTCATAGCAAATGTGTTGCCAATATTCAAAAAGGATCCAAAAACGGAGCCTGGAAATTATAGGCCGGTAAGTTTAACATCTGTTGTGGGTAAACTGTTTGAAGGGTTTCTAAGAGAAGCTATTTTGGAGTATCTCAATGAAAATAAGCAAAAAACGCCTTATCAGCATGGCTTCATGAGGGATCGGTCATGCCATACTAATTTAATCAGCTTCTATGAGGAGGTAAGTTCTAGACTTGACAGCGGTGAATCAATGGATGCCGTATATCTGGACTTCTCCAAAGCATTTGACACTGTACCTCATAAAAGGTTAGTATATAAAATGAGGATGCTCGGACTGGGAGAAAATGTCTGTATGTGGGTAAGTAACTGGCTGAGTGACAGAAAACAGAGGGTGGTTATTAACGGTAGATACTCAGATTGGGTCACTATCACTAGTGGGGTACCTCAGTGGTCAGTATTGGGCCCTATTCTCTTCAATATATTTATTAATGATCTTGTAGAAGGCCTGCACAGTAAAATATCTATTTTTGCAGATGACACTAAACTGTGTAAAGTAATTAACACTGAAGAGGACAGTTTTTTGCTACACAGGGATCTGGATAGATTGGAGGCTTGGGCAGAGAAATGGCAGATGAGGTTTAACACTGACAAATGTAAAGTTATGCACATGGGAAGGAATAATGCAAGTCACCCGTACATATTAAATGGTAAAACACTCGGTAACACTGACATGGAAAAGGATCTAGGAATTTTAATAAACAGCAAATTAAGATGCAAAAAACAGTGTCAGGCAGCTACTGCCAAGGCCAATAAGATAATGGGTTGCATCAAAACAGGCATAGATGCCCGTGATGAGAACATAGTCCTACCACTTTACAAATCACTAGTCAGACCACACATGGAGTACTGTGTACAGTTCTGGGCTCCTGTGAACAAGGCAGACATAGCAGAGCTGTAGAGGGTTCAGAGGAGGGCAACTAAAGTAATAACTGGAATGGGGCAACTACAGTAACCTGAAAGGTTATCAAAATTAGGGTTATTCACTTTAGAAAAAAGACGACTGAGGGGAGATCTAATAACTATGTATAAATATATCAGGGGTCAGCACAGAGATCTGTCCCATCATCTATTTATCCCCAGGACTGTGACTGTGACGAGGGGACATCCTCTGCGTCTGGAGGAAAGTAGGTTTGTACACAAACATAGAAAAGGATTCTTCACTGTAAGAGCAGTGAGACTATGGAACTTTCTGCCTGAGGAGGTGGTGACGGTGAGTACAATAAAGGAATTCAAGAGGGGACTTGATGTATTTCTGGAGTGTAATAATATTACAGGCTACAACTACTAGAGAGGGGTCGTTGATAAAGGGAGTTATTCTGATTGGAGTCGGGAAGGAATTTTTTCCCCCTTAAGTGGGGAAATTGGCTTCTGCCTCACAGGGGTTTTTTGCCTTCCTCTGGATCAACTTGTAGGAAACAGGCCGAACTGGATGGACAAATGTCTTTTTTTGGTCTTATATACTATGTGACTATGTTACTATGTTACTCCAGAAATACATCCAGGCCCCTCTTGAATTCCTTTATTGTACTCGCCATCACCACCTCCTCAGGCAGAGAGTTCCATAGTCTCACTGCTCTTACCGTAAAGAATACTCTTCTATGTTTGTGTACAAACCTTCTTTCCTCCAGACACAGAGGATGTCCCCTCGTCACAGTGACAGTCCTGAGAATAAATAGATGATGGGAGAGATCTCTGTACTGAGCTCTGATATATTTATACATAGTTATTAGATCTCCCCTCAGTCGTTTTTTTTCTAAAGTAAATAACCCTAATTTTGATCACCTTTATGGTACTGTAGTTGCCCCCACTCCAGTTATTGCTATAGTTGCCCTGCTCTGAACCCTCTCCAGCTCTGCTATGTCCGCCTTGTTCACAGGAGCCCAGAACTGTACACAGTACTCCATGTGTGGTCTGACTAGCGATTTGTAAAGTGGTAGGACTATGTTCTCATCACGGGCGTCTCTGCTCCTTTTGATACAACCCATTATCTTATTGGCCTTGTCAGTAGCTGCCTGACACTGGTTTTTGTAGCTTAGTTTTTTGTTTATTAAAATTCCTTGATCCTTTTCCATGTCAGTGTTACCGAGTGTTTTATCATTTAGTATGTACGGGTGACTTGCATTATTCCTTCCCATGTGCATAACTTTTCATTTGTCAGTGTAAAACCTCATCTGCCACTTATCTTCCCAAGCCTCCAATCTTTTCATATCCCTCTGTAGCAGTATATTGTCCTCTTCAGTGTTAATTACTTTACACAGTTTAGTGTCACCTGCAAAAATGTATAGTTTACTATGCAAGCCTTCTACAAGATCATTAATAAATATATTGAAGAGAATAGGGCCCAGTACTGACCCCTGAGGTACCCCACTATTGACAGCTGCCCAATCTGAGTGTGTACCCTTTATAACCACCCTCAGTTTTCTGTCACTCAACCTGGCTCAGTAATAAAAAACAGAGGGTGGTTATTAATGGTACACACAGTTTGGGTCACTGTCACTTGTAGAGTACCTCAGGGGTCAGTACAGGGCCATATCCTCTTCAATATATTTATAAATGATCTTGTAGAAGGCTTGCACAGTAAAACATATACATTTTTACAGATGACACTAAACTGTGTAAAGTAATTGACATGGAAGAGGACAGTATACTGCTATAGATGGATCTGGATAGATGGGAGGCTTGGGCAGAGAAGTGGCAGATGGGGTTTAACACTGACAAATGTAAGGTTATGCACATGGGAGGAATAATTCAAGTCACCAGTACATACTAAATGATAAAACACTGGGTAACACTGACATGGAAAAGGACCTAGGAATTTTAATGAACAGCAAACTAAGCTGTAAAAACCAGTGTCAGGCAGCTGCTGCCAAGGCCAATATGAAAATGGGTTGCATCAAAAGTGGCATAGATGAGAACATAGTCCTACCATAGTCCTCCTGTGAACAAGGCAGACATAGCAGAGCTGGAGAGGGTTCAGAGGAGGGCAACTAAAGTACTAACTAGAATGAGTGATCTACAATACCCCGAAAGATTATCAAAATTAGGGTTATTCACTTTAGAAAAAAGACAACTGATGTGAGATCTAATAACTATGTATAAATATATCAGGGGTCAGTACAGGGATCTCTCCCATCATCTATTTATCCTCAGGACTGTGACTGTTAAAAGGGGATATCCTCTGTGTCTGGAGGAAAGAAGGTTTGTACACAAACATAGAGGAGGATTCTTTGCGGTAAGAGCAGTGAGACTATGGAACTCTCTACCTGAGGAGGTGGTGATGGTGAGTACAATAAAGGAATTCAAGAGGGGACTGGATGTATTTCTGGAGTGTAATAATATTACAGGGTACAGCTACTAGAGATGGGTCGTTGATCCAAGAAGTTATTCTGATTTCCTGATTGGAGTCGGAAAGGAATTTTTTTTCCCCCTTAAGAGGGGAGAATTGGCTTCTACCTCACAGGTGTTTTTTTGCCTTCCTCTGGATCAACTTGCAGGATAACACGCCAAACTGGATGGACAAATGTCTTTTATTGGCCTTATATACTATGTTACTATTTTAGTAACATATAACTGCACCGCACAAGAGCAAATAAGACATAGAAATATATTTGTACTTTGCTCCATTAAGCTTTTCCTCAACCTTGACCAGTCTCCCTGTCCCGTCCTCTGAAAAACACCACACAGAATGATGCCAGTATCATTCTTCACTGTAGGGACAGTTTTGGGTAGGTGATGAGCAGTGCCTGTTTTTCTCCA
Source organism: Bufotes viridis (assembly GCA_033119425.1). Classification (NCBI taxonomy): domain Eukaryota; kingdom Metazoa; phylum Chordata; class Amphibia; order Anura; family Bufonidae; genus Bufotes; species Bufotes viridis. The sequence goes on along the minus strand of CM065590.1, from coordinate 332,846,867 downwards.
GACATGACATCTAGTATTGAGACCAAAAAGTTAAATCTTGGTTTCATCAGACCAGAGAATATTAAGGTGCCTTTTTGAAAACTCCTGCTGGGCTTGCATATGTCTTTTACTAAAAAGAGACTACTTTCTGGCTAAACTGGCATGAAGCCCATATTGCTGCACTGATGGTTGTCCTTTTTAAAGTTTCTCCCACATGCATACGGGATCTTTTTAGCTCAGCCAGAGTGACCATTGGGTTCTTGATCACCTCTCTTACCAATGCCCTTATCCTCTGATTACCTGCTCTAGGAAGAGTCCTGGTTGTTCCAAACTTCTTACATTTAAGAATTATGGTGAGCTGTGCTTTTAGGAAATTTCAATGCACCAGAAATTTTTGTACCCTTCTCCAGATCTGCGCCTCCACACAGTCCAGTCTCTGAGCTCTACAGGCAGTTCTTTCCTTCTCATAGTTCGGTTTTTGCTCTAATATCCAAGACAGAGATGTAGGCCCTATTGCTATCATGGGGAGTGAACAATATAGAGCAATGTGCCTTAATATCCTCAAGGACAGTCACTGTTATAGAATTCTACACTCCAACGCTACTGATAGCTTCCAAAGGGAATTGAGAAATATCCTTGTCAGAGCCTGGGATGATAAATTTATCAGTGAGGCAGAACTTTCCTATCTACTTTCCAAACATCCAGTGGTCCCTAGCTTCTACAGTCTTCCCAAAATACATAAAGGGTTAACCCCCCCCCCCCCCTTAAGGGAAGACCAATTGTCTCTGGGGTGGGGAGCCTCACACAGGGCATCAGCACATACGTTGATGAAATCTTGCGGCCTATTATGTGGGCTCTCCCATCCTATGTTAGAGACACTATGGATGTGATAAAAAAAGCTTGAGGGGATTCAAATTGACGATCACACTTTGCTAACCAGCCTGGATGTCGAGGCACTCTACAGCTCCATACCCCAAGACAAATGGTGTGGGGCTGTAGCAGCCTTTTTGCAGCAACGAGGCACACATATGTGGCGACATAATGAATTTCTGCTGGAACTGCTGCAATTTATTATGGAACACAACGTGTTCCTATTTGACCACAAGGTTTACCACCAGCTCAGGGGAGTGGCCATGTGAAGTCCATGTGCACCAACTTTTGCCAATCTCTACCTGGGCTCGTGGGAACGCGAGGTGGTTTTTGCGGACGATGCCAACAGATGGGTAGAACACATCATTTTATGGCTATGCTTTATAGATGATGTGCTGATCATATGGTCAGGAAGCACTGTGGAATTTGAGAACTTTGTGAAGGACCTCAATAACAACGAGTTAGGTCTACATTTCACATCAGAATTCCACATAAACAAAATCACATTCCTGGACCTGACGATTTTCAGGGACCTTGAGGGCAACCTGAGTACAAGACTGTTTCCTAAGGATACTGCCATATACAGTCTCCTACAATGGGAGAGTTGCCACCCGGTACCCCTTAAAAGGGGCATGCCCAAAGGGCAGTATCTGAGACTGCGCAGTAATTGCTCTAGAGTGTCAGATTATAAGGTGGCAGCTAAGGACCTCCAAAATCGGTAAAAAAATAGTGGATACCCTGATTAGGTCCTCTGAATCGCAACACGTTACTTGAGCCGCGAATGAGAGAGAATGCAAATTATAAAATCCGTATCATCGCCACATTTGATGAAGCACATAAAAAGGTATGGGATGTCCTCACTCGTTACTGGGGTATTTTACAGTCTGACCCAGATGTGGGACATCTTGTAGATGCTACCCCGACCATCACGTATCGCCGAGGCCGCAACTTAAGAGATAGATTAGTTCACAGCCTCCAACAAACCCCACAGCCAACCACATGGCTAAGTCGCCAACCTAGTGGTGCTTTTTGCTGCGCGGGCTGTGTGGCATGTGCGGCAATTGAATGGGGTAAAAGCTTCATCAGTATGGTTACACGTAAAAAGTTTGCCATTCTATCCTTTATCAACTGCAGAATGAGTGGTGTCGTCGATTTGACAACGTGCATATGCGGCCTGCAGTATGTGGGAAAGACAATACGGGAGTTTCGGCAATAGATAGGGGAACATTTGAATGATATCCGTAAAGTAGCTGCTACTCCCATTGCATGCCATGTCTGTGCTACCCACGATAGTAAAGTAGATGCCATGGAATTTCAGGGCATTGAAGCGATCAGAAGAATGCCAAGAGGTGGGGACTATGACAAGAGACTACTTCAAAAGGAAGCAGAATGGACATTCAGGCTACGAACTGTACGGCCTGAGGGCCTTAATGAACACATTTCATATGTGTGTTTCATATGAAATGATATATCTTTTGCTGTCTATGGTTACCTCGCCCTCTGATATCATCTACTATACCACCAAAAGGCGATCAGTCATATGCACAGGCCATTATATATATATATGTATATATATATATATATATATATATATGATACCCCTCAATTTCATTTTTATCAATTTGGGGTTATTTTCTCTCATTCTCCAGATTACAAGTCAGGCTTCTAATTGTGCACATACATACATCATTTTATGCACTTACTGTTGCAGGTATATATCCATACATATGATATTTACATTACATATGGGGTTAATTCTCCCTGGAATTCTGGTCCCCATATCCCTACATGTACTAATGCCACTTCTACATCTAAATATTACCGCCGATTGGTCCCTGCTCATTTGAATGCTTGTCATTCAGAGCGTGATGATGCTGTAGTGGGTGGAGATGGAGGGAGGGGACTCTGTGCTTCAGACGCGCCTGCCGCCCTCCCATTTGCTGACATCGGTTGGTCACGCCCCTGGATGGGGAGGGACGTTCCTCATTTTAACAGCTGATTGCAGCGGCCGTATGTACGGCCACCCTAGCGGCCATGCTGCCCCCTTAATACACGGGGCGGACGGTGTGTTGTTTGTCTGTCCTGTTTGTATCCAACGCTCCTGATGAGCTTCAAGCGAAACGCGTCAAACAGAGCATAATATAGGAACTTTAACACAGACAATATGTAATTGTTTACCAGGGCAGATAGCCGATGTAGCTAATGTCAGGCACCACCCATTGATCTGTACTCTGCTTAGATAAGGGGAGATAAGAGACATTCACACCCTCTGTGGCAGCTCTTCTTATGTCTGCGGTTATGTGAATGTGCCCATATCCTTGTTATAGATCAGCCTGACAATTAATAATTTTTGCTGATTTTACTGGCAGTTGCTATCCTCTGATCTATTTATGCTACAATACAGAGAAAGCAGCGGGCTGTAGTGGGACCTCATAACACAGCACTGTTAATGCATACGCTGTAGGATACTGCACATAGTGGCCACCATATCCTTACTAGCCCTTACTGGACCTTAATGTGGTAAGGACAAGTTGATGAGATAGTGTGTGGTGCATTCATTTGAGGCCCATATAAACTATTGGACCTCGGGTTTATGAAGGCCCACATATAGATATTTAATCACGCTTTTTTGAGTTTTATTTTGGTGATACATAGGTCCTTCCTAATTTTAATGTATAGCTAATAAAATTTTGAGTTTTACTTCTCTTTCAAAGTATTTCAGTACTGTTAGCACATTTGACAATTGAAACATAATACCCAAGTATCTTTTTTTCAGTGAATTTTTTGCTCTAATATGCCTTGTTAACTGTTAGACAGTGGTGTGTCTTTCTAAGTCATGTCCAATCAAGTGAATTTACCACAGGTAGATACCTATCAAAGTGTGAAAACATCTCAGAGATAATGAAGAGAAATGGGAGGCCCCCAGATCTAAATATGAAGTGTCATAGCAAAGGTTCGGAAAACTTAAGCTCATGGAAAGTTTTTCCTTTTTTTAAAAAAATTTCAAATATTTCTATAATTTTGTTGACATTTATCATTATGGGGTATTGAATGTAGATTGATGAGGAAAACTTTTTTTTTTTGTATTATAGCACCAGGCCATAATATAAAATATGGGAAAGGGTCTGAAGAATTTCCAAAAGCATAGTATATAGAGGTGTTACTTGTCATTGTGAAAAGTTACCTGCACCGAACAGGAAATCTTGATCGATTGTTAGACCTAGTGGCCAGTGTGAAATTTGCAGGATGCCATGGGAAAAAAAAAACTCACTAACAATTCTAAAAAATATGTTTACAACAAAAAACTAAATTTAAACAATATGATTTTCTGATGACACATTCCCTTTATCTTTTGTATAAAATTGATTTAATATGCTTTATAATTGAAAAATATATATAAAACGATGCCATGAAAAAAATGTTCAAACATCTGGAATGGCATGCAGGCATCATATCTAAGGAAAACATATCTTTCATACAGTATAGTTTCTAGTTGTATATATTGCAGGGTTATGTTTGTTTTGGACAAATCTGAATAGTTCAGTTTGTTTATTTGTAAAAGATACACTTTGAAGCCCGAAAATAGGGCTAACCTACAATAGCAGACATAACCTATGGACAAGAGTGGCAATGTTCCTGTAAAAGAAAACAAACAACTGCATTCATTTTTCTTAAAATAGCAACACTATCGTTCATTAAAGATTACACATTTCCTGTAACAAATACGTTTTATGATGAAAACAGTATTCTGTTTTATGTTTCACAGTGCATATATAACTTGCTGTACAATTAGAGAGAACACAAACACAATTCAGAGAGAAAATTGTACAGCTACATAGAATTATGCTGATAGATGAGTGGGCTATACAGTAGAGTTTTAATGTGTATATAATCAAAATCGCCATTTCCTTCTCTATGGATATATTGCTATTTCTATTATGTTCTAACCCTTCAATAAGCTTTCCTGCTGCTGTTATCAAAACAACATCTGTAACAATAAGTAAAATCACTGGAAAAAAGACAGTCCCGTAAAAAGATTTAACTGAAAGCTTTAAACTATCAGAGGCTCATAATAACTAAAATACATGAAAGTCCCTTGCAGTGAAATTCAGTCATTTAATATATATATATATATATATATATATATATATATATATACAGTATATGCGATATTCTGCAGCCAGGCCCTTATTTAAAAAAAAAAAAAAGAAAGCCTGGCAATTCATACAACTGAGTAGGCTACATGTTTCAAACAACTTTTCTTCCCCTGTTGTGGTATGTATCGTCTATTTCTCCAGCGTCATGTCTTAGTATCAAGTAGATTAAAAGAAGAGCTTAATACAAGGTTGCTAAGAAACACATTTTCAAAATGGCTCAACGTGTCAATATAATGGATAAACCTGTTTCAGTAGATCTTGATGATGAAATAAAGAAGCACTTGCAATGTCAGTGGATCCAGGTGGACATGCATCATAAACAAAGTAAAAATTAACCAGCAGAGTTTTACTTTTCATGCGTTTTGTGTGAAAATTCATAGACTACTCGAGGGAATATATAAAGATGTTCAACTTTTTTTTCTAGTATGAAGAGCATATATTTCTGCTGTTTCTATATATATTGACATTATGACCAGAATAGTAAAGTATGCCTTTTTGCCTTTATCCTTATAAACTAGAGTTTATGCCATAGGAAAAATATACAAACATCTGATCTGTAGAAGGTGGTAGAAAGCTGTATTTTAAAGGGGGTTGTCCAGGATTTCAATATTGATTACCTATCATCTGGATAGATAATTAACATCAGATTGGCAGGGATATGACTACTAAACCCCCTACAATCAGCTGTTTGTAGGCGTAGCAATGCTTGGCTGAGTACTGGAGTCTCTTCATAGAATGCCAAACACATTGTGTAGCGGCTGTGCTGTATACAGCAGCTAAACCCCATTCACATCATGAGATTGAGCTACAGAGAGGCCATGTGATAAGTAGACATGATATCACAGTCAGAGAATGAGAGAAAGTGGATTTGGTGATCTCTGTAATAGAGACACCCCTTTGCTCAGTTTTCCTTCCTTTGAGGGATATCTGGCTTTCGTTGTGTTGTAGACCCAATACTGGGGCTCCACATTTATTTTGAATATTGCTATTTCCCAGGGAGCTTTGCACTTTGGATTGCTGTGTTGAGACTCTTAAATGAGGCTCTGCGGTGTTTTCTGTAGCTGGTCTCCTTGGGATAAGCTATTATTTTGTTTGAGTAGTCTCCAAGGCATTGCTCCCGGTTAGCCAGAATCCTACTCCACACTGATGAAGGGCAACACTCCGAAACAGCTGTCTGTGGATGGATAATTGGCTTAGGTTTTCCCCGTCATATCCTTAAAGCTTGTAAAAAAGCGGGATCTTGACATAGGGGCCACTTAATATGGTGGATTTGGTGATCTCTGTAATGGAGACACCCCTTTCCTTGGTTTTCCTTCCTTTGAGGGATATCTGGCTTTCGTTGTGTTGTAGACCCAATACTGGGGCTCCACATTAATTTTGCGTGTTGCTGTTTCCCAGGGAGCTTTGCACTTTGGATTGCTGTGTTGAGACTCTTAAATGAGGCTCTGTGGTGTTTTCTGTAGCTGGTCTCTTTGAGATAAGCTATTATTTTGTTTAAACAGTCAGAGAATGGGAAGTGGTGTCTGGAATTGGACCACCACTGGTGAGACATTAATAATGTATGCTGAAGATAGGTCATTAATATTTAAGTCATAGACAAGCTTTTTAAAGGGGTATTCTGGTTATATCAACTTATCCCCTATTCGCAGGTTCTACATAACTATTAGACTGGTGGGGATCCGACCACTGGGACTCCCACTGTACAAAAATAAGTGTTTGCCATCTTGAGGATCCTGAAATTGGGGCTTTATTCAGACATAAATCCATAACCTTACAGGTAGGCAAAAGACAGTCCAAACAACACTTATATACATCCTGAGAATAAGTTATCAATATCAAGAGCCTGGGAAGGCAATTAAAAGGAAAGGAAGAGAATAAGAGATAAATTGCTTGGATTTATTTATCTCTTTTGGCCATTTTGTACTTTATGTTTCGTGTTTATATATAACAGGATATATGAACATGAAATGGTTAAAGGATGTAAAGTGATTTAGTGTGTCTAAAAGCTATTAAAAATTCAGAGGCATTGAGCATAAATATAATTAATGATTAGCTTTTAGTTGACAATGTGATCATTTTGAACAGTTAGTATTGAAAATCCTGAGACGTCAAGTTAATTACACCTTCTTATAAATAATTTGATCTAAGAATCTTGTTTGCTGAAGTGCATAAGGGATATTTCAATCACTAGCTTATAGATATTAATGACTTAGTTTGAAACTACTAAAAGCAATTGATCTATATCTGTCACAATAAAACATATGTAATTGAAATATTAATTTATGTCCTTGGCTTGTAACCTCTCCACCATATTAGTCAGAATTTTATAACTGCTCACACTTTCAAAATATACTGCATTTTGGTTCAATCTACCTGTTCATTGTGACTCTCATGGATGATGTATAATTCTTATGTATCAAGAGAAATTGTATTCCTATACTAAAAATCCATACCTGTAGTCTATGCCTCAGAAACAAGTAAGATGGCTTCTGCTGCATGACATCCTTCAAATGTCAGGGCTGACTATAGATATGTTGTATTGACTTTATGGAGACAGGTTGGAGTACATTGCCCAGGTAAGGTGTTTTATGTCTTAATGACAGCCCATACATGATTTTATGCCAGTCATTAAGGAGCAAATTGTTCTGCTGTAAAACACATTGTAGAATAATTGCTGCATGGAGGTCCCCAACACCCAGTAGAGAATGCATGCCATTAACTGTTAAACCATCAAGCCTGTTTTCCTCTGTAACTGGAGATGCTATGTAGTGTAAAAATAAATAAATAAATAAATGCATTCTATTCTGACCATCTGAGGGACACGTTAAAGCCCATAAAAAAGACTTAAAAATAAAATGTAAAAAATATAAAATGATGATATGGATATGGATAATAAAATTAATAATTCTAATCAATAAAAAACACTAATTAAGCCATGACAAAGTACGTGACGTCCTTGTAGTGGCTCTGTTCTGCTGTCGGTCACGTTATATTAAATATTGTAACGAGATTATCCTATGAAAAGTATCAGATTGTGGGAGTTCCAACCACTCCCATGTGTACCAGCACTCCATTCAGAGAGGGGATTAGAGGACCTCTCATTCTCAGGCTTCTTGTTAGCCCCAGTGGTTGTACCCTCTGTGATCCATTATTTATCACCTATGCTGTAATAGGCGACAAATACTTTTAATAGGAAAACCTATTTAAAGTTCCTCTATTAAATAGTTTAAACTTGAAAAACTTGGGGAATATATCAACCTTTATACCAATTTTCTAGCATACAAAAGTTTTTGGCACAAGTACCTCTGAGAAGGCCCCCCTAGCCTGACTTGTTTAACAACATGTGCACCTGAAAATTGTACAAAAAGCCAGTCAGTATAATAATAATTAAAAAAAATATAATAAAAAAAATTCAAAATAACTTCAATAGCATTAAAAATTGAAAAGTTATACTTATTTAACCATGATTAGCATGAGCAGAAAATCATTAGAAATAGCCTGTGTAACGTAAAAAAGATTACGGCACTCTTGTTCTGGCGGTTTCCTTTCTTTATTTCACCAAAAGTGTAGCAACGTTTCAACCATAAGGTCTTTATCAAGCTTGATAAAGACATTATGGTTGAAACGTTGCTACACTTTTGGTGAAATAAAGAAAAGAAACCGCCAGAACAAGAGTGCCATAATCTTTTTTACGTTACACTGAATGGACTGAGGACCCATGGGCCGGGACCTGACATTACAGGCACCACCACCGAATGATCATCTGTTAAGGAACTGTGAGTAGTGCTTCCTGAACCGTTGCTGTACATTAGAAATAGCCTGATTATCAAGACCCATGTGGCATTAAAAGGTTAATGTCTCTCCATCTTTTGTATATTATTAAACACTTTATGTACCTTCTTGGGCGTGAAGGCAGGTGTCTGTATATCTTTACTCTTGGGCAGAACTATAAACCTTGAAGAAAAAAAGCACACAAGTGAAAATCATTCGAGAGATTTTTTTATATATATATATACAGAATTAACCAGTGGTCCAAATAGAGCTTAGAGTTCATTCACTCATATCTTACTCTCCAGTTTTATTTTTTGTTTTCCTCCCTCCAGTGTATTACAGTGTGAGAGAGAAACAAGTGACAAAACACATTATAGTTTCATTTGGAGTCAGTTTTGTGTCTGTGGCATCACCTCCAGACTTCTCCCTTTGCAGGACAGAGAAGCAATGCATGCATGCTGAGGTCAGTTCACTCAAACGAGTTTTGTAATAGTTTTGTATTTCATTTAAAGGAGTTATCTGAGACTAAAAATGTCCACCATATGCCTGGGTCCCTTACACTGAATATACTTACCTGGCTCCCCGCTCTCTGCGCTGACTCTCGTCCCCTGATGAAAACATCTGTGTTGGGGGGGAGCAGCCAGTAGCAGGCGATGATGGGCACAAGCCTCTCTAGCATCTCAGGTGATGCGATGGGGGGCATATTTTAGTCTTGGATAACCCCTTTTAGTGTATTTTAATGTAAAAGTGACAGGAAACACCATTAGACTTTATTCTAGAATGACCTGGGTCATTCCTCATTGTAACCTATAGAATGCATGGAAATATATATATATATATTATTTATTAATTAATTTTGGTCATATAGCAACAGCATAATTCACTGCACTTTAAAATAAATTATTACCACTTGGTGTCCCTGGGAGGAAACCCATGCAAACCCATGCAAACAGAGTGACAGCATAAAACTCCACACAAATGTTGTCCTTTGTTGGATTTGAACACAGTGACAGCATAAAGCTCCACACAGGTTGTGTCCTTTGTTGGATTTGATGGAGAAACTACAAAAAAGAATACTATTGAAGCAGTATCCGGTTGCTGGAATTTTTCCATATATTCCATATATTATGAACTTGGGACCCCAGCACTACAAGGCAACAGTACTAACCACTGAGCCACCATGCTTGCTTCACTGAGCAGTGCTTGACTGTTTCTTTATCTCCCAATAACTATAATGTGAGGATGGCCTGTACTGCGGTCTCTCTCCTTCACATAGTGGCCACAGGAGAATCATTGTTCTTTGTTTTCTAGGGATCCTATTAGCCTCACTGATCAAATATTCATAGCAGAACTGATGTGAAAAGCCTTTTAAGGCTAGGTTCACGTATTCCCATCATATTTGTGATGTACGTTTAGTGTACATCTCCCAGTATACATGTTTAATGTTCCCTTAGGGTTAGAGTAGCCTATAGGAGGCCAAAAGATTGCCCTTTTGAAGTATGGTTGGTGTAAATTAATATAGTTTAAGGCTGCAAACACATATCCCTCATCGCTGTCATGGGTAAAAGGATAGATTTATCAGAGTTGCAAAAAGGGATGATTATTGGCTTTCAGGCCATGGGTGACCTTCTGAAACTGCGCAAGGGATGATGCTGTGTGTGTTAATGAAGGCAATAAATAAGATGTAAACAGAGTATTATAGTGCTGACGATGTCTACACACACACACAAGAAATAGAATCAATCAGATCTTGATAAAACATAACGAGATCAGATATGAAAGAGAAGAGTCAGATGCCACAAGGAGAGCAGATTGTGTTTGCCTCCATCCCCTGGGCCAACTGTTGCTCAATACTGATGTCTGTCTATGATTAGCATATTTAGATGTGTGTGTATATAACTGATCAGTGTTAACTTACATTATACAGTAAATCAAAGCCTGCTATAAAAAAAAAAAAAAAAGAATGTGCAGTATTTAGTAACATAGTAACATGGTACATAAGGCTGAAAAAAGACATCTGTCCATCCAGTTCGGCCTGTCATCTTGGTAGTTGATCCAGAGGAAGGCAAAAAAAAAAAAACTGTGAGGTAGAAGCCAATTTTCCCCACTCAAGGGGAATAAAAATTTCCTTCCCGACTCCAATTAGGCAATCAGATAACTCCCTGGATCAACGATCCATCTCTAGTAGCTATAACCTGTAATATTATTACACTCCAGAAATACATCCAGGCCCCTCTTGAATTCCTTTATTGTACACTACTCACCATCACCACCTTTTCAGGCAGAGAGTTCCATAGTCTCACTGCTCTTACCGTAAAGAATCCTCTTCTATGTTTGTGTACAAACCTTCTTTCCTCCAGACGCAGAGGATGTCCCCTCGTCATAGTCACAGTCCTGGAGATAAATAGATGATGGGAGAGATCTCTGTACTGACCCCTGATATATTTATACATAGTAATTAGATCTCCCCTCATCCAGTTGTCTTTTTTCTAAAGTGAATAACCCTAATTTTGATAATCTTCCAGGGTACTGTAGTTGCCCCATTCCAGTTATTACTTTAGTTGCCCTCCTCTGAACCCTCTCCAGCTCTCCTATGTCTGCCTTGTTCACAGGAGCCCAGAACTGTACACAGTACAGTATGTGTGGTCTGACTAGTGATTTGTAAAGTGGTAGGACTATGTTCTTATCACGGGCGTCGATGCCCCTTTTAATGCAACCCATTATCTTATTGGCCTTGGCAGCAGTTGCCTGACACTGGTTTTTGTAGCTTAGTTTGCTGTTTATTAAAATTCCTAGATCCTTTTCCATGTCAGTGTTACCGAGTGTTTTACCATTTAGTATGTACGGGTGACTTGCATTATTCCTTCCCATGTGCATAACTTTTGTTAGTGTTAAACCTTATCTGCCACTTATCTGCCCAAGCCTCCAATCTATCCAGATCCCTCTGTAGCAGTATATTGTCCTCTTCAGTGTTAATTACTTTACACAGTTTAGTGTCATCTGCAAAAAACAAATAAAAACAAAACATTTTATTACTAATGCAAGATGCTTTAAAAGTACTAAATGTGAAATTATATTGCACCTGGAATAGCTAATTGAGACTGCCATAGATGTATCATTGCTTTCAAAATGCATTATAATGCATACATTTGCTGTTGGAGGAGAAGCGGTTAAAGCATCATACATCAAAGTAACATAAACTGCAATTTGTTCAAATGATCCCATTTTGTGTCTTCTAAATAATGTGACATGTCTGTAATTAATTTCAATGAGTTCCATTGAGATATTGCCTGTACTTGAACTTACAGAAGCATTCTTTCATGTCAAGGCTTTCTTCGTTATTTAAATATTTTTGCATGCTCTTTAAAATGTTTATGTGCTTAAGAAAGTGGTTTCTTTGAATTAAAGAGGAAAAGAAAAAAAACTCAATTATAAATTCTTTACAGGAGCGTAATGCATCCAAAGTGCTGCTGTAAGAGAGAGCGACATGGGCGATCAGTGTGCCTTTTCTGAGTTTAATTGGCATGGAAAAAAATAGTTCAGAGAAGTATAAAGGAGTAAGTGCCTGTTATCCATATTCTAAACATTACAGATGATCAAAGAATAAATACATTAAAAAATACTGTTATAGTTCAGTAAGTAATACTGTTTCACAAAGCAAAATAAGGAAGAACATATGGATAGAATTCTTTATAAAACTATTTGATTAAATGAAAAGTTTGTACTGCTTGAGTAAAAAAAAAAAATAATCAACAAGCAGAGCTGCTGTTCTCAGTTCTCAAATTTTATTTTTTTGCAGACTTTTTTCCCCTTAATATATCTCTATTTGAGATAATAAGGTCTGTTATTACTCTCTTTGTGGTAGATAGATAGGTAAGAAATATCTTATGTATGCAAGTAACGATTAATTGCACACCAATCAGCTGCCACTTAGGAAGGTATAATAAGGAAGTAAAACTTTGTGTAGATATGCAGCATAAGATGTCGGTTTATATTGTGAATTAGTTTTCTATATTGACGATAAGGCCTCATAGATGTGGCAGTGGTGTGTGAAAGTGGCAGGTTTATACTGTACTGCTATATGTTACTACTGCATGTTGGAGTCATTCTCCTAGTGGATCATGCTATGATTTTCTGTGCTTCTTTAAGTCAGATACATGCCTCAGTGCAGAAGGGCTTTATTGAAGTTTATAGATGCCTACGCAGGAATTCTTCATATAGCCATTTGTATGAAGCCCAACGCCCTATGCATATTGAAATCCATGAGCTTCTGATTTTATACGGAGGCTAACATATTTTTTTCTCTCTATGATTCTGTGAGAACTGCACAAGGAATATGGCAAGCTTCTCTGCATACCATATTATGGATGCTTCCAAGGGAGGACACAGTTCCTCATTGAAGCATACACTATTGACATATAGGTACTCCAAGCACGTAACAGTGCCCTTCATCACATACTAACATCAACATTGCTTTCGAGCAGGCTTGAGACATAGATGTAAGCAGTTTGCTAGTTTATTGTTGCCTGCTCAACTGGAGAAGGTATAGATAAAGTATGAATGAGGTGTCACAAAGATTTGTTTACTAGAAATAAAATGATGGCTTAATTCCATTTCTGCTACAAGTATGGTGAACTATGGTTCAACTAATAGCTCCAGTAGGGGGGTATTCTCATTATATTGGGCTTCAGCTGTATTAAATATGAAGTGAAATGCGTGAGTTCACTTTTCTGATATTGTGTTTAGATAATGTGCTTTAAGCAACTCAAATAATCAGAAAATGTCAAAATAACCCTCATCCAATTTTATTTCCATGTTAAGTAAAGCCTGTCAAAGTAATGCACTATTTCCTCCCATTTTATTTAATGCAGCCATTATGATAATAAGAAAATACAAGATGTGCCTACATTGTTGATTTATGTAAGCAGTGGTCTGATTATGTGTAGTATAGTATGTAGATGCTTTCTCTCATTTTAGTTATGTGGGCTGCTAACGTGTTCATCTGTTTCAGAACAGATCTGTTTATTAAAAGCGTTACATTTTTTATATATATATTTTTTCTATAATAATTATATTAAGGTATTTGTCTTTCTTGCTATATTACGTAGCAAATATCTATGTGAGCTGCCAGTAGGGGGCAGTCAGAAAATTACTGCATGCCACCATGACTTGATTACATAAAGAACTACACACATTTGATATTGCTATAATGATAGTGACCTGCATAATACACTTAAAGGTTCTTTTATACCACATGGTGAAGGGCAAAAAACCAAAACCAAAAAGAAGGAATTTAATTTTCTTTGCCCTCACAAAAATGAGAGATTTTTTGTAAATTATTTGTACCATAATAGTGTTCATTTAAAATTCAACTAAGGCGACATTCACACGACTGTATGTGTTTTGCGGTTTGCAAATTGCAGATCCTCAAAAAAAAAAAAAAAACGGATGACGTTTGTATTGCATCCGTTTTTTTTTCCGGATCCATTGTAACAATTGTAAAATGGACAAGAATAGGACATGTTCTTTTTTTTTTTTTTTTTTTTTGAGGGGCTATGGAACAGACATACGGAAGAGGATAGCACATGGTGTGCTGACGGCATTTTTTGCGGACCCATTGAAATTAATGGGTCTGCATCCTACCGGCAAAAAAATGTAACGGACATGGAAACAAAATACATTTGTGTGAATGTAGCCTTACCCTGCCAAAAGCAAACTCTCATATGGCTATATGAGCTGAAAAATAAAAAAGAGTAATGAAACAAGACAAAGATTGCTATGTCTTTATGGCCCAAATAATCCTTAAGAGGTTAAATGACAATTAAAGGAAGAATGGGAAGCAATGTTCGATCTTTGTGATATTTTACATTAGGCTTTAGGATACAGCTTATGTTGCTTTTAACGTATTTTGTGCAAATCCCACAATTAGAAACAGGATGTTATATATAGTTATGTATAATTAGGTTGGCCTAGATAAAAAGATGTGTGTTTGACACAACATTGTAAAAATGTGACATGGCATTTTAGTCCCTGGTGGGTGCAATGCTGCTGTCTCCACATAGACTAGTTTGCTGTGGATAGCACTCAGTTTCTCTTTCTCTGAAGTGTGAAGGAATTCTTAACAGTACACTGGATGAAGAGCTATTAGGGTAGAAGTGGAGCTAACAGTGCCTTTCTTAAAATCGGCATGTTCTCATTACCCATTACCTGCTGACCATGGGTATAAATCATATATGATCATGTTAATTTAGCTAAAATTAATGCATACAGTAGCAAAGAATACCATATGCTGTTTCTTGTTTGGAGAGCTACAAGAAAGACACATTAACCCATTCCCTCTCCCCATATGGCTATTTACATTTGTGGTCAGGACTTTAAAGATGGTGCCTGCCTTTGAGCAGAACGGGCGCCATAGCTGCGGGGTGCCATTTTTCATACAGCAGACTCCCGTGGCTAGTGTCAAGGGCTCCATAGAAATACAGTAAAATCCTCATAGACTCCAATTGTAATGCATTGGAATCTATGAGAAAAGCAATCCAATTATTGCTTGTTATAGTCCTATGCAAACTATAAAAAAGTGTAAAAAAAAGTTTTTATAAATAAAAAAATTTAAAATAAAAAAATTTAAATATTCCCCCTTTTCCCAAAATAATAATATATATATATATATATATATATATATATATATATTTATTTATTTCATTTTGGGAAAAGGGGGGATATTTAAATTTTTGTATTTTTTTATTTATAAAAACTTTTTTTTATATTTTATATATATATATATATATATACATATATATATATATATATATATATATATATAGATATATATAAGATATAACAAAATACACTTCAGGTATCAGGCATGCAAAAATGTACTATTAAAATATAAAAAATCTCATACTGAAAACAGCAAAACAGAAAAAAAGCAAAATGGCCAATTCGTCATTTTTCGGTACTCCTCCTACAATTTTTTTTAGAAAAAGTGATCAAAAAATTTGTATACACCCCAAAATGGTATCACTGAAAAGTACCGATCATCCCCACAAATTATGAGTCTTCACATAGCTGTGCACACATAAATACAAAAAGGTTATATAGGTCAGAATATGGAGACTTAAAAAAATAATATTTTTTAACGTTTTTCTTCTCCAATCTCACCCCATTTAAATTTATTTTCCCGCTTCCCACCACATTGTATGCAACCATAAATACTGTAGTGCCATTAGAAAGGGAATCTTGTGCCGCAAAAAACAAGCCATTATACAGCTATTTGAACAGAAAAATAAAAAAAAGTTATGGGTTTGGGATGGCTAGGAGTAAAAATCTGCAATAAAACAAAAAATTGCCATGAAAGGGTTAAACAATAGCTCATGTCCCTTACTGCCTCCCTAAAATGATGGACAAATAGTACTCTGATTCTTACTGGCTGGCCAGCACGATAGTAGTCTGCTGCTATGTAACAGCAATATTTAGTCACAGGAGTATTTTTTGCTCCATTTTAACAATTGTAAAGGAGTTGTCCAGCCATTAATATTGATGACCTATTGTCAGGATAAGTCATTACTACTGGACTCCCGATGATCAGCTGTTTGAAGAGTTGTTGGCGCTCCATGCAAGCACTGCTTCCTGTTCATTACACTACAGTTTGTCTTGGAAGTACAGTGTAATACAAGTATCCACTCCATTCAAGTGAATTAAGCAAGTACTTGTAATGACTCTACACCACTGTGTAGTGTAGACAAGGTGTAGTGTAAAGGCCAGGAAGCAGCACTCGCATAGAACGCGCCAAACAGCTGATCGAAGTGGGTGCCAGATGTTGGAATTTCCTTGTGCTTTGTGGTAACAAATCACATTTTTCCTAAAATTGCTGCTGCACGTGTGAGGACATGGAGAAAGGAAGTATGAAAAGGCGGGATCACCCAGACTGAAATGCATGAAGCAGCCAATCAGCGGTGAGCCTGCCCTGTGATGTCACAGCCCTATAAATATGGTGACCATCTTAGAATCAGACATTTTCCAGCATTCTGAGTGCAGGGACAGACGTGAGAAGGCGCTAGGTGCAACAATTCGAAAAACCTCATTGTGAAATAAAAAATTTGAAAAAACTATTTATAAGTGCAGCGAAAGGATAGAGAGGAATCATTTCACAGCGTCTTAGTGCAGGCAGAGACGTCAGAAGGTACTAGGGACAGTGCTATAAAAAAGTGACTTATAAGTGCAGGGAAAGGATAGGGAGGAATCATTTCATAGCATTTTAGTGCAGGGATAAATGTCAGAAGGCGCTAGGGACAGTGCTAGAAAAGCGATTTACAGGTGCAGGGAAAGATAATTTGGGGATCCAAATAGCCATTATTTAGCTCTGTCATTCCAGCAATTTGTTCTTGAGGTTCAAGTGTTATGTTAAAAAGCCTTTAGTGGCTTATATCTGTGGAAAAAGAAAAATATATATGCAGTTCACTTCTGCAGTTATATGTGGTGAAAGCGGTTAGTGACATATTTCAGTACAAAAAGAAAAATATATACACAATTCACTGGTGCATTTAATTGTGGCAAAAGCATTTATTGACCTATTTCAGTACAAAAAGAAAAATATATTCTCAGTTCACTTCTGCAGTTATTTGTGTTGAAAGCATTTAGTGGCCTATGTCCGTACAGAAAGAAAAAAGATAAGCACTTCACTGGTGCAGTTATTTGTGGCAAAAGCGCTTAGTGGCCTATTTCAGTATAAAAAGAAAAATATATTCTCAGGTCACTTCTGCAGTTATATGTGTTGAAAGCATTTAGTGGCCTATGTCAGTACAGAAAGAAAAAAATATACGCACTTCACTTCCACAGTTATTATTATTTCAGTACAAAAACAAAACATATTCAGCGTTTACTTTTGCAGTTATATGTGGTAAAACCCTCAGTGACGTATTTCGGTAGAAAAACCAAATATATTCAGCGTTCACTGTTGCAGGTATATGTGGAAAAACCTTTAGTGACGTATTTCGGTCAAAAAACACATTTTATTTAGTGTTCAGCGCTGTAGTTATATGTGGTAAAATAATTTGTGACGTATTTTGGTCAAAAAACTAATTTTATTCAGCATTCAGTGCTTCAGTTATATGTGGCAAAATCTTTATTGACTTATTCTGGTAGAAAAACAAGTTTTCCTGGACTTCCTACGGAATCGCACAATGGGTTAACTCGATTGACCCCTACTCAAAGCAGAAGACATGTTAATCACCAATATTAATTAAATATGCAAACAATCAATCACTTTGGCCCATCCCCTTTTGGTGCCTATAAAGGGTTGCACAGAAGACAAGACCATGTATTTTTTTTTTCTCCTCCTCAAGCAGTGACATGGATTTAGCTGGCCTGTATTCTTGCGGTGTCACTAGTCCCTCAGGGCAAAACTTTATATAAAGCGTGCTGGTATACAAGAGGTGCTCTTGTTCCTCAGCCAAAACTTTTCCTGATTGCATATGCCTGACACAAGCAGTGTGTTTGTTTCTCATGTGAAACCTCTGGTCTCCTACCCTGCCTTCTGTTAGCTGGTGCTTCGGGTTGCGAGGTTTCAGTGGGCGATGAAGAGGTCTGGTAAGTTACTCTAGTGCACGCCCACTCTGTGTTCTGTGTAGTAGAGCGAGACTAACCATGCTGATGCCTTGGCTCTCACGACATTCCAGGCATAAATTGCAGCACGCGCTCAGTCGGCGTCCGCTCTGCTGGGCAGCAGATTCCTTTAGTCTAGTGTAAGGGGTATTGTTGCAGGGTAACATCTGGCTAACCCCTAGAAGGTTAGAAGGTTAATTTAACTAATTCTCTTTCTGCCTGCAGAATTAATTCCCATAAGAGGAAACGCAAGTACAGACACAGAGTGTGTTCAACCTGCCAGCAGCACCTACCTGACGATATCGTAGTGAGCATATGTCTGAACTGGCAACCAGCTAATATATCTTCGGCTTTACAAAGCCAGGCCTCTTCATTTATGGACTGGTTCAAGTCTCAGATTACAGAGACATTGCAGAACCTGTTTCCAGTGCATATGGATAAGAAAGCTAAAAGAATGCACAGAGAAACGACACCACAATTTGTACAGACTGCCTCTGTGACAGCGCTGAGAAAGATATATCTTCAGACGATTCATCTATAATGTCCTCTGAGGATCTGTACCTGTTCCATAGTGATAGAGTCTCCTCTCTCATAAAAGCGGTTAAACGGACTGTGGAATCGGAAAGGAACACAGAAAATAAATCTAAAAAAGAGCAACTCTTTTATTTCCCTGCAACTAAGGGCAAATACTTTTCTTTTCATCCTGTGCTCAAAGAGTGCCTGGAGAGTAAGTGGCCAAAACCAGATAAAAGAGCGGATCAAGGCTAAAGGTTTAAAGCAGTTTACAGACTAGACCCAAAAGAAATCTCCAATTGGGAAGCACCACCTAAGGTAGATTTGGCAGTTGCCAGGCTCTCTAAAAGACCTGTGTTGTACCTTCTCAGGATTCCTCTCTGCTTTAAGAGCCTTTAGAAAGAAAGGCTGACTCCTTTTTAGAGAGAGAGAGATTATGTGGCTGCAACCTCATCTGCGCATATTGCCTTGTCCTCAGCTCCAGTGGCAAGATCTCTAAGGATCTGGCTTAGTCAACTGACATTCGGAATAACCAGAGATACCCCAGTGGCACGCCATGTCGATACTTGCCAGGGAAATGATTTGTGTGGCTTGACCTTTCAAGGCATTGAGAAGGTTACACCTTCCCCTAGAGGGGGGGATTTTGACAGGTTTTTGTTGCAAAAAGAAGCTAGGTGGATTTTTCGCCTTCATACTACTCAACCACAGGGCTTGAATGAACATCTAAGCTTCGCCTGTTTTATTTAAGTTATGTTATCTTGACTCCCTCTCTTCATTCATTCATTCATTTTTATTTTTGGATGTACACTCACACTCTGAAGCGCTGCAGGTATATGTACCCTCCGCCTCCTTTGTCCCATTCTCTTCTTCGTTTTTTCACTTCCCATCCTTTTGACGTATGTGACCACGTTTATTCCCCAATATCATTATTTTTCTTTGATACTAGGAGTGACGCAACAAGCCCATCCCTTAGTGTGGCGCTATTGGCCAGTGAATCTTGGCCCCCACACTGTGATTGGCGGCTGTCCTCGCTAGTCGGCCCTGTAGGCGGGTCCTACCATTTTTAAGGAAGTGATGATGTGCGCGCGCTCACGGCTACTCCATGCCGGGCGCCACACCAGGCACCCACTTCAATGTTTATGTGCTTACTGCTCCTGATGAGTCTTAATACGAAACGCGTAGAGCAGCAAACTTGATATACCATACACCGTCTCTTATACGTAGAACGGTGATCGGTAGCACGCATCTTAGGTTGTGCCTTAGCACGGCAGTATACTTCTTTCCTGTACCCTGGCTGCACGTCCAAAGGGGCGCCCGTTCATGCATGCCGGGGGGGATTGAAGATACTGTCGTCCTTATTATTTGCATACTGGCCCGGACCGTTCAGCAGTGCCCTCTTACAGGGACCGGCCTCTGGTGGACGACACATTATGCCATTGTGCACATCAGCCTGGTAACATCGTAACGGTTACCGTGGGCGTTGTGCGGGCTGTTTCTCCACGTCAGCGCTGTAATCTAGATACACCGGTTTGCACTGCTATCTTAGGTTGACTTGGACCCGTGTTTAGCTTGCGGCGTTTATACCCCCAGTTTATCCATAATTAATGGGGGTAGCTATATCACACATATCATCCTGCATTCATTCAGGTGGTACCTGGCTACTGACCAGCACCCTCGCCGCAACGCTAATATTCCAATAACCGAGGGGTCCTTGTGCACGGGGGGACCATACACATCTATTTTCTAGCTGACTGTGTGCCCCATTCCTGTAATTTACCTGAGGGTACCAACACACTGACTATAATACCACCCTCTTTCCTCATTCACCTGAGGTGATATTGGGTTTTTTAGTGTGTTGACCTTCTTGCAGTGGGGCATCACAGTCTCCTATTGTGTCCCCCCTGTTTCATATGCTTTTGGGCCATCATCATTATATTTCCACCCCGTGTGGGCTATTTTAAATAGTAATAATAAAGTTTTTGACATTTTTTAAGCGTCCTCTTCTTTTTGTTAGTCAACTGACAAATGACCTACAAGAAGGGGTTCCTTGAGAAGAAATTTTGGGGAATCTTCCTATCATGAAATCTGCAGCAGATTTTCTTTGTGAATCTCAAGTGGATGCGCTGAAGTTCTCCTCCAGATCTATGGTTCTGTCAAGAGCATTGTGGATCAAACAGTGGTCTGGAGATGTACCATCGAAGTATTACTTCTGTGCTTTGCCCTTTCAGCCAGCTTCACTGTATGGTCAGAAGCTGAAAGACATACTGAAGAACCTAAGTGAAGGCAAGGGTATCTCATTTCCATAGCCTAAGAGACCAACAACTAAGCTTTTTCGTGCCCAAAACAAAAAATCTCCAAAGTTTATAGGAAGATTTACTGGAAGGAACCAATTCAGATGCAAACCAAGCTCAGACAATAAAAAGACGATCACTAGTCAGAAGTCCTCTGATTTATGACACCAGATCATGAATCCCTCCAGCTGGTAGCAGATTATCAGCATTTGCTGCTGTTTGGTCTTCAACGTCACCAGACTCTTGGGTGTTCGCTATAATAAAGAAAGGTTATTCTTTGGAACTGACACAAGTACCCAAAGACCGTTTTTTTGTCAACAGAGGAGGGAATACAATTCTTCTGCAAATAGTGAAAGAATTCATAGCCAAAAACGCTCTAGAAACCGTTCCTCTGGCAGAAAAAGGAAGGGGCGCTTAGTGATAATATTTTTGCAGTCCCGAAAAAAGGAGGAAAATGACAATAAATTTTACTTATTTAAACAGATATTTAATCAAGAAAATGTTCACAATGGAGAACATCAATTCTGTTACAGCATTCCTGCAAGAAGGTGATTTTATATCAACAATAGACTTGAGAGACGTCTATCTCCATATACCAATCCTTCCAGCCCACAAGAAGTTTCTAAGAATAGCAATACAGATGCCCTCTCATGTTCTTCACCTTTAGTTTACATGCCTTCCCTTTGGAATCTCAGTAGCCTCACGTGTATTCACGAAGGTGATCGTGGTTCTTACATCAGCACTCAGATTACAGGGGATATTCATGGTTCCACACTTGGATGGATGGTTACTAAAAGCCTCCTCAGAACAACAATTGAAGCTTAGGCTACAAGTGACTCTGGAGATGTTTGCCATGCACGGTTTTCTGATCAACTTGGAGAAATTGAGTCTCAATCCATCCAATCATCTTCAGTTTCTGGGATTTATCGACACCAGATGAATGACGATCAATCTATCAGATGACAGAATTCTGAAGATTGTCCAAGAAGTCCATCAGATGGTGAAGAACTCATGGGTCTCCATCAGGACAACGATGAAGGTACTGGGGTCTCTAACCTCTGTGATAGATGGAGTTCCCTGGGCGAGAGCTCATTTTCGTCTTCTCCAAGCAAATATTTTGGACTTCTGGGACAGGAATCCTCTCTCATTAGACAGATTCCTCAGAATTTACCCTTCCACAAAAGTAGATCTAAGGTGGTGGCTGAATATTTCTCGGCTGAAAAAGACAGCTCAATCAACAGTGGTTCTCACGTCGGATGCATCAAATTTGGGCAGGGGTGCCTATGTAGGAGGGGAATGGTCTCAAGGCAAGTGGTCCTGGGAAGAAAGAACTCTCTCCTCCAACATGAAAGAGTTGAGGGCCATCAAGTTGGCATTACATCCTTCAGAAAGATGTACTAGTTCAGGCGAACAACTAGTCAGCGGTGTATTATATCAACAAGCCGGGAGGGACCAGAAGTCTGTCTCTGTCCAGAGAATGTCGCCAAATTCTAGTGTGGGCAGAAAACTATCTCTACAGCCCAACAGCAGTCCACATTCGGGGAACAGAGAATATTGTAGCAGATTGGCTGAGCCTAAATGCAGGGCATCCTGCCGAGTGGAGTCTCAGCAAGAAGATATTTTTCAGATCACCCAGATGTGAATTCCAGATATAGATGTTATGGCGACCAAAGTGAATGCCAAGATGACCAAATTTTGCTCCCTCTACAAACAGGATTGTCCCTGGACTCTAGACGGTCTATCCATTTCATGGAAGAACATGCGGATATATGCTTTCCCCCCCATTCCTCTCATTATAAGGGCTTTGAAGAAGATCATGGTCGAGAAGGCAGAAGCAATTGTGGTGACGCCATTTTGACCCAGGTGGGCTTGGTTTCCACTCACGTTGTCTTCTTACCCAAGCTCCTCTGTACCATCCAGATTTGTCCAGACTCCATTTAACGGCTTGGAGAATGAGCGGACATAACTCGCAAGCCAGGGCCTCTCCAATGCTGTCATAGATACAATCATGTCCTCCAGGAGACCATCTACAATGAAAACATATTCGAGGGTTTGGAGAATTTATTTGAAGTGGTGTTCCAATCATAACGCAGAACATGACACTCTGGCAGCGGTCCTTCAGTTTTTACAGGAAGGCTTTGATAGGGGTTTGAAGTATAACACATTAAAGGTTCACTTCAAAGCCATTAATGCTCTCCTAAGTGGAAGATTGACCAAACAAAATATGGTACATATGTTTTTTTTACAGCAATTAAGAACCTAAGACCAGTGTTTCATCCTCCAGTTCCCACATGGGACAAAGGTTCTTAAGCAACTTACCTTGCCACCCTTCGAACCTCTGGAAACGGCCTCTATAAAATATATATCCTTTAAAACTCTCTTTGTTGTTGCTATTGCATCTGTGAAAAGAGTAGGAGAACCACAAGCCTTGTCCTCCAGAGAGCCTTATCTCAGAGATCTCTCTGACCGCCTAGTTCTTATATTCCTCCCAGGTTTTCCACCTAAAGTTAATTTTGCAATTAATCTGAATCAGGAAATAGTACAGCCAGGATTGAGAGATAATCCTAAAGACTCTGAAGAACAGTCTCTACATTTGCTGGATGTAAGAAGAGCGGTCCTTTTTTATATTAAAGCATCACAACAATTCAGAAGGGACGAAAACCTCTTTCTCCAGTTTGCAGGCCCAAATAAGGGTAAGAAGGCCTTAAAAGCTTCACTGTCCAGGTGGATCAAAAATGTCATCTCAGACGCATATCAACTGGATGGTCGGAATGCTCCTTTTCCTCTAAAAACCGCTAGTGATGAGCGGGAGGTGCCATATTCGATTTCAACGAAATTTGCGAATATTCGCTAGAATATTCGTCTCATATTCGTCAAAATTCGAATTTTTGTCATTATTCTGGTTATCCCGATTAATATGCGATTTAAATAATCACGTATTGAGATTTTAAATTAAGGCAACTTTCCTTTTGGTTTGATATCTAGAATTAGTGAATATGATGAATATAACGAATGTATTCGTCATATTCCTCAAAACGAAGATAACAAAATATTCTCTATCTTGATAATTATTATAATTATTCTATTTATAAAAAAAAGCAAAGTAATATAATCGCATAGCGAATTAAACACAGCTGTCTCTATAGTCAACTTTCCTATTTGATTGCTAGAATTAGCGAAGTTGACGAAGATGGAGAATATTTTGTTATCTTCGTTTTGAGGAATATGACGAATACATTCGTCATATTCATCATCTTCGCTAATTCTACCAAGCCAACCATAGTAAACCAGGTCTAAGTTGAAATCGCAATGCGATTACTTAAAGTTATATTAATCGCATTGCGATTTCAACTTAGAGCTGTGTTTCCAATGGGTCAGCTTGCTAGAATTAACGAAGTTAACTAATATAGAATATAGCAGTGCTAAGTTGAAATCGCAATGCGATTAATATAATTTGAAGTAATCGCATTGCAATTTCAACTTAGCACTGCTAAATTCCATATTCGTTAACTTCGTTAATTCTAGCAAACTGACGCATTAGAAACCCAGCTCTAAGTTGAAATCACAATGCGATTACTTCATTATATTAATCGCATTGCGATTTCAACTTAATTCTCACATCCGACAGTACATTCTAGTATGGAGGCGTTCCCATGGTGATGGGGACACTCCATGAGCACGGAAGTCGGCAGAAGCGACAACGGGCATTGACTGGAGCAGCCAGGAAGCCAGGAATCCTCAGGGCAGGTAAGAACTACTTCTGGGAAGTGGGAAAGAAAAAAATATAACAATAAAAAAAAAAAGAAGAGTATTTCAAATAGCAAATTTATAGCGCTATATTCGAAATATTCGCGAATTAGCGAAGTGCTGATATTCGGTAAAAAAATTCGCTATCCGAATATTTACAAATTCCGCTGGATCTAATTTGTAAAGCTGCCTCATGATCCTCAGCTTCTACGTTTGTAAAAACCTACAGACTGAACGTCTCAGCAGGTCAGCCTTTGGCAAAAGAGTGATCGAGGAAGCAGTTGGTGTATATTTCTCCCTTGATTTTTAATTTGTTTTCTATTGCTATAGAACTCCCATTGTGTGCTGCCTTAGGACGCCCAGGAAGTAATAACATTTACTCACTGAAATTTTCATTTTTTGCAGTCTGTAGGCAGCACAACTTCCTTAACAAATATATGTTATTGCTGCAGATAATACATGGTCTTGTCTTGTGTGCAACCCTTTATAGGCACCAAAATAGGATGGGCCAAAGTGATTGTTTGCATATTGAATTAATATTGCTGATTAACATGTCTTCTGCTTTGAGTAGGGGTCAATTGAGTTAACCCATTGTGTGCTGCCTACGGACTCCAGGAAATGAAAATTTTGGTGAGTAAATTTTATTACTTTAGTTATATGTGCTAGGACCTTTAGTGGCGTATTTCGATAGAAAAACTAATTTTATTCAGCGTTTAGTGCTGTATTAATATGCTGTAAAATCTTTTGTGATTTATTGCGGTCGAAAAACAAATTTTATTCAGCGTTCAGCGCTATAGTTATATGCGGTAAAATCGCCATGATGTCTCCATGATAAATCTGCAGTGTGGGGGCCCCGTGTGGCTTCTACACACTTTCAAAATAAACCTTCAGCGGGGCGAATAGATGCCGGATGACCAAGGCGCTCCATGACCTTCCCAGGAGCTGCTGTCGGAGCGGCGGTTCATTTATGAGACATCCATATAGTGCGTGGTGAATCCGAGGACCCTCTCCATCTCTGTGCTCCATTATATGTGGTAAAATATTTATTGAAATATTTTGGTGGAAAAGCTAATTTTATTCAGCTTTCAGCGCTGTAGTAATATGTGGTAAAATCTTTTGTCACTTGTCACTTATTTCGGTGGAAGCAAAAATTGTATTCAGCGTTCAGTGCTGCAGTTATATGTGGTAAAATCTTTATTGGCATATTTCGGTGGAAAAATACATTTTATTCAGCGTTCAGCCCTTCAGTTATATGTGCTAAAATCTTTATTGACGTATTTCGGTGGAAAAACACATTTTATTCAGCGTTCAGCGCTGCAGTAGTATGTAGTAAAATCTTTATTGAAGTATTTCAGTCGAAAAAACTAAATTAATTCAGTGGTCAGCGCTGCAGTTATATGCGGTCAAATCTTTATTAAAGTATTTCAGTCCAAAAATATATTCAGTGGTCAGTGCTGCGGTTATATGCGGTAAAAACTTCACTAAAGTATTTTGGTCGAAAACGTGACGTATCTTGATGAACTTTGCGACTCTTCCAGGCTCAAAGCTATCTTGACACTTTGTCTTCTCATTGTCTGTAGCTACTAGAGGCCTGTTCATGCCAGGCAGGTTTCTCCAGAAGTATCTTGGTCGATCGTCACTCTGTTATTGAGCCCTTCTGTGGCTTCCTCATGCTGCTGCCACCTTCACACTCTGTGATTGTGCCATTCTGTGGATTCCTCATGCTGCTGCCACCTCCAGACTCTGTCATTGTGCCACTCTGTGGCCTCCTCTTGATGCTGCTGCAGACACCCCCAGACTCTGTTATTAGGCAAATCTGTGGCCTACTCATGCAGCTGCCACCTCCACACTTTGTCATTGTCAGACAGAGTCTGGAGTTGGCAGCATCAGGAGAAGGCCATCGAGTGGCACAATGACCAAGTCTGGAGGTGGCAGCAGTATGAGGAGGCCAACAAGTGGCACAATAACAGAGTCTGGAGGAGGCAGCAGCAGCATCAGGAGAAGGCCACCGAGTGGCACAATGACCGAGTCTGGATTTGGCAGCAATATGAGGAGGCCACCCAGTGGCACAATGACCGAGTCTGGAACTGGCAGCAGTATGCAGAGGCAAACTAGTGGCACAATGACTGAGTCTAGAGTTGACAGCATCAGCAGCATCAGAAGAAGGCCACCAAGTGGCACAATGACAGAGTCTGGAGTTGGCAACAGTATGAGGAGGCCACCGAGTGGCACAATGACCGAGTCTGGAGGTGGCAGCAGCAGCAGCATTAGGAGAAGGACACCGAGTGGCACAATGACCGAGTCTGGAGGTGGCAGCAGTATGACGAGGCCAACGAGTGGCACAATGACCAAGTCTGGAGGTGGCAGCATCAGGAGAGGGCCACCCAGTGGCACAATGACAGAGTCTGGAGTTGGCAACAGTATGAGGATGCCACCGAGTGGCACAATGACCTAGTCTGGAGTTGGCAGCAATATGAGGAGGCCACCCATTGGCACAATGACCGAGTCTGGAACTGGCAGCAGTATGCAGAGGCCAGCTAGTGGCACAATGACCGAGTCTGGAGGTGGCGGCATCAGCAGCAGCATCAGAAGAAGGCCACGAGGTGGCACAATGATAGAGTCTGGAGTTGGCAGCATCAGGAGAAGGCCACCGAGTGGCACAATAACAGAGTCTGGAGTTGACAGCAGCAGCATCAGTAGAAGGCCACCAATTGGCACAATGACCTAGTCTGGAGTTGGCAGCAATATGAGGAGGCCACCCAGTGGCACAATGACCGAGTCTGAAACTGGCAGCAGTATGCGGAGGCCAGCTGGTGGCACAATGACCGAGTCTGGGGGTGGCGGCATCAGCAGCAACATCAGAAGAAGGCCACAAGGTGGCACAATGACAGATTCTGGAGACTGCAGCAGTATTAGGATGCCACCGAGTGGCACAATGACAGAGTCTGGAGCTGGGGGCAGCAGTATGAGGAGGCCGATGAGTGTCACAATGACGGAGTCTGGAGGTGGCAGCATCAGGAGAAGGCCACCAAGTGGCACAATGACAGATTCTGGAGACTGCAGCAGTATGAGGATGCCACCGAGTGGCACAATGACCGAGCCTGGAGCTGGCGGCAGCAGCAGCATCAGAAGAAGGCCACCGAGTGGCACAATAACAGAGTCTGGAATTGGCAGCATTAGAAGAAGGCCACCGAGTGGCATAATGACCGAGTCTGGAGTTTGCAGCAGTATGAGGAGGCCAACGAGTGGCACAATGACCTAGTCTGGAGGTGGCAGCAGTATGAGGAGGCCAACGAGTGGCAAAATGACCCTGTCTGGCGTTGGCAGCATCAGGAGAAGGACACCGAGTGGCACAATGACCAAGTCTGGAGGTGGCAGCACTATGAAGAGGCCGACGAGTGGCACAATGACTGAGTCTGGAGGTGGCGGCATCAGGAGAAGGCCACTGAGTGGCACAATGACAGAGTCTGGAAATTGCAGCTGTATGAGGAGGCACCGAGTGGCATAATGGTCGAGTCTGGAGGTGGCGGCAGCAGCAGAATTAGGAAAAGGACACTGAGTGGCACAATGAAAGAGTCTGGAATTGGCAGCATCAGAAGTAGGCCACCAAGTGGCGCAATGACCGAGTCTGGAGGTGGCGGCAGTAGGAGGAGGCCAACGAGTGGCACAATGACCAAGTCTGGAGGTGTCAGCATCAGGAGAAGGCCACCAAGTGGCGCAATGACAGAGTCTCGAGTTGCCAGCAGTATGAGGAGGCTCACTGAGTGGCACAATGAGAGAGTCTGGAGTTGGCAGCAGCAGCATCAGGAGAAGGCCACCAATTGGCACAATGACAGAGTCTGGAGTTGGCAACAGTAGGAGGAGGCCACCGAGTGGCACAATGACCTAGTCTGGAGTTGGCAGCAATATGAGGAGGCCACCCTGTGGCACAATGACCGAGTCTGGAACTGGCAGCAGTATGTGGAGGCCAGCTAGTGGCACAATGACCGAGTCTGGAGGTGGCGGCATCAGCAGCAGCATCAGAAGAACACTACAAGGAGGCACAATGATAGAGTCTGGAGTTGGCAGCATCAGGAGAAGGCCACCGAGTGGCACAATGACAGATTCTGGAGATTGCAGCAGTATGAGGAAGCCACTGAGTGTCATAGTCACCGAGTCTGGAGGTGGCAGCATCAGGAGAAGGCCACCAAGTGGCACAATGACAGATTCTGGAGACTGCAGCAGTATGAGGATGCCACCGAGTGGCACAATGACCGAGCCTGGAGCTGGCGGCAGCAGCAGCATCAGAAGAAGGCCACCGAGTGGCACAATAACAGAGTCTGGAATTGGCAGCATTAGAAGAAGGCCACCGAGTGGCATAATGACCGAGTCTGGAGTTTGCAGCAGTATGAGGAGGCCAACGAGTGGCACAATGACCGAGTCTGGAGGTGGCAGCAGTATGAGGAGGCCAACGAGTGGCAAAATGACCCTGTCTGGCGTTGGCAGCATCAGGAGAAAGCCACCGAGTGGCACAATGACCAAGTCTGGAGGTGGCAGCACTATGAAGAGGCCGACGAGTGGCACAATGACTGAGTCTGGAGGTGGCGGCATCAGGAGAAGGCCACTGAGTGGCACAATGACAGAGTCTGGAAATTGCAGCTGTATGAGGAGGCACCGAGTGGCATAATGGTCGAGTCTGGAGGTGGCGGCAGCAGCAGAATTAGGAAAAGGACACTGAGTGGCACAATGAAAGAGTCTGGAATTGGCAGCATCAGAAGTAGGCCACCAAGTGGCGCAATGACCGAGTCTGGAGGTGGCGGCAGTAGGAGGAGGCCAACGAGTGGCACAATGACCAAGTCTGGAGGTGTCAGCATCAGGAGAAGGCCACCAAGTGGCGCAATGACAGAGTCTCGAGTTGCCAGCAGTATGAGGAGGCTCACTGAGTGGCACAATGAGAGAGTCTGGAGTTGGCAGCAGCAGCATCAGGAGAAGGCCACCAATTGGCACAATGACAGAGTCTGGAGTTGGCAACAGTAGGAGGAGGCCACCGAGTGGCACAATGACCTAGTCTGGAGTTGGCAGCAATATGAGGAGGCCACCCTGTGGCACAATGACCGAGTCTGGAACTGGCAGCAGTATGTGGAGGCCAGCTAGTGGCACAATGACCGAGTCTGGAGGTGGCGGCATCAGCAGCAGCATCAGAAGAACACTACAAGGAGGCACAATGATAGAGTCTGGAGTTGGCAGCATCAGGAGAAGGCCACCGAGTGGCACAATGACAGATTCTGGAGATTGCAGCAGTATGAGGAAGCCACTGAGTGTCATAGTCACCGAGTCTGGAGTTGGCAGCAGTATAAGGGAGGCCACCGAGTGGCACAATGACAGAGTGTTTGCAGGTGACAGCAGTATGAGGAGGCCACCGAGTGGCACAATGACCAAGTCTGAAGGTGGTAGCATCAGGAGAAGGCCACAGAGTGGAACAATGACAGAGTCTGGAGTTGGCAGCAGTATGAGGAGGCCACTGAATGGCACAATGACAAAGTCTGGATTTTCCAGCAGCAGTATCAGGAGAAGGCCACCGAGTGGCACAGTGATGTAGTGTGGAGGTGGCAGTATTATGAGGAGGCCACTAAATGGCACAATGACCGAGTCTGAAGGTGGCTGCAGCATGAAGAGACAATAGAGTGACCCAATAACAGAGTATGGAGGTGGTGGCAGCAGCAGCATCAGGAGAAGGCCACCGAGTGGCACAGTGACGTAGTGTGGAGGTGGCAGCAGTATGAGGAGGCCGCTAAATGGCACAATGACCGAGTCTGGAGGTGGCTGCAGTATGAAGAGACAATAGAGTGACCCAATAACAGAGTGTAGAGGTGGTGGCAACAGCAGCGCCAAGAGGAGTCTGGTGTTGGCGAAAGCAGCAGCATCTGGAGTGGCAAGGTGACATAGTGTGGAGATGGCAGCATCAGGATATCACGGAGTGGCAAGGTGACATAATGTGGAGATTGCAGCAGCTTCAGGATACTACAGGGTGGCAAGGTGACATATTGTGGAGATGTCAGCAGCAGCATCAGGATACCACAGAGTGGCAAGGTGACATAGTGTGGATAAGGCAGCAGCAGCTTTAGGATACCACAGAGTGGCAAGGTGACATAGTGTGGAGATGGCAGCATCAGGATTCCACAGAGTGGCAAGGTGACATAGTGTGGATAAGGCAGCAGCAGCATCAGTATACCACAGAGTGGCAAGGTGACATAGTGTGGAGATGGCAGCAGCAGCATCAGGATACCAGAGAGTGGCAAAGTGACATAGTGTGTAGATGGCAGCAGCAGCATCAGAAGACCAGAGAGTGTGAAGGTGACATAGTGTGGAGATGGCAGCAGCAGCATCAGGAGTCCACAGAGTGACCCGGTGACAGAGTTGGGCGGTGGGTGGCAATACCAGTACCCGCTGATGAAGGTGGATGAAAGAAGGAGCACTTGACATCAGATGTGTGGCATCAGGGGGTGGCAGCATCAGAGAAGTAGCTGAGGCAGGTAGCCAGAAGAAACCAGTCTCTCTTTTCAAGTTTTGGGTGAGGCAGCATGGATGATCTAATCAGATGCATCAGTCATTGTTGGGTATAAATCCTTGCTGATCCACACCTGATTCATCTTGACAAAGGTCAGTCTCTCCACATTTTCGCTGGACAGGCGATTTATCCTTGGGGTAACTATGGCCCCCGCCGCACTAAACACCTGCTTTGATGCCACACTACTGGCCGGGCAGGACAGCTTTTCCAGGGCAAACTTTGCCAGTTGCTGCCACAAATCCAGTTTGGCTACTCAGTTGTCCAGTGGATCTTCAATGTGGGTTGGCAGGGTGATGTCCAAGTATGCCATCACCTGCTAGTTCAGGTCCTGCTCCAGGTCTAGCTGCTGCTGCTGCTGGTGAGTAGTTTCTTCACTAGGTGGGTGAAGACAGCTGCTCATCAGCGACTTTAGATTCAGGCTGCTGCAGATGGAGCTTGTACTGTTCCTGCCACCCCAACCCTCCCCAGCAGCCATGGCAGTGGAACATGCGAGAGAATGGACGATGGCACAGATAGGCAGCGGCTAACTGACTACATAGGATGTCTCCTTAGTAGTTCAGTTTGTCTTCCCTCTCAGTTGGTGTAAAAAAGGCCTGCATTCTAAACCGGTAGCGAAGGTCCAACAAGGAGGAGAGCCAGAAGTCATCCCTTTGCCAAATGGTGACAATTCGGCTGTTACTACACAAGCAAGTGAGCATGCATTGGGCCATTTGTGCAAGTGACTCGGAGGGATTCCCTGTCTCCATCACCACTGCATACTGCCACGGTGTCTCTGGGTCCTCTGTCTCGTCTTCCTCATCCTCCTTTAGCTCCTCTGGCTGCTCCTGCTTCTCCTGTCCTGTCAGCTGAGTAGAAAAACCACCTAGTTGGCTACACATTGCCTGTGCTCCAATGTCCTCCTCCTCCTCTTCCAGTTCAGCCCCCACAGGGCTCATGTGGCCATGAGATCTAGGCGCCACATCTCCAGTCCCCTGACCAGCCATTGTTACCACCATCTGTTCCATAACATGAAGCAGTGAAATGACGTAGTTCATCCTGTTGTCCTGGCGACTGACTAATAACGTGACATCCTTAAAGGGCTTGAGCAAACGGCAGGTGTCACACATGAGCTGCCACTGGCTGACATTGAAGTTACACAGGGGAGTATTCCTATCAGCTTGCATCATCAAGAAATCGTTGATGGCCTTTCTCTGTTTGTATAGTCAGTCGAACATATGGAGGGTGGAATTCCAATGGGTCGAAACGTCGCATATCAGCCTATGTTGGGGGATGCCGTTCTGCCGCTGCAGCTCAAGGAGGGTGTGCTTTGCGGTGTACAAGTGGCTGAAGTGCATGCAAAGTCTCCTGGCCATTTTTACGATGTCTTGCAGATAGATGAAAGACTTCAGGAACAGCTTGACAACCAGATTGAACACGTGTGCCATGCAGGACGCATGGCTCAGCCTTCCTTGACGCAACTCCTACACAATATCTTTCTTGTTATTGGTCACCATGGACCTGATTTTGAGTTTTCGGGGAGAAAGCCAGGATTCGATTTCTTGACGAAGGATATGGAGCAATTCCTCCCCTGTGTGACTCAGTTCACCCAAGGAAACAAGGTGCAGAACAGCGTGACACCTCCCTGACCTGCACATGTAGTATGCTTGAAGGGCACTGTGACTTGTCCCTGCAGTGGAAGCTGAGGACACGGTGGAGGATGAGGAGGCAGAGGCGGACATTGTCACAGGACCAATGGCGTCACAATGTAGAGGCGGAAGCCACGTGACCTGGCCAAGTTGCTGGTGTGGCTGTGCAGGAACCACAACCAGATTCTACATTAGGCCATGTTCACCTCCTCCGGCAACTTAACAAAAAACTACCACACTGCCGAATAGGTTATCTTCCCCCCCAACAGTCCACACTGCTTGACTTCTACGACCGCTGCCTCCGTGAACCCCTGCACCACCACTTCCCGGGCAGATAGGCTCCTGCAAAGCAGGTGGTCTACCCCGGGCAAGTTTGGCTCCCGACCTCCCACTGCTCACATCCTGCTGACTCCCAGCCATGCTACCACCTTGCTGGCTTTGCTGCTTCCTCACGGGCAAGCTGCCACCCTCTTCTCCTGATGATTGTTGATTGATGATTGCTGGTCAAGACACGACTGCTAGGTGTCACGCCCCCTTACTCTGCTGCGACTTCTGCCTGCGCCAGAAACATTTAGGCCTCTGCCACTCCTCTGTGCATGGCCTGGCACTTCTCTGTCAAACATACTTTAAGCTGAACTAAATAAATTAAAAGCAAATTAAAACACCCCTAAAAGCGGCAATTATATTCTTCTTTTTGTACTGTATAGGCCACTAAACGCTTTCACCACAAATAACTGCAACAGTGAAGTGTGTATCTATTTTTAGGGTTCTGAGTGGCTGGTTGTGATGCTACATATGTGTGTTGCCTTAGGAAAGGGACTGAATCACCATGAAAATATATAGAACAGATAAAGGTATAGCCAAAGATTCCCTAGCCTAGGGTGCAATCAGCCCTTTAGACAGAGAGATGATTGTTGGAATTCATGTAGTTTTTATTTATTTATTAAGTTTTCTAGTTGCGATCTTAGGGTTTTTGTATTTTTTAAAAGCTGCTTAACGCTCATGAAAATTATCTGCATTTGAATAGCAACATTTCTTGGAGATCTGACAATCAAACTGTCAGTCTGATTTTTTATAGCAATGGAAAGGAAATACCTATTCATATATTATTCTATAATTTATAACAGTTCCTTCCATATGGTTAATATTTAATTAAATGCAAGCCTGAACAAAAGTGATATACATGACACAGAATATAGTAATGAAATCCAAACAAGAATTTACTTCTAGCGAAATTGCCACTGTCAGGCTCTTTATTTACAGAAGTACCATATTGCTGTTTTTTTTATTTTATTTATTTATTTATTTTTTTAGATTGTAACACTGTGATAATTTTAACACTTTAATAATGATAGTTTTACTATGTATACCATTCTGCTGTTTTATGACCAAAGACATCAATTTTGTGGTATGTTTCGTTGCATGCCTTATTAGGGAGATAGGCTTACAGAGGACAATA
Organism: Bufotes viridis; assembly: GCA_033119425.1. Classification (NCBI taxonomy): domain Eukaryota; kingdom Metazoa; phylum Chordata; class Amphibia; order Anura; family Bufonidae; genus Bufotes; species Bufotes viridis. The sequence goes on along the minus strand of CM065590.1, from coordinate 332,812,305 downwards.
TAGTGGTACACGAAATGCCAACAACTCCACACTGTGGAATCTTAGGCACTCTGCATGCCTCCATACTGGTTCCATACCTTCAGTTTTGCCATATTTATGAAGCCTTATGGTATATATCAACTGATGATAAAAAAAAAAAAAATTTGCAATAATGAATAATATAAAAACAATACTATTTGTTGTTGATCTGTTATGTAGGACTTTATACTGGGAAACTGTTTTTATTGGTAGTGGGTTATGCTTCTACCAGATAAAAGTGACTTCTTTAATTGTACTTACCTGGCATGTTATACACAATCTTTCATATGTTTGTAATCTGATTCAAGCAGAAATGTTGTAAAGCACAATTGAAATGACTTACATTTGAACACTGAAATTTTCAACTCCTAAGCAGAATGAAACATTGTGTTGATAAGGATGGTTGACCACAGCAGCATTTAAAACATTCAAGAAACCAATTTCTGAAACTGGTATGTGAAATATATTAGTAGAAGTTGATGGTTTTTTTTAAGCCTTGTAAATTTTGTTATTCTAAATCACTGGTCTGAAACTAAAATCAGCACAGTTGAAATAAAAGGAAAATGTAAAAATGTTTGTTTTTTCATACAAAAAAAAATTATAGATGAGGAAATCAAAGACCAAAATTTATGTGCAAAATTTCTGTTGTTTGGTGTGGCAACACATTCCCTAGGTTGTTTCAGTACAAAGTTAACTCTGGTTTCACTAAAGGGTCTTATTACTCCTAGGATTCTCATTCCTAAAAATTACTTACAGGCCCTGGTTATGACTGACCAATATGAAGTAGCGACATTTTAAAGAACTGCCTAATTGCATATACTCAGGATAAAATTAATATTACCTCACATGGTCATGGTAAGTTCTGGTTAAAGCATCAATGCTGTTTGCTTTTTTTAAAGGGGTTCTACCATAATTAATGTAAAAATAAAAATCAGACATCATGTAGAATGTGACAATCCCTTTCTAGCACACTTACAACCAGTCCTCACATAGATCTAGAGATTTCCCCATTCATTTCTTCAATTGTTTTGCTAGATTTATTTCAAACTGGCAGCTCAGCTGGTATGTCCTTTCTCGGGGGTTCATGTTCTGTAAGGCTACATTAACATCTTTGTTGGAGATTCCGTTCAGGGCCATTGTAACAGATTTAGCTTAGAAAAAAGTCCTGCATATAGGACTTTTTTCTCTGCTCAAAAAACTTTCTCCCGAATGGAAACCGAATGGATTCCATTATAGTCAATTGGCTCAGTTTGCGTCAATTCAGATCCGTCACTTCCATTATTTTTGTTGTTCAATACAATAACAGAGCAGAATAACGGAAATAACAATGCTGTGAAAGAGGCCTAAATGTCACTAAATGTCACTACTTTCAGCAGAAGATATGGTGGCAGTTGAAGGATGGAAAAGACCATGTGCGTCCACTTAAACTAGATGGACAGAAAGTTGAAGAAATGAACAAGCAGCAGGTGGCACTATACAGATTATATCGAATAACTCAGTGGCTATGCAAAATTTTTAATTACATACAATTACAAAAGTATTCAGATCCAGGTCCTGGTTTGAAAAATGTAGAATATGTTTCATAAGACAACCCGTTAATGTGTAAACATTGTATGATTCTTAAAGAGAAACTATTGTCAGAAAGTGAACTGTTCAAATTATCTAAATTATTATTTATAAAAAAACTTCTGTCTACTGTCTATATTAAAAAATACAAAGCAATACCTGGACCCTCACAATAGAGTAACAATTCTTGAAAATTAAACTTTGAAAATTTACAAAAAGTTTTTCCAGTATACACTAATCAAAGTTTTGGGTTAAATTTATGGAAAACTTAAAAAGTTCACATTACAATGATATTACATGATGAAAGTAGGGCATTTAAGTAGAATGATGCAATGATGATTTTCTCATCTCAAACAAGTTATTGAAACAAAAGCCACCAACAGTCGTGGGTATACCCCCCACAAAAATGTCTGTGTCTCAATAACTAGTTATGTGGCTTTGAGCATCAATTACAGCTTGACAACGACGTCTCGTGCTGTTTACAAGTCAAATTATTGTCTGCTGAGGCATGGCATCCCACTCTTGAAAGGCGGCCCTCCGGTCATTGAGGTTCTGGGGTACAGAGTTACATGGTGACTCAGCTGATCCTATAGGTTTTCAATGGGATTCAGGTCTGGAGAAAGTACAATCCAAGGGCAATCCATTTGAGGTACTGTACTCCAGTCTCCAGCAGCCGATCCTTAATGATGCAACCTCGATGAGCTGGCACATTGTCGTCCATGAAGATGAAATTAGGCCTGTGTTGGTCATGCAGAGGCACTATGACTGGATTCATTATGTTATTCAAGTAGCATGAGTTCTCCATTGTACCATTCACACAGTGTAGGGCAGTTCTGTATTGACTAGACATACCTGCCTACACTGTAAAACCACCATCGCCAAAAGCTCATCTGGTGACAACAGTGGCTGATGCATAGTGCTCTCCTTGACGTTTCCAACATCGTTGGCAGCTATCATTTCTGCTCAACATAAATCGACTTTCATTAGGTAACAGCACTGAAGCCCACTGGTTCTTCGTCTAGTTTAGATGCTCCCTGGCCTATGCAAGACAATGATGCCTGTGCCTGGTGGTGTGGTCAGGCACCATTGCAGGTCTTCTAGCATGCAGACCATGCTGATGTAAACAGTTTTGAATGGTATAACATGACACTTGGGTGCCACTCACCTCCCTTAAATGTGCATGGAGTTGTGTGTCATCATCCATTCCACAGGGCGTTGTTCACAATGAAGCGGTTATGAGTGTGGGAAGTGGCCAAAGGACATCCACTTCTATGTCTTTCTGTGACTCTTCCAGTCTCTCTTTATCCCTGTTGCAACCTCTTGATGACACTCTATGACACTCTAAGCTTAGTGGCCACTTCCGTCTGAGAACATCCTGTTTGGAGCCTTGCAATGGCGAGGTACTGTTAGGCTACATGCACACGACCGTTGGTGTTTTGCGGTCCGCAAATCGCGGATCCGCAAAACACAGAAGCTGTTCCGCGTTCCGTTCCGCATTTTGCGGAACGGAACGCAGCCCATTATAGAAATGCCTATTCTTGTCCGCAAAACGGACAAGAATAGGACATGCTATATTTTTTTTGCGGGGGCACGGAACGGAGCAACGGATGCGGACAGCACACGGAGTGCTGTCCGCATCTTTTGCGGCCCCATTGAAATGAATGGGTCAGCGTCCGAGCCGCGAAATATGCGGCTCGGACGCGGACCCGAACAACGGTCGTGTGCATAGGGCCTTAATCAATTGTTAGGTGTCGTCTTGGTCTCATGATGTCAAAATGTGAACAGCATGATAACGAGGGCTGTTTAAATACCAATTGTAACTAAACCAGGAAATGCATTGGACGATTCATAGATCAATCGCCTGTTGTGAATCTTGCTGTTAAGCTCCTTGTTAGAGAAGTTGTGCAAAAAGTACTGAAATATTGAACAGCTGAGCATGTGCATACAAAAGTTTAGAGAAGGTCACATTAAGTTAATCTGTAAAGGTTAGAGTGCATTTTAAATTTTTTTTTGCCTTCCTCTGGATCAACTTGCAATATAACAGGCTGAACTGGATGGACAGATGTCTTTTTTTGGCTTTATAAACTGTTACTATGTTCATCCTTTTTGTGAGTAGTGTAGTTTTATTTAGTAAAAAAAAAAAATATATAGGAGATACATTTTCTTTAAATTGGTTGAAACATTGCAACAACTTATCTCCCATTTATAGGATGGGAAATAAGTGTCTGATCAGCTGGGGTCCATCTGCTGTTGCCCCCTGTGATCATGAGAATGGCGGTTTATGTTCCCGCTTTAATAGAGTGGCAGACACAAATGCATGTTTACCACTTCATTCAACTCTGTGGGACTGCTGTAGATAGCCGAGTACAAGCATCCGGCTAACACCATTAGAGCTGAATGGATCAGAATCTTGCATGCGTGTCCACCACTCCATTCATACAAGAAAAACAAATATCTGTGTTTCCCTATCGGGAGGGGACATAGCAGCCACCATTGTTCCACCAATTAAACACTTATCATCTATCCTCTGATCTTTAAGACATATTTCCCTAAATAATAAGACCTCAAGACTGCTGGGCAGCAATATTTACTTGTAATCCAACTACCATGCAGTTCCATTATGCTGCTGCTTAACAACAGACAGAGGAGAGCACTGCAAGGAATCAAAGTAACCCCTCTCTTGCCCTAGATAAGGGAAAAGGTGCGTAATAACCCCTTACCTACCCTAACACACCAAAAATATTTCCATCAACCCCTTCATTCTCATGGACCATTAGAAAAATACCCCATTTACTCCTTTACTGCCTTAAACTTTCTGTATGCCTATTAACTCATTTTCTTCGGTAGACAACCAAGGATATAACTCATTAACTAGGATATTTTTATTAACTCCTTTGATGCCCTAGACCTCTAGTGATCTGCCCAAATTACCCTGTCCTGTATCACAACAGTGCATTAACCCTTTCTCTGACCTAGACCATCAAGGAGTTGCTGTTTAATCTGCCCTAGACAACAAGAGTTCTGCCTATAAATCCCTTTCCAGTTCTAAACCTCTACGGGTGCGTCCATCTAGCCCTTTATTGCCCTACATTGATAGAAATATGTTAGTTAATGCCCTCAGTGCACTAGACCACCCTAACCTCCACTGTATCCTCAGGCTATTGGGAACCTGCTTTTGTGGGATTTGGTCTTCTAATGTGCTCTGGACGTTCGTTGCCTGAAGCCACTGCAAGTTGTACTTTCTAATGACCCCATTTAGTATTGCACACAATGTAGTGTGAAGCTGAAAAAAAAATCCAGTTGGAATTGGAAAAAACTCAGTTCCTTTACAGTTTTATGGGTTTTGTTTTCACTGTGTTTCCTATGTGGTAAAATGGACCTGTTACCTTCATTCTTCCCGTAAGTATGAATAAAGTCATACCAAAACTTAATATTTAAAAAAAAAAAAAAGATTTTTCTTTGCATCACGATATTCTGATCCCCATAACTTTTTTAGATTGTGTTTAATGCTTTAATCACTTTTAATTAAATTCCGTGGGGAGGTGAAGCAACAAAAAAGACAAATCATCCATTTGATTTTTCAAAATATACAATTAGGAGTTCACTCACACCAAGTGTGGACTCCTAGATATACAGTACTGTACCAAGTGCTACAACAAAAATGGTTATCAAAAATAGTATATTAAATCTAGCAATATTTATTATTAAAAATATAAAAAAGGTCAAAATAAAATACTGTCTGTCAATCAACTCCAATGTACATCACAGTACTGTTGATTTTATTTAAAATCCCATATAATAGACTTGGTAGGATGGTAGAGTACTATACTCCTAATGTGTAGGAGAGATAAGAGTCTTGTAAAGTGTAGTACACTGGCCAGTAATTTAAAATGCTGCAGTACACATTTTAATGTGTGGATGTGCTAAGGCTAGTTTCACACCAGTGTTATGAAATACGGCAGTCTGTTCCGGAAGAGAACAGCCTTGCGGAATTCACTGGATCCGGCACTGCCCGATGCAGACGGAATGTCTCCTGGCTGGGTCCTGGGGACATTTCATTCGCACCCAACTGGCAGGCAAAGAACCCATCGGACACAAACCGTTGCATGCTGCTGTTTGTGTCCGGAAAATACTCCACTTGGCTGCTGGAACAGCCTGCCGGATCATAGCTACCGCTGGTGTGAAGGTCGTGTAACTCCTCTCCTGGGACAACCAGACATGTCTCTCTTATTGCTTAATGTCCACCAGGCTTTAGCACACCTGAATGGTTATCAGACAATTGCCAGGGATGATGATAAGTGCACCTAGCTACAATGTCTTGCTTGTCTTGTCTTGTCATCTGGGAAAGCTTACCACATGATTTTGGAGTGTGGGAATTAATTAATTCAGAAGAGCATTTGTGATCAGGTGATGTTGAAAAAGAGGGCCTGGCTCACAATATTTGTCCTAGTCCACCCCAAAAGTGGGGTTGAGGTGAGGGTTGTGGAAGGAGTTTCCATGTTTTTCCACACCAAACTGAGCCAGCCATGTCGTTATGGACTTTGCTTTGTGCACTGGGGCACAGTCATTCTGAAACAGAAAATAGCCTTCCCCAAACTGTTCCTTCAAAGTAGGAAGAGTACAATTGTTTGCTGTCTCAATGTAGCTCACAATCTAAGTTCCCTATCAGTATGTCCTTGGTCGGATTCAAACCTAGGACCCCATCGCTGCAAGGCACAAAGCTTGCTGCCTATGCTAAAGCATTAAGATTTTCCTTCACTGGAACTAAGGGGACTATGCCAACCACTGAAAAACTACCGCAGAGTATCATTTCTCCACAATCGAACTTTAAATTTGGCTTAGTGCAGTCAGCCTGGTAACATTCTCCTGACATTCATCAAACCCAGGTTCATCCATCAAACTGCCAGATAGAGAAGTGTGATTTGTCACTCCACAGAGCATATTTCCCCTTCTCCGTTGACAGTATGCTTTACACCACTCCATCTAATGCTTGGCGTTGTGCCTGATGGCCATGGAAACATATTACATGAAAATAATGGTGCACGGTTTTTGTTAATGCCAAAGGACAATTGGAACTCTGCAAGGCCAATAAGATAATGGGTTGCATCAAAAGGGGCATAGACGCCCGTAATGAGAACATAGTCCTATCACTTTACAAATTGCTAGTCAGACCACACATGGAGTACTGTACTGGGAGGGGCTGGAGAAGATCCAGCGGTCATGGTCCATATCGGAACCAATGACAAAGTTAGAGGTAGGTGGAGAGTCCTTAAGAATGATTTCAGGGATTTAGGTGAAAAGCTTAGGGCAAGGACCTCAAAGGTAGTATTTTCCGAAATACTGCCTGTACCACGGGCCACACAAGAAAGGCAGAGGAAGATTAGAGAGGTTAACAAGTGGCTCAAGAACTGGTGTAGGAAGCAGGGTTTTGGGTTCATGGAGAACTGGGCCGACTTTGCTATCGGCTACAGGCTCTATCGTAGGGACGGGCTGCACCTCAATGGGGAAGGGGCAGCTGTGTTGGGGAGAAAGATGGCTAGAAGGTTGGAGGAGTGTTTAAACTAGGGACTGGGGGGAGGGAAATTACATTATAGGAGGGGAAGATAGTGCAGATAGAGACCGGGGGCATGGTAGTGGGACTGGGGGAGGAATGGAAGGAGGGACTAGAAAAGTTCAGAAGGAAAGGTGTAGGGCAAAAAATATGCATAAACCTCTCAAATGTATGTATACTAATGCCAGAAGCCTGACTAATAAAACTGGTGAACTGGAATTAGTGATGTGTGAGGAGGATTATGACAGAGTGGGAATAACTGAGACATGGCTGGACGATAGCTATGACTGGGCTGTTAATGTACAAGGTTACAATCTGTTCAGAAAGGATCGTCAAAACCGGAGAGGGGGAGGGGTCTGCCTTTACATAAAGTCCTGTCTAAAGCCCACACTCCGGGAAGACATCTGTGAGGGACACAAAAATGTGGAGTCATTGTGGGCAGAGATAAATGGAGCCAAAAACAATAATAAATTACTAATAGGAGTTTACTATAAACCACCTAATATACCAGAGTCCGCAGAAAATCTATTACTAAACGAGGTAAACAAGGCGGCAAACCATAATGAGGTGGTTATTATGGGGGACTTCAACTACCCAGATATAGACTGGGAAACTGAAACCTGTACATCCCATAAAGGAAACAGGTTCTTGGCAATAGCCAAAGACAATTGCCTTTCCCAAATGGTTCAGGACCCCACTAGAGGGACGGCCATACTGGACTTAGTATTAACCAATAGACCTAATAGAACAACAGACGTGCAGGTCAGGGGACACCTGGGAAATAGTGACCATAAAGTAATAACCTTCCAATTATCCTTCAAACGAGAGTTTCTACAGGGAGGAACAAGAATACCGGACTTCAAAAAAGCGAAATTTAGCCAACTAAGAGAGGCCATAGGCCCAATTAACTGGGACAAAGTCCTAAAAAATAAAAATACAACCACAAAATGGGAGATTTTTAAAAGCATCGTAACATCTAATTGTGAGAGGTACATACCTTATAGAAATAAAAGGCTAAGAAATAAGAAGAAACCAATGTGGATAAATAGAACGGTAAAAAAAGCAATAAATGACAAAAATAAAGCATATAAATCACTAAAACAGGAGGGGAGCCAGGAAGCTCTGATAAACTATAAGGAAAAAAATAGAATATGTAAAAAACTAATAAAAACTGCCAAACTAGAGACCGAGAAATTAATTGCCAAAGAGAGCAAAACTAACCCTAAAATGTTTTTCAATTATATAAATGGTAAAAAATATAAATCTGAAAGAGTCGGCCCTCTACATAGCAATGAGGGGGGAGTTGCAGAAAGCGACGAGGATAAAGCTAAGCTATTAAATATTTTCTTCTCCACTGTTTTCACTGAGGAAAATAAACTGTCAGATGAAATGCAAAATGTAAAAGTAAATTCCCCTTTAAAAGTGCCCTGTCTGACCCAGGAAGAAGTACTGGGTCAGATTAAAATAGACAAATCGCCAGGACCGGATGGCATACACCCCCGTATCCTAAGGGAATTAAGTGATGTCCTAGCCAGACCCTTATTTTTGATATTCACGGACTCCATAATGACAGGGAATGTTCCACCAGACTGGCGTATAGCAAATGTGGTGCCAATATTCAAAAAGGGTCCAAAAACAGAGCCTGGAAATTATAGGCCGGTAAGTTTAACATCTGTTATGGGTAAACTGTTTGAAGGTTTTGTAAGAGATGCTATCTTGGAGTATTTCAATGAAAATAAGCAAATTACACCATATCAGCATGGCTTCATGAGGGATCGGTCATGTCAAACTAATTTAATCAGTTTCTATGAGGAGGTAAGTTCTAGACTTGACCGGGGTGAATCAGTGGATGTCATATATCTTGACTTCTCCAAAGCATTTGACACTGTACCACACAAAAGGTTAGTATATAAAATGAGAAGGCTCGGACTGCGAGAAAATGTCTGTATGTGGGTCAGTAACTGGCTGAGTGACAGAAAACAGAGAGTGGTTATTAACGGTACACACTCAGATTGGGTCACTGTCACTAGTGGGGTACCTCAGAGGTCAGTATTGGGACCTATTCTCTTCAATATATTTATTAATGATCTTGTAGAAGGCTTGCACAGTAAAATATAAATTTTTGCAGATGACACTAAACTGTGTAAAGTAATTAACACTGAAGAGGACAGTTTTCTGCTACAGAGGGATCTGGATAGATTGGGGGCTTGGGCAGAGAAGTGGCAGATGAGGTTTAACACTGACAAATGTAAAGTTATGCACATGGGAAGGAATAATGCAAATCACCGGTACATACTAAATGGTAAAACACTCAGTAACACTGACATGGAAAAGGATCTAGGAATTTTAATAAATAACAAACTAAGCTGTAAAAACCAGTGTCAGGCAGCTGCTGCTAAGGTCAATAAGATAATGGGTTGCGTCAAAAGGGGCATAGATGCCCGTGATGAAAATATAGTCTTACCACTTTATAAATCACTAGTCAGACCACACATGGAGTACTGTGTACAGTTCTGGGCTCCTGTGAACAAGGCAGACATAGAAGAGCTGGAGAGGGTTCAGAGGAGGGCAACTAAAGTAATAACTGGAATGGGGCAACTTCAGTACCCTGAAAGGGTATCAAAATTAGGGTTATTCACTTTAGAAAAAAGACGACTGAGGGGAGATCTAATAACTATGTATAAATATATCAGGGGTCAGTACAGAGATCTCTCCCATCATCTATTTATCCCCAGGACTGTGACTGTGACGAGGGGACATCCTCTGCGTCTAGAGGAAAGAAGGTTTGTACACAAACATAGAAAAGGGTTTTTCACGGTAAGAGCAGTGAGACTATGGAACTCTCTGCCTGAGGAGGTGGTGATGGTGAGTACAATAAAGGAATTCAAGAGGGGCCTGGATGTATTTCTGGAGCGTAATAATATTTCAGGCTATAGCTACTAGAGATAGGTCGTTGATCCAGGGAGTTGTTCTGACTGCCTGATTGGAGTCCGGAAGGAATTTTTCTCCCCTTAAGTGGGGAAAATTGGCTCTACCTCACAGGGTTTTTTTTGCCTTCCTCTGGATCAACTTGCAGGAAGCAGGCCGAACTGGATGGACAAATGTCTTTTTTCGGCCTTATATACTATGTTACTATGTTACTAGTTCTGGGCTCCTGTGAACAAGGTAGAAATAGTAGAGCTGAAGAGGATTCAGAGGAGGGCAACTGAAGTAATAACTGGAATGGGGCAACTACAGTACCCTGAAAGATTATCAAAATTAGGGTTTTTTACTTTAGAAAAAAGACGACTGATGGGAGTTCTAATAACTATGTATAAATATATCAGGGGTCAGTACAGAGATCTCTCCCATCATCTATTTATCCCCAGGACTGTGACGAGGGGACATCCTCTGCGTCTGGAGGAAAGAAGGTTTGTACACAAACATAGAAGAGGATTCTTTACGGTAAGAGCAGTGAGACTATGGAACTCTCTGCCTGAGGAGGTGGTGATGGTGAGTACAATAAAGGAATTCAAGAGGGGACTGGATGTATTTTTGGATTGTAATAATATTACAGGCTATAGCTACTAGAGATGAGTCGTTGATCCAGGCAGTTCTTCTGATTGCCTGATTGGACTTGGGAAGGAATTTTTTATTCCCCTTAAGTGGGGAAAATTGGCTCCTACCTCACAGTTTTTTTTTTTTTTGCCTTCCTCTGGATCAACTAGTAGGATGACAGGCCGAACTGGGTGGACAGATGTCTTTTTTTGGCCTGTACTATGCTACTATGTTATTGAGTCAGCATCTGTAACTTTACATGGTTTGCTACTTTGTGACTGAGTTGCTGTGGTTCTTAAATGCTTCCACTTTTGAATAACACCACTCACAGGTGATTGTGGAATATCTTGGAGGGGAGACATTTCACAAACTGACTTGTTGCAATGGTGGCATCCTATTATAGAAATACAGTACTGGACTTGAGTGAGGTCTTTAGAACGACCCACGAACCCAATATACACATACATATCAATCAGTGTCTGGGGTTTGCTTCTCTTTCCTCAGATTGAGATAATTTATTTCATTAATTGAATATGTCCACTTATATAGGCTGGGCGTCATATCTTATGCTGCTTGGTCCACTTTATCAGCTCCCTTACAGGTTATGGCATGTCTACTTTGACCATATTTGGTCTTTTTTCCATGCTTTTTATGCCACACTATATTCTTATATGGTTGTTTATGGCTCTCATATGTATTGATTTAGCCTGCTTATATATGTGATGTCCTTATTTTTGGATGCTAGTGGACCCTGCTTAGGTGTTGGTCTTATTTCATACCAACACTCAGTCTCATTGTATACAATTTTTAATGTGTTCATGTGTTAGTGTTGTCCTAATAAACTCTTTTTTTATTCATTTTCTATTGTGGGATGTGCATTGTTGCTGTGGTCTTCTTGAAAGTCCTTCAGTTTGAGGTTTTTGCTTGATGTATTTAGGACCATTTTTTTCACTCCCACTTATTAATTTATCAATACGAGTGTGCCCCCTTTCATTTATTTTTGTTATCACACTTATATAAGCCGCAGCACTAACTAAAAAGGTTCCATCCCTATTCATTTCCCTTGGGTATTTCTGCTGTGGATTCTTACCCTCTAAGCTGGCAGTTGCACTCAAAGTTTGATTTGAATAGAAAGTATACCATCTTATTTAAAATACTGTAGCTTGACAAAGAATTTTATTACATTTATTTTTTAGTGCTTAACTACTTGGTTTCTGTCTTTCAGCATTCTATTCATGTTACTTGCAGTTTTATTTTTCTTTATATGGATATTATTATTTCATCAATTTTTCATCATGATAGCATATTATAATTCCAATATATTCCAATAATCACAGAAATACCAGATTGTTCAGTTGTTGGAAGCAGCTAAATTACTTTAGTGACTCTGTTTTTTAAATACTTTTTAGGGATTTCAATAAAAATATTAAATGGCTCACTGGTTAGCACTATTTCCCTCCAGCAATCGGGTCTTGGGTTTAAGTCTGACAAAGGGGAACATCTGTATGGAGTTTGTATGTTTTCCCTTATATTTGTGTGGGTTTCCTCCAGGCACTCCACTTTCCGTTCTCGCTCCAAAAAAATACAGATAGATTAGATTTTAATTGTGAGCCGCTGTGGGGACAAGGACCAATGTGAGTGATGACAATCTCTGTACTATTAATATGTACCAGAAATATGTAAGCACTATATAAATCCATAAAAAAGTGTAATAATTGAAACTTGAAGTATGTATTGGAACTGCCCTATAAGATGCTGGATGGGTTATTACAATTCAGTTATATTAAAGGGGTTGTGCCAAGTTTAGAAGTTATCCCCTATCCACAGAAAAGGGGATAACTCACTGATCGCTGGAATTCCAATTGCTGGGCCCCCTAGAGATACCAAGAACAGGGGTCCTATTCCCCTGATCTGATTGAGTGGCAGGTCAGACATGCACCCTGCCGCTGAATTCATTCGATATGGGACTGTCGTAAATAGCAGAGTATAGTGCGCGATAATTTCTAACAGTTCCATAGAGAATGAATGGATTAGAAGGATGTATGCTTGATCTGCAGCTGCGGCAGATCAGGGGAGCAGGACCTCAATTTTTGTGATCGGTGGGGGGCCTCAGCATTCGGACCCACAGCTATCAGTTATCCTCTATCCTGTTGATAGGGGATAACTTCTAAACTTTGCATGACCCCTTTATGGTGGCCATACAAATTCAATAACTGACTATTACTGATGATAATTATGCTAATAACAGCATACACAGGCTTTGCCAGTTCCAGAATAATGATTGGCATAGCTGTATTTTTTTTTTTTATTAGACACCGCACAAGAGTCTTTTCTGGATTGGCAGTGCTGGTTTCATGCTTTCTTTAAGTGTATCACTACTGTATAGTTTCTTTTACTTATGACTTTTAATTCCTAACTCTAATCCCTCACATTTAAGTAGAGGTCACAAGATAGATAGCCTCAAACATTTCATTAAGCACTATGTTATTCAAAATATGTCATTAATTTCAGTATGTCTCCAAATATAGTCTGCTAATTGATAATTAGCACTAAATGAGTGACAGCGATAGTCTTAAATGAGTAATTCTAAATTATAGTTATGACTAAGTTAATGTCGTTATCAGTTTTAATTAATTTCTGAGAATTTTATGACTCGTGATGTGCTGCCCACAAGCAATTAGGTAGGTGATTGTGTTGTGCTTATTTAGAGGGTTCTACTTCTAACATCTGTATGTATATTTGTATAATTTTGTATTTTCACACCTAAATGTTGCTATGCCTTTTACCTATTGTCAAAAAATCTTATCATTTGGAAGCCAGTCACACTGGTTGTTTTCCTCCCATGTGTAAGAATAGCAATTTCTGCTAAAAAAATTGGCACAAATATATTAATTTGTATCTAGACCACAAAGGCTATAAATAAGAATGCAATTTGTACATCTCTTTTTAGCTGAACTGGTCCCATGCTCTCCGTTGTATTATAAATTAATTTCTTCTGTTTAGCTGTAAAGCAAATGCCTTTAGAAATTAGTTCCCTGTGTGATATTTCTATTCTGATTCAAAGCACTTTCTCTCCTTGGCCTACCAGAACAAAATGGACATTTTTTATTAAGCGTTTTTATATCCTAGTGTTCCAGGATTGATTTTTACAATAGCAGGCTGCAGATTTTCAAACTGCTTTGCCAAGACACCAAGTCACTTGAGCCTGAGGACTGCCGAGTCACAACATGTTGATTAAAGAAAAACAAATATTTTCTAAACAGGTGCTCAAAGGACACCACAGAACACTTGTGCCAAATCCTTTTTTAATTTTTAAAAATATTTCCTATAATGTACTTTATTAATTAACAGTTATGCTATTTGTAAAATGATTACAACTTTTAGAAAAAGAAGAGAATTAAAGGGATTGTCTGGGTGTTTAATGTTGATCTATCCTCATGATAGGTCATCCATTTTAAATTGGTGGGGGTCTGACTCCTAGCACCCCCACAGACCAACTATTTGAAGAGGCTGGTAAGCACCTTCAGCTTACCAGGCATAGCACCATCCATTGTATAGTGGCTGTTCTTGGTATAGTAACTAAGCCTCATTCATTTGAATGGTACTAAGCTGTGCTTTGGCTGTATGACTGATGAACATGCCATCACAGGCCTAGGAACAGGCAACACCACTTACATGAACTTTGCAGCCTTCTTGAAACCCCTGATCAGTGAGGGTTCCGAGAGTCCCACCCCCACTGATCAGAAATTGACAAGATATCCCGAAGATTGGGCATCAATATTAAACACCCAGAAAACCCTTTAATGAAACAGAACTTGTTTCACCAGGAATAGGGTATTATTTGCATTGCTACCTCTCTTGAACTCCCATAGACATGCAAGCTTGGCTGGGCTGAACTTGCATGTCTTCTCAGTGGGAAGAGGGGAACTTCTCCCAGACACCTCTGGCAGTGCTTATCTCTCTGGGAGTAAAAGTATTGGGCACATTTAACTGCAGCTCAGCCCTTCTCTCCCAAATTATCTACTATCAAGGGAACCTTGAACCTGTGAGCTTACCAGCCACAAGCACATACATTGTATAGCCCCATAGAAGAAAACCCATTTAATCTAATATCTATGGCAAATTAAAGGGATTTTCTAGGATTACTATGTTTTTTTTTAACAGATATTCTCATGTAGTTGCTTACATCCTGTACATCTTCCCCTTATGTTTTCTTTTTCACTTTGGACCCTCTTGGCCCATTTTTGCCATATAAACATATCACACTGGATTGTTTACATCCTGTATGTAGCACTTCCTGTTGCTGTATGCATCCAAACCCATGATGCACTTCTCTTTGTTCTGCCACAGCTCCTGCACCCCCCATAACAGGGCCCGGCTAGTCTGTAGCTCCTTCCCATCCAGCTAGCTGCATATACACTCCCCTATCACTGCCCCTGTTACTGATGGGAAAGTAGGAACAATAAAGATAAAATAAACACATTACAAAATTACAGCCACCTTCAAAAAAGGATTCCATATTGTTAATAAAGACCAATTAAAAATATATTTCTAGCTCAAAATAAGTACAATGCAATAATAAAATAAAGTTGCTCCCAAAGGTGTACATAGCCTAAAGGTTTGCGTACAATATTGTATATTTATGTGGTAGTGACAGAGACACAATGCTTATGTTTAATCTAAGTTTGATAATAGCCAGTGTTGGGGCAAAACCCCCACCTCTATGATTGTTGGGATTCCAAATTGAAGTTTTATGAGCTCTCAGAGGGAGCTAACACAGACACACTTGCTGAATCAACTTCTCTCTTTATTCCATAAAAGCATACATTTTTATACCCTATAGATAACAGACAAATCTGGTCCACCACCAAGGGGGTGGAAATTTAAACTAATGATTTGATTGGTTATTCATAAAAGGTAATACTTCTGCATCATATTAACAGAATTCTTAATTTATTAAGATGTTTCTGTGAAATCAAAACATAGCATTCTTGGACATCAACCTCTGACAAGGGGAAGCCAGGGAGCTGCCTTACCCTGGCCTTGAAGGATGCACAGAGACTCCCTCCCCACTCATCCTTTGCAGCTGTCTCAGTAATTTTATATACAAGGTGGAGGGCATATTTATACAAAATAGATTCTCATCCCTCACACCAAGTCTCATCCTTTTATCTGGACAGCCGAAAACATCAATAAAGTGGCCTAGAACTGCCCTGTAAAAAAGCCTGAAACAAATTTGGTCGCACAATAGCTGCAACAACCTGTAAAGTATTAACACTATGTTTAAAATAATAACGGTATGGGAAAAAAAAAGAAAAAACACAATGGTGGATTTTTTTTTTCCTGTTTTGTCCCTAAAATAAATAATATATATTGTAGGCTATTCATCTTGTCCAGAAAAAAATTTGTTATGCCATTCCTCTTGTTATACCTACTACCTGTCATCTCGGTGTAACCAGTTGGGGATGTTTATCTGCTGTCCAACATTTATTACATGGGGAATGCAAATAGTTACTAAAACAGACATTTCAGGAGAGGTTACAAGTCCTCTTTAAGGGGTTAAGGAAATTTTCATAAACCTTCATAAAGTGGTAAAATTATAATTTGAACAAAATTACAAAATATGGCCGAAGTTTTCATTATCAGTATATTGTTAATTAGTTTTTCCAAATTTTTTCTTCATAAAGACACAGCTGTCAGGGGAGGTATTCAGCATACCTTATATTCTTTACTACATTTCTTACTGATCATATCAATAGAAAGACCTAATGTAGTGGTTTCATTTTCTATATATGAGATAGTAAATTATATATTCTTGCAAGGCCATTTATTTACCAGCTGCAAAAATGATACAAGAATTACTGGATGAAAACAGCTTCAAATTCAACTAAAGAACACATCAAATGTGTAATTTTCTTTTTCTTCTGGTGGCAGTAATGCATATAATTACTCTTCAGCTATTGCACAACGCATGCCGCATGGGGTGATAGTCATGATGTATGAAAGAAGATACATATCAGCAAAAATTAATCTGTTTTCATATAAATTGTATTATTACAGTAAATACAGTAAATATGTACATATGATTTTTATGTACACATTTATGCACATTTATGTACACATTTATGCAATTTATGCAATGCATCAGTGACATGCAGAACAACTTTAGGGTACATTTACACATATTTTCAAATAAAGCATACCAAGGTATCAATATTTCCAATTGTAATTATGGATGTGCTTCAATTTTAAGTGTTACGGTATTACAGTAAATTAACATGGGGGGGGGGGTTTACAGAAATTTCTGGGACTGTCCCATTTGAATGGTGCTTGCAGAAATCCCTGCACATGTTGTAGAACCATACTTATTCAGTTGTGTGGAATGCAGTTTTTACCCGTAGAACATACTTTCAGGAGATGGTATGCAGGTGGGAACAAACAGGCAAGGCATGGCGGGCAAGGAAGATGCAGTTGCAATGTACCTGTAAATCACAAAGCATGCAATCCACAGGTGTTTTCTAGGATTTCTTTTTTTTTAAAGTTATTGTTAATTGCTTATTTTTTAATGGCTGTATCGTACACCACTAACAATACGTAACCAGTTGACAATATTTCAATAGTAATAGAAAACTGCTGCTGTTTGCAATGCTGTGCAGATCAGCGCTGTATTGAGGCTGCATCTCCACTGCCCATCTACCACCCTGTCTGTTCCTGTACAAAAATATGCCTTAATAAATAATGCTGCAAGCACCATTTTCACATAGTTTGCTATATTTATTTCTTTATTTTGCTCATAACCTCTGTAAGGAATGATTTGTTAACATTTGCATTTTCGGCACAAAAGAGCAGCTTTACTAATGAAATTCCACTAGAATTATGATGCACATTCCATGTGTAACAATTACTAAATATTAGGTGCTTTTTGTAACTGGAGCTGGCAAATGGCTTAATTGCAACACTTGGTGCTTACAATTGTACCAGAATTTTTGTGCAAATTTCTGCCAATAAACATCCACTAAATTAATCATCCAGTATCAGCCAGTGTTACAAACGTGGAAGACTTTTAGGGCGCATTCACATGAACGTGTGACGGCCGTGCCCATTTTGTGGACCACAAACCACGGATCCACTAAACACAGGCACCGGCCATGTACACCTTGTATCCCAGGTGAGGATTCCTTGACTTCAATGAGTCTATGATCATCAAGATGCGGTCAAAGATAGGACATGTTCTGTCTTTTGTGGCATGGAGGCACGGACCTGGAAGCCCACAGAAACACACAGAAGTCCATGCCTCTGTGTGCTGCAAAAGGTAGGACATCAATGGTCCGCACCTCAATTCAGGATGCCCACAGTTTTCCATCTGCAAAACGGGGACAGCCATTACACGTTCATGTAAATGTGTCCTAAGACTGCCTGGTCTAAGTTTACAGTGTCTAAATCTTACATAGTATAATTAAATATGTCCTATCAATTTTCATTGGGCAGCAGTAATAAATAGCACTGAATATGATTTCTCTAGGGCTAATCATTCTCAAAATTTTTATTGATTTTCACTAGTTCTCTGTTGTACAAAAGTCACACATTTTTTCACAAATACAATTTTCTCCCAGAAACCTTTAGAGATTTTCCTCTACTCACACCATTCCACCTCTTCCTGACAATATTTACATAATTTACATCAGAAAACTCGTGAAAAATCATGAGTGAAATCAACATCACTCCATAGCTAGTGTAGATTTCTGTTTTTAGGGTAAATAGACTGCCGAAGATGCGTCAAATTTAATGAAGCATGCACCATGGATATACATTACATGTGAAGAATAATGCAGTTGTAAAAAACATAGAAAATGCATGATCACCAATCAAGTCCTTGCATAACAGTAATGACACCCTTAATGCACCAAATGCCTAATTTGCATATTAAGAAGAAGTATCATAACTAGGGAACGTAGCCTCAGATCAACAAAAGAAAGCAATTGCCTGATTACTGCAAGTTAAAGCAATTGCCTGATTAATGCAAGTTAAAGCAATTGCCTGATTAATGCAATTTAAAGATTTAATTAGGACACAATGTAAAGAAAGTGGAAATTAAACAACACATCTGTTTGCCCCTCTAGTAAATCACCCACAACGTGTGAATATGAGATTGATGCTGAAGTGTGAATTTTCAAGTGTAAGTCAGTAAATTGTTGTTGTAGAGGAAAGAATACTATACTGATACTCTATACAAGTGATTTCAAGAAATATTATACATCATGTACTTACACCCAACTGTTTTTAGCCTTTAATTATAAACTTCTGTTCTTAGTCATGTAATATTATAGTTCGTGTTGTTGAGTGAAGTGAAGCATTCAAAGCAGAATTCGGTCAAAGAATCCACATTTTATCACACTTCATGGTAACAAATCAGTTTTTCCTAAATTGGTGGCTGCATGTGTTACAAAGTAAAAGTAAGAAGCCTGGGAACACAATATGACTCATAATGCCATGCAACCAGCCAATCCGCAGATAGCCATCACCAATGATATCACAGCCCTATAAAAACCTTCATCCTGTGCGGTCTCCACCATTCTCCTGTGAGCTGAGCTTAGGGAGAAATGTGGCAAGCGTTCATATGCTAGGGACAGTGTTGCTGAAAACAATCAATAGAAGAATAATGGAGAGGGAGATTTATGCTGCAGCATTTTTATTTATTTATTCCTACATTTACATATTTCTACATCAGCCATAAGCTAAGATATGTAATTCAATACCAATAAGATGGAGGCCTTTATTATTCCACTGCCAGTGTGCCAATCAGTACCATCCAGTCTTCCTTTTTTAAAGAAATCTTTTTTTCACTGTGTTCACTGTGTAGGATAAATTACATGATAATTGTGTGGTATGAGTTATTACGAATGAGGCCATACCAAATATGTGGAGGAATATTTATTTTTGCAATATTTTACATTGAAACACATTTTTTGTAATGGAAAAAGGTATGGTTTTTAATGTGGAGATTTTATTTTTAAATTTAACCCCTTGTGATTTTCTGTTTTTGCTTTTTATTCTCTGCCTTGCCTTTAACCAATTCACATACACGTATGGGACTTGTTTCTTTACGGGACAAGTTGCACTTTCAAATGGCACTATTTAATATTTAATATAATGTAATTGGAAGCTGGAATTTTTTTTTTTCAAAAGGAGTGATTCATATGTGGTAAAACTGACCTGTTAACTTCATTCTCCGGGTCAGTATGATTACAGCATTACCACTTTTATTTATTATTGTATTTTTATTTTGTGTTTTAATACATTAACAAAAAAACCTTACATAACCTTCATAACTTTTTAGTTAGTTATGTCTGTGGAATTGTTTAAGGGCTCATGTTTTTGCAGGCAGTCTGTAGTTTTTATTGATACCATTTGGATTGTGTATGACTTATTTAAAACATTTTTTATTCAATATATTTTGGGAGGAGAAGTAGCAAAAAATAGTGAATCGACCATGTTGATTTTCTTATGGTATTCACGGTATGGGAAAATATGTTTATATTTTAATAGTATTGCCATTTTGGGATGTGGCAACAACTGTGATCTTTATTTTTCTATATATTTGAATTTCATCTTTTTTTATTTTTCAAAAAAAATTTCCCCCCTTTTTTTGAGCATGTGGTCATCAGATCACTTCACCTATAGACTGCAATGATTTACCATTGCAGCCTATTAGAGTTTCACCATGTTCCTGTAGAGCCCTGCCTGTGGAAGGAACATTGTTGTGGCAAGTTTCTGAGCCTCTAGCAAGCTACCATAAGGAATGAATGGCTCAGCCGATTTCATGATGGAGAGGCTTTCGGGCCCCAGGAGTACTCACTCTTGGGGAAAAGCCTCACAATTGACCATGGCATTTAATTCAATCTATAATTTTGAAAATGGGGAAATGTAGTCCCTTGAAGCATTGCTTCTCCTCCGCATTTCAGCCTCAGTCATTCCCTTTCTCACAGTGATTTACAGGGCTAGGCTTCATCATTGTTCCAATGCCTGGCCCTGAGATTTCACACATGCGGAGGCAAGAGTTTGGCGCAGTAGATCTCATTTGGCTGTCCTGATATACGAACTGTGCAAGGTTTCAGGGTTAGGCATCAGAACAGTGTCTTGCTTACATGGCTTTTAGTCCTTGTATGAATCGCATGATACAGATTGTGGCTGATTTTGGGGGTCATTTATTAAGACCGTCATTTTGGACACCGGTCTTAATAACCCCTTTAACTGGTGATGGATCCAGCACCAGTCTACATGTAAGCGAGCTTCCCTGCTGGCTTACAGTTACACCATTTTCTAAACCTAAAACAGGCGTAGAAAATAAAGAATGAGACGGGCCTCCTAGCCCATCCCCTTTGTAGATTGTAGCAGAAATAACCTTTGCACCACAATCTATGCCTGAAATACATATAGGCATATTTCTGGATAATAAATGGACCCCTTTATGTTTAGTACTACATAGTAACATAGTACATAAGGCCGAAAAAAAAAACATCTGTCCATCCAGTTCGGCCTGTCATCTTGCTAGCTGATCCAGAGGAAGGCAAAAAAAAAAAACTGTGAGGTAGAAGCCAATTTTCCCCACATAATGTAATCTGCTGTGTTGTTCATCCACTGGAGGCCACACAATCTCCAAAAGGGAGCTGAAAGGTTAAAGGGAATGTATTGCCTATAAGATATATATATATATATATATAATTTTTTATCTATTTTTTTTTTTTTTTTTACTTATTAAAACCAGATATTCTATATTTTCTAATCTGTGTTTTTTTTAAAATTATTACTAGGGTTGAGCGAAGCGAGCTTTCGATCATAGATCTGAAGTCGCTTCGATCAAAACTTCATTTGAATGCTGTACGAAGAACTTTCTCTGTACAGCATTCAAATGTATGGGCTCCGATGAGGTAAAAATAGCCTCGGCCATTGATTTTTAAACTTGAAAATCATTTTAAAACTTGATTCCGAAGTCGGCTCCGAGAACTGACTGAAGGCGACTTCGGATTCAAGTTTTCAAATGGTTTTCAAGTTTAAGAATTGAATTTTGAAGTTATTAACCAAAGTCTTGCGAGACTTCGGTGATAATGATATTCACCTTGCCGGAGCTGATACATTTGAATTCTGTACAGAAACGGACCTCCATACAGAATTCCAACAAGGTTTTGACCTGAGCAACTATGATCCGAAGCTCGATTAACTCAACACTGATTATTATGTACATGATTATGGAGGCATCCATCTTTCCTAAGCTGCATTTACCAGCATCCAGAGATATACTTTACACACTCACCTGTAATTTGGAGAAGCCTCACTGACTTGTTTGTGAGAGTGTTGTCAGCATGCCCTGTGACGTGGGCAAATATCACTTTGCTGTAACCATCATCTACTGTGAATGGTGGATGCCGTAAATGTCATTGTAATCCTGCCTGTGATGATGATGAGACTGATTAGTTTCAGTGGTTTCTATAGAACAGTAAAGGGTGTATTAGACACCCCAATCAGGCAGACGATTGTCGGGAGGGAAGCGTTCCTTCCTGGCAATTGCCAGCTCTCTAGCGGAGGAGACTGCTGCTATTACATGCAGCGATCTCCTCCGCAGCATGGGTTGGAGTGATCGCTATGCCATTACTTTTCCCCATGCTGTACATGGTTTGCTGTCGGCAGATTGCAATTAGATAACATGATCTGCTGCCGGGAAATCCTGATCTTACAGAATGCTAAAACAACTGGTTTGCCCGATTAACCAGCTATCGGCGGCATTATTACACTGCATGATGATCGTTAGCAGTCATTGGGCATAAAATCTGCCCATGTAATGCACCCTTAAATGTCAGTCTATTGTGAGGCATAGTAGACAGTGTGAAAATGTTATAAATTGGA
The DNA here is from genome assembly GCA_033119425.1 of Bufotes viridis. NCBI lineage: Eukaryota > Metazoa > Chordata > Amphibia > Anura > Bufonidae > Bufotes > Bufotes viridis. The sequence continues at coordinate 332,789,732 of CM065590.1, read as the reverse complement.
CATCAAAATTCTGTCTGAGGAAGGGAAATTAGACTTTGAGCACCATTGGGGACAGGGACTGTGGTGTTAATTTCTGCATATCACTGTATAATACTACATATTTGTATTGCCTTGCAAAAGTATTCACCATCTCCCCAGGGTATACCTTTATTGTTGAACTACAGCCTGGCATTAAAATGGATTTTAATTTAGATATTATGTAATGGGCTTGAGCCAGGCGCACAGCAACGAACCATGGGGCTCCAAAGCAAAAATTGAAATGGGCCCCACTACACCATGACCAAGTTCAGTGCCAAGGTTGGAACATAAGCAGCTTATAATTATGTTGTTTCTCTAATGGACAATGCACACAGCAATGTCACAGTGGTGGGATAATGTGCATAATTAAGTTATAGCACAAGCATAACATGCACAGTGATTTCACAGTGCAGCAATATGACTCACAATGATATCACACATGTATCATAATACACACTGTAATGTAAAGAAATAAATCAGTGATGTCACAGCACAGAAATAATAAAAAAAAATGTATACACTTCTGTTGTCCATATACAATATATCACTAACTACACATACACTGCTCACAAAAAGTTGAAATATTTGGCTTTCGGGTGAAATTTATGGAAAACATAAACAGTGCATGCTACAGCGATATTATATGATTAAAATAGGGCATTTAAGTAGAAGCATGTAATGATAATTTCCTCATGTCAACAGTGATGAGTATACCTCCACATAAAATGTCAGTGTTTCAATAACTTGTCTTGTGGCCTTGAGCATCAATTATAGCTTGACAATGACGTCTCATGCTGTTCACAAGTCAACTTATTGTCTGCTGAGACATGGTATCCCACTCTTGAAAGGCAGCCCTCAGGTCATTGAGGTTCTGGGGGACAGCGTTACAAGCCTCTACATGGTGACTCAGCTGATCCTATAGGTTTTCAATAGGATTCGGGTCGGGAAAAAGTGCAAGCTTTGAGGTACCCCAGCCTCCAGCAGCTGTCCCCTAAAGATGCAACTATGATTAGCTTGCGCATTATCGTCTATGAAGATAAAATTAGACCAGTGTTGTTCATGCAAAGACACAATGACTGGATTAATGATGTTATTCAAGTTGTTATTGGCTTGTTGCTGTACCATTCACAAAGTGTAGTGCAGTTCTGTATTGGCACACCTGCCCACACAGTAACATCGCCACCACCAGAGGCTTGTCAGTGGCTGATGCATAGGTCTTTTCTTGAAGTCTCCAACATCATTGGCGGCCATAATTTCTGCTCCGTGTAAATCAACTCTCATCAGTGAACAGCACTGAGGCCATCTGGTCGCTCATCCAGTGAAGATGCTCCTTGGCCCATGCAAGAGGATGATGTCTGTTTTGGTGGTGTGATGAGGTACCCTTGCAGGTCATCTAGCACGTACACCATGCTGATGTAAATGATTTTGAATAGTCTGATGTGACACTTGGGTGCCTCTCTCCTCCCTTAAATGTGCCTGGAATTCTGTGGTATTTATCATCCGGTTCCGCAGGGCATTGTTCACAATGAAGCGGTCATCAGTGTGGGAAGTGGCCAAAGGACGTCCACTTCTATGCCTTTCTGGGATTCTTCCAGTCTCCGTATGTTGCAACCAGCTGATGACACTCTGTGATACTCTAAGCTCAATGGCCACTTCCATCTGAAACATCCTACTTGAAGCCTTGCGAGGTACTGTTGATCAATTGTTAGGTGTTGTCTTGCTCTCATGATATCAAAATGTGAACTGCATGATGAGGAGGACTGTTTAAATATCAATTCTAATTGGACCAGGAAATTTATTGGATTCATGAATCAAACACCTGTTGTGAATTTTGCTGTGCTCTGAAGAGGCACATGCCTTTCTTTGTTCTTCCAGTGAAAGAAGTGTGGAAGAGTTTTGTTCTAAATATTAACCCATTGAAGGCAGTGACACATTCATTGCAAACTCTGATGAGTCTGAGTGTGACACCCAAATACCGCAAACAAATCCAGAGAAGGCAGCAGACTTCAGTTGTCAGTAATAAGGAATGCTACTGACAAATTGTCCACTTCAAAGGGCATCAGTATGCCACAGGCCTCTCTGATGAGCTACCACTGCCTGACCTTTAAACAACACATGCTCCCTTGCTGAGGTGGTCTGGTACATGGCAAAAATGACTCACAGATTTACACTGCATCTGTAAGTATAAATTCAGCTAATTGGACTATCACATATTAAGCGCTGTAATCTCAGACCGTTCTGTTGCTGCAAATCCAGGAGGGTTTTCCTTGACACATAAGAATAGTTTAAATGTGCAGACAGTCACCTGGACATTGCCAGCATCTACTGTAAGCCAGTCTTCTTTCTAAAATGGGGTCACATGTGGGGTATTTATACTGCCCTAGCATTTTAGGGGCCCTAAAGTGTGAGAAGAAGTCTGGAATCCAAATGCCTAAAAATGCCCTCCTAAAAGGTACTCATTGGAATTTGGGCCCCTTTGCGCACCTAGGCTGCAAAAAGGTGTCACACATGTGGTATCGCCGTACTCAGAAGAAGTAGGGCAATGTGTTTTGGGGTGTATTTTTACATATACCCATGCTGGGTGAGAGAAATATCTCTGTAAATTGACAACTTTGTATAATTTTTTTTTTAAATTGTCATTTACAGAAATATTTCTCACTCCCAGCATGAGTATATGTAAAAATACACCCCAAAACACATTGCCCTACTTCTCCTGAGTACGGCGATACCACATGAGTGACACTTTTTTGCAGCCAAGATGCGCAAAGGGGCCCAAATTCCAATAAGTACCTTTAGGATTTCACAGGGCATTTTTACGCATTTGGATTCCAAACTACTTCTCACGCTTTAGGGGCCCCTAAAATGCCGGGGCAGTATAAATACCCCACAAGTGACCCCATTTTAGAAAGAAGACACCCCAAGATGTTCCATGAGGGGTATGGTAAGTTCATGTAAAATTTTATTTTTTGTCACAAGTTAGTGGAATATGAGACTTTGTAAGAAAAAAAAAGAAAAAAAAAAATTTTCCGCTAACTTGTGCCCAAAAAAAAAATCTTCTATTAACTCGCCATGCCCCTCACGGAATACCTTGGGGTGTCTTCTTTCTAAAATGGGGTCACTCGTGGGGTATTTATACTGCCCTGGCATTTGAGGGTCTCCGCAATCATTACATGTATGGCCAGCATTAGGAGTTTCTGGCATTCACCTTATATTGAGCATATGGGTAATGAGATTTTTTTTCTCCATTCAGCCTCTGGGTTGAAAAAAAAATGAACGGCACAGATTTCTTCATTCGCATCGATCAATGTGGATGAAAAAATCTCTGCCAAAAAATGTGCAAAAAAAAAAAGAGGGGAAAGGACATTCTTGATCTTTATAGTTCTGCACTGATTTTACAGTGTTTTTGCAGTGATCAGAAAAAAAAAATTCTGACACTGCGGTGGGGCAGACTGAACGCAAGTGTGCGCATGAGATCAGGCCTGATCGGGCGAACACTGCGTTTTTTGTAGAGCCTAAGGTGACCGTAATGTACTGATATAGATATGATTGCGATCAGTCTTGATCACTTACAGATACTATATAGTACTAGTGCTGATTAGTAACAGCGATGACGCTAATCAGCGACTAATCAGTGACTGCGGTGCGGTGGGCGCTAACTACCTAACAAGTAGCTAACTAACTGGCGGTGATAAGGGACCCTTAGGCCCCATTCACACATCCGCAATTCTGTTCCGCATTTTGCGGAACGGAATTGCGGACCCCTTCATTACTATGGGGACAGACTTTGTCCCGCTCGGATCCGAAATTGCGGATCCGTACTTCAGGGTCCGCACTTCCGTTCCGCAAAAATATAGAACATGTCCTATTCTTGTCCGCAATTACGGACAAGAAAAGGCATTTTCTATATAGTTTTGGCAATGTGTGGTTCCGCAAAATGCGGAAAGCACATTGCCCGTGTCCGTGTTTTTCCGATCCGTGGATCCGCAAAACACATATGGACGTCTGAATGGAGCCTTACAGGGGGTGATCAATGACAGGGGGGTAATCAGGCAGTCCATATGGGGTGATCAGGGGTAATAAGGGGTTAATAAGTGACAGGGGGGATGTAGTGTTGTGTGGTGCTTGGTGCTACTTACAGAGCTGCCCGTGTCCTCTGGTGGTCGATCCAAGTAAATGGGACCACCAGGTAGCAGGTATATCAGACGCTGTTAACAAAACAGCGTCTGATATACCTATTTGATGCTTTTTATTTAACATCTACAGCCTGCCAGCGAATGATCATCGCTGGCAGACTGTAGTATAACTTCACTGCCGCACGTAGCTGTGAACGCGTGCACATGTTCACAGGAAATCTAGCGTCTCGTGAGATGACGCGCCGATGCGTCAAGGAGGAACAACCTGGCCATCCGCAGGGCGCATCCCTGCGTTAGGCGGTCGGGTAGTGGTTAATTCAGACCCTTTACATGGTGTTTATTTAAAGGGGTCCTCCATGTTATTTTTTGTTCTTTGTATGTTTCTAACAAAGCAAATGTAAGGGATTTACGTACATCATCTACAGTGGCCCTGTTCTCCTAGTGAGCTGAGCATAACATGACCTGTGATGTCAGCTTCTTTCCCTACTCCGATGATGTTTCCAGTTAATATTGCATATGATGTAGTGGGAAGCAGGGAAAAAAATCCAAATGGGGTGAAATTGCAAAAGAAAAACAATTCCACCACAGTTTTGCAGGTTTTTAAATTCCGACGTTCAATGTGCGATAAAACTGACCACTTACTTTTACCCTACAGGTCAGTACGAATCCGGCGATACCCTATATGTATAGGTTTTCTTGCGTTTTGATAGTTAAAAAAAAATTCAAAAGTGGGGAAAAAAATCAGTTTTACTTTTTTGTCACCATGATTTGACCCCTATAACTTTTTTGTAATTATATGTACAGAGCTGTGTGGGGGGGCTCATTTTTTGCATCATAATCTTATCTTTTTATTGATACCATTCTGGGATGTGTATGACTTTTTGATCACCTTTTATGTAATTTTTTGGGGAAAATGAAGCAACCAAAAATGACGAATATTTTTTTATATTTTTATAGTATGGGAGTTTTCGCACATTGCGACACCCATGATGTGTATTTTTTAAATTTTTTTATTTTTTTTATTTTTATTTTAGCATAAGGGGGTGATTTGAACTTTTGTTTTTTTTTGTTTTGTTTTTAAATTATTTTTTTTTTTTACACTTTTATATAGTTCCCATAGGGAACTATAACTTACAATCATTTGATTGTGATTATCATACATTCCAATGCAATAGCATTGGAATGTATGAGAAAATCGCATATTTCCTATGAAGCCTATTACAGGCAAGGCTCCATAGTAAATACTACAGAGCAGCCTGGGTTTCATTCAGAGAGACCCAGGCTACTACAGGCGAGCTCTGGCTCCTCCGATCGCCACACGGGGGAGCCGGAGCACAAACCAAAAGTAAAACAGGATGTACGGGTACGTCCTTTGTCCTTATTTGACAGCATTTATAGCCTCCAGTCTTCTCGGGTATAATGCCACAAGGTTTGCACACCAGGATTTGGATTTTTTTAATAGGGTTCAAGTTAGTGCTCTAGCTAGGCTTCTCAAGGACACTCATAGAGTTGTCCGTAAGCCACTTCTGTCATGTCTTGGCTTTGTCCTTAGGGTCATTGTCTTGTTGGAAGGTGAAGTCCAGAGCACTCTATTCAGCTTTTCCTCAATCCTGACCTAGCACCCTGTCCCAGCAGCTGAAAAGAATCCCCAGAGTATGATGCTGCTACCACCACCTTGCTTCACTGTAGGGATGGTAGTGGCAGGTGATCAGCAGTACCAGGTTTCCTCCAGATATGACACTTAGACTGTGACAAATAAAATTATTTAAACTAATGAAAGCAATATTTAACTTTTTGGCCGCAAACTCTAGGCAGACTTTGACATGTCTTTTAATGAGGAGAGGCTTTCTTTTGGCCACTGCCATAAATCCAGAATAGTGAAGTGCTGCGGTGATGGTTGACCTTCTGGAAGTTTCTCCCATTGGCACACAAAGTCTTTGGAGAACAGCCAGAGTGACTTGGTCACCCATCTTACCAAGCCCCTTTTCCCCAATTACTTAGTTTGGTAGGGCAGCCAGCTCTACAAAGAGCCCTGGTTGTTCTTCTCCAGATCTGTGCCTATTTCCTCCTCATGGCTTGGTTTTTGCTCTGATTTATATGGTCAGCTATGAGACTTATAAACAGTGAAATGTCTTTCAAAATCATGTCCAATCAACTAACGTTATCACAGGTGGACTTGAAACAAAGTGTAGAAACTTCTCAAAGATGATCAAGAAAAATGTCAGGGCCCCAGAGCTACATTTCAAGTGTCATAACAAACAGGCTGCAAAATGTAAATAAAAAAAAATAAAAAAATATATATATATACTTATAAATAAATATATATATATTTATATATATATATATATATATATATATATATATATATATATATATATATATATATATATATATAATATAATAATTCCAGCAGCACTCGCTTTTATGGTTTATCAGGTGCACGCATCTCACCCTTGACATCAGGCATGTATATCCATGAAAAATCAACGCAGCACTCTTCTTGTGAAAAACGCAGTGTCTTTATTCACACATGTGACACAAAATAAGCAATGTTTCAATCCCTTTCGGGATCCGTCTCAAGCCAAATGCTTGAGAAGGATCCCGGAAGGGATTGAACGTTGCTTATTTTGTATCACGTGTGAATAAAGACACTGCGTTTTTTAACAAGAAGAGTGCTGCGATGATTTTTCATGGATATATATATATATCTATATATATATATATATATATATATATATATATATATATATATATATATATATATATATATATATATATATATATACATATACAGAGTATCTCATAAAGTTGAATACACCCCTCACATTTTTGTAAATATTTTATTATATTTCATGGGACAACACTGAAGATATGACACTTTGATACAATGTAAAGTAGTCAGTGTACGGCTGAATTTTGTGGTGAGGAGTCAAGTGAAGGGTTTTATTTGCTTTTCTAGCAATCCTATGAGCAGCTGTCTCAAATTTTTTTCTTGATCTTACAGACCTTCTCATGACATTCACTGTTCCAGTTAACTGACATTTCTTAATAACATTTTGAACTGAGGAAATGGCAACCTGAAAACGCTGTGCTATCTTCTTATAGCCTTCCTCTGCTTTGTGGGCCTCAACCATTTTCAGAGTGTTGGGCAGCTACTTACAAAAAAACCATGACGGCTCTATTTTGGGACAAGTTTAGAGGAGTCTGGTTATTACAAAGCTTTGTATCACCTGGCTTTTCGGTATGATGATTGTGAACAAGCCTCAACCTTAACAGACTATGTAAGGTCTGAGACCTCGGTCTAGGTTTTGCAAGTTACTCATTTTCTTTGTTTCATTCTAAAATTGTATACAACCAAAATAATGCACTGATATTGCTTAGAATATTGAAAAGTGTGTTTCATCTTTAATTTCATGCTGTTTGGAGATCATGTCATCTTCCACTTGGGTAACTGTTCAAAGTAACAGTAATATTGACTAGGCATGCCACTGTGTGTATATATATATATATATATATATATATATATATTGTAAGGGATCACTTGACTTTGGAGGTTAGTCTCACTATTATCTTCGCCAGACACCACGCTTTAAGGTCCAAACAGTGCATTTATTTTGGCACACCAGCAAAACAGTACATAAAAACAATAAACACTTGCCTGTCCAGGCTCTAACTAATACTAGTTGCCTGTTCAGCCTCTCAAATTCATCTCTCTCTTCAAGCGCCTTTTCAAGGGCTCGAGCCAAGGAGAGGGCCTTGGTCTCCTTCTCCCGAGCCTCAGCCTCCAATCGGTCATGTTCTTTGGCATATCAGGCTGAGACATATTTCACTTTAGCCCGGAGCCGCTCAAACTTCTTCTGTTCCTTCTTAGCTTTTCGCACTAACTTTGTCGAAGCATCCCACTCTTGGGCCTCTGGTTCCAGTGGCTCTTTACTTTGTTCTGCTGCAGCATCCGACGTAGGAGTATCTCCCAGGGATTCTCCAATCCTTTTTTCAATGTCTACTGTGGACCTTTGTGTCTTTCTAGAGACTTTTCTCTTCTTCTGGACATCAGGCAATAGACCCGTCAGCTCAGTCAGCTTTTCCCGGGTCTCCTCATTTGATCCCTCTGCAGCCATCTTCAGTGATTCTATAAATACAACTAGTCCCTTCTCTATCATATTTAGGGACTGGGAAGAGAGAGAGGGATCATCCGCCAGTTTGCAGCTGTACTGTCCTGTCAGGTCCTCTACAACTGTCTGGGTATGGGCTTCAGACACTAGGCTGACGTCACCTGACTTAATCTTCATCTCGTCAGATATAACAGTCATCTGGTCACTACTAGTAACAACCTCAATTTCGCAAGACCTCGACATGGTAGCTTCCTTCCCGGGGTTGCTAACGGTCACAGCATATACGTCATACATACTGCTCATGTCATTACTAATCCTGACCTATAGGGGCACCGATGAGCTAATCACCCCTGGGACATTTCCTTATTAAACATAGAACACTGTGGAGACTGAATATCCTCCCCTGGTACATGTGGTACATACTTTAGCCCTACCACGTTTAGCCCTACCCCTACCAGTGGGATCCCCCCAATCACCAACTGGCAGGTTTTTACCCACGGACGATACCAAGCAGCAGCCATTTTCACAGTTCAGTTTTTTGTTTTTTTTCTTCTTTTGTGCTTCTGGCCCTTTAAATCCCCAGAGTTTGCACCACAGAGGAAAAAAATAGTCCAGATTATTACCAGCAGTTCTTTTGCAACCCAGCATAGTGTCCAGCACAGCACGAGCAGCACCTGCTCCACCAAACAAACAGGCTTCTGGCCCTTTAACTCCACACACGGCAAAAACAGCTTTCAGCAGCACCTGCTGCCTTGTGGTTGCCCCTAGCCACTGACTGTTGTCCTTCTCTCATGGACAACTTGCCCGCATCCTCCACCAATTGTATGGGATCGCTTGACTTTGGGGGTCAGTCTCACTATTATCTTCGCCAGACACCACGCTTTAAGATCCAAACAGTGCATTTATTGTGACACACCAGCAAAACAGTACATCAAAACATTAAACACTTGCCCGTCCAGGCTCTAACTAATACATAACGCATCCCTCACTCACCCAGTGGGCACAGTTCACACCCTGTGAACCGATGCGGTTTTCCCAGCCCAAATGTCAACCATCCTCCTGGCTGTTCAGAGCACCGTTGACACACGGTCTCAGTTCCAATGTCACTTGGGGGATTTGGGCTCACTAGTCTGACTGACTAGGACCCAGCAACCAACTCCCAGGTGTCACTACGCCCCCCAAGTCCAGGCTATAACCAAGCCTCGTCGCCCCTCAGCCTTGCCCAGCTAAGACCACAGTCAGAGCCATCCCAGGCCTCTGCTTCAAACTCTCTCCCCCTGATACACACAGAGAGGGTTGATTTATCCCTCCCTGATTAAGGCCCCATTCACACGTTTTGCGGACTGCACATCGCCGGCACTCTCATAGAAAATTCCTTCTCTTGTCTATTTTTTTGCGGAACGGAAGTGCTGATCCGCAATTCCGGATCCGGGCGGGACATAGAGTGTCCCCATAGGAATGAATGGGTCTGCAATTCCTTTCCGCAAAATGCGTATCAGAATTGCAGACTTGTGAATGGGGCCTAACCTGGGATTTCCTGAGCTATAGAACAGGTTTGTAATGGACTATGGGTGTGGACTAAGATTCCCAGCCATAAACCATCTCAGATTTCTGTTTCACTGAATACATGCATAGGGATTATCTCTGACTTAAATTTTTGAGGTATAATTTTTGGCTTGCAAAAATGCCATAAAATTCATGCATTGCTTATAACTGTTTTGGGGGTAGCATTTTTTTAACTACACATTTTACTTGCATTTGTTCTGACTTTTTATGTGAATACACCTAAAAAAAAAAGTCACACCAAGACTGCACTGCAATTTGACAAAAAGGACAGAAAATTCCAGAAAATGGTCTTAAAACTTCATTACAAAAAGCTACATGAGCAACTATCTTAAATGTGAAATTAAATAACTCTGAGGGCTTTCTGTTAGTATATGAAAAATCTAAACTAAATTTGTTATACATATTTATAATATTATAAACAATGAAAATGGAATATAAGAAATAACTTCTTTTTCTTTTGAATTTGCCTCATATCATTCCATCGGTTTCAAACTCTTTAACCCTGAGAAGAGCTTTCTTTGCTGCCTTTTATTGGTTTATTGAATAAGTAAAAAGTTAATAACAAATTATGTTTAGAATACCTATAATATACACACAAGTTTTCATGGCTGGAGTAGTGCTATGGAGACAACATTTTGTAACTTGAACTGCACACAGGTTAAATTGTATGTCTACTAGTCTTTGAACATTTGCAGATATGATGTACTACAGATCTGAGATTTAATTGAGTAGCATTCATCAGTCATTATGTATTACAACATACATTTCCAGATCTTCATATCCTGTATGTGGAAATATTAGTGGCAACCAAAAAATATTATCAAAGACAAGTGACAGATTTTGTAGATTGTTTCAAAATAGTTTTGAAAATTGAATTAGATAAAAATGAATAAATGTATATGAAAATGACAGAAGAGCCTCATAGCAGGGCTCAATTGATTAATCTGCAATATAAGAACTTACTGTATACTGATGCAGAGACCCATTCGTTTTTCAAAGACCATGGAAAGCTCTTAAAAACTTATGGTCAAAAGGGAAATACTCAAGGCTAACACTTGAGTGCAGAATACATCTAGATAAGTCAGAGATGGTAGTTCTGGGCTTTTTTTTTTTACTTTAATGACATACTGTAGTTTTTTGTGAAAGGTTATAAATAAGCAACATTTGAAATTACTTTGAACATATGGCTGCAGTGAGCACATTACTACATGCAGAACAAAATCCAGTGTGTAAATGTCCTTGAATGCTTTAGATTTCAGAAAGTTATATGTCAATGGAAAAATATAATTTTTTTATATTCTGGATGTATTGTACATGTAGAAGGTTTGTTCAGGAAAGCTTTCGAAAGACAAATGTTTCAGAAAGGAGCAGTAAGTGTTAGGCCTCTTGCGCACGAACGTGTGATGGCCAGGCCCATGCTGTGGACCCCAAATTGCGGTCCGCAATGCACGGGCACTGACCGTGGGCCAGCCGCATGCCGAGCGTGGAACCATTCACTTGAATGGGGTCCGCGATCTTTCCGTTCCGCAAAAAGATAGAACATGTTCCATATTTTTGCTGTAACGGAAGCATGGAATGGAACCCCACTGAAGCACTCCGTAGTGCTTCCGTTCTGTGGTTCCGTTCTGCAACACATATGCGGATTTGCGGACCTATTCAAGTGAATTGGTCTGCATCTGTGATGTGGAATGCACATGGTCGAATGTGGAATGCCCCGTGTATTGCGGACCCGCCATATGCGGGCAGCAATACGGCCACGGGGGACACGTGGTCGTGTGCAAGAGGCCTTAAGTAGGACATATACAGGATAAATACTGCCTAAACCAACTGGTTAACTTTTTTTCTAGTGCCACTCACAACAGATGCTCTCCTGGTCCAGAGCACAGATGTATGGAGGAATTAAACAGTTGTCACCTGAGTGTTTAGCCGACAGATATCTCATGTGAAGCTTGTTTTAGAATAGTTTGGTTATTTGCTTTTGAAGGGTAAACCTAAAATGTGCTGGCCAACCATTTGTGTATATTCTTCCCAAAGTACATTTTGGATAGCGCAAAAAGAAGGGCCAAACATGAAGTTAATAAACCAACTGCATTTTAGAAAGTACATAATTTATCTCTCTATATATCCTCTTTTTTTTCTTAGAACAGAATATTTATATGAGACCACTGGGTATAAGGAACATTTAAGGCAGTCAAAACCTTTGCAGTCTTCCTGAGCAAATCTGAGGAAAGTTGTAGAGAATTTGTCATCCATTATGTATACATTGTGGGTATTAATCATAGAGGCCGTCAAGCAGTTTGTAGCTGAGGGCATATTTTTGCTTTGCATCATTTAAAAATTCATACCCTGCTCAATACACTACTTGATTTGAACATAATAACAAGTCCATTTCAAATATCAAAATTTCAAGAAACAATGCATTTGTGCTTATAGAAGATAATGCTTCATTTCTGTGAAAAAGCACTTTTATCCGCTACCCTGTAAGAAGTACACCCCTATCACTGGTGTATAAATATCAAACCATAACAATTGGAGATCTACAGATAGAATTTGTGATCTACCAGATACACTCATCAGCTAAACTGTGAATACTTTAATAAGAGTGTGCCTTATAAAGTAAAAATTAACTTTTATTTGGAACCTTTAAAATATTTGTATGGTCACTCTTACACTAAATAATCATTCCCTGTATCTATAAGGCTATCTGAGGTGGGGCCAGGTGAGGTATCCAGGCTTGAGGGGGTCTTGTATTATCACCCTACGGGGGGCTCACTATATCCTGACCCTAAAGCTCACTGGATAGTGTAATCCCTGTGTGGCTGTCGTCGGAGCACCCACCCCGAAAAGGGCGACCCCCAGCCTCTGGAACCTCGGCTCTGTCTAGCTTTCCCTCCGCTTATACCTTGAAGCTCTGAAAGCCCTAATAGTAGTTATCGTATCCGACGCGTTTCGCCACTGTGAAGTGGCTCTTCAGGAATATAAGTTGGTCAGGGGGGGGCCTAGTGCAGTCGCAGCGCTTCCCCCTGATCTGGTTTCTGGCAGTGGCAGAGTAGATAGAGAGTGCCGACTTTAAATACTCACACTGAGCTCTCCCTGATAAACAGTTGGCCAATCTTGGCTTATTTCATCAGAGGGGGGCGTGTGGATTAAACCACAAGCTTCACGCCCAAATACCCTGCGTCAGATCACCACCCTCCGGGGCGGGGGAGCGCCGCTGATGTCACACTGTGAAACAGTGTGCGGCACTCACCACCGCGCCTACCGGAAGTGACCTAATCAGTGGGCGTTCCTATTTCCATGGGGATCTTGAACGCGTCCCCGGCTTTGTTTACCTAACATCTCAAAGTGTGCCGATCATGTCACACGAAGTTCGATCAGGGTACGGTGATACAACCATACTCCGGAGGAGTGATCTCAATCCTCCATCTAACAGCCGCAACGTTCCTGAATGTCGCGAACATCGCTCTATTATGTCGCTGATGCTAATGAGGCACTATAACGGAGACCTCTCTATCTGAAATTACAGCCGCTTATTTACAATTTGCAGGGATTAGTGCAGAAGGGATTTAACCCTATATTAAACTGCACTAACAAACGTGTTAATGATTTGTGTTGTTTTATTAACCGGGCTAATGTCATTGGGTGACGGGCATATTCTGTCCCAACATTACCCGTAACACATCAGGACATTTCAATGTTGTTAGATATAGTCCAACAGGTCTATGTCAGTTACAGTTGTAGTGGATTGACTAACCCATCCTCTAGGGGCATATTACATAGTGGCCATATATATGGTGATCAGATACAGATTCACGGGTTCCCAGATTTTGGACTCACACCTAGCATAGAGATCATTGGTGAGAGGATATGATCCATTACCAAACATTATCGGGTGGGGCATGCCAGGTCATAGGAATGGTTTATAGGACAGATATTCATTAAGTCCCTTTGGTGTAACACTGTCCATCCTATATATCCACTTGGCTTCCGCCCTCAGGATCATTTTGTCCCAATCTCCTCCCCTAGTTGGTTGTGGGACCTGTTGGATGCCAACAAATTTAATGCATCCAATGTCACCATTGTGGCACTGCCAAATATGGCGCGCCACTGCTGTGCCTTTTTTATTTAGGGCATCATTCACATGGTCCCTTATCCTTCGCCTAAATTCCCTCTTAGTCTTGCCCACATAATCCAGTGGGCAGGTACACTGAGCCAGATAGACAACCCCAGTAGTGAGATAGTTAATAAAACCTCTGATGGTGTAACACTTTAGGGTAGCGGAGCAAGTGAATGTTTTAGTTCTCCATATCTGATCACAGGCCACGCAGTTTCCACATTTAAACGTCCCCAGAGGATGTCTAGAAAGCCAATTACCTGGTACCTCCGGGGGTTGAAAGTGACTGTTCACCAATCTATCCCTAAGGCTGCGACCCTTTTTGAAAGTGATTTGTGGATATGGTGCCAAAAAGTCCTCTAGATCGGGATCCGCTTTAAGGATATACCAGTGTCTAGTCAGGATCCTTTTTACCTCTTGATGGGCATTGTCAAATGTGCCAATAACACGGAACATCTTCTGCACATCCCTCAGGAGTACCTTAGGGATCAATAGAGAGTCCCTCTCCTCATTGCAGGCAGTCTCGAAAGCTGTACGTAAAACACCATCTGGGTAGCCCCGATCCCTAAATCTCGTTCTCAAGTCATGGGTTAGTCAATCCACTACAACTGTAACTGACATAGACCTGTTGGACTATATCTAACAACATTGAAATGTCCTGATGTGTTATGGGTAATGTTGGGACAGAATATGCCCGTCACCCAATGACATTAGCCCGGTTAATAAAACAACACAAATCATTAACACGTTTGTTAGTGCAGTTTAATAAAGGGTTAAATCCCTTCTGCACTAATCCCTGCAAATTGTAAATAAGCGGCTGAAATTTGAGATAGAGAGGTCTCCGTTATAGTGCCTCATTAGCATCAGCGACATAATAGAGCGATGTTCGCGACATTCAGGAACGTTGCGGCTGTTAGATGGAGGATTGAGATCACTCCTCCGGAGTATGGTTGTATTACCGTACCCTGATCGAACTTTCTGTGACACGATCGGCACACTTTGAGATGTTAGGTAAACAAAGCCGGGGACGCGTTCAAGATCCCCATGGAAATAGGAACGCCCACTGATTAGGTCACTTCCGGTAGGCGCGGTGGTGAGTGCCGCACACTGTTTCACAGTGTGACATCAGCGGCGCTCCCCCGCCCCGGAGGGTGGTGATCTGACGCAGGGTATTTGGGCGTGAAGCTTGTGGTTTAATCCACACGCCCCCCTCTGATGAAATAAGCCAAGATTGGCCAACTGTTTATCAGGGAGGGCTCAGTGTGAGTATTTAAAGTCGGCACTCTCTATCTACTCTGCCACTGCCAGAAACCAGATCAGGGGGAAGCGCTGCTACTGCACTAGGCCCCCCCCCCTGACCAACTTATATCCCTGAAGAGCTACTTCACAGTGGCGAAACGCGTCGGATACGATAACTACTATTAGGGCTTTCAGAGCTTCAAGGTATAAGCGGAGGGAAAGCTAGACAGAGCCGAGGTTCCAGAGGCTGGGGGTCACCCTTTTCGGGGCGGGTGCTCCGACTACAGCCACACAGGGATTACACTATCCAGTAAGCTTTAGGGTCAGGATATAGTGAGCCCCCCGTAGGGTGATAATACAAGACCCCCTCAAGCCTGGATACCTCACCTGGCCCCACCTCAGATAGCCTTATAGATACAGGGAATAATTATTTAGTGTAAGAGTGACCATACAAATATTTTAAAGGTTCCAAATAAAAGTTAATTTTTACTTTATAAGGCACACTCTTATTATAGTATTCACATGGTGTATAAATAATTTATTTTCAGAGTGAGCACATTATGCTGTGTGAACAAATCTGAGTATGAGCAGCACTGTCCAAAATAAAACTACTAAAACATTGGTATTCCTGAAATTACAATGAAAGCAGAATAGAAATTCTTTGCCTTATACTGCAATAGGAAAGGAGATTTGCAGAGGATTTATACACTCTTCAGTGTTTTCCTCTCTCTAGCACAAATCCGAGGATCAGTCTTAGAAACTGGTATTATATCTCTTTGCAGATGAATGGTTTTCTGACACGAGATATATTTTTCAAGCGTGTTTCAAGTACAAATGCCTGTTGTTCAGAAATGCAATACCTAGGAATTCACTGATGTATTGTTGTCTCTGAAAGGAGACAAAAAAATATAGCTGTTCTTGTTCAAATGGAGCAAGCCAAGTGTAGCACGGGAAAATTTTGCCTTACCAATAATATATATCCTTGCTCATGATACCGTTGACTTATGTTTTGAACTCACATTATTGTTTATTTTCCAGGGGTGAAATTTTTATGCTAAAAGTGCTGGAATGCAGCTTTTGCATATTTTGCCAAGGCAGATTTTTTTTTTTGTATTAGCTATGTTAAGCTACACTATTTATTATGATAGTATGGTGGGCCTTGTACTGCAACTCAATCTATTCAATTTCTGGGTATTGCAGTGAGGAGGCTTCCATGCGATAACAAGCACCTCTGACTTATTGATCGGTGGGGGAATGCCACTGATCATACATAGACAGTACAATCCTGGAAAACCCCTTTAACCGCCAAACTCAGCTCGGGCAGTGGGAAAAGTGCTTAACTGTTCTGCCCAAGCTTGACTCAGGCTCTGGGAAAAGTATTTAATTGTTCTGCCCAAGCTGAGCTCAGGCAGAAAGTGGAGGGAGGAGGGCTGCTTTAGCTGCTGATATCTCCTGAATGGTAGCAGCCAGAAGCATGGAACTGGTCTTGTTTGAAAGCCGGCTTGCATACAAGACCAACATGACAGCATTAGTCCAAGATAAACAGGACATATCACTGTTAGAATTCAGGTCGGGAATAATTGCGGGTAAAACCTACTTTCACTTTCAACTGCATCCTGATTTGGGAACAGTGATATGTTCCCATATACTGAATATATTGCTGACACTGTTTGAAACCTGGAATGCTAGCTTTCAAATAATGCAAAGCCCATATCTCTAGCTGGTACCAAACCAGAGATATGAGCAGCTAAACAAGCCCCCCCCCCCCCTCCCCTTCAGTCTGGAGGAAAATGAGGGAGCAGCTGAAGAGCTGACAAACTGCTGGAGGAACGGAAAATAGGAAAAAATATATAGAAATGTGGTATTATCATCAGCGTACTGACCCAAATAATAAAGCTATATTATTTTTACCACACAGGGAACACTGTAAATAAATTCCACAAAATAATGTAAAAATTGCTGTTTTTTATCTTTTCCCCTACAAATAAAAAAATAAAAGTTATTTAGTACACTATACATTCCCCAAAATGGTTCCTAAAAAAACCTACAACTAATCCCACAAACTAAAAAAAAAACATTTAGAAGTAAAAAGGTAAAAGTTATGACTGCTAGAACACAAAGGGAGAAAATATTATTGGTCCCTAAGGCTAAAATTAATGATGTCACCAAGGGTTAAAAGTCCAATAGTGTCCCCTAAGTTGTGTGGCAACAAGATTTACTGCAGACATACATTAAATATCTACAATAAAAAAGTGACATTTTTGGGAGGGTTTTTCAAATTTTAATGTGACTGTTAGTAGGTTAAATAATATATGCAGGTGGTAGCTGAAACCAATTGTAAATAGCTAGAAGTAAAGTTACCAATAATATACAGGCCACATTCTGACATACTCTTAAAGCTTTCATTCATTTAGATGGACCAAAAATCCTTCTGTAGAACCCTGTAATTTTATGGAGCACCCTATATTGCATCTATGCCATGTCATATAACCAATATCACCAGTTCAGCAATACTGTTATTTTTTTTCAAAAACACATGGAATAATAGAAATTAATAAGAACGTTAATCGGTTTTCTGTCCACTGCTTTTATTGGCTCATGTGGCTGGAGTTTTTCTTTTTTATTATATATATTTTTTATATATATTATATATAATAACAAATATAATATATTATATGTGAATAGAGTATTGGTCATGTTCAAATCAAATGAAATATGTTTCTGCTGGAGTAAACTATCTTTGATACAATGGGTATGGCCAGGTTTATAGGTAGAAGATGTGTTACACCCGAGATTGAAGATCTTCACAACACAAATGCAGGACAATCTTATCCAACATCACTCATAGAACAGCGAGCCAACAATAATTACTCACAGTCCATCCAGAACATAAAGTGTCTCCCGAAACGTTGCGTGGAACGGGATAAGGAAATTCAACGTTCTCCTCATGAGAACTGTTGTATATGATAATTGCAAAAAAAGTAAAAAAGCACTTTATGTACCGTATGGACTGCTAGTAGTTATTGTGATATTGGATAAGATTGTTCTGCATTTTTGTTTTGAAGTGTATTGGAGTGGAGCGGAGTGAGGCTATGCAATGGAATATTTATATGCTCCATGTCCATGTGTGGACTTTGAGTTGTGTGGACTGAAATTGATTGGATCACAAATTGTAGATAAAAACAGCTTCTAAAGAAGATTATTTATTTCTTCTCAAAGTTTTGCTTATTATATTATAGAAAGTAACTTTTAAATCTCACGCCACATTATAAATTAAGCACATCCTCTGGCAGTCCGTGTGGCAGAATATAATCTATGGCAGCTTGGAGCTGCCACAGATTTCTATCTTCATTTGTGCAAGAAAACTGGTGTAAATGAAGATTGATGTGTCAAGCCCTCTGGCCCTTCCCCCTCCCTTCCCTCGCCATACCCTTTTTCAGAAAGTGGCGAGGGCAAAAGTCCTGTTTAAAAAGTTGCAGGGAGATGACAAATATCCCTGTAAGTGTTGTGTTGGTAGTGTTTTTTCATCTAAATCTGCTTTGATTATATTACATTGGAAACACTAAAACTGTTATGTTGCAGATAAAATGCCTGTTATATCAACATTTTAACAACAGAAAGTAGCAAAGTATAGTACACCTTAGTATGTTGGTGGTGCCATAAGGAAACAGCACGAGCTTTGCAGGCTAATGTGTAATGCAGATAAGTATCCAACAGCTCACCATCTGGATGAATATTTTTTCACTCGTTTTATCAATGTAAGTTCAAGTGATTCTTTGGGACCTACATTCCCCTAGACTCCTAGCAGTTCCGTGGCATATAATTGATCTCCTTATCTAGATTGTCTAAATATGTCTGCCATGTCTCTTATGAGAACATCAAGGTTGTAAGAACATTATTTCAAGGAGATAAATAGATTACAGGGACAGCCTTAATGAAAGAAAGAGCTTTAGGGCTAATGTGCTGCTTAGATTTGTTGGTGGACAGTTTTGTCTAGCATGTGAAAGACTTTTAAATGTTGATGTGAAGTACAGTAAACTGTATGGAATTGATTGCAATTTTTAACAAGGCTGTATTAAATTATCTTATGTATAGTCTTTTGTGAACAGCTGAAAACCAGTGACAAGGCAGCTGCTGGAAAAGGAGATAAAAAATAGTTACTCAAATACATTGTACTTTGTTATATATATAAACCTGTGCTAGATGTATGGGTAAGAAAAATGTATTTATATATACATTAATAGTAGGAGTTTTTTCCACTTTTTTTTTTCTTTTTTTATGATTGCATTTGAGTCATTTTGGGCTAAAAACATTTTTTCAATTGATCTTTATTAAGAATTTTTAGAGGTTTATATACTGCATGATTAAACATCAGTCTGTCTGCAGATTGTCACTTTCTGAGTCCCGTCATGTTGCTGTTCTGATGACTCATATGAAGCCTGTATCTCTGATTCCTTTTTTATATATATACCCCCCCCCCTTTTTTTTCACATATATTGTCCCCTTGTTTATGTATATCAAGGTTGTAAGAACATTATTTCAAGAAGATAAATTGGAGATAAATAGATTACAGGGACAGCCTAAATGATACTTCCTTTTACATATGTGGTTTATAATGTAATCTGCCTTCAAAAATGCACATATTTCAGCTAACCCCGCCCCTTAGAACACTCCTCCAGGTTAGCCTCTGGTTCTGACCTGCAAGACTCACGCAGGCGCAATCAAAATGGGGGCGGATGCCTGAGTTTAGAAGACCGGAAGTCACATGTCAATACGGTACATGTCAATGCATTCCAAGGACCGGAAGTAGACTTACTTCCTGGTCTGGAGCGAAGCGGTGATCCTCCTGCTAGTGAGATATTTTTTTTGGCATAGTAACATAGTATATAAGGCCAAAAAAAGACATTTGTCCATCCAGTTCGGCCTGTCATCCTGCTAGTTGATCCAGAGGAAGGCAAAAAAAAAAACCTGTGAGGTAGTAGCCAATTTTCCCGACTTAAGGGGAGTAAAAAAATTCCTTCCTGACTCTATTCAGGCAATCAGAAGTACTCCCTGGATCAACGACCCATCTCTAGTAGCTAAAGCCTGTAATATTATTACACTCCATAAATACATCCAGGCCCCTCTTGAATTTCTTTATTATACTCACCATCACCACCTCCTCAGGCAGAGAGTTCCATAGTATCACTGCTCTTACCGTAAAGAATCCTCTTCTATGTCTGTGCACAAACCTTCTTTCCTCCAGACGCAGAAGATGTCCCCTCGTCACAGTGACAGTCCTGGGGATAAATATATGATGGGAGAGATTTCTGTACTGACCCCTGATATATTTATACATAGTTATTAGATCTCCCCTCAGTCGTCTTTTTTCTAAAGTAAATAACCCTAATTTTGATAATCTTTCAGGGTACTGTAGTTGCCCCATTCCAGTTATTACTTTAGTTGCCCTCCTCTGAACTTTCTCCAGCTCTGCTATGTCCGCCTTGTTCACAGGAGCCCAGAACTGTACACAGTACTCCATATGTGGTCTGACTAGTGATTTGTAAAGTAGTAGGACTATGTTCTCATCACAGGCGTCTTTTACTCATTTATGAAGGGGCAGGTATTACCCCACTGTCCATTATCATTATTGATCTTCCTTCATACATTTTACACATACGATCTGCCCATGAGCACTCCAAAATCAGAAGTGATGTCATCTCCTGGTCCCTCCCCACCATGTGCTCCTTCCAATTGGGTAGTTTACACAGAAAGCTATTTAAAACCATAGGTACTTTGTTCATGTCTTTTATGTTTTTGTGCATATCCATTGCTCCCGAGTAGAGTTGAGCGAACACCTGGATGTTCGGGAAGTTCGGCCAAACTTCCCGAAAATGTTGGGGTTCGGGATCCGAACTCGACCCGAACTTCATCCCGAACTCGAACCCCATTGAAGTCAATGGGGACCCAAACTTTTGGGCATTACAAAGGCTGTAAAATAGACCAGGAAAGGGCTAGAGGGCTGCAAAAGGCAGCAAAATGTAGGTAAATGCCCTGCAAACAAATGTGGATAGAGAAATGAATTAAAATAAAATATATGAAAATTAACCAATATCAATTGGAGAGAGGTACCATAAATTCAGCATAAAATCAGGCTTCATATCACCCACCACTGGAGAAGGCCACTTTCAGTTATTTAGGTTTCAGCACCCAGACAGAGGAGAGAGGTCCCACAGCAAGGAATAAGGCATCATATCACCCACCACTGGAGAAGGCCACTTTCAGTTATTTCGGCCCCAGCACCCAGACAGAGGAGAGAGGTCCCACAGCAAGGAATCATGCGTCATATCACCTACCACTGGAGAAGGCCACTTTCAGTTATTTCGGACCCAGCACCCAGACAGAGGAGAGAGGTCCCACAGCAAGGAATCATGTGTCATATCACCCACCACCGGAGAAGGCCTCTTTCAGTTATTTCGGCCCCACCACCCAGACAGAGGAGAGGTTCATTCAACTTTGGGTTGCACCGCAAGATCATGGTAAAGTTAAAAAAATGAGGATTCAATAAAGAAGTGCCCCGGAGTACAAGAATACATGGTTGAGGAGGGGGCAGTTATAAATATCTATTCTGCACAAGGGAGGCACAGGTCCTGTGGGATCCATGCCTGGTTCATTTTTATGAATGTCAACTTGTCCACGTTGGCTGTGGACAGACGGCTGCGTTTGTCAGTAATGACGCCCCCTGCTGTGCTGAATACACGTTCAGACAAAACGCTGGCCGCCGGGCAGGCCAGCACCTCCAAGGCATAAAATGCTAACTCTGGCCACGTGGACAATTTGGAGACCCAGAAGTTGAATGGGGCCGAACCATCAGTCAGTACGTGGAGGGGTGTGCAGACGTACTGTTCAACCATGTTAGTGAAATGCTGCCTCCTGCTAACACGTTCCGTATCAGGTGGTGGTGCAGTTAGCTGTGGCGTGGAGACAAAACTTTTCCACATTTCTGCCATGCTAATCCTGCCCTCAGAGGAGCTGGCTGTGACACAGCTGTGTTGGCGACCTCTTTCTCCTCCTCTGCCTTCGCCTTGGGCTTCCACCTTTTCCCCTGTGACATTTCGGAATGCTCTCAGGAGCGCCTCTACCAGCGTGAGCTTGTACTCGCGCATCTTCCTATCACGCTCCAGTGCAGGAAGTAAGGTGGGCACATTGTCTTTGTACCGGGGATCCAGCAGGGTGGCAACCCAGTAGTCCGCACACGTTAAAATGTGGGCAACTCTGCTGTCGTTGTGCAGGCACTGCAGCATGTAGTTGCTTATGTGTGCCAGGCTCCCCAGAGGTAAGGACAAGCTGTCCTCTGTGGGAGGCGTATCGTCATCATCCTCCGTATCCCCCCAGCCACGCACCAGTGATGGGCCTGAGCTGTGTCGGGTGCCACCCCGCTGTGAACCTGCTTCATCCTCATCCTCCTCCACCTCCTCCTCATCCTCCTCGTCCTCCAGTAGTGGGCCCTGGCTGGCCACATTTGTACCTGGCCTCTGCTGTTGCAAAAAACCTCCCTCTGAGCCACTTCTAACAGACTGGCCTGAAAGTGCTAAAAATGTCCCCTCATCCTCCTCCTCCTCCTCCTCCTGGGCCACCTCCTCTTCCATCATCGCCCTAAGCGTTTTCTCAAGGAGACATAGAAGTGGTATTGTAACGCTGATAACAGTGTCATCGCCACTGGCCATGTTGGTGGAGTAGTTGAAACTGCGCAACTGGGCACACAGGTCTCGCATGGAGGCCCAATCATTGGTGGTGAAGTGGTGCTGTTCCGCAGTGCGACTGATGCGTGCGTGCTGCGGCTGAAACTCCACTATGGCCTGCTGCTGCTCGCACAGTCTCTCCAGCATGTGCAAGGTGGAGTTCCACCTGGTGGGCACGTCGCATATGAGGCGGTGAGCGGGAAGGCCGAAGTTCCGCTGTAGCCCAGACAGGCGAGCAGCGGCAGGATGTGAACGCCGTAAGCGCGCACAGACGGCCCTCACTTTATGCAGCAGCTCTGACATGTCGGGGTAGTTGTGAATGAACTTCTGCACCACCAAATTCAGCACATGCGCCAGGCAAGGGATGTGCGTCAAACCGGCTAGTTCCAGAGCTGCGACAAGATTTCGCCCATTATCGCACACCACCAGGCTAGGTCTCACCACTGCCTCTTCCTCTGAACTATGAAAGTCAGTCCCACAACCTTCATTCCATGTAGGATCTAGGACCTCATCGTCCCCTGCATTGTCTTCCACACAGTCTTCCTCCCTGACCTGCTGTTCGGTCTGCACACTGCAGAAAGACGCAGCAGTTGGCACCTGTTTTTCGTCATCATCAGAGACGTGCGGACTCCGATGAGGTGGTATTCCCATGTCCTCATCATCAGGAAACATCAGTGGTTGTGCATCAGTGCATTCTAAGTCTTCCACCACTGGGGAAGGGCTAGGTGGATTCCCTTGGGAAACCCTGCCAGCAGAGTTTTCAAACAGCATAAGAGACTGCTGCATAACTTAAGGCTCAGACAGTTTCCCTGATATGCATGGGGGTGATGTGACAGACTGATGGGCTTGGTTTTCAGGTGCCACCTGTGCGCTTTCTGCAGAAGACTGGGTGGGAGATAATGTTGTGAACATGCTGCATCCACTGTCGGCCACCCAATTGACTAGCGCCTGTACCTGCTCAGGCCTTACCATCCTTAGAACGGCATTGGGCCCCACCAAATATCGCTGTAAATTCTGGCGGGTACTGTAACCTGAGGTAGTTGGTTCACTAGGACGTGTGGCTGTGGCAGAATGGCCACGTCCTCTCCCAGCACAAGAGGGTACACTAACACCACCACGACTGCGTCCGCGTCCCTTTCTAGATGTTTTCCTCATTGTTACCGTTCACAAAGCACCACAATAAGAAAAAAAAAAAATTTGGCCCGATGTATTGATTTAAAATTCAGGCCTTTTTTTACAGGCACCTAACACTATCTGCCTATTTATTTATGTAGCGTATTACACTAATCCAGGCACAGCAGTAACAACTGATTTAGGGGAATATCTCTTTTAGGGCTAGTATTTAGGCCCTGGATGAAAGGTATCCTTTTATGGACAGATTTACAATTGGCCTGCAACAGCTGGAACACCAGATTCAGGGTATTGCTATTTTGGCAATTGAATTTCACCCCAGAACAAAATATATGTTTTTACGGACACTATGAAACTTTGCCAGCCACAGCTGAAACCACTGATTTATGGTATTGCTATTTTGGCAATTGAATTTCACCCCAGAACAAAATATATGTTTTTGCGGACACTATGAATCTTGGCCAGACACAGCTGAAACCACTGATTTATGGTATTGCTATTTTGGCAATTGAATTTCACCCCAGAACAAAATATATGTTTTTGCGGACACTCTGAAACTTGGCTTGCAACAGCTGGGACACCAGATTCAGGGTATTGCTATTTTGGCAATTGAATTTCACCCCACAACAAAATATATTTTTTTGAGGACGCTATGAAACTTGGCCTGCAACAGCTGGGACACCAGATTCAGGGTATTGCTATTTTGGCAATTGAATTTCACCCCACCAAAAAATATATGTTTTTTCGGACACTATGAATCTTGGCCAGCCACAGCTAAAACCACAGATTTATGGTATTGCTATTTTGGCAATTGAATTTCACCCCAGAACAAATTATATGTTTTTGCGGACACTATGAAACTTGGCCTGCAACAGCTGGGACACCAGATTCAGGGTATTGCTATTTTGGCAATTGAATTTCACCCCAGAACAAAATATATGTTTTTGCGGACACTATGAAACTTGGCCTGCAACAGCTGGGACACCAGATTCAGGGTATTGCTATTTTGGCAATTGAATTTCACCCCACAACAAAATATATGTTTTTGCGGACACTATGAATCTTGGCCAGCCACAGCTGAAACCACTGATTTATGGTATTGCTATTTTGGCAATTGAATTTCACCCCAGAACAAAATATATGTTTTTACGGACACTATGAAACTTGGCCTGCAACAGCTGGGACACCAGATTCAGGGTATTGCTATTTTGGCAATTGAATTTCACCCCAGAACAAAATATATGTTTTTGCGGACACTATGAATCTTGGCCAGCCACAGCTGAAACCACTGATTTATGGTATTGCTATTTTGGCAATTGAATTTCACCCCAGAACAAAATATATGTTTTTGCGGACACTTTGAAACTTGGCCTGCAACAGCTGGGACACCAGATTCAGGGTATTGCTATTTTGGCAATTGAATTTAACCCCAGAACAAAATATATGTTTTGGCGGACACTATTATACTTTGCCAGCCACAGCTGAAACCACTGATTTATGGTATTGCTATTTTGCCAATTGAATTTCACCACAGAACATAATCTATCCTTTGCCAGACAGCAGATAGTATTATACTTGGCTAGCCAAAGCTGGAACACCAGATTTAGGGGATTAGTATTTGGGCAATTGTATTTAACCCCTTAATAAAATATAGAAATTGCTATCCTGAGTTTCTAGGGGTGACAATTAGCAAAGCCAAGCCCGTGATGTAGGATATAGCAAAAAAAAAAATAGTATTGATGGATTGATGAACTTGGTGGCAGCTTGTTCTGGTGCACCACAAGTCACAAAATGGCCGCCGATCACCCCAGAAAATAAGTGACAGAAAAACGCTCTGTGCAGCCTAAAAACCAGTGAGCAATTAACTAGCAGAAGTTGAATGATTCACAGCTGTAGATCGATCCGTTCATTAGGTGCTGTTGTCTGACTTTTCCCTGCCTAATCTCGCCGTCACAGAAGCTGCGTCCTCTCCCTACACTAATCAGAGCAGTGTGGCGTGCGGCGCTACGTGACTCCAGCTTAAATAGAGGCTGGGTCATATGCTGCACTTGGCCAATCACAGCCATGCCATTAGTAGGCATGGCTGTGATGGGCTCTTAGGGCAAGAAGTAAAATGCTAGCTGATTGGCTGCTGTGCAGCCCTTCAGAAAGCTGGAAGTAATCGCTGAACAACGAACCCGAACCCGAACTTTTTTGAAAATGTCCGGGTTTGGGTCCGTGTCCCGGACACCCCAAAATTCGGTACGAACCCGATCTATGCTCGAACTGTTCGCTCAACACTAATAATAGGGTTTAAAAAGGGCCTATCACCACTCCTAACATCCTGTTTTAATAGCTACATGTGTTCCCCAAGTAATAACGATTCTGGAGCATCTATTTGTATGGCTCTATGTTGTGCCATGCCCTTATTATTTCTTCTAGAGGTTATGAATGAATTGGTAGCAGTGTGCAGTAAAGGTACAAAATGGTTAACCAGTTAGGTAGGTGTCTCCACACAGTTTAACTCTATCCAGTCAGTGCTGCCATTGTCAGACCGTGCAGGTACTCACACCCAACTGGTTACTACCCCTGTGTACCCTTACTGCACGGTATAACCTGGCACTATTCTAAGTCAGGTCACAGTGCAATTCAACAGGAAGAACCTGCTGGATCTCACGAGAGATGTTGCTGCCTGGAGCTTATGATTGTTGGTCTGATTTGGAGGTCTGATTAGAGGTCTGATGAAGATTGTGGGTGTGATAAAGAAATGGAGGTATGATCTGATGAAGATTGGGTGTCTGATGAAGACTGGGGATCTGATCTGAGCTGTGAGAAAGATTGAGGGGCTGATCTGAGGTCTGATGAAAATTGGGGGACTGATCTGAGATCAGATTTTTTTTTTTTCTTATTTAGCTCTGCACAAGGATTTGTGTGGTGCCACACAAGGATTTAGAAAAATCTGCTTTGGAGCACACTTGCATTGCCTGTAGGAAAGGGCATGAATTTCCATTAGCAGCCTTCACAATTGCACTATGTTTTACTAATAGAATTATATACTACTTATTGGACACTTATAGGAATAGAGAAGTTTTGTGGCCGTATGAAAATCTTTACATCCATACAATTTTGAATGCATTGTTCATTATCATATATAGTAACATTTTGCAAGGCTAAAAAAGACTTATGTCCATCCAGTTTAGAAAATTACCCTTCAAAGTTGATCCAGAGAAAGATAAAAAAAAACATGAGGTGGAAGATAATTTTTATTATCTTAGGGTGAAAAAATATCCTGTATAATGTACATTTCATCAGAAAAATGATTGTTTGATATAATACCAACGTACTCCCCATGAAAGTTTTATAGGAGTTGGGTAAATGCATAGCACAGTGGATATCCTGGTTATTGCAGAACCTTATTGTAAAGCTAAAAGTAGAGAGAGGAGACCAAAGCAGGGGAAGAGAGATAAAGGGTTGGACAGGTAGCACAGAGATGTAACTCTGTTCCATCATCTGTCATGTAGGGGGTCCTACACAGTCCACTTGATATCAGATTCTACCAATATACTGTATATTATGGCTATATAGTTATATCACAAAACAGTGATAATGCAGACATTCTACTCTTACATCAGTGCATTCAACATTTAACTGACCAGATTCCTTTTTACAGGTAACACAAGAAGTCGATTTCTAAACAAACCATTATTCTAGATAAAACAAGCCAGAAGATTTTCATATACTATGTAATACCACTGTATTATTTGATATTCTTGATAAGATTGCCATATTTATATTGCAGAGAGAAAGAAATACTTATGCCCTTCACCTTAGGTGATGTTTGCTGCATAAGAAATTATCCCAAAAACTTTGATAAGAGAAAAGTTGTAAAAATAAATACCTTATCAGGACATGTCGCTTTCGCTTCTGGCACTCTACATAAGGCAGTTCAATGAATTAAGGTCAGAATTGTGCTAGAACCTGATACTTATTTCACAGGCATTTTCTTATTTTATATGTTTGGAAAATGTAAATAGGAGGATGTGATTGCATGATACTGATGCATTTTTTATACCCTCTACAAGAACATAACTTAAATCACCCCAAGGTAACAACCGAGCAGACACTTTAATGCAAATATTCAGCATTAACTCTGGCAAGTATATTCATAGTTTTAATAACGCTTGCCCGATGAAAGACTTCTTAGCAACATTAAATGAGAGAGTTTTCTGCAAAACTTGTGCTGACTCCTGATAAATGGTGACATGGCAAAACTAATATTGTGAAAAAATGCATATTATAAAAAAAAAATAAACAGTGGTAAGGATTTAGAATTGTATTTTAAATATAAAAATACAGATATTGTAGTTCCAAGCAAAAAAAAAGAAAAAAGGAAAAATGACCCCAAATTTTGTTTCTAAGATTGTGAAAGCTGTAAGATTTATAAATTTATTTGCAGGAAGAC
This sequence comes from Bufotes viridis, assembly GCA_033119425.1. NCBI lineage: Eukaryota > Metazoa > Chordata > Amphibia > Anura > Bufonidae > Bufotes > Bufotes viridis. Next base: position 332,761,257 of record CM065590.1, on the reverse strand, counting down.
ATAGGAGAGGAAGAGGAAATAGAGATGCTCAACAGGAAAGAATGGAAAATTTATGCCTTGTGTAATTAGAGTTTATTTCTAACCAAGAAGACTAGATATGAGCGAATTTCTCAAAAAATCGATTTGACCGGTTTAACGAATTTTTTGAAAAAAATTTGGTTCGATCTGAATTTATTCACGGCAAATCGTGTTAAAAAACAGCTATTTCCTGGCTGCAGAGAGCCTTTATAGTGGTGTAGAACACTGTGCCTTGCAGTAACACGCATAGGGAGTCTGCTGTGGTAGTAAAACAAAACTGTGAGTCAGTATGACATGCAGATGACAGGCGTCGCTCTTAGAATCACTGCACACTTCACTTATTTGGGCAGTTATGGGGCCAAAACTGACCAAATAACTCAAGTGTGAACTCAGTCTTACATGTCAACGTTAGCGTCAAGATAAAGCACACTCCTTTTACACCGTCGGCAGCTTATTCAACATAGATGTCTACAGAACCTGTTCTATTAAACTGTTATAAAAGTAGACCCCCCCTGGCAGAGTGGAGATGATGTCAGCAGTAAGTTTGTGTTGACGTCACTGATTATTTCCTCGGTCAGCATTTGGTCAGTAATCCATTATTATTGATAAAGCCCAAAAAAACAGGAGTCCGGCTAAACAGAGATGACACGTGAATGAAATATTTGCATGTCTTCTGTGTTTTGTACCCACTCCTGTTTTTAGCTACCAAGTCATAAGCCAAGTCTGATGCAAAATAGGGACCATGTCTTGCAGGCCTTACAGCTGTTATATAGACAGGATCTGTTGTGCGTCTCATTTTTCTTCCATCTGACAGATTAGAAGAAGGGTCAAATAAATGATGAGGTCAGCCAGGCCGAAATGCAAAATAGTGGCTTAGTCATGAAGTGAGGAGGGTGGGAACAGCATTAGAAGTCCACAAAGTGGCCCTATGACATAGTGGTGAGGTAGAGGCAGCATAAGGAGACCACAGAGTGGCCCAATGACAGTGTGGAGGTGGCAGCAGCATCAGGAGGCCACAGAGTGGCACAGTGACAGTGTAGAGGTGGCAGCAGCATCAGGAGGCCACAGAGTGACAAGGTGACATAGTGTGGACGTGGCAGCAGCATCAGGAGACCACATAGTGGCTAGTTGACATAGTGTGGAGGTGGTAGCAGCATCAGGAGACCACAGAGTGGCAACGTGACATAGTGTGGAGGTAGCAGCAGTATCAGGATACCACAGAGTGCCAAGGTGACATATTGTGGAGGTGGCGGCAGCAGCATCAGGAGGAGGCATCAGGAAACCAAAGAGTGGCAAGATGACATAGTGTGGAGGTGGCAGCAGCATCAGGAGACTATAGAGTGTCAAGGTGACATAGTGTGGAGGTGGAAGCAGCATCAGGAGACCACAGAGTGGCAATGTGACAGTGTGGAAGTGGCAGCAGCATCAGGAGACCACAGAGTGGCAACGTGACATAGTGTAGAGGTAGCAGCAGCATCAGGATACCACAGAGTGCCAAGGTGACATAGTGTGGAGGTGGTAGCAGCATCAGGAGATCACAGAGTGACAAGTTGACAGAGTGGGGAGGTAGGTGGCAATACTATTACCAGCTGAAGATGGTGGGTGAAAGAAGGAGCAATTGGCATCAGATGTGTGGCATCAGGCGGGTGGCAGCATCGGAATAGTAGCTGAGGCAATTAGCCAGAAGAAACTGGTCTCTTTTGTCAAAGTGTTGGTGTGGCACCATGGATGATCTAGTCTGATGCATCAGGCATTGGTGGGTGGAAATCCTGGCTTAGCCACGCCTGATTCATCTTGACAAAGGTCAGTCTCTCCACATTTTGGGTGGACAGGTGAGTTCTTCTTGGAGTAACTATGGCCCCCGCTGCACTAAACACCCACACTATGAGACGGGCAGGACAGCTATTCTAGGGCAAACTTTGGCAGTTATGCCCACAAATCCAGTTTGGCTGCCCATTAGTCCAGTGGATCTTCAATGTGGGGTGGCAGGGTGCTGTCCAAGTATGCCACCACCTGCTGGTTTAGGTCCTGCTCCAGGTCTAGCTGCTGCTGGTGAATATTTTCTTCCCCAAGCGGGTGAAGAAAGCTGCTCATCAGCGACTCTAGGCTCAAGTTGCTGCTGATTGAGCAAGAACTGCTCCTACACCCCCACCCCCACCCTGCCACAGCAACCATGGCAGAGGAACGTGAGCACAGAGGGCCCGCCCCCAAGTCAGACCAGCGAGAGGATAGACGATGGCGCAGATAGGCAGCGGCCAGCTAACTATATAGGATTTCTCTATAGTAGTTCAGTTTGTCCTCAGCGGGTGTAAAAAAGTCCCCCATTTTGGACCGGTAGCGAGGGTCCAACAAGGTAGAGAGCCAGAAGTCATCTATTTGCCGAATGGTGACAATTTGGCTGTCTATACGCAAGCAAGTGAGCATGCATCAAGCCATTTGTGCAAGTGACTCGGAGGGACTCCTCGCCTCCATCTCTACTGCATACTGCAACAGTGTGGCTGGGTCGTCTGCCTCATCTTCTTCATCTCTCTGTAGCTCCTCTAGCTGCTCCTGCTCCTCCTGTCCTGTCACTTGTGTAGAAAAACCACCTATTTCACTATACTTTGCTTGTGTTCCAATGTCCTCGCCCTCCTCCAGTTCAGCCCCCACAGGGCTCATGTGGCCATGAGATCTAGGCCCCACTTCTCCAGTCCCCAGACTAGCCAGATTTACTAGCATCTGTTCCAGGACATGAAGCAGTGGGATGACGTTGCTCATCCCATAGTACTGGCAAATGACAATTAACATATCCTCCTCAAAGGGCCTAAGCAAATGGCAGGTGTCACGCATGAGCTGCCACTGGCTGACATCGTAGTTACACAGGGGGAGTACTCTTATTCACTGCCTTTCTCTGTTCGTATAGTCGGTCCACTATATGGAGGGTGGAATTCCAATGGGTGGAAACGTTGCATATCAGCCTATGTTGGGGGATGTCGTTCTGCTGCTGCAGCTCAATGAGGGTGTGCTGTGCGGTGTACGAGTGGCTGAATTGCATGAAAAGTTTCCTGGCCATTTTTAGGATGTTTTGCAGATGGGTGAAAGACTTCAGGAACCGCTTGACAACCAGATTAAACACGTGTGCATGCAGGGTGCATGGCTCAGCATTCCTTGACGCAGGACCGACACCATGTCCTTACCCTTGTCGGTCACCATGGTTCCAATTTTTAGTTGACGTGGAGAAATCAGGATTCGATTTCTTGATGAAGAACACGGAGCGGTTCCTCCTCGTGCGACTCCGTTCTCCCAGGCTAACAAGCTCCAGAACAACGTTACACTGCCGTGCCCTGCACATGTGGTATGCTGGAGGGGCACTGTGAATTGTCCCTGCAGTGGAGGCTGAGGACACGGAGGATGAGGAGGCAGAGGCGGACATTGTCGCAGGACCAACGGCGTGAGAACGTGGAGGCGGAAGCGGCGTCACCTGCCCAAGTTGCTGGTGTGGCTGTGCAGGAACCACATTCACCCAGTGGGCTTAAAGGACATGTATTATCCCTGACCATAGTTACAGCTCCACACGTCGGCGCTGCCTTGCACTTTGGCAGACACCGACAGACTCAAGGACTGGCCCAAATTCTGTTCTACATACATGTGCAGGGCTGGTACTGCCTTTTTGGCATAGAAATGACGGCTTGGAACTCTCCACCTCGGCTCGGCACAAGCCATCAGTTCTCTAAAAGGTGCAGAGTCCACCACTTGGAAAGGGAGGGAATGCAGCACCAGCACATTCAGCTTCTGCGCCGTTGGATGAGTGCACGCATACTGTTGTCTCTTGGCAATCGCTTTAGTGATCGATTGCTGACGGAATGACTAATGAGGAATAGAAGGAGGAGCAGGAGCATCAGGACCAGCAGATAATGGGAAGGAAAGACGGCTCCCTTCAGCTGAAGTGGTGGAGCCTTAACTGCCTGAAATCGGGTGCGTGCCACTGGGTGATGCAGCGGTTGCTGTGGCAGGCTGGACAAACACATCGGAGCCACGGTTCTCCCAGACTACTTTATGGTGATGCTGCATATGTTGACACAGGGCCATGGTGCCTGCATTGGCACCCTGGCCATGCTTTACCTTCTTCACACAGATTCTACAAATGGCCATGTTCACCTCCTCCGGCGGCTTAAGAAAAAACTGCACCACCGCCAAGTAGGTGATTTTGCCCCCAACACTCCGCACTGACTAACTGCTACCGCTGCTGCTTCCGTGAACCCCTGCCCCACTACTTTCCTGGCAGGTAGGCTCCAGCGAAATGGGTGGTCTACCCTGGGCACGCTTGGCTCCTGGCCTCCTACTGATGCCACCCTGCTGTCTCCTGGCCACACTAGCGACCTGCTGGCTCCGCCGCTGCCTTATGGGCAAGTTGCCACCCTTTTCTCCCGATGATGATGAAGCCCCTAATTCACCCGGCTCCCAAGTGTGATCAGCTACATCATCATCATCGAGTACTGTCTGCACATCACTGATGTCCTCCTCAAAAGTCTCTGGGTCAGGAGCCTGACCACTCGCAACACCAGCTCCCTTGCCACTCTCCTCATCACTACTTGCCTGCCGACCAGAGGAAGTGGCGGATGTCTTCTCCGCATCTTGGCTGGCCAGTAGCTGCTGACTGTCCTCGAAAAGCTCGTCCTCACTGAGAAGCCCACAGCATATAATAATTATCTGGCTGATGGAACAGAAAAGGAAAAAATGCAGGTTGAGGACAGGTGAGGGCACAGGGCCTGCTTCCGGGCCATGCCAACTAAGGGTTGTGTCTGAGAAACCCACTGACTCTTGGCTGGGGGTGTCTGATGTCACTTGGGAAGAAGTGGATGACCAAGTCAACCATTCAAGAACCACTGGGTTGCTGGTCAAGTCACAACCGCTAGATGACACCAGGAGCTTAGGCCTCTCTCTGTGACTCCTGCTACCACGCCCCCTTGCTCTGCTGTGGCCTGTCCCTGCGCAGAAACATTTAGGCCTTTTCCACTGACCTGTGCAGGGCCTGGCACTTCTCTGTATGATATACTGTTAGAGCAAATAAATAAATAAAAAGTAAATTTAAACACCCCAAAATAGTCTGTAATTTTCTCACTTTACCACACAACGGCTAATAAGCCTTTTTTTCCCACTAATACACGCAAAAAGGACTTTAGAATATATACGTGTAAGTGCACCTCTAAACGGCAAATATATATTTTTTTGCCACTAATACACGCCAAAAAGGGCTTTAGAACATATAACTGCACCGCTGAATGGCAAATAATATATATTTTATTGCCACTAGTACATGCCAAAAAGGGCTTTAGAACATATAACTGCACCGCTAACTGGCAAATATATATTTTTGCCACTAATACATGCCAAAAAGAGCTGTCATTTTCTCACTTCACCACACAACTGCAAATACTTTTTTTTGTGCCACTAATACACGCCAAAAAGGGCTTTAAGACATTTAACTGCACCACTGAACGGCAAATATATATATATTTTTGGTGCCACTAATACATGCCAAAAAGGGCTTTAGAACATATAACTGCACTGCTGATTGGCAAATAATACATTTTTTTTGCCACAAGTACACACCAAAAAGGGCTGTAATTTTCTCACTTCACCACACAAAGGCAAATACTTTTTTTGTGCAACTAATAAATGGAAAAAAGGGCTTTAGAACATATAACTGCACCGCTGAATGGCAAATAATATGTATATTTTTTGTCACTAATACATGCCAAAATGGGCTTTAGAACATATAACTGTGTGGGGGCGGAGCCAGCGCCGACAGTGGATGGCTGACTGAGACTGCTGCTCCGTGTATAACATCACCCTATCTGCTTGTCCCCACTGCTTGTCGATCCCATTATGGTGAAAATCGGAGAATCTAAACCTTTTGACACCTGAGGACAACAGAGGATGGTGTCCGGTGTAGGTGACATAGATTAATTCATCAAAAAAGCTGCTTACATAGCTCGCGACAACAAGATGCCACCGATATCACTGCGTGCTTCAGGCCGCCCACAGACGGAGCTTCTGGACACTGCACATGGAGGTGAGGAGGAACCCGACTGCCTTCCTATCTCTCGCTCCTACCTAAAAGAAACGCTGGCCTCCTCCCTGGCTTTAGCGTTTGAACCCCTGAGCACTGAGCTGGCTGCAATAAAGCAGGATGTCTGGCATATTGGGAAAAGGGTTGAATCCCTGGAATACTCCCATACAGCCATTATTCACCACCAAACAGCGGTCTCCCAACACCTCGGCTCTATTCAGTCTACTTTAAACTCCTTATACTTTGCCCTGAAGGACCAGGAGAATAGTGGGAGGTGTAAAAACTTGCGTTTCCGCTGCATACCGGAATCGGTGGCCGCAAGTGATATCCCTCACACTGCTACCCAGATCTGCCTGTCTCTCCTAGGACTCAGCCCATGAAGTGATTTTAGAAAGGGCTCATAGGGCTCTGAATCCTAAATCTGCCACTGCTGTCCCACCAAGGGATGTAATTTGCAAATTCTTGAGCTTCCCCGTGAAAGAGGCCATCTTAACTAAAGCGCTGCAGACCAGTTAACTGATTTGGGATGGTCATGATATTTCCATCTTTCCAGACCTGGCTCAGTCGACCTTGAAAAAAAGGAGAGCCCTGAAGCCCCTGACGGACTGGCTCAGGTCACATAATACTCCATACTGATGGGTGTTCCCTTTTGGATTCTCATTTGTGCATGCTGGTCGCAGAATGTCTGTCTTCACGTTCATGGACTTGGTCCCAGTATACGAACACCTGGACATCAATCCACTGGATATTCAAAACTGAGATCCCATCCAATACTTATCATATCTCCCAGAACTACAATCTATGGAACCTTGTGAAAGACAACGCACCCCAAAATCCCGCAAGAACAAGAGAAGTGCCTTGAGCTCTACCCCCAGAAGACTTCCCATGGGAGAGTGATATAATCCTACTTCTGTGCTCTTTTGTATACCTTCCTTACTCTGGCTAGCTAAGCCTTTATCCATCCTTTAGCAATGTACTACTTGCTGTCTTCTTCTGTTGTTTACTCTATACACTCTGACCCTCTGGGTTTCCACCTGGATCTCTCTCCTGTAAAAGGGTGAAACTACATGTCATAATTACTCCCCCACTGACTATAACGTCCACTCACTGTGCAATTGCGCTATTGTTACTTCTTATTCCAATGTCAAACTGTTATTTTTGGTTGTTCTTTGTTCTCACTACATTGTGTTTAAGTAGATGTCTTCTTGCCTGTTTAGTCATATCCCAAATATCACAGGGTCCACTAGCCACCTCCATAAACCTCACTTATATTACTATCACTATGACATTTAAGGTGTACCATTCAGACCCTCTGATATTAATCATTGCCTTGATCACTTCCCAAACTAGAGCAAGATGACTGATATTTGTGTAGCATCATTTTATGTAAAGGGCTTTAATACTCCTTCCAAAAAATGCCAAAGTTTCTCTCTCTCGAAAAAGAAAAATTGCTCCGTTCTCCTATTGCAGGAAACACATTTTTAATTTAACCGCTATCCGGATCTCTCTCGCTCTAGTTTTCCTCTGTGGTATCACTGTGGATCAAACTCCTCCACTTCCAGGGGGGTCAACATAGGCTTTAGTAAGATAACACTTTTTCACTATAGTACCCTCTTCCAGGATGCCAATGGAAGATACTAAATGGTGAAAGGTTTCATAGGCAATTATATATACACATTTATCAATATCTATGCACCTAATAATAACCAGACAACATTGTTCAATGACCTCTTCCCGATCATTGAAACCTTCAAAGAAGGATTAGTCATCATGGGATGAGACTTCAAGGTTACATTGGAGCCCTCAATTGACTCCTCCTCCCAGAGGCCAGCCTTGTCACAGAGAGCCCTTAGTTCCTTACGTAAAAAAATACATAAATCACAGTTAGTGGATATTTGGAGAACCTTAAATCTAACTGAGAGGGATTATACCTTCTTTTCAAATGTGTATGGTACATACCAAAGACTGGACTATGTAGTTATCTCCAGAGAACACCTCCAGTTCTGCTCAAATCGACTCTATACATTTGTCAGATCATTCTCCAGTCTTGGTGCATATCACTCCACCACATATACCCCCAGGAGCATTCAAATGGAGGCTTAATGAACAGCTGATCTCATCAACTGAACTCAAAGATAAGGTTCAGAAACTTCTAGATGACTTCTTCACACTGAACTCCCTCCCAGTACCTCCCCTCACATTCTACGGGATATCCGTAAGGCTTACATGCGCAGTCAATTCATTAGCTTGGGGTCTCATGTTAAAAAGCAGAGAATGTATCGCATAGATTCTCTCTTGTCGGAGTTTCAGAAACTTGAAACAATGCACAAAAAAATCCCTCTCTGATCTACAGGCTAAATGCATTATGCGCTGAGTAAAAAACCCACCTAAACTTTACATCGGCTAAATTCTTTCTCTATTGGGCTCCTGTGAACAAGGCAGACATAGCAGAGCTGGAGAAAGTTCAGAGGAGGGCAACTAAAGTAATAACTGGAATGGGGCAACTACAGTACCCTGAAAGATTATCAAAATTAGGGTTATGTACTTTAGAAAAAAGACGACTGAGGGGAGATCTAATAACTATGTATAAATATATCAGGGGTCAGTGCAGAGATCTCTCCCATCATCTATTTATCCCCAGGACTGTGACGAGGGGACATCCTCTGTGTCTGGAGGAAAGAAGGTTTGTACATTAACATTGAAGAGGATTCTTTATGGTAAGAGCAGTGAGACTATGGAACTCTCTGCCTGAGGAGGTGGTGATGGTGAGTACAATAAAGGAATTCAAGAGGGGCCTGTATGTATTTCTAAAGTGTAATAATATTACAGGCCACAGCTACTAGAGATGGGTTGTTGATCCAGGGAGTTCTTCTGATTGCCTGATTGGAGTCGGCAAGGAATTTTGTATTCCCCTTAAGTGGGGAAAATTGGCTTTTACCTCACAGGGTTTTTTTTTTTACCTTCCTCTGGATCAACTAGCAGGATGACAGGCTGAACTGGATGGACAGATGTCTTTTTTCGGCCTTATGTACTATGTTACTATGTTATTCACAATAAAAATATTTTGCTCATGGAGATAAAGCATCAAAATTCATAATGACTAGAATTAAACAAAGACGTGCACACAACCACAACTGTAAAATCTTTGTAAAAGCCAGGTGGCGATATTGCGTTATCAACTAAAGATACAGCTCTCCAATTTCAGACTTTCTACCACTCACTATACAACATTCCCCAATCGAGACTGGGAGGGAATGCTCCGTCCCAACTAGATTCCATCAACCTATTTCTCCAATCTGTAACACTCCCCAAATTAGATGCCTCCCAGAGAGACATACTAGGTGCTCCCTTCACGCCTGACGAACTAACAGTAGCTATTAACCAACTTCCTAAGGGGAAAGACTCTGGCCTGATGGCCTTCTGGCCCTTTACTACCATACATTTAGGTAATCTCTTCTCCCACGCTTACTGGCTTTCTGCAATCAATCTTTCCAGGGTTCCCCCCTAACTCCTGATATGACAAAAGCCCATATCTCTATCATTCCTAAAGAGGGAAAGGACTTTACCTACTGTTCTAACTACCGCCCTATCTCTTTTTTGAACTTGGACCTTAAACTTTTGGCTAAAAATGATGGCTAACCGCCCCTCCCCACTTCCACCTTCACAAATTCATAGAGATCAGACGGGCTTTGTCCTAGGCAGAGAGGGCAAGGATAATTCAGCTAGGATTTTTAATGCCCTGTTCCACACTAAAAAACATATGCTTCCATAAGTCCTTTTCAGCACTGACGCTGAAAAGGACTTCAATAGGGTCAGTTGGGATTTTATGCACCTCACCCTAGTTAAGCTGGACCTCCCTGACACTTTTATACAGGCTATTTTTTTCAATGTACCTTAATGCCTTGGCGTCGATGCGGGTGAATGAAACCATATCACTCTCTTTTCCTATCACCAATGGGACAAGACAGGGTTGCCCACTCTCCCCTCTGATCTTTGTGATGATCATGGAACCATTGCTCCAATCCATCCGCCAGGACAGCAGAATTGGGGGTATCAAACTAGGCAACCAGGAACACAAAGTTGCGTAATTTGCCGATGATCTCTTAATCCTGACAACTAACCCCGTAACTTTCCTACCCTGCATTTATCATCTGTTAGAACAGTTCAGTCCCTTGTCTAATTTCAAAATTAATATGAAAAAGTCACATGTCCTATCAATTGGACTAAAGGCATTGACTAAAGCAGAATTAGCTGCACAATCCCCTTTCAACTGGAATACTCCCTACATAACTTATTTGGGAATCAAGATTGGCCCTGACCTCCGAACCCTTTTACCATTTAAACTATACTCCATTGCTTCAATCCATAAAAGAACAATTGGCCACCATGCACTTTCCAATGCTATCTTGATTTGGACGCAAAAACATGGTCACCTCTTTACCCAGACTGAACTATTTATTGCAGGTGTTACGTCTCCCTGTCCCTACCTCCTTTTTTATGACCCTTTCTAAACATATCCACACCTTTCTATGGGATAAAAAAAAGGCTCGTCTGGCCTTCTCTATCTTTCAAAGGCCTAGAGCATTTGGAGGTATAGGTCTCCCTGACACCTCACTTTATAATACAGCGATACTACTATCTAGAGCCATAGATTGATTCACACAGACGCCCCACAAGTCATGGATAGAGATGGAGGCCTCTTTACTCCACTCGTCCTTTAGAACTTTACTGATCGGCACCCAGACCGATCTCATGAGCTCGAAAAATGCTAGCCCTACAATTAGTGCTACCCTTGGCCTCGGGTATTCCACTTCCTTCCCCCTTGATACAGGTGAGAGATCTAATTGGATTTGCGCCAATCGAACTGAGACAAAGTCTCCCGGCCTCGATCCGTAAATCAAGAACTCTTGTTCTCTCTCTATTCAATGACGAGGGCGAGGTTATAGACAGAGATTCTATCCATTCTCTACTCCCTGACACAAAACCATTTCTCTCCTTGATATATTTTCTCCGCTCATGCATTGCCAAACACATCCCTCCCCAAGCTCCGCTCAGGCCCCTTACATGGTTTGAAGGCCTGTTCAGTTCCCAAGCCCCCCCCCCCCCAAAGAAGCCAATATAGCAACTATATAAAAGACTCAATTCCCCTATTCTCATGCCAAAACCAGCCTTTATTGGCTATTGGGAAAGACAAATGGGTATTTTGCTCTCCCCGGGAGACATGTCCAGTTTTTTTATAGAGCCCCACACCTCTTCCAGATGCGTGAGAATACAGGAAGACAGATATAAAATCCTCACAAGATGGTACAAAACTCCTGATGTTACATGTAGATATGATGTAACGAGATCAGATGTTCGCTGGCGGTGTGGGGAGCGGAGAGGCACTTTCTACCGTGTCTGGTGGTCCTGCCCACAAATTCATAAATGGTGGATGGAAATTTTTAAGACTGTTGATCTGGTATGCAAAACATCGTTCTTACCTTTGGCCCAGCTAGCTCTTCTAAACCCCCTTTCCATACCGCCTGCAGGATTCCTTCTCTATTTAACAAATTGTTGATTGCGGCCCTTATACACTCCACAAAAGGCTTTAGAACACATAAAATCTAACTGCACCGCTGAACGACAAATAATATATAAAAAGGGCTTTAGAACATATAACTAGTGTTGAACGTGAATATTCACATTGAGAATTTTTATCGCGAATATCGGTACTTTGAGAATTCGCGAATATTTCGAATATATTGATATATATTCGTAATTTTAAAAGTTTGCTTTTTTTTCACAGTACACATGATCCTTCCCCGATTGTAGCTTGTGGGCCAATGTGAAGGCTGCAATATCTCTGTCAGAGCTTTGCAACATCCCTAGCAACCAATAGGAAAGTTGCCTACCCCTTACTATAAAGAAAATCCCCAGCAGCCATTTTGTGCTGTTTCATGCAGTAGTGAGAGAAAGAGAGGAGCGTGATAATTGTGCTGTGCTGAATTGCTGTTTTATAATACTTCTGATACCTCATATATAATCCAGATAGTTAGTGGTAGATAGTGTAGGTTAGTTAGGAAATAGGTTATCTGATTAGGTTCCAGTGTAGGGTGTTAGGTACATTAGTTAATTTAGTAATATATATAATCCAGATAGTTAGTGGTAAATAGTGTAGGTTAGTGTAGCTGATCCAGTGTAGGGTGTTAGGTACATTAGTTAGTTAGCTCAGTCATAGATTTAATCCAGATAGTTAGTGTGAGATAGTGTAGGTTAGTTAGTTAATAGTGTAGCTGATAGGGACCCGTGCACGGTGTAGTGTAGGTTAGATAGAGATATAGTATAGTTTAGTGTAGTCTTTTGCTGTCTGTTTAGTCTGTGGAAAAAAAAAATGCTGTGTTTTAGGGTTTTGTGCGCTAGGATTGTCTGCGTCTTTTGTCTGTGAAGAAAAAAAAAAGTATTTGCTTGTCTTACTGTTTAGGGTTTCTTTTACTAGGGATGGCTTATTGCCTGCGTCCTTTGTCTGTGAAAAAAACTAAAAAAAAAAAAAAAAAAGTCTTCGTGTTTTAGTGTTGCCATTTTAGGGTTTCTTTTACTAGGGAGGGATTATTGCCTGTGTCTTTTTTCTATGAAAAAAACTAAAAAAAATTTGCCTGTGTTTTATTGTTAGTGATTTAGGGTTTCGTGTCTATTTTATTTCAGTTTTGCCCCATTGTCCCCAACCCAGTTAAGTTTGCCCAAACTCCCTCATTATTTTCTTTCTCTGTTTTTTTCTGCCGAACTGACCAGTTAAAAAATTTTGTGGATGAGATCCATAGCTCAGTCTGGTCCCTTTATCTCATTCTGGCCCCTTATCCCCTGCCATAGCTCTGCGGCGGTGTGCTGTTTGTCACCTAAGCAAATAAGTTTCAGCACCGCCTGTTGCCGCTTGCCCACTGCAGTGCTACACTGCTTCCAGCTACTGACTGATGGCTGACTGGTGCTGCAATATGATAATTCAGAGGTGGAAGTGGAGGAGGAGGCGAAGGAGGAGAAGAGGGGGTTGCAGCCACTAACGTAGGTTGCGGCAGAAACACTGATGGAAGTAGGGCCTGCAATCCTTGGCGTCGGAAGCACCTGTGCCATCCCAGGGTACGATTCGCTCCTGGCCTCCCCAACGTTCACCCAGTGTGCCGTTTGGGAAATGTAGCATCCCTGGCCAAAAGCACTTGTAATGTCACTGCCACCACCGCCTAATAAAAAATTATACTGAATGACTGTCACTGATATTTAGGATGTGCACACGTTATAATGTGTAATGTCTCTGCCACCACCGCCTAATACGAAATTACACAGAATGAATGTCTGATATTTTGGATGCTCACACGTTATACAGGAGATTTGGCGCTGGTAATGTCGATGTCACCATCAGCTAATAAAAAATTACAATGAATTAATGTCAAGGATATTTAAGATGGGCAAACGTTATACTGGAGATGTAGCGCAGCCAATGTCACTGTCCGCAGCGGAAACCGTCTACAGAAAAAGTACACTAGTTGTCACAGATATTTTTGGGATGCGCACACGTTACACAGGAGATATTGCACAGTTGATGTCGCTGTCTACAGTGGCCTAACTATAGATATTGCTGCCACGCACAATATTTCATAACCGGGCTTTTGGGTCCATAAAGTTTTAGCATTTTAGCGCAGATTGCACAAAAAATTTATATTGCTGCTGCCACACACAACAATAGTTCTTAAAAGGACTTTTGGGTCTCTGAAAAGTTTTTCAACTTAAAAAAAAGTAATTTTACTCCCAACACTATCTTTCCCTTCTTCCGCACAGCTCTCCCTGACTAACACTGAGCTGAACACGTGTCATCGGGTGCTATATAGCAGCCGATGACACATTCTGGCCAGCCAATCACTGAATGGCTACGGCATTACTGTGAAGGGCAGTACTTACCAGAACGTTTATTGGCTATTTATCGTAGCAGCCAACAAACGTGCGGGGAGGAGACTCGAGCATTGCGCTGGAGCACATGTGGTGTTTGGCCGAGCATGCTCGATCAACACTATGTGGGCTATATAGTGTGTGACAGGAAAATGGATGTGTAATGTGCATGTGAGATATTTCTCTGCTGTCCTGTGCATGTGAGATATTTCTCTGCTGTCCATACATACATGCTACTGTCATAGTGCTGTGATGTCACAGCAACAATTAGTGCACCAATCAGTAATATCTACTTAGAACTGATAAAATGAAGTTGTATGTATTGCGAAAAGAAATTTGCATCATTAGTGGCGATTTTCGCAATCGCGAATATTTTATAACACTCTATCTGAATATAAAGCGTTTGTTCTGACATGCATGTGAAATGTAATCAAATACACTGCTGTAATGTCATCACTTACAGTGATCAGTAGTTCTTCCTTACTGTTGCGAAAATTGCTTCCCACCATCTTTTCCAATCTTCTTAAACTTCGGGTAGTTTGAAAACAGTTGCACAATTAGGCCACGCCCCTTTTGCGCATGAGCATTAAGCAAATTTTACATTGTGATTTTCACATTGGAAAGAAATGGTGTACGAAGATAGCGAATTCACGAATATATGGTGAATATTTGCCCATATATTCGCGAAATATCGTGAAATCAATTTGCCCCTGCCGCTCATCACTACATATAACATATATATTTTTACCAGTAATACACGCCAAAAAGGGCTTTAGAACATATAACTGCACTGCTGAACGGCAAATAGACCCTGACTTTTTTCCACTTATACACTCCACAAAAGGCTTTAGAACAGATAACTGCACCCCTGAACGGCAAATAATATATATCTAGTTGCCACTAATACACGCCAAAAAGTGCTTTAGAACATATTAGTGCACCACTGAACAGCAAATATTTATTTTTTTGCCACTAATACACGCCAAAAAGGGCTGTAATTTTCATATTTCACCACACAACGGCAAATACTTTTTTTTGTGAAACTAATACATGCCAAAGAGGGCTTTAGAACATATTTAGAACATATAACTGCACCGCACAAGGGCAAATAAACCCTGTTAATGGCTGTATCAAACAGCACTAGCATCCCAATAACAAGAATGGTTTATTGGCATTACAGAGCTGTTTAATGGCAATTTGGATCTGTAGTCAGTGCAGCAAGGTGTAATAGGATTGTTCCTATTACCCAGGCTGTAACCTTCCCTACTGAACCCTGTTCTGCTTCAATACTGTGGAATGATTCCTCTCTATCCTTTCTCTGAACTTCTATAGAGCAAAATTAAAGTTTTAAAGTCTTTTCTACCAATGTCCCTAGCGCCTGCTGACATTTCTCCCTGCACTAAGTACACTGGAAAATGGCTGAATCCAAGATGGCTGAGGTCATTTATAGGGCTGTAACATCACAGGACTGGCTGGCTGCTGATTGGCTGCATGCATGGCATTGTGTGTGATCCCTCGTTCCCAGAGTTCCTTGCTCCATGTCCTAACACATGTAGCAGCCATTTTAGGAAAACATGTGATTCGTTACCACGAAGCATGCGGAAATTCAGATCGAATTCCACTACATCAACTTCAATTCGCTCATCTCTAAAGAAGACGATTTCATGCAAATCAAATTTTTCCAGAAATTTGGATCGAATTCCACTACGTCAACTTCGATTCACTCATCTCTAAAGAAGATAATTTCATGAAAGTAAAGAAATATACTTGTCTATAGGAATCTATCTTTAAAACTGTATCCCTCTTTAAGTAACCAACTAAAGAATAGATATTTAATAAACATGTATAAGTAATTGTACACCTCTGATCCTGCTCTATTGGAATTTATGATCTACTATAATTCAAAACACACATAATGAATAGAACCATTTTATTCAAATGTGTTTCTTCTCTTTTTTTTATTGAATGGGGGTCCAAAACCAGAGTGTAAAGAAACAATATTCAAACAATATAAAAAAAATATTAGCTTAGTAATCATGTACATGAGGCCAAATTGTTTATTTTCTCAATATGAGGGCTCGTACGAGGTTGAATGGAGGCACACAGAGTCTCTGTGGCTCCATGCTATGAGCTGTATGTGCTCCATGTAAAACTGTATTTCATACAAATTCAACAAAAATTAGAGGCATAAAGAGTTATAGCAGGGTCCAAAAGATTGCATAGAAGCTGTATTACCTATGTCACTATTATGCTGAAATATAATAGTGCCTAAAAAATAATCCTAAAGGTATTCACATTTTATGTAACAGTAAACTTGGCCAAAACTGTTGAAACCCCATTTTGTGTGGGGGGCATCCCACTCTCCTTTGACAGATGATGAGGATGAGCAAAAATTAAGGATCAGCATTATTAAACAAGTATCCAGTGATGCAGTGTACCTGAATTGAAGCAAAGAAAGAGAAAACAAGGTGCCTGAAAGAGGTGGCCTTGTAATGATAACTTCTATAAACCAAGGCTGTGTCTTAACCCTTTATCCTCTTAAGGACGAAGGGCGTACATGTACGCCCTTCGTCCGCACTTTAAAGATGGCGCCCACGGAACGGGCGCATGAGCTGCGGGTAAACGCTTGATTCATCAAGCTGACACCCGCAGATCATGTCCGTGACCGGCAGCGATGCCGATCGCGGACATTTAACCCCTCAGATGCCATGGTCAATCCTGACCACGGCATCTGATCGCGCAAAAACCGAAAGTTTCACTTTCGGTTTGTGCTCCGGCTCCCCTGATGGCCACAAGGGGGAGCCGGAGCATGCATGTAGTAGCCTAGGTCTCTGTGAATGAAACCTAGGTTACTACATAGTATTCCTATGGAGCCTATGACTGTAATAGGCTCCATAGGAAATATGCGATTTTTTCATATATTCCAATGCTATTGCATTGAAATATATGAGAATAGCAATCTGATGATGGCATCTTATAGTTCCCTATGGGAACTATAAGAAAGTGGTAAAAAAAAAAAAAAAGTTTAAAAAATAAAAATAAAATAAAAAAAATATAAAAATTCAAATCACCCCCCTTTCCCAAAAATGAAAATAAAATAAATAAAAAAATAAAAAAATTACACATAATGGGTGTCGCAATGTGCGAAAACGCCCGTACTATAATAATATTAAAAAATATTCACCATACGGTAAACATAAAAACGGAAAAAAAGCGTCCAAATGGCTAATTCGCCATTTTTGGACGCTTCATTTCCTAAAAAAAAATTTATAAAAAGTGATCAAAACATCATACGCACCCCATAATGGTATCAATTAAAAGTTCAGATTGCCCCACAAAAAATGGGCCCCTACACTGCTCCGTACGCATAATTACAAAAAAGTTATAGGGGTCAAAACATGGCGACAAAAAAATAAAATAAAAAAAATTCCCACTTTTAATTTTTTTTTCACTATCAAAACACAAGAAAAACTATACATATTAGGTATTGCCGGATTCATACTGACCTGAAGAATAAAATTAACCAGTCAGTTTTATCGCAAATCGAACGTTGTAATTTAAAAACCCGTAAAACTGTGGTGAAATTGCTTTTTTTTTGCAATTTCACCCCATTTGGAATTTTTTTCCCGTTTCCCACTACATCACATGCAAAAATAAATGGTAGCGTTAAAAAGTACAACTTGTCCCGAAAAAAAACAAGCCGTCATATGGCTATGTGAGCGGAAATATAAAAATGTTATGGCTTTTGGAAGGCAGGGAGCGCAAAACAAAAACGCAAAAATCCCAAAACCCCCGGTCCTTAAGGGGTTAAGGACCCATAATGTAGCTGTATGTCATGGGTCTGGTCACTAAACATGGCGCCCGCTCCAGATCCAACTCGCTGCGGGCGCCATAGCCGCGGTTGGCCGACTGCTTCTTGAAGCAGACACCCACGGCTAATGTCCACGACCGGCAGTAATGCTAATTGTGGACATTTAACCCCTCAGATGCTGTGGTCAATCCTGACCATGGCATCTGCACGAGCAGAGAACTGAAAGTTTCACTTTCGGTTTTGCTCCAGCTTCCCTGTGTGTTGATGTGAGCGTGTATGCAGCAGCCTGTGTCTTTGTGAATGACATGAGGCTGCTGCCTACTATTTCCTATGGAGCTCTAGCCCATAATAGAACTCCATAGGAAATAAGCAATTTTCTCATATATTCCAATGCTAGTGCTTTGAAGTATATGAGAAAAGCATTTATATGATTGATTGTTATAGTTCCCTATGGGAAATATAGAAAAGTGTAAAAAATAAAAATAGAAATAAATAAAAAATATTTAAAAGTTCAAATCACCCCACTTTTCCCAAAATAAAAATAAAAGAACAAAAAAATTAAAAAAATACACATCATGGGTGTCGTAATGTGCGAAAACGCCCATAGTATAAACATATAAAATATATATTCGCCATACGGCAAACAGAAAAATGGAAAAAAGTGTTCAAATGGCCAATTCGGCATTTTTGGACCCTTCATTTCCTCCCAAAAAATTAAATAAAACATGATAAAAAAAGTCATACAAACCCCATAATGGTATCAATGAAACTGACCTGTAGAATAAAACTAACTGGTCATTTTTATCGCACATCGAACGTCGGAATTTAAAAACCCGTAAAACTGTGGTGGAATTGCTTTTTTTTGCAATTTCACTCCATTTAGAATTTTTTACCCGCTTCCCACTACATCATATGCAATATTAAATAGTGGCGTTGGAAAGTACAACTTGTCCCGCAAAAAACAAGCCCTCATATGGCTATGTGAACGGAAAAATAAAAAAGTTATGGCTCTTGGATGGCATGGAGCGCAAAACGAAAATGCAAAAATAAAAAATCCCAGGGTCCGTAAAGGGTTAATAAATGTAAAAAAAAAACATTAAGCAACCTTTCTCCTGAAAAATGCCAAATATTCTTGATGGAAGAGACAAAGAACTGCTTTTTTTCCACTGCCTGGATGGAGCCCCCCATTACTAGACTATTACCTACAGAGGTCCCTACTGTGCTGCAGATTGCATTCATGGGGCACAGTCTGTACACACTTATGTTGCAGTTTAAGTTTATGACATTCTGGAAAGGCAGAATTGTATTTTAAATGGACTGTCGAATTAGAATGGAGACGTCAATGCATCCCTTCCATGAGAATTTGCACTATGTATCTGATACTCTGAAGGCACATTTTCTAGTTTTTGACAAAGTTGTTTTGAGAGATTTTCTGAGGTCCAATAGCACACAACTAGATGCTGTGCTATTGTGTAATCATTTTTGTTATCAAATAGAAGAAAGAATTTCTGGTTTTATATTTCAGCATCCCTGTTGATGACATCTGATTGTGGAGATCAAGTGTATTTCAGCCAAAGCACATACAGAGATTTCTTTCGCTTAAGGTTCTTGCTCACAAAAATGAAAGACATTTTTTCTCAGTCCTTCTGATTCTTTAGACAAATTGGCAATATTCAACATATGTCCACAAGATTACTCTGAACAAACAGAGGTTATAACAGGTTATCAGATGGTGATAGACATTACCAATCTGAATGTAAAAGTAAGGGTACTTTCACACTTGCGTTGCTGGATTCCGGCAGGCAGTTCCGTCGCCGCAACTGCCTACAGGATCCGGCAATCTGTATGCAAACGGATACCATTTGTAGATGGATCCGGATGCGGATCCATCTCACAAATGCATTGTGATACCGGATCCGTCTCTCCAGTTGTCACCTGGAAAAACGGATCCGGTATTTATCTCCATTCTCTCCATTCAGAATGCATTAGGATTAAACTGATCAGTTATTTTCCGATATTGAGCCCCTAGGAACTCGAGTTTGGTTCCAAGGTACCACTAAGAACCAAACATGAGTTCGGTACCAAGTTTTTTTTTAGTAATAATTAATTCCCGAAGTTATTACATGAAGTAATAACTTCGGCTCATCGGAGCCAATGCATTCTAATACTGTAAGGAGCTAGAACTCCGTACAGTATTACAACAAAGTTTTTTGCGAATCGACTTCGGATGTACCATTCCAAGTCAATTCGCTAATCCCTAATCATAATCCCTGACAAGTAGAGCAGAGAGGAGGCTGAGGCAGCTCTTTGTTGTGAAGTAACTTGTCCTGTGTGATTAGCACTAATAGTACTAATGTGTACTAATAGGACAGCAGCCATTTTATTTCCCCTGATGATTGCTCTCCAGACAAAACAAGCCATTATAATTAATAAAAGGTATTTAGGAACATATTGTCCTAAACTACAGGCATTCTGGAATACAGTAACAAATCTGCTAAGGAGAGATGAGAAAGGTTTTGAAAAATTTGATTTGGCAACTTTGCCAAAGTTCACCAAGAAATTTGGTTAGTTTTTGGTTAGTTCCAGATTAATTTGTAATCAATCACAATAAGGCCCTATTCACACATCCGCAATGTAGTCCGCATGTATTCCGCAATTTTGCGGAATACATGCGGACCCATTGACTGTGAATGGGGCCGGGAAAGATGCGGAGAGCACACACTGTGCTCTCCGCATCCGATTTTGCGGAGCGCGCCGCCGATTTTCCGGTCCGCGGCTCCGCAAAAAAAATAGAGCATGTCCTATTCTTGTCCGCAATTGCGGACAAGAAGAGGCATTTTCTATGGAGTTCGGGCAATGTGCGGTCCGCAAAAATGCGGAATGCACATTGCCGGTGTGTCCGTGTTTTGCGGATGTGTGAATAAGGCCTAAATCAGGTATTCCCAGGTAACTCTGCCTTAGGGTACGGCCACACAAAGTGGCCATGTTTTGGGCGGGTTGCGGCCATGCTGCAGTGAAAAACTGAGCATCAAATTATCCCTCAGCTGTCTTTAATTTTATTATAAAGACCACACTGTATAGTCGGTCTTCATTTTTAATTGCTGTGCGGCACCTTTATTGCATCTTTAAACAGGGGCTGTTGCTGGTATTGTATATGGCTAGTTAGGTCGGGGTACAATATGCAAATTATTCCTGTTCTGGCCTGCAATCTCCTGTAGGTTATTTGACAGTAAACACATAAAAGCAGATTTATCATTAGTTGTTAAACCTACTCCACATTCTTCTCTTGTTAAAGTCAGTTTTTGCAAAGTCTGATTTTTGTAGGTTCGTTTTTAACTTTGATAAATCTGGAATGCCCAATGCTAGTTTTTCTATCTCCAAGATTCTGGCTAAAAAGTCGCATTTTTTAAAAAGTCGCACGGCAAATGAATGTAAAAGTTGCATTGCTTGCAGCGAAATTTAAGACAAATGTAAGGTCAGTGCCATATGGAGCACCACTCACATGCATAAGAGGACTATGGATTAGAGTAAAGAAGTGAACGACTACTTTTGCTAAACAACGAAAGCAGAGACTCATGCTTTATATGTTTGCTTTGCATCTTATAAAGCTTCGAAATGTAAACCAGTAATAAGATAGGCTAGAAATTATTAATTAGAAATTCTGTAAATATACGGAAATGTCAATCCACAAAGATAAATGCTGACACCTTTTTGGATTCATAACGTTTAAGGGGAAATAATCGAACCACAAGGTTAAATAATTCATATTTTTAATTTTATTTGACATTACATTTTTCAAAAAAAATTGTGAAAACAAAAAAACTTTGCATTAAAATCAAAATAAAAGTATTTAATTGATTTCAACATTTTCATATGGAACTTCAATAATTTAGAAAGCGCCATAACTAAGGTAAGTAAAAAACGATTCATTTCTGTTGCTAGTTAAATTTAAAGCAACTGTGACAATTGGAGGAATTTAAGCATACTCTTGAGTGGAGTGGTTTTGCGCAATTTTTTGCGCCTTTTTTGCGACTATAACAAAAGTCGCAATAGTAAATGTAACTTGAATGTCATTTAAATATGTCAACACGCCCATATTTTGAAAAATGGAGTGGCTGGCGTAAATCATTAAAAAGTCGCAAAAAATTGCGCAAAACCATCAACTGCGCAAATTTTTGATACTTCTTGACGCCAAAAACCAGACTAACAGCAATGATAAATCTGCCTTATAATATTAATCAACTCTGGTATACCACTTCTCCAACCCCACTGCTCTCCTGCCCTACAGATGAGAGTGATATCGGTGATAATATGTCTTCATCCAGCTCCTCCTCTCTCTGTATCTTGCTGACTTTTCTAGGACATGGAGACTTTAAAGACTGATTTGGAAGAAGTAAAGCTAGCAAAAGATGAGGATGGTCATCATTAAGACCTGGCCCCCCTAAGGGGTGCAGACTGCATGGTATTGATTGGCACGCTGGCAGTGGAAAAATAAAGGCTTACATCTTATTGGTATTTAATCATATATCATAGTTTATGGCTGATAAATAAATGTAGGAATAAATAAATAAAACTGACACAGAATAAGTCTCCCTGCACTCCCCCTCTCCAATGTTTTTCTATTAATTGCTTTCACCAACACTGTCTCTTGCCATGTCTCTGCCATGAGGGTTTTATAAGCCCTTGACATCACAGGAGATGGCTATCTGTGGATTGGCTGGCTGCATGGCATTATGGGTGTTCCTGTGTTGCTTGTCTCCTCTACATTTAATTTCGTTTTATAACATGAGTAGCTGCCATTTTAGGAAAACCTGATTCCTTACCTTTGAAGCACAAGGAATTTCGGATTTGTTTAGAATTTAAAGGGTTTCTGTCACCAGATTTAACCCTATTAAGCTAGCTGACATTAGCGATGGGCTAATGTCAGCTAAACCTAAGTAGCCTATTCCTACTTTTATCAGTGCCCCTGTTATGACCAAAATCTAACTTTTATAACATGCTAATGAGGCTCTAGGAGCAGGGGGGCGGGGGGCGTTGCTCTTGCTCCTAGAGCCTCCGTTCTTCCACTTTGTTCTCCTCCCTCCAAGTCCTGATTTACAGGGCCAGGCAGCGCTTGCGTCTGTCTGCCAGCCCTGTGCTCTGGTGAAGTCTCGCACCGTTCAGTATTCGGCGCAGGCGCAGTAAGGTAAGGGACGCTTGCTGGCTGCCAGCTATAATCACTGCGCCTGCACCGAATACTGAATGGCGCAAGACTTCACCAGAGCACAGGGCTGGCAGACGGACGCAAGCGTTGCCTGGCCCTGTCAATCAGGACTAGGAGGGAGGAGACCAAGGCGGGAAAATGGAAGCTCTAGGAGCAGGAGCAACGCCCCCCTGCTCCTAGAGCCTCATTAGCATATTATAAAAGTTAGATTTTTGGCGTAACAAGGGCACTGATAAAAGTAGGAATAGGCTACTTAGGTTTAGCTGATGACAGAAACCATTTAAGTTTTCCTAAACTTCAGACCGCTTTTAATGCTTCGCTCAACACTAATGCTAAGTATAGTGTTAGGGCAAACTGTACCTACCATATCTATCTGCTTGTTAGAAGTAGTCGTGAATGGTAATTTTTTCCCTTCTCATCATAATTGCGTCCTCTGCACTCTGATTGACAGAATGCTACACAGAGTAGTAATGGTATATTAGTCATGGCTTGGAGGTGGTATTTGGGTCTTGTATGGTGGTATTATTGGTGCTTGTATAGTTACTGTGAATTTGCAGAATAGTATATGACTGAATCGGTGGTACATTATTTTAGCTTTTGGGGTTCTGCTTTTAATTTTGCGTGGGGCAACACTTTGCCCCATCTAAACCAGCATGCATGCATTTTCCTGCTGAAGGCTGCATGCAGATATAGTTATTGACAAAATGAATGTCTGACATATTTGTGAAATCCATCTGAAATATTTTTTTTGTATTTTCTTTGTATTCTTTTTTATCTGCTGATTTGAAAAACAAACATTCAGAGATGGTTTTGTTTTAGGGAAACATCAGCATTTACTGTTGTAAAATGTGAGAGTTTCCTTCGGAAACTCTAATGAGTGATTTGTATGAGTTGTACACAACAGCAAACAAATAGGTAATTGTCCTGCAATGCAAGTAGCAACAAGTGGATGACCCTAACCCCTCTGATCTTCCCCTTGTTCTTTGATTGCAGGGGCTGGGGGATGCTGCTAGTATTTCCATTTAAAAGCAGTTTTCCCAGTGAGCATTTATCACCTGCAGTATCCTGAACCTCATAGACTTAAAATGGAGCAGCACGAGGAATGAGCAATGACTCATGTCCACGTACTAGTAATAGCTTGGGAGTCCCAGTTCTGCAGCTGTGGACAAGTGATACGTGCACTCACTGATGGAGTGATTTTTTTTTTATTTTGGAGGAGGTATAGCAGAAGTATTGGCATGAGACATCTTCTCTCCCTGTTGTGAGTTGCCTATGTAAATAGAAAATAAAAAATTATGTTGTTATCAATGGAAGCTCTCCATCTTCTTTTGAATTTTAGCTGCAGATCACAACTTGATGAATGTATACTTCACTTACTTACACTGATCATAACAACTATGTACATACAGTATATAGGTAGCTAATACATTTCCTAATAAAGCTTGAATATTTCTTCTACTGAAGGTTTTTATGTTTTTGCATTTTCATTTTCTGCTCCCTGCTTTCCTAGAGCCATAACTTTTGAATTTTTCAGTTCACATGAGTGCTTGTTTTTTGCGGGACAAGTTATACTTTCCAACGCCACCATTTAATATTGCATATGATGTAGTGGGAAGCAATAAAATAAATTCCAAATGGGGTGAAATTGAAAAAAAAAAAATATTCTGCAACAGTTTTATGGGTTTGTTTTTTATTTACTTACGACGTTCAATGTGTGACAAAGGTCAGTACGAATCTGGTGATACCTTATATGTATAGTTTTTTTTGCATTTTGATACTGATAAAATAATTAAAAAAAACGTGGAAAAAAATGTTTTTTTCGTCGCCATATTTTGACATATTTTATGTGTACAGAGCTGTGTGGGGACTACTTTTTTTGCGCGGCAATCTGTACTTCTTGATATTATGTTGTGTTTGACTTTTTGATCACTTTTTTGTGGGAAATAGATCTTGAGGTTTTTTTTCCATTTCGCCGTTTGCCGTATGAGGAAGATATTTAATATTTTTACAGTATGGGCATTTTCACACAGGATGATACCTATGATGTGTATTTTTTTTTGTTCTTTTATATTTATTATGGGGAAAGGGTGATGATTTAAAAAAAAATGTTTACACTTTTTTATAGTTCCTATAGGGAACTATAACAAACAATCATTAGATTGCTATTCTCATAGACTTAGCATTAGAGTCTATGAGAAAATTACTAGTTTCCTATGGAGCCCTGCTATAGGCAATGACTTCATAGGAAATAATGAGCAGCAGCTTCCTGTCATTCATTATGGCAGGGGCTGATGCATACAAGCTCTGGCATCTCCGATCGCTGCATGGGGGATCCGGATCAATACCGGAACAGTACACTTCCGGTATTTAGAGCGCTTAGATGACATGGTCAGGATTGACCAGGGCATCTGAAGTGTTAAATGAAACAGCAGACACGCGAGGCTGTGGCATCTGCTCGGCTTAGAAATGGGTGCCATCTTTAAAGATCTGGCCAGTGCCGTACTAGTACTGGTCGGGAAAGGGTTAAATGGGTTGTCTATGATCACTACTTTTTGTCCATAGGCTTTGCCTAATGTTGCATTTCATTGAACCAAGCTGCAATACCACACCCAGACAATCCACAAGAGTGGAATTGTTTCAGGAAAAATATGATAATATTCCACAATAATAGTATATTTGGAGTAGCAATAATTTTAGTAACCATCAAGCAATTCTTCATTACTATTTTCAATAACTATTTCCCATTGGAATATTTTTGGTACTGCACTGAAAAAATTAATTGCTATATACTCACCTATTTCTCCTGTGCCATTCTCTGTGATGCTAGTCTGCTACTTCTCATGCTCTTTGTATACAAGGCTGCAGTAGTACCACATGAGACTGTGATTGTCAGCCTTCACATGCTGTACAACTGCATGTCACCACTGCAGCATTGTATACAAAGAGCAGGAGAAGGACAGGAGAAAGGGATGTGTATATCATTTTTTTATGTTATAATTGTATAGCATTAGTTGGTATGGGACAAATTTATAATTAACTTGTACATCATTTTTATCATAAACCTTCCAGACCCTGGAATAGCTCTGATAGGAAATATTTTTTGTTACATGTCTTCTTGTTTGTATTAGATGCAATATTAGGGATACTCACGAGTATGAGCAGTATCATTTCTATAAGGAAAGTGATTTTTAAATTACAGTTATTTGCTTACCAACCATAGTTAACTTTGAGTAACAGTAAATAGGAAGTCAATGAGTTTTAAAGGGAGTCTGACACCTGTTTTTTTAACTAATATAACTATAACTAATGTAACTAATATAACATGACCATAAGAACTTTGGGAAAGCATTGTTAGCATACCTGTATGTAATTTGTATGTTAATGCAATCTTCAGAAAAAGCTGTTTTATTCCTTTGGAAAATGTCTTGCAAGTGCCCAGGTAGGCGGGCTTTCCTGCCCAAAAAGCCCAAAACTGCCCACCTTCCCCAGCATCTGCTCCTCCTCATAGCTTCTCAAAGCTTCCTTCCCCTCCCCTCAAATCAGACAATGCAGGTCCATATCTCACACAGATGACATGTGCTGCGCTTCTGGGGCCTGCACATTACATTATCTACTGTGGGAGTTTGCCTCAAGTGCTGCTTGTGAAGATCGAAAGTGTAGCACTTGGCATCTTTGCGAGATATGAAGCTGTATCGCCTGATATCAGGAGAGAGGGAGGAAACATTGGGAAGCTATTGGGTGAAGCAGATGTCAGGAAGGCAGGCAGTTTTGGGCACTTTGAGCCTTTTCCCAAAGGAATAAAACTGCCTTTTTCTAAAGATTGCATTAGCACACATTTATAAGTATGTTAACAATGCTTAACCAACAATCTGATTGCCATTACTGTTAGTTATCTTAGTAAAAAAAAATTGATGATAGACTCTCTTTAAAAAAAAATATGACAGTGTTCCTTTTCTCAAAAGACCTTCATTGTCTTTGCAAAGTTCTGATACATGGCTCTAGGAAAATATTTGATCCTGTAATCTTTTTGATCAAGTACATTATTGTCATTGTTATGGATGTACCCAGAATTAGTTATGCTTTATATCTATAATTTACTGTCAAAAACAATGGAATGGATTGCATCTCATGTAATTTGAGATTATTCAGATGGGCCACCGTGGCAAAAGACATAGATTGCTCCAAGGATTCATTGGAGAAATTGACATTTTATATTTCATACAGTAAATCCCTCCTTAATAGCTCCTTGATTGCTTAATTTTCTGGGAAATGATTTTCAGCCAATTTCTTTATTCAACTTACCATAATAAATAGAAACTTAATGGTCATTAATGCTCATCAGTCATATATTATGAAGATAGTAAAAACTTTCCAGGTTTTCAATTTTTGGCTGGTCAATGCTAATTCTTCTTTCCCCACCATTCTTAATGGAACTACAAAAGGTTTCTGTATTATATCTTGACTCTTGCTTAGATTACCTTGAAGGAGCTTGACATGTGTCAGTCGAAAGCTTATTATAATGTTATCTCACCCAAACTATTCCAGTTACCCTTCTTAAACCTCTGTGGTGCAGTGTTATTGTTCTAAAATGAATATAATCCAGCTCCAAGTGCAAACAATTTTTATTATTGTTAGTTTTCATAAAATCCAGACATCAAAGACAGACAAAAAATTCTATGACATGTTTCGGGCTGTTACATTTTAGTCTTCATCAAGACATACTAACATCAGTAAAACACTATTTTATATAGTGTTATTTTTATACACTGCAGTAGTTAAGGGCTACTCGCATCCTGCATTCTCCTACAAATAGCCTCAAGTTCTGCATCCATACAATAGTTCTTTGTTACAACTACTATTTGTTATTCTCTTAGATGGAAGGAGATAGAATTTAGAACAAGTTAGTTTCTCAAACAGGTCTTGTCTCTTCTTTTTTATTGTGTTATAATGGAGATGGGTATATGTTTATGTATAAATAACTTAGGTAGTAATGTAATGAACCTAATAAGGTCACCAAAGATGTGCTGTGCCTGTGTACTTCACATAGCTGTAGTTTAAAAGTATGTGAGCTTAAATCTATTTAAGGTAAATCTAGGGCAAGAAAGTTCTTGTTTTCTTTTTTTTTTGTTAGGATGATTCTATTGTTTTATTCACAAGTGTCAGCATAATTGGGGTGCTGACTACTAAACATATCCTATCACAATGGAAAATAAGACTATCAATAATTATATTTTAGAAGAGAAATAACATGTAATTAATTTTCTGTATATCATTTATGTAGTTAAAAATATAATCATATCCAAATCAAAGATTTTTGTTAATTGATCCATTTTAACCCTTAGGATACCCGAGGTTTTTATTTGTTTTTTGCGGTTTCATTTTTCTTCCCTATCTTCCTTGAGCCAAGTTGTACTTTTTAATGCCACCATTTAATATGGCATACAATGTAGTGGGAAGCGGGATAACATTTCCAAATGGAGTGGATTTGGAAAAAAAACACAATTCCTCCACTGTTTTCAGGTTTTGTTCCCATAGCATTCCATTTGTGCCAAAACTGACCTGTGCCCTTCATTCTCTGGGTCAGTATGATTACAATTAGGGATGAGCGAATCGACTTTGGAACCGAACCCGAGTTTGGGAAAAAAAAATTACAGTATAAATCAATTTCTGAAGTTATTATGCGAAGTCTCGCAAGACTTGGCGAAGTAATAACTTTGGCCCATTGGAGCCAATACATTGAAAAACCTATGCATATATTGTAATTTGGGATGAGTGAATCGACTTTGGATGAAACATCTGAAGTCCATTTGCATAAAACTTTGTTTCAATACTGTACGGAGCGAGTGCTCCATATAGTATTAGTACTATATGGAACACTCGCTCCGTACAGTATTGAAACAAAGTTTTATGCAAATGGACTTCAGATGTTTCATCCGAAGTCGATTCACTCATCCCAAATTACAATATATGCATAGGTTTTTATGTCTAAATAGTGTAAAAAGAATTTTCACCTTTTTTAAAAAAAATCACCATATTTTGACCCCCATAACTTTCTAATATTTATATCTACTGAGCTGTGTGGGGGCTTATTTTTTGCAGGACAATCTGTAGTTTTTTATGATACCATTTTAAAGTGTGTGTGACTTTTTGATCACATTTTATTCTGAACAATCAGACTTGCTTATTTCTTATGCTGGCCTGCCATCTGCTGGTCAAAAAGAATTGCAGCTTCTATACCCTGGGTCTCTTCAGCGAGACCCAACGCATTGAAACCAATAAGGATGCCGGTAAGAAGCCAAGAAGGGCAAGCTTCCGGGTTTTTCACCCTTTAGATGCCATGATATCACTTGATCACAAAATCTAAAAGCTTTAATGACCGTAATCAGCATTATTGCCCATCACGGTCATTAGCTGCGGGTCTCTGCTGTTTGAAACAGCAGAGACTCGTTGGCCATGGCGCCTGCTACACATGCATGTTTGCCCATCGCTCCAGCTCCGTACATGTATAGCACTGGTAGTGAAGAATATTCGAAGCCAGTAATGTATAACTGTTGATGTCAGTTATTATGGGTAGACCTTCTTAACTAACGTTGGAGCCACTATTAGAGTTTCACACAGATATCATAGGGCCATTAGTAGATTTCTGCTGAATTTATTCATTTTTTTTCTTTTGATTTAATTAAATTTAGGATTTTTTATAAGAAAAAAATCACACTCACAACTCACCCAACTGGAACATTCTGAACACCATGACATATGGCATTACACTATCATTCCAGTTATGTTCATTTATTCCCTGTTCAACTATTAGATTGGTAGGGTTCCTACTGTTGGGATCCCCAGCTAATGAGAACAGAGTCATTGTACCGTGTGGGGCCCCCCAATGAAGAGTTCAGTCAGTTTGGCCTGCGCACGGCTTCTCCATTAATTTCTGTAAGAGTTCCTGATATAGCCAAGGGCTGTACTAGGCTCTCTAGAACTCCCACAAAATTAAGTAAGCCGCTACATGAGTGTCCAACCAGCCATTCTGTTTATTTTGAAGGCTCCACGGGATACAGATTGGGGCTTATGATTGTTGGGGCTTTCAGTGGTAGGATCCTGTGGATAGGGAATAACAACATAAGTGGTATACCCCAGTTAAGAATTTAAAAAGTGGCATAAATGTCACAAATTCAGGCCAGTGGGTAACATTTCTATATATATTTCATAGGATTGGTATATCTTCAAACAACTTGTGACAGTCGATAAAGTTGGTTCAAGTTATGGCAATGCAGACTCAAGTACTGTAAAACTGACTTCCAGAATTTACTTCACGATATGTTCCCCTGTCTCTATTAAAACTAATTGCCAACACTAGGAAGAGCTTTGGGCATAGAAATACATACAGTTACAATTGAACGGAATGGAAGCTATTAAATCTCCATACAGTGAGCCCCCCTGGTGGCTACAGTAACTGTAGTTTCATGTCTGGAAGCAAGACGAGTTCAACGTCAGACTCCCTTCACCACGGGCCCCATGTCTTACTGGCAAGTGTGCTACTGACCTCTCTGCTAGACAATGGACCTAGGCAAGTACAGCCAAAGGTTTCTTTTGTTTTCTAGCCTGCTTACAATAATGAATGCTGGACTCTATTGTGTTAATAAATGAAACTACTCCATTTAATGGCTATGTAACTATGTAATATTGTTTCTTTTGTCCAAGTGAAAAAGACATAATAGGTATGTGTAGCTTGATTGTAGGGGAGGATGTAGAGTAATAAGGTGGTCAAGCAGAATAAAAATAACATGTTATTTGTGGTGCACAGTCAATGTCACAAATTTAAAAAAGTAAAAACAATTCCACACAGAATGTTGCACAGTCCTCTCTATCACCTACCTGCACTTATCACTATGATCGTTTGACATTTGAAATTGGAATTGAATGTGCATGGGCAGCTTTAAAGGGAGTAGCATCCAGGTCCCAAACTGCCCCACTCACTAGCAAGCAGAGATGAGTGAAGTTTTGAAAAATTTGATTTGGAAACTTCATGGAAGTTCGCCAAGAATTTGATTTGTGCTGAATTAATTTGTCACAAATTGCTATAAATCAGATATACCCAGGCCACTCTACCTTATGGTATGGCCATATGGAGTAGACGTGCTGCAAGAAGGTTGCGGTCATGCTGGAGTGAAGAATGTCTTGGCCAATTAGCCTGCAACGGCCTTTCATTTAATAATGTTGATCGCACTATATAGTCAGTCTTCATTGTCAATGGCCACTTGGCAACTTTAATGCACCTTTAAACAGGGGTTGTTGCTGGTATGGGATTTGACTGGTTAGGTGGCGGCATAATATGCAAATTATTCCTGTTTTAGCCTGAAATCTCCTGTAGGTTATTTGACAGTAAACATTGAATATTAATCAGCTCTGGCAAACCCACTTCTCCAATCCCAGTGCTCTCCTGCCCTACAGGTCAGTGCCCTTCTTCTTCCATCTGCTTTTCCTTCTTTTCCACATCTTCTAATATTAATGAGATATGTCATCAGGAACATCCAGCTCCTCCTCTCTCTGTATCTTTCTGACTTTTCTAGGACATGGAGACTTTGAAGAATAATTAGGAAGAAATTAAGCCAGCAAAAGATGAGGATGGTCATCATTAAGACTGCCCCCCCCCCAGGGGTGCAAACTAGATGGTATTGGTTGGCACGCTGGCACTGGATCAACAAAGGCATCCATCTTATTAGTATTGAATTACATGTATGGCTGATGTAGGAATAAGTAAATGTAGGAATAAATAAATATAAATGACACAGAATAAGTCTCCCTGCACTTTTTTGTCTCCAATAGTCTTCTATTAATCATTTTCACCAACACTGTCCCTAGCACATGAATGTTTGCCACGTCTCTCCCTATGTTCACAGGACAATGTCAGAGATTAGGGTTTTATAGGGCTGTGACATCACAGGGGATTGCTATCTGCGGATTGGCCAGCTGCATGGCATTATTGGTGATCTAGCATTCCAGGGCTTTTCTCTTCCTGTAAGCACAAGTAAATGCAGATTCATTTTTAATCAAAGTTTTCCTAAACCAAATTCACTTTGAATGCTTTGCTCAACACTAGTAGCTAGGAAGATTGAGGGAACATTGTTTAGTTGAGGAGCCTAAAAAAGTGTCAAGCTTTCACATAAACCTATAATTTCTATGAATTCTCTGTAATGTAGATGTTACCTTTTTCTATCTTCCATTGCAAATGTTTACTTCTTGATAAAACAATGTCTTACTGTACAGAAACTAATGATAGCAGATCTTGTATTTGTTTTCTAGTATAATAACCAGTTCCTTTTTTCTGGGATAAAATTATTAATATTAAAAAAAAATGTTTTACTCACAATGTGATGATGATACAGACAATTGTTGTTCTTCCTGTGACTTGACTAGTTTGCATACATGGAAGTCTTATTTAGTATTGAGCACATATTTGAAACCAGGAGTATGACTTTTTCATCTCTAAGCTTCAATTCAGCCATATTTCTCTTCTATGTTATTTCCATCTCCCTCAAGGCAGTGATTTCACACAGACAGACAATTACTGGTGTCAGCAAACATGTTGCCATGGTTCACTGGATGATTAGTGCTTGATATTTTGTTGAAAGAATAATTTCTGCATATCAGTTCAATAAGAAGATAAGCCAGGTTTTAGGCTTATCACAGCCGACATCCCCACTTCCTACATTATCAGCATTTAGAAATCACAAGCTTCTGTTTCTCAGAAAGAAAATATATATCCATATATTTTAGGAGGTGTAGCTGCTACAAATATGCCCAAAATAATGTGATGAGACAAGAGATGTCTGATTGGAGTCGGGAAGGAATTTTTTTTTCCACTTAAGTGGGGAAAATTGGCTTCTGCCTCACAGGAGTTTTTTGCCTTCCTCTGGATCAGCTTGTAGGAAAAAGGCCGAACTGGATGGACAAATGTCTTTTTTCGGTCTTATATACTATGTTACTATGTGTAGTTAGTATGTGTTTTCAAGTATGACAAATGTCAAGCAATGTATCCAGGTAAAATAAATCCACAATGCTATCCACTTCCATTGGTAAAAAGTGGATTAATGTAGTGGGTAAATGTAGGCATATTTTATTAGTGCTGGTGCTGGTGTTTAGTGGATAATCTAATTTTCTAATTTTTATTGCCTCACTTTTCTGTTGCCCCAGTGTTTCTGCACTACAAACTGTAAGTTAAAAATATTGTGAAAAGCCTATGTTTAGTTCAAATGTTCTGTTCAAATCTGCTGGCCCAAGATATGGAAAATTCTCTATACTGTAGGTGTCATAAGTGAGAATAGTATCGCAGATCCAAGCCATAAAGCAACTATTAACGTTCCATTGGAAGCTCAGGCAGTGTACTAAAGATAATATATTTGGAGGTTTAGGTGACAAATAACAATCTGTTTGTTAATATGTTGTAAATTTGTTACATGCCTGAGTAGAAAAGTAAGATGTTCATGTCCTCTGATGCAGTCTAATTTATTTAATGCAGAATACAGTATGTAAAAAAATCAAAAAAAAACTACATTACTACATTGTGAAGCTAGAAATCTTGATTAACTGCCAGTGAAGGGCATCATCACATACAGTGGAGTCTAATTGGCTGTTTAAGAAGAAGCAATTTTAAACCACTATATTCATTTTATTATCTATTATCTGTCATAAATTATCACTTTTTGATGGATGCATCAATGTAGAGGTGGAATGACATTATAACCAGCACTATTATTGTTTTTAAGGTTTTTTCTTAAAGGGATTTTCTCAGTTCAGCAAATGACATTTTTCATGTAGACAAAGTTAATACAAGGCACTTACTAATGTATTGTGATTGTTAATATTGCCTCCTTTGCTGGTTTGATCTATTTTCCATCACGTTATACACTGGTCGTATGCAGAGGTTACGACCACTGTGGCCTTGCTTGTACACTATAGGAAAAAGTGGCATCCTATGCACACTCCCAGCCACCAGAGAGGCTGGTACTTTTTCCTATAGTGTGCAAGCATGCTGAATTGCAGGGTGGTTATAACCACTTGATATAAACAGTGTATTATGCAACTGAAAAATTAATCAAGCCAGCAAAGGAAGCAATATGAACAATCACAGTACATTAGTAAGTGCCTTGTCTGCTAGATAATTGCTGCTTGCTGAAGTAAGACAACCTCTTGAACATTACCAGTTAAAATTTAGCTTCATATATGATTCACTAATCATAGATTCTCATTGCCATTGGTAAAAATTCATGATGCTGGGAAAGTCTGAAATTATCCTAATTCTCTTTACCTGCACTTGTTTTTTTTTTTGGAATTCATTGATTGTTTTTCTTTCTCTTTAGGGAAGGAAAGCCCAAACTCCAAATGCTGTTATTCTGAGAGTGCTGGAGTGACAAAGTTGGGACACCAAACAAATAGTCGATATCCAAAAACCCCTTGCCATTTGGATCTATACTCTGAAGGTAAGGTTCTTAATGATCTACTGTTATAATTTACAAGCTGAATCCAAGCAGAAAATTGGATGTACTAAGGACTGAGGAGATTTATCAAACTGGTGTAAAGTAAAACTGACTAAGTTGCCTACAGCAAATCAGATTCCACCTTTAATTTTCCAAAGGAGCTGTGAATAATGAAAGATGGAATCTGATTGGTTGCTATGGGCAACTAAGACAGTTTTACTTTACACCAGTTTGATAAATCCCACCCTAAATGTATAAGGGAAATTCTTTTTCTTACATCATAAAGGGCTTGTCCCAAGAAAAATATGCTACATTTTCAGGCCAGCACATGGATCAGACTACCTTTTTAATTGCATGCAATGCAAAATTTAGTATAGCCATGAAGTTATTCAATAAACTACATATCTATACTGCTCCACTAGATGTTTGTTTTCTCCCTATTCCTCTGCCCACCCCACTAACATCGCTGAGGTGGACCAACATGCTCAGTTACAGTCCTTAACTGCCAAGAGCCATTTCTACTGTTAGATGCTACAGTGTGGCCTACGAAGTAGCCTGCCTCCAATATCTCCAAATCAAACTGCATAATAGTAAGTCTGTCTTAGTTGTCCATAGTGACTAATCAGAGCTAAATTTTTATTTTTTTCAGAGCCCTGTAGAAATTGAAAGCTGAGCTCAGATTGGTTGCTAAGGGCAACTAAGACTGATTTACTGTTAGACAGTTTGATTTGGAGATATTGGTGGCGGGCTACTTTTTCATGGGCCACCCTGTATAACAGTTACATGGAGAGAGTCGAGGCAGTGTGAGGACTTATTTTTTGTGACAATACATAGTTTTTATTGATTCTATATTGGGTATTTTTTACCATCTTTTATTTTTTATTTGGGGGAGATGAAAAAATGGTGAATAGGTCATTTTGATTTTTTTTTTTCCATTTTGCAACCATATGAGTCACTTATAATCCAATATAAGTTTATCATGTGGAAGGTTATGACAATGTAAAGTCCTTATGGGTTAATATCTATGGAGTTGGTGATAACAATAAACTATTAATTGGAATTTATTACAAACCACCTAACATACTTGGATAGACCGCAGAAGAAATGTTGCAACAAACAGGAAAGGCAGCAAGCAATAATGGGGTCCTTTTTATGGGACATTTTAACTATCCTGACAATAACTGCGACCTTGAGTCCATTAGTTTTGTAGACAATTGCTTCTTGCAGCTGGTAGAGGAGATGAGGAGATATTTTCTGGATCTGGT
Organism: Bufotes viridis; assembly: GCA_033119425.1. Lineage (NCBI taxonomy): Eukaryota > Metazoa > Chordata > Amphibia > Anura > Bufonidae > Bufotes > Bufotes viridis. Next base: position 332,725,517 of record CM065590.1, on the reverse strand, counting down.
CTTATCAAACAGACCAGATACAATACCAGATGTTTAGGTATTTATAACATGGTGAGCTTCAATAAAATATTCCATAAGGTCATACAATGGAGAGCTACCAAAATCTGAAACTTCAGAAAAGCTCAATTTAGTTGACTAAGAGCAAAGTCTTATAGACTGGGATCAGTTTCTGCTAAGTAGGGAGTTTTCAAATAGATATTCCAAGACTCCTGTAGTAAGTTTATATCCATGTGAAACAAAATGTCCAGAAATAAAAAGAAACCAATGTGTCTATAAAGTGATGTACTGAACATAATAAAAGAAAAACAAAAAACTTTTAAAATATTAAAATATCGAAGGCTGACAGTTCAGACAAAGGATTCCAGGCTTACAAAGAGCTCAGTAGGAAATGTAATAAGTACATAAAGTTAGCTAAATTAGCCACATTAAAACAATTTGTGGATGACATTAAAACAAATCCCAAAAAACAAGTACATTAACACTAATAACTCACTCCACAAAAATGATCTCCGCAGCACATGAATGTAAAAAAGTTACAGGGGTCAGAATATGCAAATGCAAAGAAAACATTTAGTTTTTCCAGTTTTAATTATTTTTTAAGGGCCATAGACACCTTTGGGGGTATTTTTTATGATTGCATTTTACTCATTTTGGCCTAAAATTTTTTTTTGATTAGTGTTTATTAAAAATGTTTAGTTGTTTCTGAGATACAAGAGTTAAAAATAAGTCTGTTTGCAAGCTGTCACAATCTGATGTCTTTGAATCCAATCATCTGATGGCTCATATGTAGCTTTTATCTCTGATCTCCTGACCTCATAATCACCGATTATAGCTCAATTCTTATCAAACTGATCAAAGATAAGAGCTACAGATTAGCCGCCAGATGACGGTATTCAAAGAAAACAGACTGTGACAGTTTGCAAACAGACTGATTTTTAAACGCTATGCACACCTTCAGGGGCAATTTATTTATGATTTTTACTCATTTTTACACATTTTACCAACTTTTTGGCAATTTTTTTTTCAATTGCCCTTTATTAAATATATTGAGCACAAAAGGTTAAGTTTTTCTGTGTGATACTTTCATTTTCACTTTGTGACAGTTGTCTAATAACCATTATCCCTAAATTACTAAGAAGTCATAAACATTTATTTAAGACATATTATTATCAGTAAGGAAAGGATTGAGCTTTGATGAGTGTTTATAAGGTCTGAAAGCAGAGATAAGGAGCCCATCAGCTCCCTGTCTGATGGAGCAGAGAGAAAATTAAGATTATGCTAGTAGTAGAGCTTCTCAGCTCTGTACAGAGAAAAGGACTACTTATTTTTACTAAAGACCAATTGAAAAAAATAATTTTTAGCTCATAATGAGTAAAATGCAATAATTAAAAAAAAAAGAAAACAATTGCCTCCAAAGGTGTACCTAGCCTTTAACCTTTGTATCTCAGAAATGGCAAATTATTTTTAAATTATTTTAAAAATTCCCCGAAGGTGTACATCAAAATACAAGAAACACTAAATAAATGGGGTATCGCTGTAATCGTACTGACCCACAGAATGAAGGTAACAGGTCAGTTTTACCACATAGGGAACTTTTTTCAGCTTTCAACAAGTCAAACAATTTGAAATGGTGCCCTTAGAAAGTGAAAGTTGTCCTACAAAATGCAAGCCTTCATATGGCTACGTGAAAAGAAAAATTAAAAGTTATGGCTCCAGGAATGTAGGGAGTAAAGATAAATCAAAATGCAAAAAATGGAAAATTGCAGGGTCTGGAAGGGAATTAGTATTTACAAAATAATTGCAACTTTTAGCCCTTTAGCCTACATGCACACGGCAGTGTTTTTTGCGGCCTCTGTTCCGTTTTTTTTTTGATCCGATGGTTTCCCATTCATTTCTATGGATCCGTTAAAAATGCAGATGCCTCTTCCGTTGCCTGTCCGCTGTCCGCATTTCATGTCTGCAAAAAAAATATGGCATGTCCTATTCTTGTCCGCAAAATACGGTTTGCGGACCCATAGAAGTCAATGGGTCCACAAAAAATGCGGATGACCAGCGGAAGCCATCCGTTTGTCATCCGCATCTGTTTTTTTTTGTGGATGGTTGCTTGGAAACCAGGGCACTTGTACAGGTACTTTAAGAAACTGGTTCAAGCCCTCGTTTTTCTTTGCTGATCCACAAAAAAAACGGAAGACATACGGAAAGACAACCTACAAAATTTGCGGACACACGGAACGGATGTGGATGTGAAAAAAAAAAGGAAGACAGATCCGCAATTTGCGGACAGCAAAAAACAACTGTTGTGTGCATGTAGCCTTATGAGCATTGAGAGTTGTAGCTAGAATTATCATTTTAATAAATCTAGCAAATCTAATTATTGAAATGGCTCTAATATTGTGTTTTATTCACAAGAATAATATGAGATATAAAGTAATTGTCTGCTTTTAAAATTTTCAAGAAAGATTGATTTGTTGATTGTCTCAGGTTTCTCTACTAAGGCTACTTTCACACTCTTGTTTTTGCCTGATCCGGCAGGGTTCAACAAAAATGCTTCCGTTACTGATAATACAACCATTTGCATCAATTATGAACTGATCTGGTTGTATTATCTTTAACATAGCCAAGACGGATCCTTCATGAACTCCATTGAAAGTCAATGGTGGATGGATCCATTTTCTATTGTGTCAGATTGTGGCAGAGAAAACGGATCTGTCCCCATTGACTTGCTCCACATCCTATGATGGAAAGCAAACTGCAGCTTACTGCGGTTTGCTCTCCAGTTTGAGAACGCAACCAAACGGAACAGAGTGCATTTTATAGCATTCTGTTCTGTTCAATTGCATTTGGTCCCCATTGACAATGAATGGGGACAAAACTGAAGCTTTTTTTTTTATTGAGACTCTATGATGATCTCAATACTGGAAAACATTAACGCTACTGTGAAAGTAGCCTAAAAAGAACTCCAACAGTTAGCAGTAATCTGTGGAGAAATCCACCAGTAAACATTTAATTCTGGCTTACCAATATTGTAGTAAGGATCAAGCGTTATCCCATGATTAATGTAAAAAATTTAAATCAGACATCATATAGTACATGACAATCTAATTCTAATAAAGCTGAAACCAGCTCTGTACCTCACATGGATCCAGAGATCTCCCCATTCATTGCTCTGTGAGATTTACATCAAGCTGACAGCTCAAGGTGAGTCTTTTCTGCTACAGGTAAGAAGGCATGTCCATGCTCTCCCTATCACAGCTCAGCAGGTAGTTGAAGGATGAAACTCAGCATGTGCGATACATTTTATTGAATATTTTATTGAATATGCAAAATTTTTAATTACATGCAATTTTACAAAAGTATTCAGATGCAGGTGCTAATTTGAAAACTGAAGAACATTTTTCGTGGGACAACCCCTTTAGGCCTCATGCACACGACCGTTTTTTTATGCTGTCCGCAAAAAGGGGTTCCGTTGTTCAGTGATCCGCTACCGTTTTTGCCTTCCGTTGTGTTTCCGTGTGTCTTCCGTTTTTTTTAGCGGACATGACCCAAAAGGTTTTACCAAAAGACAGGCTGACAATGTTTCCCAAGTGCCTGCCAAGGGATCCGCAAAAAAAACGGACACGGAACGCGGATGACACACGGATGGCCATCCGCATTTTTCACGGACCCATTGACTTGAATGGGTCTGTGAACCGTTTTTCACGGACAAGAATAGGACAGGTTATATTTTTTTGACGGACTGGAATCACGGACCACGGACGCGGAGGACAAACGGTGCATTTGCCGAGGTTTCCACGGACCCATTGAAAACCAATGGGTCCGCAGAAAATCACGAAAAACGGAGCAACGGACACGGAATCAAACAACGGTCGTGTGCATGAGGCCTTAAGCAGTGCCCATGGACATGAATTGGCTGTTTGTGTAAAGCATTGGCATACCATTTTCTGCTGTACTCTCACTTGGCTTTATTTTAACTCCCCCACAGGTGGATAATGCTTAGTGCTGTAATATTAAATCATAGTGATGATGTGGGCTAAGGAGCTGAGCATGTTTAATCACTAGCTGGCAACATACTCTCACTACGGGGATTTGATATAACTCAGATCCCAGCAATTTAATGCCTCAGATGGGGTGCAATGCCATGGCCACTATAACATTCGGCCTTTTATTAGATTGCCTGTCAGAATCACTATAGCCTGTACATATTTATAGATCAACGATGAACGAAAATGTGAAAAATACTCAAAGTTTTTAAAATGTATTAAATATTTAAAAAAGTTATTTTTCCCTTTCACATATGTGTCTGCAGTGAACACTAAATTGTGCCTTTTTTTAATCAGCACTGTGAATGCTGTAAAAAAAGCAATGCCAGAATTGTGATTTTTTTTATTACCCTGTCTCAAAAAATAGAATAAACATAATCAAAAGGTTGCAAGCACCCTAAGAAGATATAGGTAAAAACTATAGATCTCCCTAAAAAAAAAAAAAGAGTCCTTACACAGCTTCATCGGTAGAATAAAAAAATTATAGGTATCAGAATGGGGCAACACAAAGCACTCCCCCCCCCCATTTTTTTTATATAGTAAAACATAACCAGAATCAAATAAATGTGGTATCTTCATAATCATACTAACATGTGGAATGTAATTTGCATGTTGTTCTTACACTGCAGTGAAAACAGAAAAAATGGAACCCAAAAAATAATGGCTAAATTGCATTGCTTTTTCACAATGTCGCTCCGCCAACAAAAAAAATTAAAATTATATAGTACATTAGAGTTACTCCAAAATGGTGACATAAAAAAAAAAACACACAAATCAACAAGCCTCATACTTTGTTGATGGAAAAAAATAAACATTTTGGGCATTTGAAAAACAAAGATGAACAAATCAGAGCCTTTATGGGTCAAAATATTTTTATTGACACTTGCTGGAGCCTATAGTACCAAACTAGGACACAAGGATATATCTGTAAAGGATATTTTAAATCTAAAGATATAGGGGGTCATGTATTAATCTGAAATACGCCTAAATTAGGCGTATTTCAGGCGCACCTGGTGGCACAACGGTTAGTTGAGCTGCTATCTGCGACTTCACCTCATGCCAGGTCTAACATTTTGGGGGCATGAGCAGAGAAGGGGACTGGCCAGAGGCCCGTCTCATTCATCATTTTCTACTCCTGTTTTAGGTGTAGAAAATGGTCTAAATGAAAGACAGGTCTTAATAAATTTGTTACAGTTTTCTTCTAATCAGTCTTTATTTTTTTACTGTTAATTTCAATATTAGATTTTCTTTAATAGATTATGTGGACGGCAATCTTGCTGGAGAACCAAGGCACTTTTATATTGAAAAATGCTTTCAGTCTGTTCACTAGAGCAGGTGCAATAAGCTAACACAACCTGTTTTCTCCATCTCACTTGTCAACTTTGTGGTATAGGCTGTAACAGGATGAGCAGAGTCATCTCATAATCATTAGAGGGTTAATAACAGCTCTGTTGTACTGCTTGAGGCCTATATAAGGATAGCAGCACTATACACAGAATAGCAGCACTATACACTATATATACAGATAAGGCTCTGAATATATCAACCCACTTTCTTTTCTGTAGTGAAGGCTGTACTCCATCACTTCATAAAAGCTGTAATAATCTGTCATTTCTCTGTCAGTTGACTCCTAAGTAAGCCATAAGTCACACATACCATGCTGTATTGTCTATACAAAAAGTATAGGAAAGAAATATATACTTCCAAAATACTGGCCTCTGGTGTGGTTTTTAAAAGTAAATAATAAATAACTTCAACATATGAGAACGAAGAAACACTCTTTGGTATGTCGATGTTAAATACAAACCGGATTCCAAAAAAGTTGGGACACTATACAAATCGTGAATAAAAACTGAATGCAATGATGTGGAGGTGCCAACTTCTAATATTTTATTCAGAATAGAACATACATCACGGAACAAAAGTTTAAACTGAGAAAATGTACCATTTTAAGGAAAAAATATGTTGATTCAGAATTTCATGGTGTCAACAAATCCCCAAAAAGTTGGGACAAGGCCATTTTCACCACTGTGTGGCATCTCCCCTTCTTCTTACAACACTCAACAGACGTCTGGGGACCGAGGAGACCAGTTTCTCAAGTTTAGAAATAGAGGCCTGTATTAGACAAGAATGGGAGAGCATTCCTAACTGTTCAATCGTCTTGGGTCTTCTTTGTTGCACCTTCCTCTTTATGATGCGCCAAATGTTCTCTATAGGTGAAAGATCTGGACTGCAGACTGGCCATTTCAGTACCCGGATCCTTCTCCTACGCAGCCATGATGTTGTGATTGATGCAGAATGTGGTCTGGCATTACCTTGTTGAAAAATGCAGGGTCTTCCCTGAAAGAGATGACGTCTGGATGGGAGCATATGTTGTTCTAGAACCTGAATATATTTTTCTGCATTGATGGTGCCTTTCCAGACATGCAAGCTGCCCATGCCACACGCACTCATGCAACCCCATACCATTAGAGATGCAGGCTTCTGAACTGAGCGTTGATAACAACTTGGGTTGTCCTTGTCCTCTTTGGTCCGGATGACATGGCGTCCTAGATTTCCAAAAAGAACTTCGAATCGTGACTCGTCTGACCACAGAACAGTCTTCCATTTTGCCACACTCCATTTTAAATGATCCCTGGCCCAGTGAAAACGCCTGAGCTTGTGGATCTTGCTTAGAAATGGCTTCTTCTTTGCACTGTAGAGTTTCAGCTGGCAACGGCGGATGGCACGGGGGATTGTGTTCACTGACCATGGTTTCTGGAAGTATCCCTTTGCCCATTCTGTGATTTCCTTTACAGTAGCATTCCTGTTTGTGGTGCAGTGTCGTTTAAGGGCCCGGTGATCACGGGCATCCAGTATGGTTTTACGGCCTTGATCCTTACGCACAGAGATTGTTCCAGATTCTCTGAATCTTCGGATGCTGTTATGAACAGTTGATGATAATAGATGCAAAGTCTTTGCAATTTTTCGCTGGGTTACACCTTTCTGATATTGCTCCACTATCTTTCTGTGCAACATTGTGGGAATTGGTGATCCTCTACCCATCTTGGCTTCTGAGAGACACTGCCACTCTGAGAAGCTCTTTTTATACCCAATCATGTTGCCAATTGACCTAATTAGTGTTAATTGGTCTTCCAGCTCTTCGTTATGCTCAAATTTACTTTTTCCAGCCTCTTATTGCTACTTGTCCCAACTTTTGTGGGATTTGTTGACACCGTGAAATTTTGAATCAACATATTTCTCCTTTAAAATGATACATTTACTTCGATTAAACGTTTGATCTGTCATCTACGTTCTATTACAAATAAAATATTGACATTTGCCATCTCCACATCATTGCATTCAGTTTTTATTCACAATTTGTTTAGTGTCCCAACTTTTTTGGAATCCGGTTCGTAAGAGTACTATGTGAAAGAAAAGCTAAAATGAATATGTATTATATTTTTGGTTACATTATTGCTTTATATTATTTATATTTTTATTATTGTTTTGTTTGTTCTCTCTGTCGTTATCTTGGTCTAATGTTGATAAAATGTGAGTTAGCCCATCCAGAATATTGTTGAAATAAGCGATATAAGCAAACTTGCATCTAACATAGTTGTCAAAAAGAAAATACAGTGGGGGAGATCTCTGCCCTGCTGTGCGCCAGAAAGGCGAAATATATAGTAAGTGCGGTAATTTCCACTAAAACATAACACTTTTTCTTGGCACTTCAGAAAAGTGCAGAGAAGCTGAAAAAGTCACACATTGTGGTGCACAGATGCCGTGCGCCATAATACGTGACTTTTTTACGCCACAATTGTGGTGTAAAGTGATTGATAAATGTCCCTCATTATGTTTTGTTATGTTATTTCATCCATGCTCCATATTGAGATCTTTACTTTATGAACAACATCCTTCAATATAGATAGGATCCAGTTGGCTTCATACAATCGTAGTAATGCATGGAATGGTGACATATTTGCACAAATGCACATGCACTTTTATAATAACTGAATAATTGATTTAATTGGCTTGATTTATATGTTGTATATGTTGGAATTGGAATGGGGAATATAGGGAATGAGCTGGAAGTATGCGGTTTATGTTTATACAATATATGTAGGTTATTATTTTGAGACCCACTTGGATGTGTTATGAATGATTTGTGGGATTGCACATGTGCCCTTTTGTGATTATTGGATAGAAGTATGGTTCTGCATCTGTATATGAGATATGAATCTTATACATTACTGTTGTGCAAATCTGTGAGCTACAAAACAAATTTAGTTGTAAGAAATTACAATGAGAAAGTTAAATCTTACAAAACTGTATACAATTACATGTGCAACAGTGAAAATAGGTTGACATTGCATATAGAGATGAGCAAACTGAAGCTGACGAAGTGGAATTTGTTAAGAATTTCAGGAAAAATTCGATTTGCAACAAATGCTAATTTCCTCGCCCTTCGTGGTAAGGAATCACAATTTTTCCTAAAATGGCGGCTACACGTGTGAGGACATGGGAAATGACTCTGGGAAAGTGGGATGACCCATAATGCCATACATGCAGCCAATCAGCAGCCAGCCCTGTGATGTCACAGCCCTATAAATATGGGGGCTATCTTGGATTCAGACATTTTCCAGCGTTCTGAGCGCATGGACAGATGTGAGAAGGCACTAGGGACAGCAATAGGAAAAACCTCATTGTGAAAAAAAACTACTGAAAAAGCGATTTATAAGTGCAGGGAAAGGATAGGGAGGAATCATTTCACAGCATCTTAGTGCAGGGAGAGATGTCAGAAGATGCTAGGGTGGTAGAAGATGCTTTAAGTGGTAGGAAAAACATCATTGTGGAAAAAAAAAGCGATTTACAAGTGCAGGGAAAGATTATTTGGGGATCCAAATAACCATTAGACAGCTCTGTCATTCCAACAATTTGTCCTTTGGGTGCTATATTGAAAAGCCTTTAGTTGCTTATATCTATGGAAAAAGAAAAATATATAGTTACATAGTTACATAGTTGATACTGTTGAAAAAAGACATAAATCTATCAAGTTCAACCAAGGGATAGGTGGGGACGCGAATCCCAGAAGGAAGTGAGACTCAGATTTCTACACATTTTCATAAGCATTAATGTTGGTTACTTTTATGAATTCATCTAAACCCTTTTTAAAACTGTCCATTGTTCCTGCTGTGACCACGCCCTGAGGAAGTCTATTCCACATATTCACAGTTCTTATAGTAAAGAAGCTTTGACCCTTCTGGAGACTGAACTTTTTCTTCTCCAGTTGGAGGCAGTGACCCCTTGTCTTTTGAGCGCATTTTATGTGGAACAGTTTTTCACCTCTTCTCAAGACTAAATAAATTCAATTCTTTTAATCTTTAATCTTAATCTAGTACACAATACTACACAGTTTAGTGTCATCTGCAAAAATAGAAATAGTGCTATTAATCCTGACCTCGATATCATTAATAAATAAATTAAAGGGAACCTGTCGTCAACTTTCTGCTGACCTTAGTGAGGGCAGTATAAAGTAGTGACAGAAATGCTGATTTCAGCGGTGTTTCACACATCAGTTAAAAGTAAGTGGTTGCCGAGAACCTGCATCATAAGCATTGCAGCCCAGGCCTTGAAAAGAGTAATATCTACCTGAGAAGAGTCATGGTTATTCATAATCTCCTGCTCTCCTGCCAATCTGCTGATGATTGGCAGTTCTCTCCTAGAGAGAAAGGGAGAAATCTAGGAAGAAGACTGTCAATCATCAGCAGATGGGCAGGGAGAGGAATTCATGAATAACCATGACTCTTCTCAGGTGGCCGTGACTCCTTTCCAGGCCTAGTCTGCAATGTTTGTAATGTTGGTTCTCAGCAGCCACTTACTTTTAACTTATAAATGAAAGACCGCTGAAATCAACTCACCTGTCTCTACTTTATTCTGCTGTTAGTATGGGCAGCATAAAGGTGATAAAATTGGAATCATTGACCACAACTCTCTGGTCCTTCAGCCAGTTTTCAATCCAAATACAAACTATACTTTACAAGCCTATAGACCTTTCTTTACCTATTAAACGTCTGTGAGGGGCAGTATCAAAAGCCTTTGCAAAATCCAGAAACACTACATCCACAGCTGCCCCTCTGTCCAGACTACTACTCATCTCCTTGTAAAAACAAATCAGTTTAGTCTGACAACTTCTGTCCTTGGTAAACCCATATTGGTTATCACGTATAATATTATTTACAGTCACATACTCCTGTATATAGTTCCTGAAGAGTCCTTCAAACATTTTTCCCACAACAGAAGTTAAACTAACTGGTCTATAATTACCTGTGACGGAGTTAGATCCTTTTTTGAATATGGGCACCACATTTGCCTTGCACCAATCACTTGGCACTGTACCAGTACCTATAGAATCTTTAAAAATTATGAACAGGGGCACAGCAATGACTGAACTGAGCTCTTTAAGAACTCTTGGGTGTAATCCATCTGGACCCGAAGCTTGTTCACATTTACCTTATTTAACTTAGCTCCGACTATATCTATAGTTAGCCAATTGAGTATATTACTGGATGTAGTAACAGCCCCAGCACCACAGATATCTGCTCCTTTCTCTTCTTTTGTATATACAGAGCTAAAAAACACATTTAGTAACTCTGCCTTTTCCTTATCTTCAGTGACTACCATTTAGAGTACCAACCTGCTCGGACCTTGGTTTTTTAGCATTTATATATTTGAATAATTTTTGGGGGATTTGTTTTATTCTAGATTTTATTAAGCCCTTTGTAATCTTCAAACGCTACAGCTGACCCCTTAGATTTGTATTTTTTTAAATGCCCTTTTTTTTGTCTTTGATAGCCCTTTTTACAGTAGCTCTCAGCCATGGGGGAGTTTAATTTTAGCCGTTTATACTTGTTACCTAAAGGAATACATTTTTTAGTGCAATTACTTAATGTGGAATTAAAGCTCTCCGGTTTATCCACAGTATTATTATGTGACAGTGGCTGCTCCCAGTCTATGCACTGAAATGCTGCCCTCGACCCAGGGAAATTAGCCTTTTTAAAATTCAGTGTCTTTGCGCTGTCTGACAGAGTTTGCTTCTTATAGTTTAGGGGAAATATAATTATATTGTGGTCACTATTACCTAGTATTTCTCGAACAGTAACATTTCCAACAAGCTCTGCATCATTAGAAACTACAAACTGGCCCATAAAATGGTCCTGCAGCAAGTTGAGGAATCTTCTCCCCTTTGCGGTTGAGGCAGGATCATGACCCCAGTCAATGTCTGGGAATTTAAAATCTCCCATTATGACCACTGTACCAGCCTGTGCAGCCATCTCTTTGATTATATACAGCTGCAAGAAAAAGTATGTGAACCCTTTGGAATGATATGGATTTCTGCACAAATTGATCATAAAATGTTATCTGATCTTCATCTAAGTCACAACAATAGACAATCACAGTCTGCTTAAACTAATAACACACAAAGAATTAAATGTTACCATGTTTTTATTGAACACACCATGTAAACATTCAGAGTGCAGGTGGAAAAAGTATGTGAACCCTTGGATTTAATAACTGGTTGAACCTCTTTTGGCAGCAATAACTTCAACCAAACGTTTCCTGTAGTTGCAGATCAGACGTGCACAATGGTCAGGAGTAATTCTTGACCATTCCTCTTTACAGAACAGTTTCAGTTCAGCAATATTCTTGGGATGTCTGGTGTGAATCGCTTTCTTGAGGTTATGCCATGGCATCTCAATCGGGTTGAGGTCAGTACTCTGACTGGGCCACTCTAGAATGCATATTTTCTTAAGTTTAAGCCATTCTGTTGTTGATTTACTTCTATGCTTTGGGTTGTTGTCCTGTTGCAACACCCATCTTCTGTTGAGCTTCAGCTGGTGGAGAGATGGCCTTAAGTTTTCCTGCAAAATGTCTTGATAAACTTGGGAATTAATTTTTCCTTCGATGATAGCAATCCATCCAGGCCCTGACACAGCAAAGCAGCCCCAAACCATGATGCCCCCATCACCATACTTCAGAGTTAGGATGAGGTTTTGATGTTTGTGTGCTGTGCCTCTTTTTCTCCACACATAGTGTTGTGTGTTTCTTCCAAACAACTCAACTTTGGTTTCATCTGTCCACAGAATATTTTGCCAGTACTGCTGTGGAACATTCAGGTGCTCTTGTGCAAACTGTAAACATGCAGCAATTATTATTTTTTGGACAGCAGTGGCTTCCTCCCATGAAATCCATTCTTGTTTAGTGTTTTACGTATCGTAGATTCGCTAACAGGGATGTTAGCATATGCCAGAGACTTTTGTAAGTCTTTAGCTGACACTCTAGAATCTTCTTCACCTCATTGAGCAGTCTGCACTGTGCTCTTGTAGTCATCTTTACAGGACGGCCACTCCTAGGGAGAGTAGCAGCAGTGCTGAACTTTCTCCATTTATAGACAATTTGTCTTACTATGGACTCATGAAACAATTTGTGCAGAAATCATATCATTCCAAAGGGTTCACATACTTTTTCTTGCGACTGTAGTTGTGTTTCTATTGTAGTTGTCTATTTCCTCTGCAATGTTAGGGGTCTATAGATTACTCCAAGTATTATTTTTTCAGTGTTTATATCCCGTTGAACTTACACAGTTCACTTCTGCAGCTATATGTGGTGAAAGCGTTTAGTGGCGTATTCCAGTACAAAAAGAAAAATATATACGCAGTTCACTTCTGCAGCTATATGTGGTGAAAGCATTTAGTGGCATATTTCAGTACAAAAATAAAAATATGTACGCTGTTCACTGTTGCAGTTATTTGTGGTAAAAGCATTTAGTGACATATTTCAGTACTAAAAGAAAAATATATACGCAGTTCACTCTTGCAGTTATATGTGGTTAAACTGTTTAGTGGCGTATTTTTGTACAAAAAATAAAAATATATACGCAGTTTACTGTTACAGTTATTTGCTGTAAAAGCGTTTAGAGACTTAATTTAGTGCTAAAACAAAAATATATGTGCAGTTCACTTCTGCAGTTATATATGGTGAAATCGTTTAGTGGCCTATTTCAGTACAAAAACAAAAATATATACACAGTTCACTTCTGCAGTTATATGTGGTGAAATCGTTTAGTGGCCTATTTCAGTACAAAAATAAAAATATATACACAGTTAACTTCTGCAGTTATATGTGGTGAAATCGTTTAGTGGCCTATTTCAGTACAAAAAGAAAAATACATTCTCAGTTCACTTCTGCAGTTATATGTGGTAAAAGCGTTTCGTGGCCTATTTCATTACAAAAAGAAAAATATATTCTCAGTTCACTTCTGCAGTTATATGTGGTGAAAGTGTTTAGTGGGGTATTTCAGTACAAAAAGAAAAATATATACGCAGTTCACTTCTGCAGTTATACAGTATGTGGTGAAGGCATTTAGTGGCCTATTTCAGTACAAAAAGAAAAATATATCCTCACTTCACTGTTGCAGTTATTTGTGGCAAAAGCGTTTAGTGACCTATTTCAGTACAAAAAGAAAAATATATGCGCATTTGACTGTTGCAGTTATTTGTGGTGAAAGTGTTTAGTGGCCTATTTCAGTACAGAAAGAAAAATATATATGCGTTTCACTTCTGCAGTTATATGTGGTGAAAGTGTTTATTGGCCTATTTCAGTACAATATATATATATATATATATATATATATATATATATATAATATATATATATATATATATATATATATATATCGCATTTCACTTCTGCAGTTATTCGTGGTGAAAGCGTTTTGAGCCCTATTTCAGTACAGAAAGACAAAATATACACGCACTTCACTGTTGCAGTTATTTGTGGTGAAAGCATTTATTGGCCTATTTCAGTACAAAAATAAAAATATATATGCACTTCACTTTTGCAGTTATTTGTGGTTAAAGCGTTTAGTGGCTTATTTCAGTACAAAAAGAAAAATATTTTCGTCGTTTTTAGGGGTGTTTTAATTTGCTTTTAATTTATTTTGTTCAGCTAAAAGTATGTCAGACAGAGAAGTGCCAGGCCATGCACAGAGGAGTGTCAGAGGCCTAAATGTTTCTGGAGCAGGCAGAGGTCGCAGCAGAGAAAGGAGCCTGGCAGCAGGAGTCGCAGCGAGAGGCCTGAGCTCCCGGTGTCATCTAGCAGTCGTGTCTTGACCAGCAACCCAGCGGTTCTTGATTGGTTAACACGATCATCCACTTCATCCCAAGTGACATCAGACACCCCCAGCCAACAGTTGGTGGGTTCGTCAAACACACCCCTTAGTTGGCATGGCCCGGGAGCAGGCCCTGTGCCCTCACCTGTCCTCAACCTGCCTCTGTCCTTTGCTGTTCGCTCAGCCACAGAAGTATTGTATGCTGAGGGCTCAGCTCCACTATACAGCGAGGAAGAGCTACTAGAGGACAGTCATCAGCTACTGCCCAACAAGATGTGAAGGAGACATCCGCCGCTTCCTCCGCTATGCGGGTAAATAGTGAAGAGGAGAGTGGCGTGTGAGGTGATGTTGCAAGCGGTCAGGCTCCTGATCCAGAGACCGTTGAGGAAGACATCAGTAAAGTGCAGACACTATTCGATGATGATGAAGCCGATCGCACTTGGGAGCTGAGTGCAGAAGGGGCGTCATCATTATCAGAAGAAGAGGGTGGCAGCTTGACTGTGAGGCAGCAGCTGAGCCAGCAGGGTGGCAGCAGTGGGAGGTTGGGAGCCAAACGTACCCAGGGTAGACCTCCTGCTTTGCAGCAGACTACCTGCCCGAGAAGTAGTGATGCAGGGGTTCACGGAGGCAGTGGCGGTAGCAGCCAGTCAGTGCGGACTGTTGGAGGGAAAATCACCTACTTTGCGGTGTGGCAGTTCTTTGTTAAGCCACCGGAGGAGGTCAACGTGGCCATATGTAGAATCTGTGGGCAGAAGGTGAAGCGTGGCCAAGGTTCCAACCGCTGCATCTCCCAGTGACACGCACCCTGTTTCAGGCAGTCAAGGCTCCACCACCTCAGCCGAAGGGAGCTGTCTGTCATTCCCATCATCTGCTGGTCCCGATGCTCCTGCTCATCCACCTCCTACTCATCATCAGTCATTCTGTCAGCAATCAATCACCAAAGCGATTGTCAAGGGACAGCAGTATGCGTGCACGCATCCAAAAGCTGAATGTGCTCCTGGCCAAGTTGCTGGTGCTGCAGTCCCTCACTTTCCAAGTGGTGGACTCGGCACCTTTCAGAGATCTGATGGCTTGTGGCGAGCTGAGGTGGAGAGTCCCAAGCAGTCATTTCCTTGCGAAAAAGGCAGTACCAGCCCTGCACAAATATGTAGTACAGAAGGTGGGCCAGTCCTTGAACCTGTTGGTGTCTGCCAAAGTGCATGGCAGCGCGGACATGTGGAGCTGTAACTACGGGCAGGGACAATACATGTTCTTTATGTCCCACTGGGTGAATGTGGTACCTGCATAGCCACACCAGCAACTTTGCCAGGTCACGCCGCTTCCGCCTCCACATTGTCACGCCGTTGGTCCTGTGACAATGTCCCCCTCTGCCTCCTCATCCTCCACCATGTCCTCAGTCTCCACTGCAGGGACAAGTCACGTTGCCCCTACAGCATACCACATGTGCAGGGCACAGCGGTGTCATGCTGTCCTGCACCTGGTTTGCCTTGACGAACAGAGTCAAAGAGTGGAGGAATTGCTCCATGTTATTCATCAAGAAATCAAATCCTGTCTTTCTCCGCTACAACTCAAAATCGGGATCCATGGTGACCGACAATTGGAAGAACATGGTGTCGGTGCTACGCCAAGGAAGGATGTGCCATGCGCCCTGCATGGAACGCATGTTCAATCTGGTTGTCAAGCAGTTCCTGAAGTCTTCCACCTATCTGCAAGACATCCTAAAAATGGCCAGGAAACTTTGCATGCACTTCAGCCACTTGTACACTGCAAAGCACACCCTCCTTGAGCTGAAGCGGCAGAACGGCATCCCCCAACATAGGCTGATATGCAATGTTTCCACCTGTTGGAATTCCACCCTCCATATATTGGACCGCCTATACGAACAGAGAAAGGCCTTCAATAATTTCTTGATGATCCAAGCAGATAGGGGTACTCCCCTGTGCAACTTTGATGTCAGCCAGTGGCAGCTCATGCGTAACACCTGACGTTTGCTCAGGCCCTTTGAGGATGCCACGTTATTTGTCAGTCGCCAGGAGTACGGGATGAACAACGTCATTCCACTGCTTCATGTCCTGGAACAGATGGTGGTAATAATGGCTGGTCAAGGGACAGGAGACGTGGCACCTAGATCTCATGGCCAGAAGAGCCCTGTGGGGGCTGAACTAGAAGCGGAGGGGGAGGAGGACATTGGGTGTTTTTTCTACTACAAGAGAGGAGGAGCAGGAGCAGCCAGAGGAGCTACAGGGCGATGAGGAAGACAAAACAGAGGGCCCAGACACATCGTGGCAATACGCAGTGAAAATGGAGGCAGGGAGTCCTTCCGAGTCACTTGCACAAATGGCCCAACGCATGCTCACTGGCTTGCGTATTGACAGCCAAATTGTCACCATTCAGCAGAGGGATGACTTCTGACTCTTCACCTTGTTGGACCCTCCCTACCGGTCCAAAATGGGGGCATTTTTTACACCCACTGAGAAGGAGGACAAACTTAATTACTACAGAGACATCCTATGTAGTCAGTTGTCCGCTGCATATCTGCGCCATCATCCATCCTCTCGCAGGTCTGACCGGGGGGGCCCTCTGCGCTCAATCGCTCACGTTCCTCTGCCATGGCTGCTGGGGAGTGGTGGGTGGGCAGGAGCAGTACCAGCTCCATCAGCAGCAGCTGAGTCTACAGTCGGTGATGAGCAGCTTTCTTCACCCGCATAGTAAAGAAACTACTCACCAGCAGCAGCATCAGGTAGACCTGGATCAGGACCTGAACCAGCAAGTGGTGGCATACTTGGACAGCACCCTGACACCCCGCATTGAAGATCTGCTGGACTACTGGGCAGCCAAACTGGATTTGTGGCCACAACTGGCAGAGTTTGCCCTGGAAAGCTGTCCTGCCCGGCCAGTAGTGTGGCATCAGAGCGGGTGTTTAGAGCGGCGGGGGCCATAGTTGCCCCGAGGAGACCTCCCCTGTCCACCCAAAATGTGAAGATTCTGACCTTTGTCAAGATGAATCAGGCATGGATCAGCCAGGATTTCCACCCACATTCCTGATCCATCTGATTAGATCATCCATGCCGCCTCACTTAAACCTTGAAAAAAGAGACCGGTTTCTTCTGGCTACCTGCCTCAGTTACTACTCTGATGCTGCCACCCGCCAGATGCAAAACATCTGATGCCAAGTGCTCCTTATTTTACCCACCTTCGTCAGTTGGTACTGGTATTGCCACCCACCGCCCCACTCTGTCACCGGGTCACTTTGTTGTCTCCTGATACTGCTGCTGCCATCTCCGCACTATGTCACCTTCACACTCTTTGGTATCCTGCTGCTGCCATATCCACACTATGTCACCTACACACTCTTTGGTATCCTGCTGCTGCCATATCCACACTATGGCACCGTGCCACACTGTGGTATCCTGATGCTTCTGCCATCTCCACAATATGTCACCTTGCCGCTCTGTGGTATCCTCCTGATGCTGCTGCTGTCGCCACCTCCAGACTCGGTCATTGTGCCACTTTGTGGCCTCCTCCTGATGCTGCTGCTGCCACCTCCACACTGTGTCATTGGGCCACTCTGTGGTCTCCCCATGGTGCCTCTACCTCCAGACTCTGTGGGTTTTGTGGGTTATTGTTCTGACGGATCAGAGCAAGGGCAAATTAATCAGTGACGTCAACACAAACTTACTCCTGACTCCCTCTCCACTCTGTCAGGGGGGCTCTACTTGTATAAGTTAACCAACAATGATTCCCACTGGTACACGACCCAATATCAGAAACATAGAGATCCAAAAGAATGATATCAGAGTCAAAAAATGAAGGAATATAAATAACAATGCGTCTTTATTAGAACAATTTATGAAACATGATTGGTACAAAAAGTGTTAAAAAACAAGTAAAAACAATTACACAAAGAGCGACACACCACATGGCACAATCAGAGTATAACTGGTGAAAATTGATAGCAACTATGCGCAAATATCCTCAGTCAGTGCACACACCAAATAGATAATGGGACCCAACAAAACAGACAGTTGCTAGTTTGGGCTAAGTAGCCGGTCACCCTAGAAGTTTTAACCACAGTAAACACGAGGATAGTCGCACAAGATAAACAACATAGTAATATACACACCAGCAATAGGTCACAGCAGTGTCGCCAAACAAACGCGCCCCGACGCGCGTTTCGCCGTCAGCTTTCTTAAGGGGCGTCAGCTTTCTCATCGTTGGTGTGTGCACTGTGATATTTGCGCATAGTTGCTATCAATTTTCACCAGTTATACTCTGATTGTGCCATGTGGTGTGTCGCTCTTTGTGTAATTGTTTTTACTTGTTTTTTAACACTTTTTGTACCAATCATGTTTCATAAATTGTTCTAATAAAGACGCATTGTTATTTATATTCCTTCATTTTTTGACTCTGATATCATTCTTTTGGATCTCTACTTGTATAAGCATTTAATAGAACAGGTTCTGTAGACATCTATGTGGAATCAGCTGACGACGGTGTAAAAGGAGTGCGCTTCTTCTTGTCGCTAATATCGACCCATAAGGATGAATTCATACTTGAGTTATTTGGTCAGTTTTGGCCCCATGACTGCCCAAATAAGTGAAGTGATTCTAATATCGACGCCTGTCATCTGCACAGACAAACAGTATTATTTCACTACCCAAGCAGACTTCCTATGCGTGTTACTCCAAGGCACAGTGTTCTACATCACTGCAAAAGGCTCTCTGCAGCCAGGAAATAGCTGTTTTTTAACATAATTCGCCGCGAATATATTCGTATCAAACCAAATTTTTCCCAAAAAATTCAGCGAATCGGCGAATCGCATTCTTTAAAAATTCGCTCATCTCTAATTGTATATATTTTTACTGTTATTTCACAAGTTAATGTACTTGTTGTTTATCAAGCGTTATATTATGCTTTTCTCAACACAATTGTAACTCAAATCCTAAAGCAATGATATATGACTTACAGCCCAATGTAATTGAAACCTTAATTGAGACTGCACCTTGGATGGACATTTAGTAATTATATTTTCAAGTGAAGATTAGGTGCAAAACCCCAAACTCCGGAAAAGATAATGAAAATGCTGAAAAAACACGTTATTATAAACTCTTAAATGCCTTTAATTATTTATGATATTATAGTGCTGATACCGGCAGACTGTACATAGGGCTCTGTGCTCTGCTTTCTCACACCGGCCTTTCTGCAGTGTCAATAGAAGGACGGATTTTATGATCTTAAATCCAAGAGACGCCATTTTAGCGCCTTGTCCCCTAGACTAAACAAGCCATTATAAATAATTAAAGGCATTTAACAGTTTATTTATAATAACATGTTTTTTTTTCAGTATTTTATCTTTCCCAGAGAACCCCTTTAAGGTAATATAATGGATGTGGATATCTGCAGCTATGGTGGACAGCAATAGTTATCGGAAATGGTTCAGGTAAATGGAACTTTGAGGGCTTGTTGAGGTCTATAGCTCATGCTAGAAGTGTAACTATCAGTTTTTAAAATAGAATTCATAAATATTTAATTTTTCCTCATCTTTGATTTTTTTATGATGTTACTGACCACATATTGGAATATTTCAGCTCTAATTAAAATATCAAAAAATCGTTGAAAAAAAAAAGCCAAGGTATTAATTGTCAATATGTATATCCAGTATTACATAGATATTACATGTGCTAACCCTTTTGGCTTCTTAAATAATTCCTAACTTATGACCACCAATAGGTTGTTCTCTACAGTAATGTTAATGTTTACAGGATTCCTCATCTGTTGATGACGCACTCTGGTGCAACTGTATCATTACTGTTTTATTGGACTTTCAATTGGAAATCAGCAGCTATATACTTGTGGTCATGTTATTATCAACTCAAGGTTAATTTATTTAATGCATATTGTATAATTATTGTTATAAATTAAATTGCCCATACATTAAAATGAAATAGAACAATTGGTAATGATAAAGAATATAAACTAATAGTATCTTTTAAGGGGATATTAGTTATAAGTTAGTGTACTTACTGCTCAAAATAAAAGTGTTTTTTTTGTTAATCTCTTATGTAGACATATACATTTATCCTGTCTAATCTCCTTATACTAATGTAATTGCCAGTAGTTCAAGAATATTCATTTCACCAGAGTCCACATTTGAAGAAGAAGTATTGACTTGTACCATTAATTAGTATAAAACACCATTCTTATTCCTTTAAATATAACTGTGGGAAAGTGACAACATAAATGAAGCACTTGTCTCTTTAAACATAAATTACTTCAAAAATGAAACCTCTAACCTTTTTAAATTACAATCTCAAGGACCAGGCAATGAATCAATTCATTTCTTTGAAGAGTCATTTAAGCATCCTATTTTAGTTTCCTCAAAGGCATTCACTTGCTCTCTGTCCAACTTCAAATCGAAAGCTGTTTGACAGACTGGCCTATGGCTTTTTAGTGATTTGTAAAACTATTTTACATTGTTTCTGGTGTAAATTGAGGACTCAGAGCTCTTGTAGAGTTAATCTGCCTATATTTGGAGTGAAAAAAACACTCACCACATGAACAATTTTTTTATTTAACTGCATTTTAGTTTTCACAAATACATGTGTTTTTAATTTTTTATTTTCGTCTGCCATCTTGCCTGTTCTTAACAGCATTTAAAAAGCACTTAAATATTTTTTTATGGCAGCCATATGGGCCATAGACACAGTGGAAATGAGGTGACCTCATTTACTTCTAAGGAAGAATTTCGTAGGTATTTTCTGTGACCTGTGCAGAGGTAATTGTACAAGCAAGGAGTGACAAGGAGTGACTTTGAATGGTGGATCCTATGTTACCTTATCCTAGAGGGGATACCATTACAGGCAGGATTAAAATGACAGGTAAGCAGTACCTGCAGTAAAGTGATCTGTACAGACCGAGAAGTGTTGCCTATTATTAGGCTTTGTGGCCAGTGTGAAAACTTCAGGATTTTGTTTAAATATTGATATTAAGATGGAAAATTATCATCACAAAAAATTATTTACAAATATGTTTAACATACAAACCTGATTTAAACAATAAGTAAATTCTGATGACACATTCTGTTTAAATATGCAATGGGTGAAAGATATTATAGTTTATAAAGTGGATTTATAGGAGTAGGATATTGATGACATATCCTCATGTAAAAGTCATCAATATCTGATCGATGGAAGTCTAGCACCTGGTACTGTCAGCAATATGCTGGGCTTGGTAGGCCTCCTCACAGCTTATTAAGCACAGCGCCATGCATTGTATAGCAGCTCTGCTTGATATTGAAAAACCAGCCCCAGCCTCTTCAAACAGCTGATCAGCAGACATTCCGGGAATCACATACCTACTGATAAGATATATTGATGACCTATCCTGAGGTTAGTTAGTTTTTACACAAAAATTGAAATTTCCAACTAGAATAAGAACTAGGTTTACACTTAAATATTGGGCCTTGTCCTTTTTCAACATTTTAAGATTCTAGACAGCCATGTCTAAGTTATAATTCTTTTTTCTAAAAAGCATCAGATATTACGCCATTTATAGAGGATGTCAACTTATTTTTCTAGATTCCAGGAAGGATAAATATGTCTGGTTATACGATTATTCTTTGCCTGGCAAATTTACCATTCAAGAATCTTGGTGACAACTCCAATGTGGGCTGTAATGGCTCCATTACCCACATGCACTTTTAGAGCACAGCTGCAGGCTCTTTGGACAGGCTTACTAATCCTATCAAATGAAGTTAGGCAGTCAAAAAATTAGACAGATTTTTTAATTTCTGATGCTTTATGATAAATCTGGCACCAAAACATAGCAAAAAGGCTAATCAGTACCATTTTTAATTTTCATCCGACCAATTGTGCTTTAAAACATAACAGACAGGGCCAGTTTAAGGGTTCCCCCGCCCCTTTTATAATGTGTCCTCTATGTGCTGTGCAGGGATTTGCCAACTCCTCTAGGAGTTCAGGAGGTCTGTCCTTTTTCTGCGAGCTACTGGACATTCCAAGAGAGTTGAAAAGTTTGCATATAGACATAAAAACATGTACATATATTCCTACTCACAAACATGTATAACTTAATTATAGATCTATATGTGCATTATGCGTAGACAGCTCCTTCATTCTGCACTGAGAGAACTGGAGAGATGTACATTGTGCATAGCGTAATTCTTACTTCCCTGAGTACAGGTTTTACTGTTAGGCTGTGTTCACAAGAGTGTTAACACTATCCATTGTCCTGCTCCGTTATATGAGTAGAACAACGGAAATAACAGAAGTTTTGGATTCAGTGTTTAACTAAAACGAACAGAACTGAACAGATTCCATTGACTTTAATTGCGTCTGCTCAGGACACTGTAACTTTGCTGAACAAAAAATTGCATGTAGACTTTTTGATCTTGTCTTCAGAATCTATGACAGAGTCCTCCAATGCAGATGTGAATAGATAGTATCAGATCAAAGTATAGTATCAGATCCAAATTTAACACACAAATAAAGTGCCAGAATCAAGATAACTACATAATTACAACACTGGAACTTAACACAGTACATACATACAGCACCAGGACCAAGTTTATTACATAAATACAGCACCAGAACCAAGCCCATATGTCAAAAAAAGCACCAGAACCAAACTCATAAGTCACATAACGCAGCAGAACCAAGCCTATTAGATAAATGGAGCACCAGTACCAAGCTCAGAGTCATTAAATAAATTCAGCACCATAACCAAGCATAGTACAAATATACATAAAAAAAAATCAAAAATCAAAACAGCTATCATTTGAATAGTTAGGTTAACCCTTATCATATAAGCTTGTTCAGTGTAAAACTAGAGCTCCCAGCATGGCTTGAACAGCTGTAAAGGTATGATGGGAGTTGTTGCTTCACAAACCAAAATGCTACCACTCATCATTAGGGATGAGCGAACCCGAACTGGATAGATCGGGTTCGTACCGAATTTTGGGGTTTTCGGGACCCGAACCCGAACATTTTCAAAAAAGTTTGGGTTCGGGTCCGTTGTTCAGCAATTTCTTCCCGCTTTCTGAAGGGCTGCACTGCAGCCAATCAGCTTGCGTTTTACTTCTTACCCTAAGAAGCCATCACAGCCATGCCTACTAATGGCATGGCTGTGATTGGCAAAGTACAGCATGTGACCCAGCCTATTTAAGCTGGAATCACGTAGCGCCGCACGTCACACTGCTCTGATTAGTGTAGGGAGAGGACGTAGCTTCTGTGAGGGCGAGATTAGGCAGGGAAAAGTGAGCAAAAACACCTAATGAAGTGATCAATCTACAGCTGTGAATCATTCAACTTGTGCTAGTTAATTGCACACTGGTTTTTAGGCTGCACAGAGCGTTTTTCTGTCACTTTGATCGGTGGCCATTTTGTGTCTTGTGGTGCAGCACCACAAGCTGCCACCAAGTCCATCAATCCATCAATACTAGTTATTTTTCCTTTTTTTTGCTATATCCTACATCAGGAGCTTGGCTGTGCTTATCGTCACCCTTAAAAACTCAGGATAAAAATTTCTGTATTTTATTAAGGGGTTAAATTCAATTCCAAAAATAGCAATCACCTAAATCTGGTGTTCCAGCTGTGGCTAACCAAGTGTAATACTGTCTGCTGTGTCGCAAAGGATAGATTTTTTTCTGTGGTGAAATTCAATTGCCAAAATAGCAATCCCCTAAATCTGGTGTCCCAGCAGTGGCTGGCCAAGTTTAATAGTGTTCGGCAAAGGATAGATAATGTTCTGGGGTGAAATTCAATTGCCAAAATAGAAATACCGTAAATCTGGTGTTCCAGCTGTGACTGGACAAGTTTCATAGTCTCCGTCATAGGATATATTATTTTCTACGGTGAAATTCAGTTGCAAAAATAGAAATATAGTAAATCTGGTGTTCCAGCTGTGGCTGGACAAGTTTAATAGTGTCCGGCAAAGGATATATTTTTTTCTGGGGTGAAATTCAATTGCCAAAATAGCAATACCATAAATCAGTGGTTTCAGCTCTAGCTGGCCAAGTTTAATAATGTCCGTCACAGGATAGATTTTGTTCTGAGGTGAAATTTAATTGCCAAAATAGCAATACCCTGAATCTGGTGTTCCAGCTGTGACTGGACAATTTCCCTAGTGTCCTTCAAAGGATATATTATTTTCTCGGGTGAAAGTCAGTAGCAAAAATAGAAATACAGTAAATCTGTTGTTCCAGCTGTTGCAGGCCTAGTTTAAATCTGTCCATAAAAGGGTATATTTTTTTCTGGGGTGAAATTTAATTGCCAAAATAGCAATACCCTGAATCTGGTGTTCCAGCTGTGACTGGACAATTTCCCTAGTGTCCGTCAAAGGATATATTATTTTCTGGGGTGAAATACAGTTGCAAAAATAGAAATACAGTAAATCTGGTGTTCCAGCTGTGACTGGACAAGTTTATTAGTATCCGTCAAAGGATAGATTTTGTTCTGTGGTGAAATACAGTTGCAAAAATATAAATACAGTAAATCTGGTGTTCCAGCTGTGACTGGATAATTTTCATAGTGTCCGTCAAAGGATAGATTTTGTTCTGGGTTGAAATACAGTTGCAAAATATAAATACAGTAAATCTGGTGTTCCAGCTGTGACTGGACAAGATTAATAGTGTCCGGCAAAGGATATTTTTTTTTCTGGGGTGAAATTAATTTGCCAAAATAGCCATACCCTGAATCTGGCTGCTCCAGCTGTTGCAGGCCTAGTTTAATTCTGTCCGTAAAAGGGTATATTTTTTTCTGGGGTGAAATTTAATTGCCAAAATAGCAATACCCTGAATCTGGTGTTCCAGCTGTGACTGGACAATTTCCCTAGTGTCCGTCAAAGGATATATTATTTTCTGGGGTGAAATACAGTTGCAAAAATAGAAATACAGTAAATCTGGTGTTCCAGCTGTGACTGGACAAGTTTATTAGTATCCGTCAAAGGATAGATTTTGTTCTGTGGTGAAATACAGTTGCAAAAATATAAATACAGTAAATCTGGTGTTCCAGCTGTGACTGGATAATTTTCATAGTGTCCGTCAAAGGATAGATTTTGTTCTGGGTTGAAATACAGTTGCAAAAATATAAATACAGTAAATCTGGTGTTCCAGCTGTGACTGGACAAGATTAATAGTGTCCGGCAAAGGATATTTTTTTTTTTCTGGGGTGAAATTAATTTGCCAAAATAGCCATACCCTGAATCTGGCGTTCCAGCTGTTGCAGGCCTAGTTTAATTCTGTCCGTAAAAGGGTATATTTTTTTCTGGGGTGAAATTTAATTGCCAAAATAGCAATACCCTGAATCTGGTGTTCCAGCTGTGACTGGACAATTTCCCTAGTGTCCGTCAAAGGATATATTATTTTCTGGGGTGAAATACAGTTGCAAAAATAGAAATACAGTAAATCTGGTGTTCCAGCTGTGACTGGACAAGTTTATTAGTATCCGTCAAAGGATAGATTTTGTTCTGTGGTGAAATACAGTTGCAAAAATATAAATACAGTAAATCTGGTGTTCCAGCTGTGACTGGATAATTTTCATAGTGTCCGTCAAAGGATAGATTTTGTTCTGGGGTGAAATACAGTTGCAAAAATATAAATAAAGTAAATATGGTGTTCCAGCTGTGACTGGACAAGTTTAATAGTGTCCGGCAAAGAATATTTTTTTTTTCTGGGGTGAAATTAATTTACCAAAATAGCAATACCCTGTATCTGGTGTTCCAGCTGTTGCAGGCCTAGTTTAAATCTGTCCCTAAAAGGGAATTTTTTTTTTCTGGGGTGAAATGTAATTGCCAAAATAGCAATACCCTGAATCGGGTGGTCCAGCTGTGACTGGACAATTTCCCTAGTGTCCATCAAAGGATATATTATTTTCTCGGGTGAAATACAGTTGCAAAAATAGAAATACAGTAAATATGGTGTTCCAGCTGTGACTGGACAAGTTTAATAGTGTCCGACAAAGAATATTTTTTTTTCTGAGCGTGAAATTTAATTGCCAAAATAGCAATACCCTGAATCTAGTGTTCTAGCTGTTGCAGGCCAAGTGTTAATCGGTCCGTAAAAGGGTATATTTTGTTCTGGGGTAAAATTCAAATGCCAAAATAGCAATACCCTGAATCTGGTGTTCCAGCTGTGGCTGGCAAAGTATAATAGTGTCCGCAAAAACATATATTTTTTTCTGGGGTGAAATTCAATTGCATAAATAGCAATACCCTGAATCTGGTGTTCCAGCTGTGGCTGGCAAAGTATAATAGTGTCCGCAAAAACATATATTTTTTTCTGTGGTGAAATTCAATTGCATAAATAGCAATACCCTGAATCTGGTGTCCCAGCTGTTGCAGGCCAAGTGTTTATCTGTCTGTAAAAGGGTATATTTTGTTCTGGGGTGAAATTCCATTGCCAAAATAGCAATACCCTGTATCTGGTGTTCCAGCTGTTGCAGGCCTAGTTTAAATCTGTCCGTAAAAAGGGAATTTTTTTTTCTGGGGTGAAATGTAATTGCCAAAATAGCAATACCCTGAATCGGGTGCTCCAGCTGTGACTGGACAATTTCCCTAGTGTCCGTCAAAGGATATATTATTTTCTGGGGTTAAATACAGTTGCAAAAATAGAAATGCAGTAAATCTGGTGTTCCAGCTGTGACTGGACAAATTTAATAGTGTCCAGCAAAGGATTTTTTTTTTCTGGGGTGAAATTGAATTGCCAAAATAGCAATACCATAAATCAGTGGTTTTTAGCTGTGGCTGGCCAAGTTTAATAGTGTCTGGCAAAGGATATATTTTTTTCTGGGGTGAAATTCAATTGCCAAAATAGCTATACCGTAAATCTGATGTCCCAGCAGTGGCTGGCCAAGTTTAATAGTGTCCGTCAAAGGATTTATTATTTTCTACTGTGAAATACAGTAAATCTGGTGTTCCAGCTGTGACTGGACAAGTTTAATAGTATCTGTCAAAGGATAGATTTTGTTCTGGGGTGAAATTTACTTGCCAATATGGCAATACCCTGAATCTTGTGTTCCAGCTCTTGCAGACCAAGTGTTAATCTGGCTGTAAAAGGGTATATTACACTCAGAGTGCATCTCCAAGTATATTTCTTTCTGAAAAAGGGTATATTACAAAAAGTGTTATATTAGAATTGCTGAAAGCATAATCCTGTAAATCTGCACGCACTATTGTGCATCTCATAGTGTATTTCTGTCTTTAAAAGGGTATATTACACTAGAGGTGTATATCCAAGTGCTAAGAGGGTCATCCTCAATAACTTCACACACTACCGTGCATCTTCAAGTGTATTTCTGTCCGTTAAAGGGTATATTACAAAAAGTGTTAAAATACAATTGCTGAAGGCATAATCCTACATATTTAAGTGTAAATCTGTTCATAAAAGGATACTTTTCATCCAGGGCCTAAATACTAGGCCTACAATTGATATTCCCCTAAATCAGTGGTTACGGCTGTGTCTGGATTAGTGTAATAAGGTACATAAATAAATTGGCAGATAGTGTTTGGTGCCTGTAAAAAAAGGCCTGAATTTGAAATCAATACATTGGGCCAAATATTTTTTTTCTTATTGTGGTGCTTGGTGAATGGTAACAATGAGGAAAACATCTAGTAAGGGACGTGAACGCGGTCGTGGTGGTGTTAGTGGACCCTCTGGTGCTGGGAGAGGACGTGGCCATTCTGCCACAGCCACACGTCCTAGTGAACCAACTACCTCAGGTTCCAGTACCCGCCAGAATTTATAGCGATATTTGGTGGGGCCCAATGCCGTTCTAAGGATGGTAAGGCCTGAGCAAGTACAGGCGCTAGTCAATTAGATGGCCGACAGTGGATCCAGCAAGTTCACAACATTATCTCCCACCCAGTCTTCTGCAGAAAGTGCACATGTGGTGCCTGAAAACCAAGCCCATCAGTCTGTCACATCACCCCCATGCATATCAGGGAAACTGTCAGAGCCTCAAGTTATGCAGCAGTCTCTTATGCTGTTTGAAGACTCTGCTGGCAGGGTTTCCCAATGGAATCCACCTAGCCCTTCCCCAGTGGTGGAAGACATAGAATGCACTGATGCACAACCACTTATGTTTCCTGATGATGAGGACATGGGAATACCACCTCATCGGAGTCTACACATCTCTGATGATGACGAAACACAGGTGCCAACTGCTGCGTCATTTTGCAGTGTGTAGACCGAACAGGAGGTCAGGAAGGAAGACTGGGTGGAAGACGATGCAGGGCGATGAGGTCCTAGACACCACACGGAATGAAGGTCGTGCCACTGACTTTCATAGTTCAGAGGAAGAGGCAGTGGTGAGACCGAGCCAACAGTGTAGCAAAAGAGGGAGCAGGGGTCAAAAGAAGAACAGCCGCCGCCAAGAGAGTTCGCCTGCTACTGGCCACCGCCACCAGGGACCAAGCACCCCAGGCAGCTTCATAGAGTTCCCTGGCATGGCACTTCTTTAAACAATGTGCTGACGACAAGACCCGAGTGGTTTGCACGCTGTGCCATCAGAGCCTGAAGCGAGGCATTAACGTTCTGAACCTTAGCACAACCTGCATGACCAGGCATCTACATGCAAAGCATAAACTGCAGTGGAGTAAACACCATTAAAACAAGGAACTCACTCAGGCTCCCCCTGCTCCCTCTTCTGCAGCTGCCTCGGCCTCTTCCTCCGCCTTGGGAGGAATGTTGGCACCTGCCGCCCACCAAACAGAGGATGTGCCACCGACACCACCACCTGCGACACCAAGCATCTCCACCATGTCACACGGCAGCGTTCAGCTCTCCATTTCACAAACCTTGGAGAGAAAGCGTAAATTCCCATCTAACCACCCTCGAGCCCTGGGCCTGAATGCCAGCATTTCTAAGCTACTGGCCTTTGAAATGCTGTCATTCAGGCTGGTGGACACAGACAGCTTCAAACAGCTGATGGCGATGGCTGTCCCACAGTATGTTGTTCCCAGTCGCCACTACTTCTCCAAGACAGCCGTGCCTTCCCTGCACAACCAAGTATCCGATAAAATCAAGTGTGCACTGCACAATGCCATCTGTGGCAATGTCCACCTAACCACAGATACGTGGACCTGTAAGCACGGCCAGGGACACTATATCTCCCTAACTGCACACTGGGTAAATGTAGTGGCGGCTGGGCCCCAGGCGGAGAGTTCTTTGGCGCACGTCCTTCCTTTGCCAAGGATCGCAGGGCATCATTCTTTCCCTCCTGTAGCCTCCTCCTCCTACTCGGCTTCCTCCTCCTCTGCTTCCACCTGCTCATTCATTCAGCCACACACCTTCACCACCAACTTCAGCACAGCCTGCGGTAAATGTCAGCAGGCCGTTCTGAAACTCATATGTTTGGGGGACAGGCCCCACACCGCGCAGGAGTTGTGGCGGGGTATTGAACAACAGACTGACCAGTGGTTGCTGCCGGTGGGCCTCAAGCCCGGCCTGGTGGTGTGCGATAATGGGCGAAATCTCGTCGCAGCTCTGGGACTAGCCGGTTTGACGCACATCCCTTGCCTGGCGCATGCACTGAATTTGGTGGTGCAGAAGTTCATTCACAACTACCCCGACATGTCAGAGCTGCTGCATAAAGTGCGGGCCGTCTGTGCGCGCTTCCGGCGTTCACATCCTGCTGCTGCTCGCCTGTCTGTGCTACAGCGTAACTTCGGCCTTCCCGCTCACCGCCTCATATGCGACGTGCCCACCAGATGGAACTCCACCTTGCACATGCTGGAGAGACTTTGCGAGCAGCAGCAGGCCATAGTGGAGTTTCAGCTGCAGCACGCACGGGTCAGTCGCACTGCGGAATAGCACCACTTCACCACCAATGACTGGGCCTCCATGCGAGACCTGTGTGCCCTGTTGCTCTGTTTCGAGTACTCCACCAACATGGCCAGTGGCGATGACGCCATTATCAGCGTTACAATACCACTTCTGTGTCTCCTTGATAAAACACTTAGGGTGATGATGAAAGAGGAGGTGGCCCAGGAGGAGGAGGAGGATGAGGGGTCATTTTTAGCAATTTCAGGCCAGTCTGTTAGAAGTGGATCAGCGGGAGGTTTTTTGCAACAGCAGAGGCCAGGTACAAATGTGGCCAGCCAGGGCCCACTACTGGGGGACAAGGAGGATGAGGAGGAGGATGAGGATGAAGCAGGTTCACAGCGGGGTGTCACCCAATACAGCTCAAGCCCATCACTGGTGCGTGGCTGGGGGATTACGGAGTACGATGACGATACGCTTCCCACAGAGGACAGCTTGTTCTTACCTCTGGGCAGCCTGGCACACATGAGCGACTACATGCTGCAGTGCCTGTGCAACGTCAGCAAAATTGCCCACATTTTAACGTGTGCGGACTACTGGGTTGCCACCCTGCTGGAACCCTGGTACAAAGACAATGTGCCCACCTTACTTCCTGCACTGGAGCGTGATAGGAAGATGCGCGAGTACAAGCGCATGCTGGTAGACGTGCTCCTGAGAGCATTCCCAAATGTCACAGAGGAACAAGTGGATGTTCCTCCCAATGCGAAGATAGAGGAGGAGCAAGAGGTCACCAACGCAGCTGTGTCACGGTCAGCTCCTCTGAGGGCAGGGTTAGCATGGCATAAATGTGGAAAAGTTTTGTCACTACACCACAGCTAACTGCACCACCACCTGATACGGAACGTGTTAGCAGGAGGCAGCATTTCACTAACATGGTTGAACAGTACGTGTGCACATCCCTCCACGTACTGATGGTTCGGCCCCATTCAATTTCTGGGTCTCCAAATTGTCCAAGTGGCTAGAGCTAGCCTTTTATGCCTTGGAGGTGCTGGCCTGCCCGGTGGCCAGCGTTTTGTCTGAACGTGTATTCAGCATGGCAGGGGGCGTCATTACTGACAAACGCAGCCACCTGTCCACAGCCAACGTGGACAAGCTGATGTTCATAAAAATGAACCAGGCATGGATCTCACTGGACCTTTCCCTCCCTTGTGCAGAATAGACATTTATAACTGCTTCCCCCTCAACCATATATTCTTTTACACTTCTTTATTGAATCCTCTTTTTTTAATTTTACCATTATGTTGCGGTGCAACCAAAAGTTGAGTGAACCTCTCCTCCGTCTAGGTGCCAGGGGCCTAATTATCTGAAAGAGGCCTGTTCCAGTGGTGGGTGACATGAAGCCTTATTCTCTGCTATGCGACCTCTGTCCTCTGTCTGGGTGCCGTGGGCTAAATATCTGGAAGTGGCCTTCTCTATTGCTGTGTGACATGAAGCCTGATTCTCTGCTATGCCACCTCTGTCCTCCGTCTGGGTGCCAGGGGCCTAATTATCTAAAAGTGGCCTTCTCCATTGGTGGGTGACATGACGCCTCATTCTCTGCCATGCGACCTCTGTCCTCTGTCTGGGTGCTGGGGCCTAAATAACTGAAAGTGGACTTCTCCATTGGTGGGTGACTTGAAGCCTGATTCTCTTCTATGGGACGTCTCTCTAATTGATATTGCTTAATTTTTATTTATTTTATTTTAATTCCTTTCCCTATCCACATTTGTTTGCAGGGGATTTACCTACATTTTGCTGCCTTTTGCAGCCCTCTAGCCCTTTCCTGGACTATTCATCTCTGCATTTTTCCCACACAATGTATATAGCTTCTTACTTTACCAACACATCAGCACCGTGTATGCTAACACAAACTGCTCTTAGTGCCACAT